>CM035437.1:31451865-31871865 GCA_020310875.1 Ceratopteris richardii | reverse complement strand
ATACATACATGCATACACATACACACATAGACACATACACACACATAGACACATACACACACATAAACACATTCACACTCATAGACACATACACACATAGAGACACAAACACACACATACACAAACACATACACACACACACACATAGACACATAGACACATACACACATACACACATACACACATAGACACACACATAATGCATATGCATATGCATACATACATAATTACATGCATACACACACATACACACATGCATACACACATACACATGTAGAGAGACATACACACACATACACACACATGCATACATATGCATACATAATGCACATGCATATGCATACATACAATCTTACATGCATACACATGCATACACATAGATACATATACACACATAGACACACACACACACGTAGAGAGAGACACATACACATACACACATATATATGCATACACATGCACGTAAAGAGACATACACACACATACACATACATGCATATGTATGTGTACATATGCATACATAATGCATATGCATATGCATACATACATACTTACATGCATACACACATATACACACACATACACACACATGCATACATAATGCACATGCATATACATAGATATATGCTTAATGCATACACATACACACATAGACACATACACACACGTAGATACATACACACACATGGAAACATACACACATATACACATACACACACATATAGACACACACACACACATACACAGACACACTTACACATGCATACACACAGACATACACACATACACACACACACACTTACACACATAGACACACACACATACCACATACATACAAAATTACACACACAGAGATACACACACACATATATAAAGAAACACATACACACATAGACACATAGACACATACAGACTTACACACACACATACACACATCCACACACATTTACACACACACATACACATGTATATAGACGTATATATAGAGATACACACATATATACACACATAGACACACACATATACACACACATACACACATAGACACATACACACTTACACGTACACATACACACATTCACACACATTTACACACATACATACACATGCATAGACACATATATACAGATACACACGTATATACACATAGACACACATAGAGACACACACACACACACATAGACACACACACACATACACACACATACACACACATGGACACATACACACATAGACACACACACACATACACACACATACACACACATGGACACATACACACATATCTATGCATAGGCAGCCACATAGAGACATACACACATATATATGCATACACACACATAGAGACACATACACACACACATACACATGCATGCATACATAATGCATATGCATAAATACATACTTACATGCATACACACACACATATACACACACATGCATACATTTTCATACATAATTCACAAGCATATGCACACATACATGCTTACATGCATACACACACTCACATATACACCTACATACACATATACACACATACATATGTACACATAGATATATTGATTTCTAACCCATTTTGTTTTATATGTACAGGTATTATGGATCCTAGTAGACAGAGAAAGGTGAAATTCACTCTCATAAAAAGGTCTTATGAGAGCAAGAGTTCTGCCTCATACTCTAGGGATCATCGTGCATGAGTACTCAGAGATGCCTGATGATGAGCTGGATTATACGATCCAGATGCTTACCTAGGGATTAGAGGAGTGCTCTTTTGTGGCTCCACATGTAGGAAGACAACTATCTCCTCATAGGTATGCTTTTTTTCATAAAATTTTTTAATGATATTATAACACATATTTTTATTTATTTTTATCTATCTATTTTCAGGACACCTATACCACCTGCATATCATGATAGCAGAGCAGAGGTGCTGATGAGGACATGCATAGGCACCTTAGGGCTAGAGTGCGATTTAGAGACAGAGGGGAACATTGTGTACATAGGGAATGGATTGGAGTTCAAGAGAAGAATGCGAGCATTATGCGACTCTTACCTGTGCCTTTTCCACTTGCAGTGCAAGTAAGTATAAATTTTACATATAAATTGAAATAAATATCTTATGTTTTATTGTAGTGAGCATGATGAGAGGGATAAAAAATACGTACATAGTTCACTTGGGACAGAGTTTGGGACAGGATGGTCGCATAAGTGGTGTCCAAAAGAGATGCGGACACTTATGGCTCATCGTCGCGATAATGCACGGTATGCATTGCTTTTATATATATATATACGTGGATATGAATATGTGTGTTTATGTATGTATGTATGTATGTATATGAGAGAGAGAGAGAAAAAAGAGTGAGACTAGAGGTACAAATACACGCATACACACACATATACATCATACATGCACATTTACACACATATACACATACATGCACATTTATACATACACACATATATATGTACATTTTTACACACACATACACATGCAGTTACACACATATAATGAATACACATAGACACATACACATACTCACATACACATACACATACACATCAAGAAGATGACATACTTTTAACTCTTTCCAATATTTCAAAGAATACCATATTGATATGTTCTCTGCAAGTGCCAATTTTCCTTTATCTCTCTTCACATACTCATTATCTTCATCATCACTGAAGATTTCTAATTCGGGATCTATCAGAGGTCCATCTGTCCATTCTTTATACCAACCCATAGGCGTCATAGGTTTTGGACACTGACCTGTTTCAAGCTTTCCATTAAAATGTATCGCTTCTCTTTTAGATCTTAATGGATGATCATCAGGCAAGAATCATCGATGTCGAAGATAAATATTTTTGTTGAGATTCTTACTATAGATTGATCTCAACCAATCACCACAATATGGACAAGCTTTATAACCCTTAGTAGATATTCTTGCATCATGAAAATGCTAAAAATATAATTAGATTAAATCACATTTATTTATATGCATATTGAATTAAAAAAATTACATCAATACCTGAACAAACACCATATCCTGGAAAATCGTGAATAGTCCAAGCCACAATACCACGAACTGTAATATATCTTTCGTTGACGCTTTTCAATACATCAATGACATTAATACATCTCCATAACTCTTGGAGATCGTCAATGAGAGGAGCAAGATATATATTCATATTTTTCACTTGTCTTTTGCGTGGGATTAAAAGTGAAAGCATTAAATGTTCATTTTTAATGCAAAGATATGGTGGAAGATTGTAGTTTATGACTACAACTAGCCATGTTGACCATTTACTAGATTTCATGGAGAATGGATTAACCCCATCTAATGCAATTCCTAACTTTAGATTCTGTGGATTTTGTGCAAATTCAAGCCATGTAGAATCAATATGCTGAAAAGCAACACTATCATGAGGAATTCTCATTATTCCATTAGTACTTTTATAATCATGTCCCCATGTCAAAAGCTTTGATAATTCGGGGTTTTGAAACATATGTCTAATCCATGGAGCCAATGGAAAATGTCTCAATACCTTTTTTGGGATTTTACCTTCTTCGTCCTTATATCAAGGAGATTGACATTTGGGACATGTCAAAGAGTCTGCATATTCATCTCTATATAAAATACAATCCTTAGGACATGCATGTATACATTGATAATCTATACCAAGATTTTTTATTATCTTCTTCATTTCATCATGTGTCATACGAAGAATATTCTGACTTGGTAAAAACTTTTCAGATAATAACGTGTAAGTTCATCAAAAAAAAATAATAATAATAAATAAATATAAATATATATATATGCATATAATTTTATATATGTGTATGCTTATGTGTATGTGTATGTGGATGTGTATATGCATGTGCATGCATATACATATGTGTATGTGTATATGTATATATTTATGTATATGTAGGTGTATATGTATGTATATATACATATGCATATGTGTATGCATATATGTATATGTATGTGTGTATACATGTGTATGTATGTATGTATGTGTATATATGTATGAATGTGTATGTATGTATTTTCATATCTAGACATTGAATCGTCTGGTTGTCTCCCATTTTATAGTCAATCTATTACCTGTCTTGCTAAGTTGTTTACAAATATAAAGTATCAGTTAGTTATGGAGGTATTAAGTCATTATTGGGAGGATCAAATTTATTGCAAATATTTTGAAAGATGCATGAATAGTTTTAAAGGATGGGTGCACAAAAAGTCTCCATTCAATGCAAGTTCTTGTTCTTACCTTAGCTAAAGAAAGAATAAAAACCTGCATTGAATGGACGCTTTTTTTCTGCCCATCCTTTATTTTTCCATACATTAAAATCTTCTAGATAAATTTGGTCCTTCCATTTTACTAATGACTTAATACCTTCATAGCTAACTGATACTTAATATTTGTATGCAAAAGAGTTAGCAGCACATGTATTAGGTTGACTAAAATAGGAAAAACATATGTGTCAAGAAGATTCTAAAGGTTGGGTGGACAATTCTTAAGGCTAGATGGACAAAACATCTTCACTCAATACAGGTATGTATAATTTGACCTTACTCTCATAACATGTGTATGTGTGTATATGTGTGTGTATATTTATATGTGTGTATACATTCATGTATATTATGGGTATGTTTATATATGCATATATATATATATATATATATATATATATATATATATATATATATATATATATATATATATATATATATATATATATATATATATAGAAAATTCAAAATTATACCTTAATAGTGTCAAAACAGATACATTACTCCATCCAAAAAGATTTTGAATATTGAGAATAAGTAAGCTCGCACTTAGTCGTGTCAAATGACTTCCTTCATATACATGCTTTAGACATTCCTCTTGAAGATATTTCTCATTTTTAGAAATATCAACGCTCTCAATGTCATTTTGATACCAATCCTCAATAAAATCTGCCATGCCATCATCTTCATCATTGTCTTACAAATCTTGTACTTTATCTTCTTTTGAATATAGATCTTTCAACCTTGCATATTCCACAGGATCACTTTTGCATAGCCTCCTCATAGAAGCTTCTGATAAATGAGGTCTTACCGGCAATTGTGAATGGTGTGGAGGAATATCATCAACATCATACGTTGGAATCTACACACATGAATAAAATTCATTAGTATTCCATAAATGAATAAAAGTAAACTTTAAACATAAAATTAAATATATAAGTTATCAAATATGGATAGAAAATTTTCATTCTCTCTATCTAAAAGGTGTTGTTAGAGGTCTACGCCATACATAATTCACTAATGTTCATCACCAGCATGTAATGTAGTAATAGCATTGACAACTATGTGTCTTGATACATCTCTAATCATGTATGGTGATTCATGGCTATTTTCACACTCCTCAAATGTGCAATTCCTTCAGAGTTCGGAGGCACATACAAATCCTCTACAATAAAGAGACCATGACCAGGATTAGTAATAGTGGATGGAGCAATCATATAGAGATTACCCCAAAAGTTGAAAACCTCTCCATCTAAAGGAAGTGATCCTCTATTCCATCCTCCATATCTTCTTCTATCATATGTTTGTGCTAGAGAACGATAACGAGCTGGCAAAGGATAATCTCCAGCCGTTTCAGTCTCTAAACTAGGAGATAGAGGATTTCTAGAAACCTCTACTTGTAATTGATGAACAGCAAGTCCATGACATGTACGAGGTATATTAACATTATGAGAAAAATTATCATCATCATCATCATCATCGAGCAAGTATTCCTGTATATCAACAGTAATTTGATTTTGCATATGGTTTTTCATTAAAATAATGACATTAATTTATAGAAAAAATACATACCCAAGCATTATCACGTTTACCAAGTGATGGTCCACACTCAAAAGTACCATACTCTGCCTCATGTTCAATACATTCCAATCGTGGTCTTCAATACGTGCCATAACAAGAGTTGCACCAACATAATATATGCTCTTGATAGTAAAATTCATCATAATTCCTATCGGAGGACACATGTGAAGTCGTTGCATGGGTATGAGGTGGTGGAGTGCCCTCTAATTGATCAGAATCTGATTATAATAAGAAACAAAAAAAAGTGTAAGTTATGTATCCATCAAATATATTTAAAATTAAATGTTTCATATACTTACAGTATATAGTCCTTGCACGATGAGGAGACGGTGGTGGAGTTCCATTTGATTGATCAGAATCTACAAATAATGGTATTTGATATTAATAATCTGATTATTTACATACATAAACATTCACATATACATATTTACACATACACACATATTCACATATACACATTTATACATACACACATATTCACATATACACAAATACACATTATTGTGGAATAAATGCATGTATTTTGTATGAATCAGTGTATATGCATGCATGTGTGTGTATGTATATATGTGGATATGTATATGTGTGTTTATGTTATATGTATGTATATGTGTATATGTATGCATATATGTATGTGTATATGTTTGCATGTATATGTGTATGTGGGTATGTGTATGTGTATTTGTATGTGTGTGTGTATATGTGTATGTATTCTGATTCTTTTTTTTTGTTCGAGATTAAATTAACAAGAGACATTGTATGGTGGGAAAAAATAAGAGGTGACCTAACATACCACCTGAGACGTGGCAGTTTTTTCGTAGACAACTACATCTTCAGGAGTCATTTCCGCAGGAGACGGTATACAAATTAATAGTTTATATTTATAATTTTCATATATTTTAGTATTTTTTTACATTTAATCTATGTATTTCTTTTTTCTTAAATAAACAGGCTACTGCAAAGAAGGGAGTTGAGTCGGGCCACACATCGCACCTAGGCCAAATGGGCCATCATGGTTTTGTAGCTACATTTGTAAGTATATGTGTTATTGTGAGTATATTATTTATTTTAGTTAAAATGCAAGAAACTAATCTTTTTTATTTGTTTCAATGCAACGAAAGGATTATGGACGTTATCCTACAAAACATGAGATTGAGTATGCTACACATTTTGGATATCGGCGTTTGAGTGAGTATATGCAAGATCATCCGGATGCCTTTGTGAGTATTATTAAATTTTATATAATCATTTTATTTTTATGGATGTTTTAATTGTTTTATTTATTTATGTTTGTTATATGTAATACAAGAGTATCATGGAGAGGCAGATATGGATGAGGTGGAGGGACAGACACAGGAGGGATGATCTCGATCATCACAAGGTGATCATGATGATGAGGATGAGGATGATCAAGATGATCATGATGTTGATGATGATGATGATGATGATGATTAGGATTCTTGATTATGACATTGGATTATATGTATTTATATTGATATATATATATATATATATATATATATATATATATATATATATATATATATATATATATTATCTTTATATTGTTCATTTTAGTTATGTTTTGAATTGTGTGTATGGTATTAAGTAATGAAAAGTTTTGTTCTATTGATTGTTATTATTGTTTATATTAAGCATGTGTTTTAGTACTTTAATTATATAATTCATTCATATGTGTGTACGTATGTGCATGTATATGTGTGTAATATGTGTGTGTACGTATGTGCATGTGTATGTGTGTAATGTGTGTGTATATGAATGTATGTACATATGTATATGTGTATATGCATGTATGCCCATGTGCATGTGTAAGTGTATATGTGTATGTGCATGTGCATGTGTATGTGTGTGTATATGTATGTATGTGCATGTGCATGTGCATGTGCATCTGTATGTGTGTGTATATGTATGTGCATGTATATGTGTAAGTGTATGTGTATATGTGTGTATGTGCATGTATATGTGTAAGTGTATGTGTATATGTGTGTATGTGCATGTATATGTGTATATGTGTATATGTATGTATGTGCATGTGTGTGTGCATGTCTATATGTGTGTGTACGTATGTGCATATATATATGTGTATATATGTGTATGGGTGTGTATATATACATATGTGCATATGTATGTGTATGTGTATAAACATATACAAATGTATGTATATGCATGTGTATATGTATGAAACATGCATGTGCCTGTGGATGCATTTGCATTTGCATCTATGTGCATGCATGTGGATGTGCATATACATGTATTTAAGTATATTTTAATGTGTGTATATATATATATATATATATATATATATATATATATATATATATATATATATATGCAATAATGCATGCATGCAAGTTTTTTCATGTGGTTGTAGAAATGTTTGTGATGAAAAAACTTGCATGCATGCATTATTGCATATATATATATATATATATATATATATATATATATATATATATATATATATATATATATATATATATATATATATATATATATATATATATATATATATATATATATATATATATATATATGCAATAATGCATGCATGCAAGTTTTTTCATGTGGTTGTAGAAATGTTTGTGCATATGCATTTGTATGTATGTGTATGTGTAAGTGTATGTGCACATGTATGTGTGTGTATATATGTGTGTGTATGTGCATGTGTATATGTGTATATGTGTGAATGTTCATCTTCATCATGTATAAGTGTATATGTGCATATCAATAACTGTGTGTATGCTAACTAATGAAAATAACACAATTCAAATGATATACAACGAATGGAAATTGTACTTACAATAGTTAGCCATACTTTTTGCTTGGTTAGCTTTTTGAATAATGTGCAATAAAGAGAGAGAGATAGAGAGAGAATTCAAAGAGAGAAGGATGTAGAAAGAGAGAAACAGAGAGACAATAAGATAGAGATTAGGTAAAACAACAATTTTGCATATACTTGTTTCAGCTCGTAAGCGCAACACAATTGTGAATGTTGGAGAGATCTTCGATCAGATGCATGAACATGCTGATCGAAGAGCCTCCAATGCTTTAATTTTTTTTTGTCAATAAACCATCGTGTAAGCGATGGTAAGGCATCGTAAAAAGCACTAGAATTGCCATTGCATAAGCAAGGTTTTTAGCATCGCTTATGCAATGCAAAAAAGCATCGCTTATGCGATGCAAAAAAACATCGCTTATGCAACTCTTTTTTAAACTGTCGCTTTAGCGAAGCTCTATGCGAGCCTCACACATTCCATCGTGACACATCGAAAAAAATGTCATTTAGCTTGTCGTTTAATCGATGATCCGTGCTCGACGCTTCTTGCGATGCTTTTTGCAATTTTATAGCGATGAAATTGTGTCCCCTTAACCATCGCTATGCACCTGTATACCTTGTAGTGTGAGCATCAAAACTTCATAGTTAAGGAAATTGGATCTCAAGAAATAATTCTTGTGTCTTTAGATGTTGGACTCAAATCCCTGTGAATCCCTCCATTTTTCTTGTAGCTCTGCATGCGAATCGATGCCAAATCGTACACGGAGATCCGTTCTGTGATCAATCCTCCCAGCCACGTACGTTCACATCTAGACTCACTTTCCATGGTTAATTGAGCCTCCCCCACATGGCTCCACACATGGGTGCCACATGGCACTCATGTGTGAGCCCATCTAATTAGAGCTAAGAGGTGGTTCATACCTCTCCTTAGGGGTACTCCATAACATTTCCTTCCCCTTAACTTCATTTTTGTCCTCAAAAATGGTACTGGAAGGTCTAATAGAAAGAGATAGTCAACTGACAGTACTCCCACTAAATACCCATGTATAGAAATACATGGTCATATCTCCATGTTGTTTCCCTGTATCCTTCCCCTTAAGAAGACCCCTGGGAAGGTAATCTAAAACTGGGAAACCGTCTTTGAAGGGTGCTAACCTGCTCCCATGTAGCACTATCTTCTGAACTATCTTTCCACTTTACTAGACACTCTTTATACAAGTGACTTCTTGTATGTTTCTCTCAAGTGCGTAGTATACTCTCAGGCTCATGTGGAATAGATTGAACAGAAATAGGCTCTACTACCTCACTATTTGGAATGAGGTTGTCAGATTCACCCAACCTTTTCTTAAGCCGGCTAACATGAAAAACTAGATGGATTCGACTATTCTCTGGAAGTTGGAGCTGGTAAGCCATCTTTCCTATTCTCTTAAGTATTTGGAAAGGTCCACAATACCTAGGAGATAGTTTTGGACAAGGTCCTTTCTTCATGGTTTCAGATCAGATGGAACTAACTGCTCTCCTACCTCAAAGTTGATGTCTGTCCTTTGAGGGTCAGCATGGGCTCTAGCTCTATCCTGAGCTCTCCTAATGCTGTCCTTAGCAAGTCTAAGCATTTCATTCATCTCTTCCAAGCAGTCCTTTGCAGCTTGAACTTTCTCATTCTGCAAACCTACTGCATAAGGAGCTCTTGGCTGAAACCCATACATAAGCATAAATGGACTATGCCCAGTGGAAGAGTGCTTGGCACTATTGTATGCAAACTCTACTATAGGTAAGTACTCTTCCCAATCAGTTTGCCTTTTACTCACATATGCTTGAAGCATATCCTCTAGGATTTGGTTAACCCTCTTTGTTTGCCCATCCGATTGTGGATGTTTGGTCGTACTCATGCTAAGTTTGATGTCCAACGCTTTGAAGACCGCTCTCCAAAAGTGGCTAGTAAACTTCCTATCCCGATCAGAAACTATGTCTAAGGGAAGACCATATAACCGGTATAGGTTCTCTACAAAGAGCCTAGCCAACTCTGGTGTCTTCACTGTAGTACCTGTCGGAATAAACCTAGCCATTTTGGTTAACCTATCCACAATTACCCAGACCGAGTCGTGCCCTCTCTATGTCTTAGGTAATCCGACACTAAAGTCCATGGAGATACTCTCCCACTTCCCATTAGGAAGATCCAATGGGTGGAGTAGTCCTCTCCAATCCTCAATCTCTCAGCTTTGTTGACCTGGCATTTAGTGCACTTAAGCACATACTCTAGGACGTCCTTATGAAATCCAGGCCAATAAAACTACCTCTTAACAAGATCATAAGTCTTGTTAACTCTTGGGTGTCCCGCACTAGGTGTGTCATCACACTCATACAAAATATGCCGTCTCATCTCAGAATCTCTACGGACGCACACCTTACCTTATATAACAGATATCCATCATGGAAACTGTAATTCTTCCACTTGAATCCTTCTTGGGTACCCGTTGATACTCCATCCTCACTGGAAACCCATATGTCACAATCCCCATTCGCTATGGCTTCCCAAATCTCGGAATATGCAGGATCAAGCCTACATTTCCCTCTAATGGACTCAAGTAGCTCACTAGTGATCTGAGTAAAACTCTATCCATTGAGCATAGGCATGTGGCTAAGTGAATCAACCACTACATTAAACTTTCCCTTCCTATACCTAAGCTCATAATCAAAATCCCGAAGGGTCTCAGCCCATCGGGCCTTATGAACTTTAAGGTCTGTTTGATTAGAGAGCCACTTAATGTTCTCTTGATCAAACACTATCGTAACTTTGGCACCATATAAATAATGATGCCACTTTTTCAAAGCATGGACAATTGCATACAACTCCTTCTCATAGAGGGAGTAATTCTTCTGAGCTACTTCTAGTTTCTTACTCTCAAAATCTACTCGTCGACCATCATGTACTAGAACTGCTCCTATAGCAAAATCAGTCACGTCAGTCTCAACCACAAAGGGTTTATTGGGATCTGCTATATGTAAAAGTGGAGCTATAGCAATTGCTACTTTCAATTTCTCCATACTTTGCTTCTGTTTGTCTCCCCAATGAAAGGCTTTCCCTTTAAGTTGTTCCGTCATCGTGACAACAATTTTGGCATAGTTCTTAATGAATCTTCGATAGAAACCTGATAAACCTAGGAAGATCTGCAGCTCTTCCAAGTTCCTTGGATGTGGCCATTCCATAATAGCCCTTACTTTTCAAGATCCATCTGGATTCCATCTTGGGAGACTATATGTCCAAGGTATCTAACCTTTGTCTTGAAAAATTCACACTTTGACTCCTTAGCAAAGAGTGAATTTTCCCTTAGCACTTGAAATTCCTTTCTTAAGTGTTCCAAGTGCTCTTCTTCTGATGCACTATAGATCAGAATGTCATCCAAAAAGTCTACTACAAAGTGTCCTAGATAAGGCTGTAAAACACTATTCATGAGCTTCATGAAAGTGGCAGGAGCATTGGTGAGACCAAAAGGCATCACCAAAAACTCATAGTGCCCATATCTAATTGTAAATGCAGTCTTAGGGACATCCTCTACCCTAATCCTAATTTGATGATATCCTTATCTAAGATCAAGCTTGGTAAAATACCTAGCTTGATGTAACTGATCAAATAGATCTTCCAATCTAGGCATGGGAAACCTTTTTTTGATAGTTACATTATTAAGTTCTCTATAGTCTATACATAGTCTCATAGAGCCATCTTTCTTTTTAACTAGGAGCATTGGTGATGCCCAAGGTGAGTTACTAGGTTTAATGAAGCCCTTATCTAAATAATCCTGCAATTGCCTCTCAACCTCCTCATGCTGAGAAACACTAAGCCTATAAGGTGGCCTACAAATAGGGTTAGTGTTAGTAACTACCTCAATGGCATGGTCAATGTCCCCTCTCAAGTGGTAGCCCTCTAGGTGATCATTGGGAAAAACATCTATGTACTCAAACATAAGATCCTTAAAATTTTTAACCACACACTCTTGCAAAAAAGAATAGTAGAAAGTCCTGTCCATATTTACATTTCTAGCCTGAAAATATACATTAGATGAACTATCTGTACAATGCTCAATATCATGACTATACAATGAAAACATCTCCTGTACATGCTGAGAATAACAAAGACTATACAACTCTAATGATGAAATGAGATGTGCACTAGGTACATCTCTCTCTCCCTGAATACAAACTTTACTTCCATTCTTTTCAAATTCAAGTTTGTTGTTTTGATAGCTGTGTTTAAGAGTGTCTCCCAAACCCCATAGCCACTTTCTTCCTAACACAAGGTATGTCCTCTCCATATTCATAATTTGGAAGTCCATATAATCTGTATAGTCCTGCATCTTGACTTCCAAATCGGATACCATAGTATCCCATATCCTCTTATCTTGCCCATGTGTCATAGATACGATGTATTTATGTGCACTAGGTTGCTGGGGAATCTTTAATTTCTTGACCAGATCATAGTTTATAAAGTCGTGAGTGGCAGACTCATCTATCATGACTCGCACCCTGGTCCCGTACACACTACCATGCAGTTTAACTAGGTCATGTGGTCCAAACTGCAGTGACCACAGTGACTGAGTCAAACATCATGTATGCTCTATATCCTCGTGCATCACCTCCACTCCCTTGCAGCTAGAGCTGCCATGAATAGGAAGGGTCTGCACTAGGTGGACCGCCTTTTTTCCCTAGAAGACTAAGAGGAGAGAAGACAAGAGGGAGTAGAAAGCAGAAGAAAGAATAGAAGAAAAGCAGGCCCCCAAAATTTCCAAGAAATGGTTCATTTTCTTTTCCCAAAATCCATTGTAGAACTATGAGAAGCATTGTACATGCTCATGAGGAGTCCTCTAGATGCACAATCCCTAAAGAAAGTAACATTACCCATGTACAATAGTAGGAAATTAGTGATTTATAGAGGAAGTTCCGATCTCTCATGTGATGGCCAAAATCAGGGCACATGTATATAAGTCACTTGTGACTCTTTTGTAAAGACTTTTGCCATTTTGAAGAACTAACTTCTAGAATGTTCAAATTTTCTTCTTCGTGCCGATGTAACTTCTTTTTTAGTTTGTGTGTGTGTTTGAGGCATGGAATGCTTGTCTAGAGGTGTTGTCTGCCCCTTCCCCATCGCTTTTTGTTTTCAAGGGGTGTGTGTGTGTGTGCGCGCGAATCATAAGAATTCTAGAAGTGAGAGTTGGTATTTCTTGCCACTCTATTTTTTGGCCATAACATGAAGCACATAGGTCTACTTGAGTTGAAAAGATGAATATTGAATGCATCTCTTTGAGATATTCAAAAGGAACCCACTATTGACTATATTTGGGTATTGGTGTTGACATATATTGCTTGATTTGTGTCTACTACTACACCAAGTATCATGATACACACTATTATGTAAGAGGTTTCGTGTGAGGTGGATGTCCATTTTTTTGCATGCATTACTCTTTCATACATTAACCGTCATTTATGCACATTTCTTCATACACTTGATTGGGTTAGACTCTCGGATTGATAATTTAATGTGTGTATCAATGACACCACTATATGCATTTGCTCGATGATTGATCTTTAGTTTCTTTCACCACAATCACTAATGCATTATGAGCTTAGATACACACTGATCTTTGAAAGAGAGAAAGAAAATTAAAATATTATTTTTGGGATGGTAGTTGAGTATGATTTACTCCTAAGAGTATTCAAGTAGTAAGAGATGAATATGACTTATCTTTGGAGTAAGTAAACATAAATCATAATCCATAGAGAGATGAGATGTTTAACAAAGGTCTCTTAGTTTAGATTTTTGAATTAGATTTGTCAATCTACTAAGGACTATACTTTTTGGTGTAGTTTTCCTCATATGGAGTTTGGTTCTCCACTATTTTGGAAGCAAAAACATGGAGAACCTATGTACATGTTCTCATTTATGGGTGAGTAGAGTAAATCCATTCAAGAGATTATTTAAAGGGAAATGGAAGGTGGAATAGATTTCATTGCTAGAGATTTTTTCCTTAGATGAGCTTCGAGAGAGTATTGAGTCTCACATAATGACTCTATGAGAGAGGTTACTAGTCCTAGTGATGGTATTTGACTAGAGGAGGAGTACTAGATGTTGGCAATAGACAAACTAGGAATTGAGTGATTATTTTTCTCTTTAGAGTTTTTATGAGATAAGGAAAAATCTCAACTCTTGGGTTATGAAACTCTTAGTTGGTGCTTTGTTATGAGGATGATGATTGAACATGAATTAGAAGGATGGGTACTTATGGAGTATGTGAATCTTAGGAAGGAATGCTCTTGTATTCATGTGAAAAACAAAAGGGGAAGAGAAAATATTAGAGTTTTTACTAGGCCATTAGATGGTCTTCCAATGGAATTAAGTCCAAGTTTATGGATGAAAAACCGAGGACTTCTTGGTTAGTGGGATGTAGATATTTTATCCTATAGCCAAATAATTTTATTATGTGAACTAGGATTATGGTTTTGCATAGGCTACAAGGTAGTTTAGATCAAAACTATTACTTGTGAGTACACTCAAGGTTGGGAATATCATGAGGGGCATGAGGGCAAGTCTATCATTTATTCCTAGATGGGTTAAAAGTCACATTTTTTTGGGAATTCATACTATATTTTAGTAAAATTTATGGTTTATTATCTTTGTTATTACTATGGTCAAGTTTAGCTAACTTGGCATTTATCAGTTATCGTCGAGGTTATAGGAATGATAGATGGCAGTTATGTGTACATGGGAGATAATATATGTTGGAGTTCGAGGTATGCGCAAGCACACAAAAAGCACAAGGAAGAAGAAGAAGAATCTTGGACCACAACACAACATTGAATGAATTACCAAGTGAATTTACATGGATAAGTTATATGTTAGGATTATAGAAATATGTATGAGCCATGGAAAAAGGAGCTCCTAAATAGGGAAAAAAATGACCTGATAGTCCTAAGTGTGTTCACACACATCACTACCCAAATATATCAACAAAGGCCCGCTGGGAGTGATGCGGTGAACAAGCAACTGGCACTCATGTATAAGGTAGTGTCACACTCTATGGATAGAGATCAATCCACAAAAGGAATTAATCACAAATATTTTCCAAAAGCTTCAAACTTCTCCCTAGGTAGAGCCTTTATGAAAAGGTATGCAATGTTATCCTTTGTGGGCACATATGTCAAACTGATCTCTCTAGTAGAGAACCTCTCTCTGACATAATTATAATGCACCTCAATGTTCTTTGTGTGAGCATGGAACACAGGGTTCCTCGCAATTGCCAATGTGCTTTGACTGTCCATGAAGATGGTGGCTTGAAGTGTCCTACACATTTTTTGTCAACTTCTCTTGAACTAGGCCAAAGCAAATTCAAAGTGAAATTTGTCAGACCAAGAACACTTTTCTCAAATGCTTTTAAATTTAAGTTCTTGGTGATTGTCAATCTTATGAACGATTCTTTACTTTTCTTTTTTGGAAGGTGATGTACTCTATGAAATTCATTGGATTTGTGTTGTTTAACTTGAAGCAAAATCAAATGGATAAGTCAACTTAGATTTAGCATCTTTGAAGAATGAATAGGTTCTTGTATAGAACATGTATATGGGATCTATAATTTAGTTACCAATTCCAATTGACTAACCCTAACCTTTAATGAAATGATTCAGATACTCTTTTTGAGTCAGATCCAAAGGTTTTGGAGAGCAAGAAGGAAGAATCAAAACTTTTTGAAACCAATTCAAACTTCTAGGACACTTAATCTTATTTGAGTCAAACCCTATGTGACTTAGAACTTTAACTTTTCAAAGATTTGTTTCAACAAGGAACCAAAGCATTTAGTCCATCTTTAAGAAAAGTGGAATGTACTCTCAAAAACAAAATGGAGTAAAACTAAACCTCATTCAACCACAATGTTGATATATTTAGGTAGTGATGTGTGTGAACACCCTAGGACCGCTGGGGCACTTTTCTCCCTCTTTAGGAGATTTTTTTCCCTCAGCTTGTATATACACCTAATGCCCTAATGGGTTACTTATCTTTTGTACATTCTATTGTTAATACATTTAGTACTGTGTTGTGCTCCAAGCTTCGTCTTCTTCCTTGTGTTGTTTGTGTGCTTCTACAGACCTCAAACACCAACAATTGGTATCAGAGCAAGTCCCTGCTTCGTCTACTATAGGTTAGCAAAACTTGTCAGGTTAGTTTAGTTCAACTTTTTCAGACACCGTCATTTTTCTGCATCAGGGTATTTTAGTTAGTGGCCATGGATGAAAGCAGTGATGTATTTCATATGTTGGTTGTTGAGGACAAGTTGGATGGTACGAATGAACCATTGTGGACTTATTGGTTTTCCTTGAAATGATGGACATGGTAATCTCATAGAGCTTTTCACGCACGAACACCTTGTCTGATGAGCCCACCACCTTGCGAAGTAGACGACATTGAAGATGACCATATTCTTCATGTTCCTATTTGTGATGCAGTTTCTACTACACCTACTACAGAGAAAATTCATTGGGATGGTAGAGATGCTCAAGCACATGCACTGATAGCCTTGTTTATCAAACATACGATTATTCCTCACATTCTCTCTTGCAGAATAGATAAGAATGCTTGGGATACACTTACCACATTGTACTAGGCTAGGAATGAGGCTCGTCTTGCTTACCTCTGAAAATAGTTGGAGAGTGAGCATATGAATGAAGGTGGTTCTATGGACAATTTTCTAACAAAGATCAAAGACTTGAAGGAATAGTTGATTTCTATTGATTTCTACTTATGAAGTTATACCAGATAGCTCACTTGTGCAGACCATTTTGAATGGTCTTCCTAATTCATATCAGAGCTTTGCTTCCACTCTTCATTTGATGATGAAAGACAATCCAAATGCCTTGAAATTTGAGGAGTTAGTCTCTGTTTTGTTGCAGGAAGATCAACCTAGGTAGAACATGTCCATTATGAATGTTGCATATCAAGCTTTCCTGGCTAGTTAGAAGGGCAAAGGTAAATGGAGCGCATCTACTAGTAAGCAAAAAGGTGCAAATGCTGCACATTCGAAGAAGGAACGCAAATATGAGAAGAAATCAAAAAAGCAGAAATTCTTTTGTAAGCACTGTAAAGGAAATGATCATATCATAAAGAACTGTTCAAAACTGGCTGCAAAAGAGGCAAAGAAAAAGGAGGCTCGAATGGTTGTTGCAGAGGCCTCTACATCAAAAACAAAGTCTGCAAATCTTGTGCAAAATGAAGAATGGTTGTTTACTATTGTTTGCAATTTTGACCCGCCTTCTCATGAGTAGTGTATGTCTGCAAGAGAATTAGATGTTTGGTATTTTGATAGTGGGGTAACCAAACATATTACCTCGTACCGTAGTTTCTTCACTTCTCTTGAGCCTACCCCTACAAGAAATACTATTATATGCACCAACAACTCCTCTTATCCTATCATGGGAGTTGGTAAGATCATTCTGACTACTACTGATGGTAGTTCTTTTACATTATCAGATGCTTTATTTGTGCGAGGGATCAAGAAAAATCTATTATCAGTTTCTGCATTAGCCAAGATTGGCTTGGTTTTGAAATTTATTGATGACGGATGTATAGTTCATGATCTGTCAAATGGCAACATGGTTATTTCTTTTGGTATTTTATGTCATGGGCTGTAAAAGCTCATAGACTTTGAAAAATCTGTGAATGATTCGGCATGTGCAATACATGATTCTCAAGCTATGTCAGATGCAAAGCTTTGGCATGCACGCTTTGGTCATCTAAATTTCGCTAGTTTGCTATGCCTATAAAAATTTGAAATGGTGTCCTCTTTGCCCAAACTTGAGGCACCTGGTACACATGTTTCTGAAGGCTATATTTTGGGCAAAAATGCAGAGTTCCTCCTTCCCAAAAGTTGTGTATGTTGATGATATCTGCTCAGTAGTCCTCATGATAAGCATATTGCAGATTTTAAGGTTGATTTGCATGCCTCATTTGAGATGTCTGATTTGGGGCATTTGCATCATTATTTGGGCATTCAGTTTATGCAAGTTGATGGTGGAATGGCTTTGTGTCAAACGAAATATATTGACACATTATTGCATGGTTTTGGCCTTGAAGATTGTAAAATGATTGCCACTCCTATGGAGATAGGTTTATGATTGAGTCTTCATGATGTTGGAGATGCATTTGATGTTGTTCTCTATCAGCAAGCTATTATATGCTTGATTTAATTATGCATTACTCAGCCAGATATTCAGTTTGCTATGTCATAGATGAGCAAGTTTATGCATTGCCTAGGTGTCAAGCATTGGTAGGCGGTTAAGCACATCTTTCACTACTTGAGTCATAGCCGACTACTTGGATTGTTTTATCCCAAGGGGGGATCACTACCGCTAGATTGACATGTTTTTTCTAACTCTAACTAGGCTAGTTGCTATGACACTCGTGTGTCCACTAGTGGCTTTTGCTTCATGCTTGGTAGCTCATGTATATCTCGGTTGAGCAAGAAGCAGCCTACCATGACCACTTCTAGTTGTGAGGTTGAGCATAAGGCAACTTTCACAGCGACTGTTGAGTGTGTGTGGATCAAACACCTTATGGCTGATTTGGGTGTTGCTAAGTCTTCTACCACCACCATCTTCATTGATAGTCAAAGTGCATTGGCAGTTGCAAGGAACCCTATGTTCCATCCTCACTAAGCACATTGAGGTGCATTATCATTATGTCAGGGAGAGGTTCTTTGCTGGAGAAATCAACTTGGCATATGTGCCCACATAGGAGAACATTGCAAAACTTTTCACGAAGGCTCTCCCTAGTTAGAAGTTTGAAGCTTTTCGCAAAGCTTTGGGCTTACTTCCTTTTGTGGATTGATTCCACATAGCTTGGCACTTCCTTATACATGAGTGCCAACTCCTTGTTCACCGCATCACTCCTAGGGTGATTTGTTGATATATTTAGGTAGTGATGTGTGTTAACACACTAGGACCACTAGGGCACTTTTTTCCCTCTTTAGGAGGTTTTTTTTCTCATGGCTTGTATATATGCATGTTGCCCTAACGGGTTACTTATCTTTTGTACATCCTAGTGGTAATACATTCAGTATTGTGTGTTGTGCTCCAAGCTTCGTCTTCTTCCTTGTGCTATTCGCATGCTTCTGCAGACCTAGAACTCCAACACGCAAGATACTTGCATGGTATCAACATCAGTGTGTGGACCCACTAAGCTTCCATTGATGAAATTTTTCCTTTGCTCAAAATGTTTATATTTCAAATATGACTAACTTAATCTTTCCTTTATTCAATCTCATAAGACTTCCTTTCTTAGAATGCAATCCTTATGCATTATTTTGCATCAAGAGATTGATTTCACCAATATATACTATGAAATCAGTGCTTGCAAACTTTAACTTAGTCTATTTAACCTTGGTTGAAAGGATATTTTACCCTTGAACCTACAAGTGATTCAAAACTTTGACTCAGTGAAGCTTTATCATCTTCACTTATAGTTTGATTGTGAGAATAAACATCTCCTTCATTTCTTTATCCTTTCTTTTCTTATGGGTACATTAAATCTATGTACTTTTCCAAGAAAAGGAAAATTGATTTATGCTTTCTATGGATGATGAATTCTTTTATTTTTGGTCATCAAAGATAATACCTCAAAGGGAGGTAGTATTACATTGTCCTATACTAATGGAAACTTTCCACAATCCACAAAAATACATCCTAGGTTTTTTTTTTACCTTCTTTTTATGAATACTCTCATGATCATTTATAATGATCCTTTATCCAACCCTTGTAGGCATAAATTTTGAGAGCAAAAACTAAGGTGTTTCTCTTTTCACACCTACTAGTTCCTACAAAGAAATGTTTAGGCCAAAAATATATGGTGTCTCTAGACCCTTGTGCCTCTTTATGCCTTATTTTGGAAGAATCTAATTCCAAAATTCAATCCTACTCAAGATTTTATGCTTTAACACTAGTGTTGTACCAAAACAGGACACTATAGTGTCCTTTTTTCTAATAAATAAAAAAAATCACACATACTAATCAAATAAAATTTTGAACAAACCTTAAAATTTTGAAACACATACTAATCTATACCTAGGTGCTCTATAAAAAATATACATTTTAAAAAATAAGCTTTTTTGATAACTCAAAAGATAGAAATAATTGAATATGGTTGAAAAAAAACTTTTTTTTTGTAAACTTATATATGAGAAGAAAGAAATATCTCCATAAAAAGAATTTTTCTTCCTATTGGAATCATTTTTCTAATGTTAATTTATTGTCATATAAGCATTTAAGACAAGTCTTGGAAACTAGAAAAATCATTTTTATAATAAAACAATTAGTACAATATAGGGTTCTCATTATATAGTTATACACTTTAGCAGCCTTCTATATGATATTGATTCATAAAAACACTAAAATGGTTTGTTTTTTATTTCAAAAACCATCATATAGTAGAATAAAGATATGCTACATGTCTTTGAACCAATAATTTTGTATGTATCTCACATACCACTAAAAAACTCAATATTTCATTGAATGACCATAATCCTCTCTATTGAGAATAAAACTTCATCCTAAAAAATTAGGTTTTCTCAATGATATAAGGTATATATTATGCATCAAAATAATTCTATAAACATTATAAACTACTTTATACAGAAAAAACTAGCATGTTAACTTTAATCATGTAGCATATGCAATATTTCCTCATAAAATAACCTTTTCTTAGCGTAGAAAAACAGTGGTATTGGTTAACTTGAAGAAACGACATAGAAATTCGACTCCTAAGGTTGTCAAAAAAATATTTCTAGCTGTCATAATATCAAATAGTATTTTGATAATAAAAAATGATGCATGTTCATACCATCACTTTGCAAAATAATTCATAGATGATAAGACTGTCATATCACAAATGAGATTCATTTTATGCCATAAACCTAGTAACAGTCATTACAAATCTAGAATTATGGATAGAAACATGTTGACATATATAAAATAAAAGATTTTATTGCATTTAGACCACTGAAAATTACGAGATGATGATTTTAATAAAAAATAACCACTAACTTACATCATTGTAATTTCTACGCCAGTATTGAAATTAACATCATAAAAATAGTGAATAAATGTAATTTTTTGTATCCTTTAATAAAAACTATATTTTTCTAAGAATATTCAACCCTTATGCCAACATGTTGCATAGTTACACTTATAAATGGTTCCTTCTAGTAATCTAAAAAATTCATCAAACATTGTCTCTTTTTCAGGACACTAAAGTGTCCAAGGACACTAAAGTGTCCAAGTACAACACTAGTGTTAATTAAGAGGTAAATCTTTTCTTATCTCATGAGTAGTTTGTGTGCTTATTGCCAGTACTCTGGCAGAATCTCTAGTAGTTCTAATCATAAATACTTGCACAAGATTTTCCAAGTTTGATCAATTCTTGTTGACCAAGCCACAATGATAAAGATGTAGTCCTTATCTTTAAGACACCTCTCATTGTCTATAAAGCTCATTGGCTTACCCTAGGGATTTTTGAGAGGCCTTCCCCTCAACTCAAGTCTAAACATTTGCTAATGATTTTTAGATTCCAAAGCTAAGAATCTCTTGAAGATTGATACATTTTTGGGTTATATCAATGGCAAGACTTAAGTACCACTTCCAGAGTTTTGGAGATTTCTTGGGAACTTCTTGTTGTCTAGCTACTTTAAATAAGTTTTCTTTCCCACTACTATGGAGAATTCTATTCTTCACTTTCTTGAGATTTAACTACTTCTAACTAATCAAAAACATGTGCAAAGGACTCATCTTTGAATTCTTTGCACCTTTTGAATGATCCTTGGAAGGAATTCTAAACTTTTGGAAGAATATCAAACTATGTTGCTAGATTTGTGTTTAGCTCCTTATTGCCAAACTAAAGGATGAATATCTCACTATGATATGGTTTCGCATATCATCATGTAAGTTTGAAACTAAACTTTCATTTAAACCATGTGTGATATTTATTCTTTTGGTTCATTATTTGAGTTTGATAAATAGGTTAATGACATTAGTCAATCCATCTTTGCTTCTTTTCTATTTTAAACATCTTCTTGTAGCATACTTTGGATGCATCTTTCAAATCATGTTTAAAGTACAAGATTCATACTCCACCCATGCCATAATGCTTATGAACCAATGTACAATAGAGCTTCATCAACACAAATACTTCTTCATTATCATTTAAGAACCTTCTTAATTCTTTACTAGAAAGTATAATTCTCTAGTATCCTAAAAGATTTCAAGTATTAAGCTTTGCAAATAGTTTTTCCAAAAGATATACTTGTCTAGTCTTCTTGTTTAGCTAGTATGCAAATCAAGATATGACTCATACGTTGAATTTTTTGAAACTCAATTATACTCAAGATCCATCTCTTAGATTTTGAGGTCTGTGGAAGCACACGAACAACACAAGGAAGAAGAAGAAGCTTGGGGCACAATACACAATACTGAATGTATTAACATTAGAATGTACAAAGATAAGTGCCCCATTAGGGCAATAGGCGTATATACAAGGTAGGGGAAAAAAACCTCCTAAAGAAGGGAAAAAGTTTCACGTCAATCCCAGTGTGTTCGCACACATCACTACCTAAATATATCAACAAATTCCCCTAGGAGTGATGTGGTGAATAAGGAGTTGGCACTCATGTATAAGGAAGTGCCAAGCTATGTGGAATCAATCCACAAAAGGAAGAAAGCCCAAAGCTTTGGAGAAGGCTTCAAACTTCTCCCTAAGTAGAGCCTTCCTTAAAATGTCTACAATGTTCTCCTGTGTGGGCACATATGCCAAGATGATCTCCCAAGCAGAGAACCTCTCCCTAACATAATGTCTGCAATGTTCTCCTGTGTGGGCACATATGCCAAGATGATCTCCCAAGCAGAGAACCTCTCCCTAACATAATGATAATGCACCGCTGTGATTGTGAGTTGAAGATGGTGGTGGCAGAAGACTGACCAACAACCAAATGATTCATAAGGCATTTGAGCCACACACACTCAATAGTCACTGTGAAAGCTACCCTTTACTCAGCCTCACAACTGGAAGTGGTCAGAGTAAGGTGCTTCTTGCTCAACCAAGATATACATGAGCTACCAAGCATGAAGCAAAAGCCACTAATGGACACACGAGTGTCATAGAAATCAACCTAGTCAGAGATAGAAAAAGCATATAAACCTGGCGATAGTGATCCCCCCTTGTGATAAAACAACCCAAGTAGTTGGGTACCACTCAAGTAGTGAAAGATGTGCTTAACTGCCTACCAATGCTTGACACCTGGGAAATGCATAAACTTGCTCATCTATGAGACAAAAAACTGAATATTTGGTCAAGTAATGCATAAGTAAATCAAGCATCTAACAGCCTACTTATAGAGAACAACATCAAATGCATCTCCAACATCATGAAGACTCAATCATGAACTAGTCTCCATAGGAGAAGCAATAGGTTTACAGTCTTCAAGGCCAAAACATTGCAATAATGTGTTAATATATCGTGTTTGACACAAAGCTATTCCACCATCAAATTGCATAAACTACATGCCCAAAAAATGATGCAAATGATCCAAATCAGACATCTCAAATGAGGCATGCATATTAGCCTTAAAATCAACAATATGCTTCCCATGAGGACTAGTGAGCAACATGTCATCAACATACACAACAATGATTAGAAGCACATCATTAGCATGCTAAACATATAAGGTGATCTCAGTTGGACTATTCTCAAAACCATGTGCAATCAGATAGGCATGTATCTTTTCATACTAAGCACATGGTGCTTGCTTTAAACCATATAACACCTTCTTTAACATGCACACTTAGTCTTCATGCCCTTTTTGCACAAACCCACGAGGCTAAAAAACATACACATCTTCATGCAAGTCACCATTCAAAAATGTAGTTTAATGTCCAACTAATGTACATTCCAACCATGATGAGCCGCAAGTGCACAGATGCTACAAATAGTAGTCATTCGGCATGTAGGTGTAAAGGTCTAATCAAAATCAATGCCTCTTTCCCGTGTAGAACCCTTTGCAACAAGCCTAGCCTTATACTTGTTAATTGTTCCATCAAACTTACGCTTCAACTTGTATACCCACTTAGTGCCAATGGCCTTCTTGCCAGGAGACAAGTCACACAAAGGCTAGGTACCATTCTTCATTATAGCATCATATTCACATTGCATAATAGCCATCCGATTTTTTGAATTTTATGCTTCATCAAATGAAACAGACTAATTCTCATCACAAAGTCTAGAGACAGCCATATCATAGCAATTTGACGTAAAAGAGGTAGTATGAGAGTGAACAAGTATGATATGATAGAGGTGCATCTAATTTGCTATCATGCAAAGTCTTTACAAGCCATTTTGGCATAGTTTTTGCCTCCTCAATATCAGCTCTTTCATCAACAAGTGCATCATGTAAATCTGCATCGAAAATGAAACGATTTGCATCATGAGATGACACTTGTTAAGGCTAAGAAGTTCCCTCATTAGGGCCAACACTAGACTATCCACTTGTAAAAAGAGGAAGCAAAGTGTCATACATGTCTCTGGAGCTAACAGATGTCTCCTTGGTACATGAAAGTAATGGCTAAATAGCATCTTCCACAAAGACAACATCATGGCTAACCAAAATGCATTTAGTCTGTGGATGATAGAGACAATAGCCTTTTCTTTCAAAACTGTACCCAATAAAAATACATTTCATTGCTTTATCATCCGTTTTCCTGGCATGTTGTTCAGACACTAATGCATATGCGAGACAACCGAAAACATGCAGGTGAGCAACACATGGCCGACCATGCCAAGCCTTATATGGAGTGATAGACTGCAATGCTTTAGTGGGACACCTGTTAAGTACATATGTTGCACACATGACAACCTCAAGCCAAAAACTATGTGGTAAAGTCTGACTCTTGACCATACACCTTGTCATCTCCATGAGTGACCTCTTCTTCCATTCAGCAACTCCATTCTGTTGAGGTGTATATGCCACTGTACACTAGTGTTTTATCCCACATTCAGCTAGAAATGCATTAAAGTTAGAAGTCATATATTCCCCCTCGATCGGAATGGAGGGTGCCCATTTTCCATGCTGACAGATTTTCAGTCAAAACAGAAATTGTTTGAAGCACATAAACACTTTAGGCTTTGCTTTCAATGGATATACCCATGCATGCATGGAAAAATAATCAATGAAAGTCACGAAGTAAAGATAATTTCCAAAAGAGGATGTCTGCATAGGACCACAGACATTACCCTGAACAAGCTACAATTTTCGAGTAGCTCGAACTGAACCATATTTTGGAAAGGAGGAATGTTGCACTGTGCCCAAAACATAGCCTTCCCAGACATGTTTATCGGGTGCCTCAAGTTTGGGCAAAGAGGACACCATTTTGGATTTCTGCATGCATAGCAAACTATCAAAATTCTGATAACCAAAGAGTGCATGCCAAAGCTTTGCATCTGACATAGCCTAAGAATCATGTACTGCACATACTGAATCATTCACATATTTTTTATAGTCTATGAGCTTATACAAACCACAACATAAAATGCCAGAAGCAATAATCATGTCACCATTTGACAGATCATGAATTGTATGTCTGTCATGAATAAATTTCACAACCAAGCCAATTCTTGATCCTTGGCAAAAATAAAGCATTTGACAATGTAAAAGAACTACCATCAACAGTAGTCAAAATGATCTTACTAACTCCCATGACGGGATAAGAGGAGTTGTTGGTGCATGTGATAGTATTCCCTATAGGGGCAAGCTCGAGCGAAGTGAAGAAACTACGCTATGATGTGATATGTTTGGTTGCTCCGCTATGAAAGTACCAAACATCTAAGTCTATTGTAGACATACACAGTTCAGGAGAAGATGGGTCAAAACTTCAAACAGTAGTAACACCCATTCTTCATAATGCACTAGATTAGCAAACTCTGTTTTTAGTGTAGAGGCCTCTACAAAAACCATTCCTGCCTCTTTTGCAGCCAATTTTGGACAATTCTTTATGACATCATCATTTGCTTTACAATACTTGCAAAAAAAATTTTCTTTTCTATTTTCTTCTCATCTCAGTCGTCCTTCTTTGATTGTGCAAAATTAGCAGATTTTTGCTTACTAATAGAAGAGCTCCATTTATCTTTGCCCTTCTGACTAGCCAGGAAAGCATGATCTGCAACACGCATAATGGATATGTTCTACCTAGACTAATCTTCTCGCAACGGAACAAAGACTAACTCCTCAAATGTTAAGGCATTTGGATTGCCTTTCATCATCAAATGAAGAGAAGAAGCAAAAATCTAGTATGAATCGGGAAGACCATTCAGAATAGTCTACACTAGTGGTCTGTTAGGCAAGACTTCATGAACAAAAATTAACAGTTCCTTCAAATCTTTGATCTCTGTTAGAAAATTGTCCATAGAATCACCTTCATTCATATGCTCACTCTCCAACTATTTTTGGAGGTAAGTAACACGAGCCTCATTCTTAGCCTAGTAGAATGTGGTAAGTGTATCCCAAGAATCCTTAGCTATTTTGCAAGAGCAAATGTGAGGAACAAAGCCACAAGGCTGAATAACATACACTTCTTCATGCAAGTCACCATTCAGAAATGCAGTTTTAATGTCCAACTGATGTACATTCCAACCATCATGGGTTGCAAGTGCAAAGATGCCCTGAACAATAGTCATATGGCATGTAGGTGCAAAGGTATCATCAAAATCAATGCCTCTTTCCTGTGCATTACCCTTTGCAACAAGCCTACCCTTATACCTATCAATTGTTCCATTAGGCTTACGCTTCACCTTGTAAACCCACTTAGTGCCAATGGCCTTCTTGCCAGGAGGCAAGTCACATAAAGACCAAATACCATTCTTCATTATAGCATCATATTCAGATTGCATAACATCCATCCAATTTTCTAAATTTTGTGCTTCATCAAATGAAACAGGATCATTCTCATCACAAAGACTAGATGCAGCCATAGCATAGCAATCTGATGCAAAAGAGGCACTATGAGAGACTGATCGAGTGCGATATGAGAGGTGTGCATCTAATTTGCTATCACGCAAAGTCTGCACGAGCCATTTTGGCATAGTTTTTGCCTCCTCAATATCAGCTCTCTCATCAACAAGTGCATCATGTAAATCTGCATCAGAAATGGGATGATCTACATCATCCCATGAAACCTGCAAAGGCTGAGAAGTTGCCTCATTAGGACCAGCACTAGACTGTCCACGTGTAAAAAGAGGCAGCAAAGTATCATATATGTCTTTGGAGCTAATAAATGTCTCGTTAGTACATGAAAGCACCCCTGCTTTGTGGGATTTGGGGGGTCCCGTGGGCACTAGTCCCCTTCTATTGTACCTTTGTTTCTTAATTTAATTCAAGTCCGGGAGAGTAGGCTATTGCCGAACTTCCTTTATATTAAAAAAAAAAAAATGGCTGAATAGCATCTTCCATAAAAACAACATCACAGCTAACTAGAATGCATTTGGTCTATGGATGATATAGACGATAGCCTTTACTTTCAAAAATGTACCCAATAAAAATACATTTTACTGCTTTATCATCCAATTTTTTGCGATGTTGTTCAGGCACTAATGCATATGCCAGACACCGAAAACATGCAGATGAAAAAGAGATAGCTTGCGATCATGCCAAGCCTCATATGGAGTGATAGATTGCAATGCTTTAGTGGGACACATGTTAAGTACATATGCTACACACATGACAGCCTCAAGCTAGAAACTATGTGGTGAAGCCTGAATCTTGACCATACACCTCGCCATCTCCATGAGTGACCTATTTTTTCATTTAGCAACTCCATTCTATTGAGGTGTATACAACACTGTACACTGGTGTTTTATCCCACGTTTAGCCAAAAATGCATTAAAATTAGAAGACATATATTCCCCCCCTCGATCAGAACCGAGGGTGCCCATTTTACATGCTGATAGATTTTCAGTCAAAACCAAAAACTGTTTGAAGCACATGAACACTTCGGAATTTGCCTTCAATGGATATACCCATGCATGCCTGGAAAAATCATCGATGAAAGTCATGAAGTAAAGATAGTTTCCAAAAGAAGGTATCCGCATAGGACCACAGACATCACTATGTACAGCTGCAATTTCTAAGTAGCCTGAATTGAACCATCTTTTGGAAAGGAGGAATGCTACATTTTGCCCAAAATACAGCCTTCAGAAACATGTTTTCCTGGTGCCTCAAGTTTGGGCAAAGAGGACACCATTTCAGATTTCTGCAGGCATAGCAAATTAACAAAATTCAGATGACCAAAGCGTGCATGCCAAAGCTTTGCATCTGACATAGCCTAAGAATCATGTACTGCACATTCCAAATCATTTACAAATCTTTCATATTCTATGAGCTTATACAACCCACGACATAAAATGCTAGAAGCAATAATCACATCTCCATTTGACAGATCATGAATTGTACATCTTTCATCAACAAATTTCAAGCCAATCTTGGCTAATGCAGAAACTGAGAATAGATTTTTCTTGATCTCTGGCACAAACAAAGCATCTGACAAAGTGAGAGAACTACCATCAGCAGTAGTCAAAATGATCTTACCAACTCCCATAAGAGGATAAGAGGAGTTGTTGGTGCATGTAACAGTATTCCCTGTAAGGGTAGGCTCGAGTGAAGAGAAGAAACTGCACTACGAGGTAATATGTTTGGTCGCCCCACTGTCAAAGTACCAAACATCTGAGTCTACTGCAGACATGCACTGCTCATGAGAAGATGGGTCAAAACTGCAAATAGTAGTAAACGCCCATTCTTCTTCCTTCACAAGAACTCAATTTTTGGTGTAGGGGTTTCTGCAACAACCATTCTAGCGTCTTTCTTCTTTGCCTCTTTAGCAGGCAATTTTGGACAGTTCTTTACGATGTGATCATTTCCTTTACAGTACTTGCAAAACAATTTTTGCTTTTCTGATTTCTTTTCATCTTTGTCTTCCCTCTTGGATTGTGCAGAATTAGTAGATTTTTGCTTACTAGTTGAAGAGCTCCATTTTCCTTTGCCCTTCTAACTAGCCAGGAAAGCTTGATCTGCAACACGCATAATGGACCTGTTCTGCCTAGACTGATCTTCTTGCAACAGAACAGAGACTAACTCCTCAAATGACAAGGCATTTGGATTGCCTTTCATCATCAAACAAAGAGTAGAAGCGAAACTCTGATATGAATTAGGAAGACCATGCAGAATGGTCTGCACAAGTGAGCTATCTGGTATAACCTCATCAACAGGAATCAATTGTTACTTCAAGTTTTTTATCTTTGTTAGAAAAGTGTCCATAGAATCATCTTCATTCATGTGCTCACTCTCCAACTGTTTTCGGAGGTAAGCAACACGAGCCTCATTCCTAGCTTGGTACAATGTGGTAAGTGTATCCGAAGCATCCTTAGTTGTTCTGCAAGAGCGAATTTGAGGAATAATGGCATGCTTGATAGACAAAGCTATCAATGCATGTGTTTGCATATCTCTGCCATCCCAACAAATTTGCTCTATAGTAGGTGCAACAGAAACCGCAGCATGAACAAAAATATGCAGAATATCCTCATCTTTGACACCATCCGCTTTATTCAGAAATATGGACGGATTTGATGATGTGTAAAGTGGAGTCTCTCTCTCTCTCTCTTTCTTTTACAGAAGAGAGAGATGACCCTACTTGGGCCTAAAAAAAATACTAGTCCAGCCTACTAAAAAGTGCTCTATTAAATGCACTTTGTTCCCTCAAGCAAGAACAAGATTAGGCTTAATCCATTAAAATTAGGAATCCTTACAAGGCCCATGCAAGGTTCATTTTTTCCCCTAATGAACTGAATATCAAAATGTGTGTTAGTAAATCTAAGAGTTAGGGATGAGTGATGCATGAACTTGATTTCTAGCAAGTATCTTAGCAACCTAGATTGACACATCTGTAGATCATCTAAAGCTAGTGTGAAAGTGTTGTTGATTTATGATCTAAGCAATTAAGTAGTCATCCCTTTAGCCCAAGTTCAAAGAAGAGTCAATATGAGAGTTCCTATATGATGGAGAGACTCTTAGCAAGTTCAAAAGTAGTGTACTTAGAAACATCTAAAGGACCATACAAGACAAAGCTAGGATACATCGGAACCAATAGATTAGGTGCTCACATCTTGGAGGATGGTTTACAAATGTTAGAGGTTCAACTTAGAAACCCTTAAAACCCTTTTGGGATTGATTATCCCATGATTTTGAGGAGGGTCATACATAGATAAGCTAGGAACCAAGTATGTTGTAACTAGCATCCAGATAGGACTAATGATTTTGGACCAATCCTTCTTGAGTAGGAGATAGAAGAACCTAGAAAAGAGGATCCAAAGAAAGGAAATAGTATCCCTAGAGGAAAGTGAGTGTTAACAAGGATCATAACCACATCCAAGATACCTTAAGATAACTTAGACATAGAACTACTTACAAATAAGGCTATGGAAGAAGCCTTTTGGATGTTTTGACCACCAAGTTCATATGCCAAGGATGATTTTGTGGTATATGAATTCAAAGATCCAGAAACTCATATCAATTGTCTACTTTGATCGGAATTCAAATAAATTGTACCAATTCATGGAGCTTAGCAAGCAAATGCATGTTTGGAAAGGTGAGAGAGTGTTTTGGTTGCACATATGAGCTATGTCATACAAGCAAACTGGGGTTAGACACTCAAATCCGTAAGGTGCTCAGAAAGAAAATTTCAAGAAATCCAGAGAGTGATGTTTGTACAAAAAGTAAGGGCAAGAATATTAGAACAAGGTACTAGTTGACCAGGTCAACCTCAATGTATCATGATTCAAAATTTTAAGAATATTGCTGAAAGTGTGGCAAAAAACATCTCATTTGAGATTGTCCCAAGAATCCTACCAATGCTTCAAAAGTGGCATAAGTCAATGTGATATGTATAGTACACAAAGTCAATAGAGGCTTAGTAGATTACCCTAGTTTTGGAAGTTATCATATCACAAGCTCTAAAGCAAGCCAAGAACCCAAAACAAGAAAAGGAAGTAGAATCTAGTGATCTATCAAACCTAGTAAAAAGAAGGCTACATCATTGAAAGAAACTAGAGATTAGGTTAAGAGAAAATGGACCAAGAAGCTTGTAGAGATAGAAGGTAGCATCAAAGAAGCTCGAGAAAGATATCTTAGAACTCTCATCTCAATCACCCTCAACTTCAAATCCACCACCCATCCCATCACCGTGGACCTCAACATGCATTTATTCCATCCCAAGCAAGATCATTATTAGCAGATCCCACCCCAAAAAACTTGTACATAACATTCTAGGTTTATCAAGCTCATCTCAAGCAGGGCTAAGGATAGTTAACTTAGAAAAGAGCTATCCACGAGTAGACTTAGAGTTTGAAAGAGCAAGATTATGTATTAAGATGGTGGAACTAGCTCAAGTTGTGTTTGAAGCCAACAGGCTTTTCAATATGTGAAATTCCATCAAGCCACATTTGCATTTCCAAGGACTAATAGAACGATTAGAGCAATTGGCAACTAAGTGCGAGGCTTTAGCCCCATAGAAGGATCCTTCTGTTTGTAGCAAGAGAGGAATTTTCTACTAGAGGGAAGCTTATGTTCCTAATGTGATTGAGTGTGGGATACCTCCCTCCATCACCAAGTACTCTGAAGATTTCTTGTACGAAAATCAAGAAGAAAAATGGTCCAAAGAACATGAAAATCCCCCACTCATTGAGGAAATAGATTACTTACAGGATTAGTTTCCCCAAGATGTTCCCTCTCTATATGGAGAACAACTAGAACCTCAAAAAGAAGAAGGTTCATACTTTGATTCTAAATCCTTACATAAGTTATCTCAATTCACTAGACCATGGGAATTGAGATCACTTCAAATGAGAGCACCCATTGTGTAAGTAAGAAAAGGAGATTCCATTGATGCTTTGAGAAACAATAAGGTGCAATGTCATGTCATTAAGAAGAGTTACTAAACGTCAAATTAGAAATATGGAGAGATGTGGCAAATCAAGTTCTAAAACTTGACTCCCTCTGATCTAAGAGAGGATCCAAGGGAAACGGTACAAGAGATTCCCATAGATAAAGTAGGAGACATGTGTGAGGGTGAAGGAAGTAATACCTATCTTCCAATAACCTACAAGGGCTACACCACCAAAGCAATCATAGTTTCAGGAAAGGATGTTTCCATAGCTACCACATCCTTATGGATACAGTGGGGTAGACGTGCTTTGATACCCACATGAATGAAGCTCCAAATTATCGATAGTCATATCGATCATCCATTAAGATTGCTAAAAGGGATCACTCTCACTACTTGTGGTGTTGATTTTGAGCATATCTTTGCCATATGTGAGTTTGGAAAAGTCAAATTTTATGAGATGGTACTTGGAAAACTCTTTTTTGATCACTTACATATAGTCCAAGGTTGGGGTATCAACTTCTTATACTTGCAACACCCAGGGGTTACGACCAAGGTCTTGAATGACTACACATTTAGAGATGTCCCACCCCTACAATGGATTCCTATTCATAAGATGCAAGAGGATTCAATATTGGTACACCCACTGAACACAATGTACCAATCATGGATCCATGAAGATACCCACTTATGGATGTGTAAAGTAGTAGAAGTAGAATAGAAGCACCTAGAAGCCAGTGAACCTGGAACATCAAAGAAGGCCACACCTGTAGAAGACCCAACCGACGCATAAATGGTATTTCGACGCAAAATTTTGAGCCTCATGATTAGGAAAAATACTTGAAACCATGGATGTAGCTATCAATGGGGAACATTGGACCCCTTATCATGACAAAGATGGTTATGATGTATCTCTATTTTGTTTGTGAACTAGTGGTAGATGAAGAGGAAAAAGTAGAAGAAGAACCCATTAGGATGGATACCTTTGGTGAATATGAAGAGGAATTCTTGGACTTAGTAGGATCTAAGGATTTAGAAGAAGATACTAAGAGGAGTGAAGAAACCATAATCAAAGAAGTAAGAAGTAAAAAGAAGAAGAAAAGTAAGAAACCCTCTTTTGAAGTGGAAAAACCATTATTTGAAGTACTTAAAACCTTCAAAAAGTATGAGATTGATGATAGAAAAAACTTAATGATAATTTCTAAAATAAAGGCCTTGACAAGAACAACATATGATAACAAAGAAATGATGAAGAAAGTAGTGGTAACAATTGAAGACTAAGAGGAAAGATGTACACACTTAAGTGATGATTTGAGGTCTGATGAGGAGGAAGAGTTGATAGCTTTATTATGAGAATATCGAGATGTATTTGCCTAAGTAGACCCAAAGGTCTATTCCCATAAGATATCCATGACTCTAGAGGCAAGACTGTAATAAAGTAAGTCTATGATGTAAGGGTCCGGCTGTTTCAAACAAATCTGAAAACAGACATCGTTTGGTCACCCGTCTGTAAGACCAAAGATCTCAAGAATAGACTCATGTATAAGTTCATGTGCTCTCATATTCAAGTAATCCACTTAGCCTAGTGGTTAAGTCTCATGATTGTGAAGGAGGAGATCTTGGGTTCAACTCCCATGGGGAGCATGGGGAAAAAGCTTTGTCCAATGAGCTCTAGAGCCTTTGAACTCAAGTTAAGGTGAGTTAACTTGAGTCTTGAGAGACTTAACTCGAGTGGCGAGTACAACCACCACTAGTGGACTCTAGTGGAAGGTACTAAAGCAATAAGCACGTAACTATGAGTTGAGTTCGTGACGGATGGGTGCTTCTACCTTAAGAGTTTGTGTTTGTGAATGTGTTTTCAATTCATTGTACTCTCAAAGAAAAAAAGTGAACATCTTTAGCAATTGTGTTATCAGAGCAATCGGCTAAAACCCAATTGACTTGTAGAAATCCCATCCATCCACCTTCAATTATATATTAAATAATGCACCATTAAATATTCTGATACTTTGATAAAATACACTAAGTACTCAGAACTTGCACCCACAACACAGACGTTTTGGGCACCTTGCTTGATTGACAAATTTATCTAGCTTTATTTGTAGCTTTACCTACAAGCATGCACAGACGTTTTGGCCAACTTGCTTGATTGACCCACTAAGTACTCAAAACTTGCACCCACAACACAGCCGTTTTGGGCACCTTGCATGATTGACCAAATTTATCTAGCTACATTAGTAGCTTTACCTGCATGCATGCACAGATCTCATTTACACTACATGCATCTTCAGCTATGTTTCTACATGCGTTTCCTCTCCCTCTAAACTCAAGATGCGGTAGCAAAAACAATTTTAAAGCTTTGAGCACAATCCCCTTCTATCACAAATCTTTATGACCGTCATGTAATCAGTATATGCAATTACATGATTTGACCGTATGTGATACTATTATGATTATTTCTAAGTTATATCATTCGCATCACTTTGGTTATTGATAAGCTTATTATATCATTAGCACTAATCACTTTAAATATTGGTAGCTCCTTTCATTGTCCTATGTTGGCATATTCTAGATCGCTTATACTATATCATTGTCCTATGATTGTCCTATGTTGGCATATTCTAGATAAGCATATTCTAAATAGCTTCTTTCATTGTCCTATGTTGGCAGCAATGATAGTGAACATTGTCCAAGCCTAATAGTGAACATTGTCGAAGCCTGCATAGCCAAGATCATCTCATTTACACTACATGCATCTCCAGCTAAGTTTTTAGATGCATTTCCTCTCCCGCTTAACTCAAAATGCGGTAGCTAAAACAGTCTTAAGTTTTGAGCACATTCCCCTTCTATCACATATCTTTATGACCGTCATGTAATCAGTTAATGCAATTACATGATTTGACTGTATGTGATACTATTATGATTATTGCTAAGTTATATCATTAGTACTAATCACTTTGGATATTGATAGGCTTATTATATCATTAGCACTAATCACTTTCGATATTTGTAGCTCATTTCATTTTCCTATGTTGGCATATTCTAGATAGCTTATATCACTAGTTACAGCTGAATTGTATCATTAGCACTAATCACTTTGGATATTGAGAGGTTACTTAGAGCTTATTGTATCATTAGGACTAATCACTTTGGATATTGAGAGGTTACTTACAGCTTATTGTCTCATTAGCACTAATCATTTTGGATATTGAGAGGTCCTTTCATTATTCTGAATTGGCATATTCTAGATACACATTCTACCTCTATTAGATTGACATATTTTAGTTGCATGTTATTGACAGCAGACAGATGCCAAAAATTTGAGATGAAGAAGAACACAACCATAGCTTTGAATGTGTATAAGAAATTGACATAAACCAAGTAACACTCTGTTACAGTGGAACATAGGGAAAGGTAGATAGGCGGTACTGTTGATGTGGTAGAATGGTATGATTGTGAATGGTCGAAGGAGATGAGCTGCCTTCCATGGCGGCAAACATAATCATTCATCGTTGCGAGCTACATACTTCTACTTCCATATACACAGCAGCTTAAACGTGATGATGACCTGCTCCATTGATGCAACGTCGCTTGCTCCGTTGATGCTCTTAGCTTGCGGTAAGGGGGACACTTCTCAGCAAAACAGTCTCGCACGTTAGCCCTGGACCGAAACCCAGTAGGAGCCCCCACTCATGGCCTTCTCCAGAAGTACTGAGGTTCTGCTCGACAGACTTCTTCCGCATGTGGTCCATGATGAAGAGAACACATGCACTCGACATGTTTCCGTAGTCGGAGAGAACTTGACGGCTCGCTGCCATCTTCTCAGGCTTCAATTGGAGCTTCTGCTCGACTTGGTCGAGGATTGCAGGCCCGCCCGGATGTGCGATCCAGAAGACGTCGTTGAACCCCGGCAAGCCACCATCTTCGTTCCCGAAAACCTGCAGAAATCAGAGACCGCATTTGATCTTCTGTCGCATCTCAAATCAAGAGACTTTGACTCAACACTACGGAGCTCCACTATGTACCTTCTCGAACGCGTCCTTCAGCACAGTGCCGATGTTCTTCGAGATGATCCCAGGCACATCCTTCATGAGATGGAAGGTGAGCCCTACTTCGCGCAGATGGCCATCGATGGCGCCGTCACTGTCTGGGAGAATGTTGGACGCTACATAATGGATCTCGAACCATGGCCTCTCCACTTCTGGAATTGGATCTGAGCCGACGATCACTGCTGAAGCGCCATCGCCGAAAAGCGCCTGTCCGACAAGGCTGTCCAAATGCGTCTCACTGGGTCCACGAAACGTCACTGCCGTCAGCTCGCTACAAACAACAAGAACACGTGCACCCTTGTTGTTCTCTGCAAGGTCTTTCGCGATCCTCATCACCGTCCCTCCGGCGAAGCAGCCTTGTTGATACATCATGAGCCGCTTCACGCTAGGGCGGAGCCCAAGGAGCTTGGTTAGGGCCCAATCTGCACCGGGCATGTCGACGCCACTGGTGGTGCAAAATATGAGATGCGTGATCTTGGACTTGGGCTGTCCCCATTCTTTGATGGCCTTGGTAGCAGCCTCCTTGCCCAACTTGGGAACCTCCACGACCACCATGTCCTGCCTCACGTCGAGCGACTTCTCCCAGTAAGCACACATGTTTGGGTTGGCCTTGAGAATCTCCTCATTCAGGTACATGTATCTCTTCTTGATTCCGGACTTGTCACCTACAAAAGCAGATCAAAGGACAAAAATCCTGTTAGCCGCTACATTCAAGGCTCGTGAGACATCCTACGCATGAGGAAATGCTTCTCAGAACTTTTGACATCGTATATCGTCCTCAACTTGTTGATACGTCGCGAGCTTGGACTCATGAATCCCCCATCGAGCAGTTCATAAAAGCAGTAGACAATTCAATTGCTGAGTGTGGAGACGAGAAGAAATGCACTTACACCTAGCAGCATGAAACATACGAGCTTCTCGCGCAGTGAATGTGTACTAGGCTTACAACTTCCGTATGTAGGAAAGGGTGGACTTACACATGCGCTGAAATTTCTCCTTCAGGTCTGACATATGGTTGCTGTTAGTGATGTTGAAGTAGAATTCCGGATATTCGCTCTGCTGAAACACGTTGGGCGGATTGGCAGTACCAATGGCGAGCACGGTAGCTGGGCCGTCGGCCCGCTCCATCTTACGAGCGCAAGGAGGAAATGTGGCTGCGCTATGGGCCGGCATTGTCGCTGAGGAAAGGAAGAGAGAAGTCGCCTGCGAGGACGAGTTGCGTAGACGAATGCGCAGAGCGCTGCCTGCCTCTCTCAAGCGAGCTTCGGCCCTCCGCACCTGCAGGTGCTAGGCAAGCTCGGTGGAGGAAGCTTGCAGACCGCGAGTGGCAGAGGCGTACTAGCAGAGGAAAGCGAGGAGCGGTGGGATGAGTGGAGGACAGAGGTGACTATAAAGCGGAGCAGGAAGCAAGGAAGGTGTGTCTTTCCGTGGGCGAGATCCGAGGGCAAGCAAATGGAGAGCTCGTGTGCTGTGCGAGAAGGCGATGGTTACACGCACAGTCCAGAGGCGAGCTTCATGCTCTCTTAATCACGCGAGCTCGTTTCGGATGCATCATGCATGGTAAGCCCAGGATCTGCATAACTCAACACGTTCACGCCTACTTTTTCACACGTCCGGCTGTCCGCCGCCCATTTCTCTGTGCATATGAAATAATTAAAACCCTGTGCATACGTATACACTAGAAAGAAAAATGATACATTAGATGTTCGATCATTTGTATGGCACATTGCAATTGAATGTTGACACAGGCGGCTTAGACACGTTGCCGATTGGCCAGGGCCAGAGATTGAGACGCGTGGCTCCAGGCTATTGGATTTGCTTGATTGTGAGCTCTGCCACGTCAATCAAGCAAAACATGCGGCTCCCCCACAGTTTGGGAACTTCCACTTTTGCTCTTCCCAAAGTTTTATGTGTTCGAATTTTTTATTATTTTTTATATATAGTTCCTTTCTTATGGCATTTCAAAAGAGCTTCTACTATCTAGTTCCTTCCTTTTTCTTTTATTGTTAAGAGCTTCTACTATGTTCCTTTTTCTTTAATGAAGTAAGAGCTTGTCCTACTAGCCCCCCCCCCTTTTTTTATGAAGTAAGAGCTTGTACTATCTAGTTCCTTCCTCTTTCGAAGGTCGGTATGGAATCATGGCACCCACTCAGATGGAGCTTCAAGTTTAGGGACCTATGGCACTCACTTATTCAGAACAAGAAAGTGGTTTTCATGTGGCAAATTCTCCACCCGAGGACATGGACCAATGTAACTGGCAATGCTCTCCTATGGTGCTAGAGATGTTGTTGGAGTGGTAGGGAAGACTTAGGCCACCTTTTCTCTTCCAGTCCAAAGAGCCTCGGGACATGACAACACCTCAATAAACTCCTTTTGCTAGTTCATCAAGTCAACAGGAAGTAAGCTTTGCTCAGCGAAACCATGGGATGCTCTTCTGCTCTGTGGAACGCTATTAAGAGTGAAGTGCTTTCAAAAATATGGAAGGAAAGATATGCGAACAACTTCGACAAACCTCTAGAGAGTGGTCTACAGAGAAATCCCTCAGTTGTCTAGATAGAAAAAATAATGGCATAAGAAACCCTCCCTTTTAGGCACCACAAAATGTTCATAACAACAAACTAAAAAATAATTGGATGCCTCATGAAGGGGACCAAAAAGCAATAGAATTACTCTTCCATTTAAATTTGAGTTTGAAAGAAACAATTCACACATCCTTGGACACCACTCTCATTTTCCACTTTTTTGGGGCTTTACTCTTCTCACCACCCTTCTTTCCATTTTTTGGGGCCCTTTACATTAGGTCACACTTGGCAACTCTTCCACACTAAAAACTTAATCTTTTAAAAAAGAATTATAATAGATTCATTAAATAATTGCTCTGCCATTTTTTATTATTTTATTTTTTGTCAATCTAAATTGTTTTATGGAAAAGTAAATTTCAAACTTTTTTTTTCTTTTGATAACTTAGGTATTCGACCTAGTTTCTTTATACGCTTGACATCTCAAAGAATAAACCGCACACATAGTTGGATGTGTGATTTGTTAGTCTCAAATTCAAACCTAAATGGAAGAGTAAGTAGAAGATGGAGCCTCTATAAAAAACAGACACACACACATAGAAGGGATCCCTTTTACCTCTACATTCAAGGGTTCACATGGAGTGGATTTGCGAGTTTCAAACACCCAACATCTTCGACTACAGGAGAGTTATGTGTTTATCTAGAGCCAAATGTTTATCTATGTTATGTCAAAAGATAAGAATCAAAGGTTCATCTAGGTTATGTGGATACTTAGTTCTCATTTCAAGAAAGGAAATTGTTTTGAATGGACTCCAAAATGTGTATGAGGATAGGGGAGAGCCCTCTATGATCAACCTTACTAATTTTAGCCATTCAAAGCAGTGTTATATCCATCTAAAGATGTCAAACAAAATCCTCCATGAGGTACCCTCCACTTGGGAGGCCAAAGAGGCTTTTGACAGTCTTTAAGGGACACATTGATGGGCAAAGATGAAATGATGGGCAAAGCTTCTTTCATGTGATGAACAACCTAAGTGGTAGTTATTTTGACATTTGGAATCTACGAACAAGGCTTCATTTATCTGTACCAGAGCATGTACAATGGCAGGTGAACTTTCCATAGTTACCATAAAAGTAGATCAAAGTGCCAACATAAAAGAATCTCTTTGTACTCTCATAACATATTTTTTATGTATCACTACAGTGATATGTACCCTGATTTAAGGGTACATATTGAATGTGCCAACATATTTTTTATGTATGACTCTTCATTGATATGTATCCCTGATTTAAGGTGCATTTTTGCTCATATTGAAGCTTACATATTGAATGCAAGCTCTAAAAAGCATTACATTGAAGCATGGCATGTACTCCAATTCTTAAAGTATGGCATCCAAGCATCATATGTACTCCAAAGGTATAAATTGGTTATTTTACATTTTCGTTTTAAATTTTAATCCTTTTAGGTGATCAGGTGAAGGTGAAGTGCAGGAGGAGGTGAGCAAATAAGCATGAGCATATAAGAAATCTTATTGAAGAATATTTATGATTTGGCACATTTAAGGCAAAACAAACATGACACTAGTTCATCCTTTTTCATCCCACATATAACATTGGTCTCATATTTATCATATTGTTGGATTCATTATATATTATTTATTATTTGTCACATAATAGTGAAATTAGAAGGTTACTAATGGCAATAGAGATAACCCTAAGGCCTTTAGAGTTGGTATGATGTGTGAGATCACCTTGAGGTGACCAAATATTCAAGCATATGGAGCTTCCTTGAGGTGATATTTTTCTTTCCAAGGAGCTTCCATGTTCCCACGAGATTGTGCAAGCATGTGAGCTCGTGAATGGAAGTTGTGTTCAACTATACTTCTTCATCTTCATTTTCTTTGCAAGTGTACTAATCTTTATTTATTTGTGAAACGCTGGCTTCACATGAGCGCAACAAAAGCCACCTCGCAAAAGTACCAGCTTTGCCTGGATGCTCACGGTAAAGCTTGCTCTCGACCTCTCATCCCATTACTCTAATATCTGCCCTCTACAAGGTTACCACCATGCTAAGTGAAGATGGATCTGCATAGATAGATGAACATAACATGAAGATAACTCAGAATTACCACCATGCTAAGTGAAGATGGATCTGCATAGATAGATGAACATAACATGAAGATAACTCAGAATCTCTTGTAACCAGCTACTTCAAGTGTCGTTGTCAATGGCTCTCTATATTCTGCTTCACCTCATGAACACAAAGAATTTTGGAGAGCAAAGGAGGTCAAGGATACCCACCTCCATAATTTTTTAATGTTTAATAGAGTTATATGTCATTTTGGAGAGGGGAACAAATTAGGGTAATAATCCAGGGTTCATGATGCAATGATAAGCACTTTGAACTTTGGATTGAAAGAAGTTCAAGGTTCGATATACTCACATCGCTTCAACATCAACTCTTGAAAGTGAAGGATAAAGAGAGTCTCTTAGATGTATGAGTTTTTCTTTACAATTTCAAGCCTAATGAATGAGCACATTGAAGAGCTTGCTTAGACATGGGAGTAGATCCATGTCTTTCTTTTATTGATGGGGATCTCTTTCTCTAAGTAAATTTTGTTGGCTCTTGGCACAACTCCATGTATTCAAGTAAATGAGCACATTGAAGACCTTGCTTAGACACGGGAGTAGATCCATCTCTTTCCTCTATTGATGGAGATCTCTTTCTCCAAGTAAATTTTGTTTGACTCTTGGCACAACTCCATGTATTCAATGTATGACCAATTTTCTTCTGGAAGGGTAGAAGATCAAGGGTTTGAGTCATGGTGATAGAATAACAATTGAGGGGAAGAGATAGTAAACAAAGAAGGGGCATTTCAATACGTAACTGATGGAAGACAATAGACTTGAAAATGCTTCACTTGAAATTTTAGGAGCCTTGGTCATTAGATTTTATCATGTTACATATGTGTTGTACAAAAGAATACATAGTTTTGGAACCACTTTGTCTTCATCATAGACACTTTCCAATAATCTGCCACCACCAGAGGCTAACATGTTTGTACATAGACCATGAGCGATGAAAAGAATGACAAAGGGCAATCTGCATAAACTATGCTACATCCCTCCCACCTCATGAAAATGGTACAAAAAAGTGCTAAAATGTTTCTAGGAAGACTTTGGATTCTAAAAACAATAAACAATCTAGACCAAGTAGCTCTCATCAAGAAAATACAATGTAAATACTATGTACGGATTGGTCTAGGGGGGAGGATTTGTAAGCTCATTCACTCTATTTCCTTGAGTGTAGACCTTCTCAAGAACAATCCGTGATTAACAAGACATTAATGGATCATGTGATACCTCACTTCAATGTGGTTGGACTTTGAGCATCACTGAGTTATGGAGCTTTGAGCATCACTGAGTAGTGTGGGTACATGATGACATATGCTCATATTTTTAGCAAACCTAGAATGCCATAATGGTACCATTGCTACGATCATGGAGATGGGATTTCGAACAATAAATATTCTCAAGGACATTTACAATCTCATTAAAAACCTTGAACACCATTATCAAATATCATTTGTATGTAAATGGTAATGTTGATCAGATCCAACAAACGCACGTATGCAAAGGAAAGTACAGAAACAAAATCTCACAAAATTACTCAGAGAATAGAAAGAGGCAAGAGAATTTACACCAGATTGGGAACAATCTCCCCCCACATACTCTGATGGACGAGTCTACTAGAGCATGTGTATTTATAAGTATTTTGCATTATGTCCTGAATAGAAGATACATGAGGGTGGTGCTTCAAAAAGCATGCATTTACGAAAATCTGCTTTATTTACAAAATTGTAGCTTTTTAGATGATTTACTATTTTTATAAAAAAATAACTAAAATACTATCTTCTAAATATTCTTCTAAATATTTGAATAAGTCCACGTATGTTCACACCCTCATGAGTCTTCACCTGCTAAATCAAAACACAAATCACATTAAAATCCTCAAGACATTAAAATCCATATAGCATTTCATTATTCCATAAAGTATAAGACATTAAAATCCATATAACATTTCATTATTCCATAAAGTATAACATGGCACTTGTACTAGTGAAATGCAAGGGAAAACAAAAAGGCACAAAGAATGAAATTATTTATAGTGTCATTGTGATAGTGCATTCAAAGGCTAAAACAAGCTATTGATTTTTTTGTTGCACAAAACTCCTTAAAGAGTTTTTTTGAAGTATATAGCACCCTCAGTATGCTCATCAAAGTTTTTAAGAATCTAAGAACATGAATGGTGCTATGTTAGTCATGTGCTTTAGGAAGCACAACCTGATGTAATACCAATTTTTGGAGTTGAGGGATGAAGAATGCACAAAAACATCAGGAGGAAGAAGAATAAGCCTAATATCACTAGACAAAGTGTTTCCAAAATTATAGAATTTACAAAGGTAAGAAGCCCTTTGGGCATAAAGACATATATACAAGCTAGGGAAAAAACTCTTAGAAAAGTTAGAAGGTACCCCAACATTCCTTAGTGTTTTCACACACATCACTACCAAAATATACCAACATGTTGAAAATATTTTATGTCATCACCTACATCATTGATAATGTCATCAGAAGCACCTTCATTACCTTCAAAACCCTATACACTAGAGACCCTATTCTTCTTAGTATTCTATGCTTGTTTTTCTTGGGTTTTTGGACTTCATTTGTTACTTTGGTATGATCATATTATATTTGCTTGCATGGTTTATCATGTAATCAAAATCTTTAGGGGAATCTTTGGTTGTGATTTAAAAGTTGGTGGTATCCTATCTTAAGTCAAATTTACTAAAGAATCTTACTTTTTATAATTGATCAGATCATCCAAAAACGAAAGTTAGCAACTATTCTTCACGAATAGATTTCTTAGTATTTGATAATCAACTTTTTATCATCCAAAAACGAAAGTTAGTAACTATTCTTCACAAATAGAATTCTTAGTTTTTCATAATCAACTTTCTTATGGACTTGTAAAATTGGGGCAGCCTAGAAAGATTGAATAGGCCTATTCATTTAACCAATGCTACAATTCTTATTGTACATTAAAAAACTAACCTACAAGAATTCTTCTAACAAGTTTAAAAGATCATGATCTATAGCCCCTCTTGACGCTTAAAACCAACAATTAGATCTTTCAATTAGTGCATGTTTCCTTTCAATTCATAATACAAGTTCTCATTGTAACGAGATAAGAAAAGAAAATTTAAATTCTGGTAATGAAAACAAATTTATATGCAAGGTTGATAGAAGCTATCATTTGAATCTTATATATATATATATATATATATATATATATATATATATATATATATATATATATATATATATATATATATATATATATATATATATATATATGTGTGTGTGTGTGTGTGTGTGTGTGTGTGTGTATACAGAGAGACACACATGCACACACACACACTAGGTTTCTTTAAATTTTCTCTCTAGCTAAATATGCATGTTGCATGTTCTAAGAGTTTCAAATATATTTTCCCTTGTTTTCTGAAGGGAGTTCAATCTTCAGTCTACTCTCCTTGTAAGCTTGGAAACTCAAAGAATATCACATGTGTTCAAAGGCTGGGAACGCTAGCACTACATCATGCAACCTCAAAGTAAAAACTTTAATTGAAAGCAAAGTAGACCCTTGAATTTTGGTAGAAGTGGATTCCATCTTGAAAGATATCAAACTTGATGTATAAATATATGCCTTCTACGGTTAAAACTTTCCCTCACCTACATGTATATGAGAAAAGGAAGAAGAAAAATCAAATTGGAAACTTCAAACCTTCATCCTTCAAGTTTTGTTTGGATTATCTACAGAAAGGTGGCACACTCTTATAAACAACTGAAAATTTATGTGTTATACTTTATGGAATAATGGAATGTTATATGGATATTAATGTCTTGAGGGTTTTAATGTGATTTGTGTTTTGATTTAGCAAGTGAAGGCTCATGAGGGTATGAACGCACATGGAATTATTCAAATATTTAGAAGATAGTAATTCAGTTATTTTTTGTAAAAATAGTAGATCGCTTGAAAAGCGATGATTTTGTAAATAAAGAAGATTTTTGTAAACGTATGCTTTTCGAAGTGTCACTCTCATGTATCTTCTATTCAGGACATAATGCAAACTAATTATAAATACACATGCTCTGATAGAATCCTCCATCAAAGTATGTGGGGGTAGATTTTACCCAATCTGGTCTCAATTCTCTTGTCTCTTTCTATTCTCTGAGTACTTTTGTAAGATTCTGTTTCTATACTTTCCTTTGCGTATGTGCATGTGCTGGCTTCAATCAACAATGGTATCAGCCAAGGCTCATCTGCGAAGGTGGTTTCTCGACATCTGGTTGTGATTCACGGCATCCGTTCTGTTCATGATTCGGCATCCGTCTCAACCGTTCGGTCTAGTCCTAGGTTTTGATTCTCTATAAAGCTACGGACCCTATCCAGAATATCGAGGATTTTGGTACATCACCCCTACCCGGGGTACCGATTGAGCAACAATTGGAACTTTTGTAAAACAAACTCCAACACACCCAAAACGAGATTAGGGAATGTGCTGCTACACTCCAACAAATGCAAAGTGATGACAACAACCTAGTTAGGGTGATGAAGGCCATTATCACCGCTCAAGAACAAGGCACACAGTCCAAGTTGGTGCGAAAAATTTCCAATTTTCAATGGGCGAAAGGAAGGCCAATTTGTTCTTTCATGGCTATCCCAATTTGATGATTTTTATTGTGATGAATCGTATTCTGAAATTGAAATAGTGAAGTTTGTTACTAATTATTTGGTGGATAAGACCCAATTATGGTGGAATGTTTTGTGGCATAGTACCAATCGCCCCACAACATGGATCGCATTTCAAGAAAAGATCAAGGAATCTTTCCTTCCTCCCAGTTCCATTTACATGCTCATTGATCATAGATAAATTTTGGATGGAAAGATGGAGATATTGTGTCTACCTACATTGAATGCTTTTGGCAATGACTACTATTTATTTGTTCGCTTGAAATGATTCTTGAAGATACTTTGCAATGGAAGTATGAATCTGGGAATCCAAGCTAAGCTCAACACCCCACATCCTACGACCCCTCTATGAAGCTATTTCTTTTGAACATGATGTAGAGAAGGAGTTTCAATCCATTACCAAGTCCATTCTCTTACAACAAACACGTCAATGACAACAACCAATCAAGTCCCATTTTCCTTTCAAGCATCTCTTCACTAGTTTTCCTTCACCTACTTTTCAACAACCACCCACTTTTCAGCACTCTCCTCAATCCAACTTCTCATTAGTACCCAAGACAACCCCTTTACACCCTACCAAACCTCCAACCCTTCAAATTACAATGATGGATGCTCAACAAAAGGGGCCCCCTATCACATGTTGGCATTGTGGTAAGTTTGGTTATACTAAAGCTAAATGTAGGTTTCGAACTAGCAACATGAAACCTGTCGGAGCTCAAGTACACAACATGGAGGTGGTTCCTAAAGACATTCAACCTGATTGGATGGAAGAAGCATTGGAAAAGGATCTACGTACCTTGGGTAATGCAATTTCTATTCATTCTTTACTTTGCATGCAAGGTACTATTAATGGTAAAGTTGTTAATATTTTACATGATGATGGTAGTTCGCATGATTTTATTTCTCATACACTAGTGCAAGATCTTCAATTACATCCACTTCCTTCTATGTATAAAGTTAACGCTACATTTCAAGGAAATAGATACAATGTTACAAGTGAAGTGCATAACGTTTAGATTTGTATATGATCATACATAAATAAATGCACATTTTTTATTGCCCCTTTGTAGTCCTATAATGTTATACTTGGTATGCATTTTCATCGTCATTATAATCCATGCATTGATTATCATACACACACAATGAGGTTTAAGTTAAACAATCACGATATTTCTTTTTTTGCAATGCAGGACATCCAACCATTTCTATTAATTGGCCATACCCAAGTAAAACATGCATTTAGGAAAGGCTACAATTCATGTATTGTCTTTGTCAATAACATAGTTGATTACACACATACACTCCCTAATGCACATAGAACATTTATGGGTTCTTATAAGGATTGTTTTGTGGCTGATTTTCCTTCTAAATTACCACCTTGTAGGGGATCACTTGACCATAGTCTAGGTAGTTCTCCTCCCCATAAAGCACCTTATGGGCATGGACCTTTACATCAACAAGAAATAGCTAATCAAGTTAAGGATCTACTTCAAAAGGCCTTATAAGACCTAGTTCTTCTCCCTTTGGAGCACTTGTTCTTTTAGTAGAGAAGAAGAATAGGACTTATAGGATGTGATTGACTATAGAGTGCTCAATGAGATCACATTTAAAAATATATATCCTATTCCTAGGATAGATGATTTGCTAGATAAACTTCATGGAGAACATATCTTTAGCAAAATTGATCTTAAATCTAGGTATCATCAAATGCAAATGACACAAAATGACATTCATAAGACTGCCTTTAGAACTCAAACTCGTCACTTTGAATTCATGGTAATGCCTTTTGGACTCACCAATGCACCTACTACATTTGCACGTATGATGAATAACATTTTTCTTGATTACCAAACTTTTGTTCTTGTTTTCTTTGATGATATACTTGTGTATAGTGAGAGTGACAATGACCATGAAAATCATTTAGCAACTGTCTTTAATTTGTTATGCAAAAACAAACTTTATGCCAATCCTGAGTTATTTCTTTTAAAAAAGAATTAGAGTATTTAGGCCATATTGTTTCTAGTCAAGGCATTCATGTAGATCCAAAGAAAATTAAAGTAATTGAAGAATGACATGTACCTCAATCTGTGAATGATGTACGCTCTTTTCTATGGTTAACTAGTTTTTATAGGAAGTTTCTAAAAGGTTTTTCTTATTTAGCACTTCCACTCACATTTTTATTGAAGAAAAAGTTAAAATTTGCATGGGGATCAACACAACAACAATCTGTTGAAAAACTCAATCATGCACTTTCTCATGCACCTGTTTTGCAATTACCAGATTTTGCACAACCTTTCCATGTAGTTACTATTGATATATTTAGGTAGTGATGTGTGTGAACACTCTAGGACCGCCGGGGCACTTTTTTCCCTCTTTAAGAGGTTTTTTTCCCCCGGCTTGTATATACGCATATTGCCCTAATGGGCTACTTATCTTTGTACATTCTCTAGTAATACATTCAGTATTGTGTGTTTGTGCTCCAAGCTTCTTCTTATTCCTTGTGCTGTTCGCGTGCTTCCGCAGACGTCTATCTCCAACAATTGGTATCAGAGCAGGTCGTCGCTTCTTCTAGGGCGCCGTCGACACTCCTCCGTTTGCAGTCTCAGATTCGCATAAAATTTGGTGAGCATACTCAGGATGTTTCCGAGATCAAAACAGCTTTGTTTTGTCGTGCTGAAATCGCGATCTGAGCTCGTTTCGGCCTCCGAACGCACTATCATAGCGCTTGTGCAGGCTATTTCATCCTTCTGTGCCAAAGGTATATACCAGTTTTTGTTCGCCAATTTAAGCGTCTCAAAGTCTGCTACAGGTCTAGCAGAACTCGTCTAGGCAGTTCCGTTCAACTTTTTGAGATACAGTCAATTTTCTGCATCAAGGTATTTTAGTCACCAACCATGGCTGAAAGCAGTGATGTATTCCGTATGTTGGCTGTTGAGGATAAGTTGGATGGTACTAACTACCCATTATGGGCTTATATGATGCAACATGTACTGGTTGCAAAAGGATTATGGAACATTGTGCAGGGTGTTGAAAGACGTCCTGTTACACCTGTAACGACAGGTACTACAAATACAAGTGCTGGAGCTGATGAAGATGGTGTCGAAGATGATATTCCGCAGATTCCTGTTCGTGCTGCTGTTTCTGTTGCACCTACTGCAGAGCGAATTCGCTGGGATGGCAGAGATGCCCAGGCACATGCATTGATAGCTTTGTCTGTCAAAAGTGCCATTATTCCTCACATTCGCTCTTGTAGAACAGCAAAGGATGCTTGGGATACACTTACGACTTTGTACCAGGCTAGGAATGAGGCTCGTGTTGCTTACCTCCGAAAACAGTTGGAGAGTGAGCACATGAATGAAGGTGATTCTATGGACAGTTTTCTCACAAAGATCAAAGACCTGAAGGAACAATTGATTTCTGCTGATGAGGTTATACCAGATAGCTCACTTGTGCAGACCGTTCTGAATGGTCTTCCTGATTCATATCAGAGTTTTGCCTCTACTCTTCGGTTGATGATGAAAGGCAATCCGAATGCCTTGTCATTTGAGGAATTAGTCTCTGTTCTGTTGCAGGAAGATCAGTCCAGGCAGAATAGGTCCATTATGTGTGTTGCAGATCAAGCTTTCCTGGCTAGTCAGAAGGGCAAAGGAAAATGGAGCTCTTCTACTAGTAAGCAGAAATCTGCAAATGCTGCACAATCGAAGAACCATGATAAAGATGAGAAGAAATCAGAAAAGCAGAAATTGTTTTGCAAGTACTGTAAAGGAAATGATCATATTATAAAGAACTGTCCAAAACTGGCTGCTAAAGAGGCAAAGAAGAAAGAGGCTTGAATGGTTGTTGTAGAGGCCTCTACACCAAAAACAGAATCTGCAAATCTTGTGCAGGAAGAAGAATGGGCGTTTACTACTGTCTGGAGTTTTGACCCATCTTCTCATGATCAGTGCATGTCTGTAGTAGACTCAGATGTTTGGTACTTTGACAGTGGGGCGACCAAACATATTACCTCGCAGCGCAGTTTCTTCTCTTCACTCGAGCCTGCCCCTTCAGGGAATACTGTCACATGCGCCAATAACTCCTCTTATCCTGTTATGGGAGTTGGTAAGATCATTCTGACTACTGCTGATGGTAGTTCTTTCACTTTGTCAGATGCTTTATTTGTGCCACGGATAAAAAAGAACCTGTTATCAGTTTCTGCATTAGCCAAGATTGGCTTGGTTGTGAAATTCATTGATGACAGGTGTACAATCCATGATCTCTCAAAGGGGGATGTGATTATTGCTTCTGGCATTTTAGGTCGTGGGCTGTATAAGCTCATAGACTATGAAAGATCTGTGAATGATTCGGCATGTGCAGTTCATGATTCTCAGGCTATGTCAGATGCAAAGCTTTGGCATGCACGCTTTGGTCATCTGAATTTTGCTAGTTTGCTACGCCTGTAGAAATCTGAAATGGTGTCCTCTTTGCCCAAACTTGAGGCACCTGGAAAACATGTTTGTGAAGGCTGTAATTTGGGCAAAATGCAGCGTTCTTCCTTTCCAAAAGATGGTTCAGTTTGGGCTACGCAGAAATTGCAGCTTGTACATAGTGATGTCTGTGGTCCTATGCAGACACCCTCTTTTGGAAATTACCTTTACTTCATGACTTTCATTGATGATTTTTCCAGGCATGCATGGGTATATCCACTCAAAGCAAAGTCCGAAGTGTTCATGTGCTTCAAACAGTTTTTGGTTTTGGCTAAAAATCTGTCAGCATGTAAAATGGGCACCCTCCGTTCTGATCGAGGGGGGGGAATATATGTCTTCCGATTTTAATGCATTTCTGGCTGAACGTGGGATAAAACACCAGTGTACAGTGCTGTATACACCTCAACAGAATGGAGTTGCTGAACGAAAGAATAGGTCACTCATGGAGATGGCGAGGTGCATGGTCAAAAGTCAGGCTTTACCACATAGTTTCTGGCTTGATGCTGTCATGTGTGCAGCATATGTACTGAATAGGTGTCCCACTAAAGCGTTGCAGTCTATCACTCCATATGAGGCTTGGCATGACCGCAAGCCATCTGTTGCTCATCTGCATGTTTTTGGTTGTTTGGCATATGCATTAGTGCCTGAACAACATCGCAGAAGATTGGATGATAAGGCAGTAAAATGTATTTTTGTTGCGTACAGTTCTGAAAGTAAAGGCTATCGTCTGTATCATCCACAAACTAAACGCATTCTGGTTAGCCGTGATGGTCTTTGTGGAAGATGCTATTCAGCCATTGCTTTCATGTACTAAGGAGACATCTGTTAGCTCCAAAGACATGTATGATACTTTGATGCCTCTTTTTATAGGTGGACAGTCTAGTGCTGGTCCTAATGAGGCAACTTCTCAGCCTTTGCAGGTTTCATATGATGATGCAGATCATTCCATTTCTGATGCAGATTTACATGATGCACTTGTTGATGAGAGAGCTAACATTGAGCAGGCAAAAACTATGCCAAAATGGCTGGTGCAGACTTTGCGTGATAGCAAATTAGATGCACCTTTGTCATATCGTACTCGTTCAGGCTCTCATAGTGCCTCCTTTGCATCAGATTGCTATGCTATGGCTGCATCTAGTCTTTGTGATGAGAATGAGCCTGTTTCTTTTGATGAAGCATAAAATTCAGAAAATTGGATGGCTGCTATGCAATCTGAATATGATGCTATAATGAAGAATGGTACATGGTCTTTATGTGACTTGCCTCCTAGCAAGAAGGCCATTGGCACTAAGTGGGTATACAAGCTGAAGTGTAAACCTGATGGTACAGTTGACAGGTATAAGGCTAGGCTTGTTGCAAAGGGTTATGCACAGGAAAGAGGCATTGATTTTGATGAGACCTTTGCACCTACATGCCGTATGACTACTGTTCGGAGCATTTGTGCACTTGCAGCCCATCATGGTTGGAATGTACATCAGTTGGACATTAAAATAGCATTTCTGAATGGTGACTTGCATGAAGAAGTGTATGTTTTTCAGCCCTGTGGCTTTGTGCAGAAAGGGCATGAAAACCAGGTTTGCAGGTTAAAGAAGGCATTATATGGTTTAAAGCAAGCACCACGTGCTTGGTATGAGAAGATACATGCCTATCTGATTGCACATGGTTTTGAGAACAGTCCAACTGAAAGCACCTTATATGTTAAGCGTGCTAATGATGTGCTTCTGATCATTGTTGTCTATGTTGATGACATGCTGCTCACTGGTCCTATTGAGACACATATTGCTGATTTTAAGGCTGATTTGCATGCCTCATTTGAGATGTCTGATTTGGGGCATTTGCATCACTATTTGGGCATTCAGTTTATGCACGTTGATGGTGGAATGCCTTTGTGTCAAACGAGATATATTGACACATTATTGCAGCGTTTTGGCCTTGAAGACTGTAAGCCTATTGCCACTCCTATGGAGACAGGTTTACGATTGAGTCTTCCTGATGCTGGAGATGCATTTGATGTTGTTCTCTATCAGCAGGCTATTCGATGCTTGATTTACTTATGCATTACTCGGCCAGATATTCAGTTTGCTGTCTCACAGATGAGCAGGTTTATGCATTGCCCAGGAGTCACGCATTGGAAAGGTAGTCGGCTACTTGGGTTGTTTTATCCTAAGGGGGGATCACTACCGCCAGATTTGCATGCTTTTTTTGACTCAAATTGGGCTATGACACTCGTGTGTCCACCAGTGGCTTTTGCTTCATGCTTGGTAGCTAATGTATATCTTGGTTGAGCAAGAAGCAGCCTACTGTGGCCACTTCCAGTTGTGAGGCTGAGTATAGGGAAGCTTTCACAGCGACTATTGAGTGTGTGTGGCTCAGACGCCTTATGGCTGATTTGGGTGTTGGCCAGTCTTCTGCCACCACCATCTTCACTGACAGTCAGAGCGCATTGGCAGTTGCGAGGAACCCTGTGTTCCATGCTCGCACTAAGCACATTGAGGTGCATTATCACTATGTTAGGGAGAGGTTCTCTGCTGGGGAGATCAACTTGGCATATGTGCCCACGCAGGAGAACATTGCAGACCTTTTCACGAAGGCTCTGCCTAGGGAGAAGTTTGAAGCTTTCCGCAAAGCTTTGGGCTTACTTCCTTTTGTGGAGTGATTTCAACATAGCTTGACACTTCCTTATACATGAGTGCCAGCTCCTTGTTCACCGCATCACTCCCAGGGGGGATTTGTTGATATATTCAGGTAGTGATGTGTGTGAACACTCTAGGACCGCCGGGGCACTTTTTTCCCTCTTTATGAGGTTTTTTTCCCCCGGCTTGTATATACGCATATTGCCCTAATGGGCTACTTATCTTTGTACATTCTCTAGTTATACATTCAGTATTGTGTGTTTGTGCTCCAAGCTTCTTCTTCTTCCTTGTGCTGTTCGCGTGCTTCCGCAGACGTCTATCTCCAACAGTTACAAATGCTAGTGGTTTAGGTATAGTTGTTGTATGAATGCAAAATGATCATCCCATTGCATTTGAAAGTAGGAAACTTAATACTGAAAAGAATTACAATACATATGATAAGGAACTTTTAGATGTTGTGCATGCTTTAAAAATTTGGAAATTTTACCTTATGGGTTCTGAAGTCTTAATCAAAGTAGACCAACAGACTATTAATCATTTATTGAATCAACCATTGATTTTTGACAGACACATTAAATGGGCTTCATTCATACAAACTTTTCAGCCTATGATTCAATATCAACCTAGCAAAGCTAATGTTGTAGCTGATGCCCTTAGCCATTTCCCATCCAGACAAACAAATATTGTTTCAATCAATCATATTTCTGCTATTCATATTCATTCATTTCATGGCATGATTCTTACTTATACATCCGATTTGTATTTTTCACAAACATGGAATGCTTTCAATAATTCTATAACATTTTGTGAGGATCACTACATTTTTCATAATGGATTCTTGTATTTCCACACAAGTTATGCATCACACAAGGTTTTAAAGAATTTATTATGAAAGAGATGCATGAACCACCATATATGGGTCATAGGGGCATAAAAAGTACTATTTCTACATGTAAAAAATTTTTCTTCTGGCCAAATATGGAAAAGGATATTGCATAGTATGTTTCCCGTTGCATTGTGTGTCAACATGTGAAATGACAGCATGGTAAAGCATTTGGATTATTAATGCCACTTCCCATACCTAATTAACTATAGGAACAAATTTCTATGGATTTTATTACTGGTCTTCCTACAACTTCATCTCATAATGATATGATTTGAACAATTGTTGATAGGTTTAGTAATAAAAAGCATATTTCATTCCTTGTAAAAAGACTCTTCTTGCACCTCAAGCTACTAAGTTATTAATTAAATGCATTTTTCCACATCATGGTTTTCCAAAATTTATTCTTTAAGAGTGAGATGTTTGTTTTTGTAATCACTTTTGGGTTGCATTATTTGAAAATTGAGGTTCCAAAGTAGATTTTAGCTCTACATTTCATCATGAAAGTAATGGGCAAAGTGAAGCTATGAATAGTATTATTTTGGATTTATTATGTTGTTATTCTCTAGATAATCCACTTAAGTGGGATGAGAAAATTCCTTTACTATAGTTTGCATATAATAACACAACACATACCACTACTGGACGTGTAGTGTATGAAATTTTGTATGGTAAAAAGCTTCCACTCCCGTGAGTCTCACTCAAACTGATATACCTATGGCTAATTCTTTTGCACAAGATCATATTTCTACACTTCATGAGGTTCATGAGCACATTAAAAAGAGTCAAGAATGTTACATGTGTAACGTTAATAAGAAATGAGTAGATAAACATTTTAATGAAAATGACTTTGTATGGTTACGAATAATTAAAAGATGTTTGAAAAATATTTCACAACATTCGAAGGTTAAACTTGCACCATGCTATTATGGACCTTTTTGTATTATTCAAAAAATTAATGAGAATGATTTTAGACCAGACATACCTTCTCATTGGAATATACATAATTCTTTTCTACTAGTTCATTGAAACCTTTTAAAGGAACTTTACCACTCACTCCTATTTTAGATGATCCTCCACTACTTGAAGAGGATGCTGAAATTTTAGTTCCAAAGAAAATACTTGATTATGATGTTACTACTACACACATAGGTAACCAATATCAAATATTTAGTTAAATATAAAAACCATTGACTTGAAGAATCTCAATGGATTCATAAAACTTCACTAACTCCACATTATGCTCATTTGATTTATGCATATCATTCACAATTACATAAAATTTGAGTTTTCCAATTCCATGCATGTATTTTTTTACATGGAACATGCTTATGATTGTTTAGTAATGAGACATGTGACTCGCCATCCATGTCTATCTGATTTTTGTGAACTCAGGTCGATTGCTCATCAACTGGGAGGCATGTTAAACTTCATGGAATAATGGAATGTTATATGGATTTTAATGTCTTGAGGGTTTTAATGTGATTTGTGTTTTGATTTAGCAGGTGAAGACTCATGAGGGTGTGAACATGCATGGAATTATTCAGATATTTAGAAGAATATTTAGAAGAATATTTAGAAGAATATTTAGAAGAATATTTAGAAGAATATTTAGAAGAATATTTAGAAGATAGTATTTTAGTTATTTTTGGTAAAAATAGTAGATTGCTGGAAAAGCAACAATTTTGTGAATAAAGCACATCTTTGTAAATGGACGTTATTTCAAAGTGCTGCCTTCATGTATCTTCTATCCAAGACATAATGCAAAATAGTTATAAATACACATGTTCTTATAGACTCGTCCATCAGAGGGGGGAAGATTGTACCCAATTTGGTGTCAATTCTCTTATCTCTTTCTATTCTCTCAATACTTTTGTGAGATTTCATTTTTGTACTTTCCCTTGCGTACGTGTTTGCTCAATCTAATCAATAGCCCCAAGGTTTAATACAACTCTAGTGGAGCTCCATTGGGTAATTTGTTCAATTTTTTGAGAAAAAATAAATTATCTACATCATGTTATAGTCATTGACCTCGAATGAAAACAGTTTTATATTTTGCATGTTGGCTATTGGGAATAAGTTGGATGGTTCCAACTACCCATTATGGACATACATGATGCAACAAGAGTAGTTTGCAAGGGTAATATTCTAGCAAAGTGTTGAAATACATCGTCACAACTACACATATTCAAAATGTAGCTAATGTAGCTGGCATTGAGGATGTTTTAGGTTTTATCTTTGGTACAATTCCTATTTTGATTTCGCTTGTAACTTCAATTATGATTCTTTCAAGTACATAACCAATACCCCCATTCATTGTAGAGAAATTTTCATGGGATGAAAAGGATGCACATGCACATGGCTTGATAGCTTCATTTGCCAAGCACACCATTACCTCTCATATTTGGTCATGCAAAATACCAAAGGATGCATGGGATACTCTTGCCACAATATAAGATGCAAGAAATGAGACTCATTTTGCCCACCTCCAAAGACAATTGAAGAGTTAGCATATGAATGAAGATGATTCCATGGATAGTTTTCTCATAAAGATCAAAGATATGAAGAGGTACTTAATTACTACATATGAAATTTTTCCAAGTAGTTCAACTACATAGACTACTTTAAATGTGACATTCCTTGATTATTATCAAATTTTTCTTGATAGTTTTTGGTTGGTCATCAAATTCAATCTAGATGACTTATTATTGAAGAGCTAGTTTCTATTTGTTTTAGGAAGATCAATCCAAGAAAAACATGTCCATTATGCATCCTATAGATCAAGAATTTGTTGTTAGTCAAAAAGGTAAAAGGTAAAGGCAAATCTTCCTTTTGTGGAAAAAAATATATAAGTATTACATAATCAAAGAATGAAGAAAAATATGAGAAGAAAGTAGATAAACAAAAGTAAAATTTCTCAAATCCTATAAGGAAAATGATCATATCATCAAGAATTGTCCTAAACTTGTTGTCAAAGAGGCAAAGAAGAAAGAGAAAAGAATGGTCGTTGCAAACACTTTTGCTTCTAAGACTAAGTTTTCCAACTTTGTGCAAATGAAGAATGGGCATTTACTTATGTAATAGGCCTCTTTTCTAGTGAAATAATTCATTTTGAACTTTCTGAATTTCATTGTGGGGATAATGCTTAGAACGAATAATTAGGTCATTTTATGCATGTAGGAAAAATTTTGGGTTGACAAGTTTCATATTCTCTCTCTAGACCTTAATTGCATCATGTTTTCCAGTGGGATTTTGAAGGTGAAGATGAAAGAATTATAGAAAACTATGTATGAGGGAAAGGTAGAGCAAGTAGAAGAGAATAAAAGTGCCTGTGTGAGATTTTTGTGAATCATGTTCTAAGTACCTCGTTCAGGGTCCTACGTTTAGTTCATTGTAAGAAAATGCCTTGATTTTACTCTCTCTCTAGAATTTTAAACCTTGTAGGGCTCAAAAGTGGCATTTGGAGGTGGATTTGGACCTTGGACATCTCTAACACTATTGTGCAGATCAAAAAATTGAATAAAAGTGTCTCTCACAAGCTTAACCTAATTCCTCATTGTTTTTGAGTTATAGGGCTTTGAAAAGTGCCGTTTTTTCCAACACTTAAAAAAAAAAAGAAAACGAGGGCTTGTCTAATTCTATTCGAATCCGTGATTCTCATGCTCACGTGTCACCATGTCTAATTATGTATGTTTTCGGATATGTCTTCTTGGTGTTTTTCTGTTATTTTTGACAGGTATGCTAAAGAAAGGAAGTACACTATGATCGCATGGCTTTTTGCGAAAGTTTTGGAGAAACTCGACTTTTTCTAAATTTGGTGGATCGCACACTTCTTTGGGGAGCACGGCTGCGATTAAACAGAAAAAGATAAGAAGGCCTGCGCATCAACACGGAGGACACACAGAAATCTGAGAATTACCTTGTGATTGAGAGTGTGATTGAGAGTGAGAGTGAGAGTGAGAGTGTGATTGAGAGTGCGAGTGAGAATGCGATTGTGATAGCTCGGGGGTGGTCGGGAGGTAGAGGCTTCGTCAACAAGCTATTGTCCAAAGCTACTGTAACCATTGATTCACATCTATAATATCAGAATTCTTCCTTCTCTGCGTCATATTTGTTCTACTCTTCTACATCAGATTTTCTTTTACCTTGTGCAATCTCTGCGTTCTTCTCTCCACTGTTATTTACGAGTAATCGAAAGATTGTGATTGGGGATAGATTGTGATTGAGGAAACACAACAAGTGGTATCAGAGCAGAATCAATCCGCGGGAACGATGGAAGGTCTAACACAAAAGGTTCGTGAACAAGAGGAGCTTATTCAGAAGCTTCTTGGTGAATTGCGCAAAGAACGAGGGGGAAAGCAACCAGAAGGAGCAACAAATTTGTTTGTGGAGCTGAACGATGAAATAGATGAGGTGCGGGAACATCTAGTGTACCTCGCGAAAAACAAAAAACGCAATTCTGAAGATATGGAACCAGGTGAGTTTGCCCTTAACCAAGTCTTCAAGAAGGCAAAGTTAAATGATTTTGATGGCGAGAAGAAGAGTGGCGAAGATCTTGAGGCATGGATTGAAGAACTAGAGGATTTCTTTGACCTTCGACAATTTAGTGAAGAGTCCAAGGCAAAAGTTGGGATTCTGCATCTGCGTGGGATCGCGAAGCTATGGTGGAAGTCATATATGCAGACTCGAATGCGTTCTGGTCCTATTCTATGGAAGGAATTTAGAGAACAAGCTGAAAAACGCTATTGTTCTCCACACTACCATATGGAGAAGAAGATGGAGTTCTACAATTTCCGACAACACGAAAGTGACAAGCATAGCTTATCTGTTGATGAGTACAAAGAGAAGTTCCTACGTCTTCATAAATATGCATTAGAGGTTAGTGGTAATGCTCTAAAGAGTAAATGTATTGAAGGGCTTCGTGAGGAACTTCGCTATCAAGTTAAGGGATCTGGATGCATTGATTTTCTTGATGCTGTTGCGATGGCTGAGAACTTTGAGAAGATGGAGAAGTTCAATTTGCAGAAGGCAAATAGAAGCAGATTCATTGCAACGGGACATAGGCCACAAAGACCTGTTGCAATGAACATGAACAATTCAAAGAAAACTCCACCTTCTAACGACCAAGGTAAGAACCCTTCTCGGCCGGTGGAAAATCAAAGGAGGTGTCAACCAATTGAGTGGCAACAAGACCCTAATTTTATTGAGAGGGCAAAAAGACTTGGTCTGTGTTTTCGTTGTGGGGAGCAAGGGCATCAGACATATGAGTGGCCGAACAAGGCAGTCTTTCGACCCGCACAATCAAAAGCGATAAACATCATCGAGGAGGGTACAATTATTGAGGAAGCAGATGATGGGGGTAAGTGCGCTCACTCTAGTTTACGTTGCATGGTGGTTAGTTCTTTCCCAAAGGTTTCTGTAATCACGACTCCGGGTATGATTTCTGCGCATAAAACCAGATTTTTGATCGATTCAGGGAGTACCCATTGTTTTCTATCTTTCAAATTGGTACAGAATCTAGGGATAGCCCTAAATATGCAGATAACCAGACCTGTAGAGATGGCCAATGGACGATTACACTACACGAAAGGATATGTTGAAAACCTTGAATTTACTCTTTCTAATAGACGCTTTTCTGGAAGCTTCCATGTAATTGAGATGAAACAGAGTGATGTAATCATAGGCATGGATTGGTTAGTTAAAAATGCTGTGACAATTAATTGTGAACAAAGAACGATCACTGTGAAGCTAAATGATGAATCTATTCATATTCTAGGTGATGTCTTTAATCCTAAGCCTACTCTTATTTTTGCTATGCAGATAGTTAGAGGTATACGTGATGGATACAAAACATTTGTAGTGTATGTGAACAATCTGCATCAGGAAGGTAATGACGAAGATATTCCAGATTACGTAGGAAATCTCTTGAAAGAATATGCTGATGTATTTCCAGAAGACTTGCCTGGTATACCCCCACCTAGGCAGATTGACCATCCATTGACCTATATCCAGGGAGTGAACCATATTCTAGAGCACCCTATAGATTTAACATTGATGAACTAAAGGAGCTTAAGATTCAATTAGATGATCTTTTGAAGAAAGGCTTAATAAAACCGAGTGTCTCACCTTGGGGTGCGCCTGTTTTATTTCAGAAGAAGAAAGACGGCTCTTACAGATTATGCATTGACTATAGGGGGTTGAATAAAAGAACAATTAAGAATAAGTATCCACTCCCTCACATAGATGACGTATTAGGTCAATTAAGTGGAGCAACCGTATTCACAAAGATTGACTTAAGATCTGGATATCACCAAATTAGGATCAAAACAGAGGATATTCCTAAGATGGCTTTTCGAACACGATATGGTCACTATGAGTTTACGGTTCTACCTTTTGGTTTAGCAAACGCTCCTGCCACATTTATGTGCTTGATGAATAATATTTTTCACGATTACCTAGATGAATTCATCTTAGTCTTCCTTGATGATATATTTGTGTACTCTAAAGATGATTCAGAGCATGCGGTACATCTCAAGAAGACTTTGCAAACTCTTAGAGAAGACAAATTGTATGGGAAAAAGAGTAAGTGTTTCTTTGCTAAGGATAAACTTGTGTATCTAGGAAGAGTAATATCAAAAGAAGGAATCCTTATAGATGAAGATAAAGTAAAAACAATAGTTGATTGGCCGATTCCTAAGATTGTAAGGGATGTTAGAAGTTTTCTTGGGTTGGCACAATATGAAAGAGCACATATTGAGGATTTCTCTAAGATAGCTACTCCCCTCACCGAATTAACTAAAAAGAATGTAGGAAGTCCTTGAGAATTGTGTTTTGAAAATACCAGAAATGGGAAAGCCTTTTGTGGTCGCATGTGATGCAAGTGGTAGTCAGATAGGATGTGTTATTTCACAGGATGGCAGGGTGGTCGCATATGAGTCCAGAAAACTAAGAAAACATGAACTTAACTATCCTACTCATGATTTAGAAATGCTTGCTGTTGTGCATGCACTTAAGCATTGGAGACATCTATTGTTAGGGGTTAAGTTTGAATTGAAAACAGATCATCAAAGTCTAAAATACATCTTCACTCAACCATTGCTTAACAACAGGCAGAAGCGTTGGATTGAATTATTAAGCGAGTATGATTTTGACATTAAGTATCTTGCTGGTAAGGAAAATAAGGTTGCTGATGCATTGAGTCGGAGACCTTTGTGTAACCTTGTTTTTGTAATAAATTCTGATTTTCTCAATCAAATTCAAGAAGAGATAAAACAGGATCCTTTTTATGCACCTATTTTGAATGCTTTGAATGCGAACAAGGGATCGACGTATGAGGAAAAATTTCATTTGCAGAATGGAACACTGTATTGTAACAATCGGCTATGCTTATCTTCTGAATCTCCACTAAAAGTTAAAATACTGCATGATTGTCATGATGCACCTTTTTCTGCACATTCAGGTTATTCAAGGACATATGTTAAAACAAAGTATTCTTACTTTTGGCCGTGTATGAAGCGGGATATTAGAAAATATGTAAATGAATGTTTGAAGTGCCAACATGTGAAATCTGAGTTTAAGAGGATGCCTGGAATGCTTCAACCTTTGGATGTTCCAAATCAGAAGTGGGAGTCTATTTCTATGAACTTTATCACTAAGCTACCTATGACCAGAAGTAAGCATGATACCATATTTGTTGTAGTCGATCCGCTTACCAAGATGGCACACTTCTTTCCTATGAAAAAGACTGATACTGCTTTGAATGTTGCAAGAATCTTTGTAAAAGAAATATTTCGATTGCATGGAATGCCTAAAAGCATAATTTCTGATAGAGATTCTAGATTTACGTCAAACTTCTGGAAAGCGACATTTGAATCCATTGGAACTCAACTTCGTATGAGTACAGCTTTCCATCCACAAACTGATGGGGAAACCGAGAGGGTTAACAGGGTACTTGAGGATATGTTGCATATGTATGTGAATGAAAAGCAGGATAATTGGAGTGAATATTTACCCTTGGTTGAGTTTGCATACAATAGTGCATGGCATGCATCTATAAAAATGACTCCGTTTGAAGCTATGTATGGTTATAATTGTTTGACTGCACCTTCGTTTTTGGGTTTTCCAAATAAAGTAGAAGTATCCAAAGAAATGCTTGATAAGATGGATGAAGAACTTGGAAAAATTAAGAAACATATAAGAGAAGCTCAAAAAAGACAAAAGAAGTTCTATGATTTAAGGAGAAGACCACTTGAATTCCAAGTTGATGATATGGTATTTCTTAAAGTTAATCCTCAGCGATCTAACTTGTTGCTAGGGAAGGATCATAGACTTTCTCCTCGATATGCAGGCCCTTTTAAAGTTTTGAAAAAGATCGGATCTCTTGCTTATCTGCTGGAATTACCTAAATATCTAAATGTGCATCCTGTATTTCATGTCAGCTTACTTAAAAGATATGTGTCTAATGTTGCTCATGTTTTGCAGGACAATTATAAGCTGAAAGACGATGGCTCTTTTGAGCTTCAACCAAAAATAATATTAGATAGGAAGGAAAGATTTCTTAGAAATAGATCTATAGTAGAAATTTTGGTGAAATGGCATTCATACCCAATAGAAGATTTGAGTTGGGTGAATTTAGATGACTTTCTAACACATTATCCTTCTTTCCAACTCTGAGGACAGAGTTCTTTTCTAGTGAAATAATTCATTTTGAACTTTCTGAATTTCATTGTGGGGATAATGCTTAGAACAAATAACTAGGTCATTTTATGCATGTAGGAAAAATTTTGGGTTGACAAGTTTCATATTCTCTCTCTAGACCTTAATTGCATCATGTTTTCCAGTGGGATTTTGAAGGTGAAGATGAAAGAATTAAGGAAAACTCTGTATGAGGGAAAGGTAGAGCAAGTAGAAGAGAATAAAAGTGCCTGTGTGAGATTTTTGTGAATCATGTTCTAAGTACCTCGTTCAGGGTCCTACGTTTAGTTCATTGTAAGAAAATGCCTTGATTTTACTCTCTCTAGAATTTTAAACCTTGCAGGGCTCAAAAGTGGCATTTGGAGGTGGATTTGGACCTCGAACATCTCTAACACTATTGTGCAGATCGAAAAATTGAATAAAAGTGTCTCTCACAAGCTTAACCTAATTCCTCATTGTTCTTGAGTTACATGGCTTTGAAAAGTGCCGTTTTTTCCAACACAAAAAAAAAAAAATACGAGGGCTTGTCTAATTCTATTCGAATCCGTGATTCTCATGCTCACGTGTCACCATGTCTAATTATGTATGTTTTCGGATATGTCTTCTTGGTGTTTTTCTGCTATTTTTGACAGGTATGCTAAAGAAAGGAAGTACACTACGATCGCATGGCTTTTTGCGAAAGTTTTGGAGAAACTCGACTTTTTCTAAATTTGGTGGATCGCACACTTCTTTGGGGAGCACGGCTTCGATCAAACGGAAAAAGATAAGAAGGCCTGCGCATCAACACGGAGGACACACAGAAATCTGAGAATTACCTTGTGATTGAGAGTGTGATTGAGAGTGAGAGTGAGAGTGAGAGTGTGATTGAGAGTGCGAGTGAGAATGCGATTGTGATAGCTCGGGGGTGGTCGGGAGGTAGAGGCTTTGTCAAGAAGCTATTGTCCAAAGCTACTGTAACCATTGATTCACATCTATAATATCAAAATTCTTCCTTCTCTGCGTCATATTTGTTCTACTCTTCCGCATCAAATTTTCTTTTACCTTGTGCAATCTCTGCGTTCTTCTCTCCACTGTTATTTCTGAGTAATCGAAAGATTGTGATTGGGGATAGCTTGTGATTGAGGAAACGCTACAACTTATAACATAGTTATGACCTATCAACTCATGATTATGTATGTCTATTGTGGAATCACATCTTTGGTACTTTGATAGTGGTGAGACCAAATTAATTACCTCTCAGCACAATTTCTTTGCCTCACTTGAGCCTGCGCTTGATGGGAATGCTCTCACATGATCAAAAAACACATCATATCCTATCATGCCTCTTAGCATAGTTTTTTCACCTCACTTGAGCATGATCCAATGTGAATACTATCACATGTGCAAACAATTCTTCATATCCTATCATTGAAGTTAGAAGATTTACCCTTATTACTATTAACGGTAGTACATTCACATTGTCAGATGCCCTAGATGTACCAAGGATAAAAAAGTATGTTGTCAGTGTAATCACTAGCCAAGATTGACTTGTTATAAAAGTTTGCTTATGATAGTTGTATAATTTATGACCTCTCCAATGACAAAAAAAAGATTATTGAGTTTGTACATTTTGTTTTGGGTTGTATAAGCTCACAAATTAGGGAGAATCTATGCATGATTTGTACATGCAGTACATGATTTGTAAGCCATCTCATATGCAAAAATTTGGCATGCATGTTCTTTACATCTAAATTGTGCTAGTCTCCTTTGCTTGGAAAATTCTTATATAGTGTCCTCTTTGCCTAAACTCGAGGTACCATCCAAACACATATGAGAGGGATGCACTTTGAGTAAGATTCAACACTCTTGTTTTTTTCTCCTAAAGATGCCTCCATAAGAGTTGAACAAGAACTTCTAGCTTGTTCATACTAATGTCTTTGTTCCTATGTGGAGATTATCTTTCGGGAACTGCCTTTACTTCTTGACTTGTATTGGTTAATTTCATATGCATGCATGGTCATACCTCTAAATTCAAAATCCAAAGTGTATAAGAGCTTCATATAGTTATTGCCTTATGGTTAAAACAAGAAGAAGAAGAAGAAGAAGAAGAAGAAGAAGAAGAAGAAGAAGAAGAAGAAGCTTGGATCGCAATACAATACAAAATTTATTACCGAGAGAATGCAAAAAGATGGGTGGCATGTTAGGTTTATAGGTGTAAATCTAAGCCAATGAAAAAAAAAGCTCTGAACGAGGGAAGAAAGTGACCCAATGATCCTACATGTGTTCACGCACATTATTGAGGTATGTGGAAGCACATGAATAGCACAAGAAGAAGAATCATGGAGCACAACACAATACAAAATGTATTACAGAGAGAATGTAAAAGGATAGGGGACAATAGCTATAGGTATATATATAAATTTGGGAAAAAACCTCCTAAAGAGTGAAAAAATTTCTTCAATGGTCCTAAGTGTGTTTGCACTCATCACTACCAAAATATATTAAGTAGTTAGCACTCATGTACAAGGAAGTGCCAAGCTATGTGGAAAGAGATCAATCCACAAAAGGAAGTAGGCCCAAAACTTTGTGAAAAGCTTCAAACTTACCCCTTGGTAGAGCCTTTGTGAAAAGTTCTACAAGGTTATATGTTGTAGGAAAATCCTTGCAACTACCAATCTACTCTGACGGTCAATGAAGATGGTGGTGGAAGAAGATTGATCGACATTTGAATCAGCCAAAAGGAGTATGTTGAATGAATAGGACCAAAGAAGACAAGAAGCAACACAAAAACCTTGTAATTTGATACTTTTCTTTGTAAATAGCATGAAAAGTAGAGATAGAAAGATCTAAATTTTGTAAAAACTTTGGAAGAGTATTTTTTTTAGTGATCATTGAGCTATGTACAAAGTTGGAGAGTTATCATATGATCCTAGATATTAGTTTAGAAGCATAGAATTTGAGAACTTGAGAAGAAATTAGCTCATTTTCGAACTAGTATATAAGTCTCTCTAGAGAAGAATTATAGGACTCATTCATCCTTGAGAATAGAGAGCTCTTCCTTTGGCTATCATCTTCTTCTTCATTGTGATCCCTTTGTGTGATCCATTGTGTGCATTTTTTCGTATTGTTTAATTGAATCTTCATAAGTAGAATGAGTTTGGACTTGTATGTGAGATCATTGATGAGTTTGTGAGTGTATATGAAAATCATTTGATTCACTGAAGAAAGTTGACTTTTTCAAAAAGGCTTCATCATTTATGTTTACTAAAGATAAGTATGTTTACTCAAGATAAGTGTAACATCTCAAAAAGTTGTGTTATTATTAACTTCATATTTTCTTTATATTTGATGAATGTAAAATTTTACTTGATTCTTGTATGAATTGTTGATTTTTGTTTTTTTGCATTAGCCTTTAAGCAACAATTGGGTTAGCTCATCCTTGGATTGTCAATTTGAAGAAGTTTCATGTTTCATTAGGAAAGATGAATTAAGTGAATATTGCTACACTGGGAAAAATGTTCAAACAATGGAGAAATGAAAGACCTTTTTTGGTGCTAATGCTAGGGATTTGAGTTACCTAGATTGGTGGTTCCAAAATTATATATAAATTTCACTTTTCTACCACAAGACAGGTATCTATGCTGTGTAAATGAAAGTGAAGGGAAGAAAGGCTAGGTATTCTCTTTTCAAATGTGACTTTGAAGGCAAGAAAGTGATTCCTTTCTGAAATTTTAGCCAAAGGATGGTCATGTGATCACTTTTGATGCTCAGTTTGATATTCCTTTGCTTGATTTTTTGAAATTTTATAATGTTTGTACCTCTTCTTGGAGGAATAGAAAAGTGGAAGTGGGAAGGTGAAGATTCTGGAGTTGATGAGAGTGGAAAAAACATCACTAAAATTGAAACCATTACTAAAGAGTATGTTTTTTTTCCTTTTGTTTTTATTTTGCATTTGATATTTGTCAATAACAAAAATGAGAAAATGTGAAGAAAATCTTGAAAATTGGTCTTAAAAAGGAGAATTGAATCAAGCGAAAGACAATATACGATAGTTGGTTGAGAGATAAAAGAATAGGACAATGTAAAAGCTTACTATTGTGAAGAAAATAAAAATCAAAACTCTATAGAGGAAATCACAACTTTCTAATTCTAAATGCTTAGAAAATAATGAATTTTCAATTACATTGCCAAGGAATATAATCATTGAAGAATACGTGAGTTTTTTTATTGAAGATAAAAAAAGAGTGAATGAAATAGGGTGAATAGAAATATCATGGGAAAACAAAATTGAAATGATCATATTTTCATTCACAATTTTAGAGTAAGTAGTCAAGAAAATCATGGTTTTTTTGTTGATATATTTAGGTAGTGATGTGTGTGAACACACTAGCACCAGTTGGGCACTTTTTTCCCTCTTTAGGAGGTTCTTTTCCCCTAGCTTGTATATATGCCTATTGCCCTAATGGGTTATTTATCTTTGTACATTCTAGTGGTAACACATTCAGTATTGTGTATTGTGCTCCAAGCTTCTTCTTCTTCCTTGTGTTTTTCACGTGCTTTTGGAAACATCTAACTCCAACAATTGGTATTAGAGCAGGTCGCCACTTCATCTAGGGCATCATCGACACCCCTCTGGTGGTAGTCTCAAAATCGCTCATTTTGGCCTTCAAACACACTATTGTAGCACCTATGCAAGCTATTTTGTCTTTTTGTGCCAAAGATATATACACGTTTTTGTTCGCTAGTATAAGCGTCTCGAAGTCTGCTACAGGTTTAGTTGAACTCATCAGGTGGTTTTGTTCAATTTTTTCAGATACAATCATTTTTTTGCATCAAGGTATTTTAATCACTGGCCATGGCTGAAAGCAGTGATGTATTTTGTATGTGGGCTGTTGAGGATAAGTTGGATGGTATGTATTACCCATTGTGGGCTTATATGATGCGACATGTATTGGTTGCAAAAGGACTCTGGAACATTGTGTAGGGTGTTGAAAAACATCCTATTACACTTGCAAAAACAAGTATTGAACTTGATGCAGATGGCATTGAAGATGCTGATATTCTTTGGATTCCTATTCGTGCTACGATTTCTGCTACACCTACTGTATATCAAATTTGTTGGGATGGCAAAGATGCTCAGGCACATGCATTGATAGCCTTGTCTATCAAACGTGACATTATTCCTCACATTTGCTCTTTCAAAATAGCTAAGGATGCTTGGGATACACTTAGCACATTGTACCGGGCTAGGAATGAGGCTCGTGTTGCTTACCTCCAAAAAATGTTGGAGAGTGAGGATATGAATGAAGGTGATTCTATGGACAGTTTCCAAACAAAGATAAAAAACTTGAAGGAACAATTGACTTATACCAATCAAATTATACCAGATAGCTCACTTGTGCAGACCGTTCTGAATGGTCTTGCTGATTCATATCAGAGTTTTGCTTCTACTCTTCATTTGATGATGAAAGGAAATCCAAATTCCTTGTCATTTGAGGACTTAGTCTCTTTTCTATTGCAGGAAGATCAATTTAGGCAGAACAGGTCCATTACGCATGTTGCAGATCAAGCTTTCCTAGCTAGTCAGAAGGGCAAAGGTAATGGAGCTCATCTACTAATAAGCAAAAATCTGCAAATGCTGCACATTCAAAGAAGGAAGGCAAAGATGAGAAGAAATAAAAAAAGCAAAAATTCTTTTGTAAGTAATGTAAAGGAAATGATCATATCATAAAGTACTGTCCAAAATTGGTTGCAAAAGAGGCAAAGAAAAAAGAGGCTAGAATGGTTGTTGTAGAGGCCTCTACACCAAAAATAGAGTTTGTTAATCTAATGCAGAATGAAGAATGGGTGTTTACTATTGTTTGCAGTTTTGACCTATCTTCTCCTGAACAATGTATGTCTATAGTAGACTCAGATGTTTGGTACTTTGATAGTGGGGAAACCAAACATATTACCTCGCAACACAGTTTATTCACTTCACTCGAGCCTGCCCCTATAGGGAATATTGTCACATGTGCCAACAACTCCTCTTATCCTGTCATGGGAGTTGGTAAGATCATTTTGACTACTAATGATGGTAGTTCTTTTACATTGTCAGATGCATTATTTGTGCTAGCAATCAAGAAGAATCTGTTATCAATTTAAGCTTTAGCCAACATTGGCTTGGTTGTGAAATTTGTTGATGACAAATGTACAGTTCATGATATGTTAAATGGCGACGTGATTATTGCTTCTGGCATTTTATGTGGTGAGCTGTAGAAGATCATAGACTATGAAAAATCTGTGAATGATTTGGCATGTGCAGTAAATGATTTCTAGGCTATGTCAAATGCAAAGCTTTGGCATGCACAATTTGGTCATCTGAATTTCGCTAGTTTGAAAGTGGTTTTTGCGTCATGCTTGGTTGCTCATGCATATCTTGGTTGAGGAAGAAGCTGTTAGTATATGATCAATGTCTACCCCTCATGATTGTATGCACATTTTGTAAGGCCCCCGTTATGAGGAGAAGCCAAGCGTGCATTACCCAATTGATGGGAATCCCAACTTGCATGTTGGATGAAGGTCATATTGGACCATGTAAGGTATTGTAAGGAAAGGGAGTTACCAGGGTCCCCAATTGGGGGGTCAGAAATCATTTATATTTGTTAGGTCGGTTCAACCGGTCTAAGCCGTGTATGAGAATTACGCGGGTGGTGGCCGCCCACGCTCTACCGCCCATGTATAGCCGTCCACGGAAGGCCACCCATGATCCTATATATACATGACTTCTGCACTACCTGAGACATCAAGTTGAGCCAGCATACCTCTACCTTGTATCTCCCTATCTAGAGTTGTCTAGATCACCATTTAAGCTCTACCTTGAGAGCGCACGGGTGGACAACGCCATCATCTTTGTACTTGCTGTTAGTAGAAAATTGTTGAGATTCTCCTATATCTGTTATCTTCTCTGCTACTGCTCCTGTGTTATATTGCGTAACTACTGTTTTACATGGTATCAGAGCCGTAAGGTTCGAATAGCTTGAGAAGTATCACTATTATAGCCTACTAGCAGACTAGAATATCAATAGATTATTCGAGTGATTACATGATGGCTTCGTCGTCGAACACTGGTCTTGGTGCTTCAACTAATGTTAATGCTGCACCTATTCGAATTCGTCCACCTGCATTCACTGAAGGGAAGCTGGATGGATCCAACTATACACTCTGGAAGTTCAAAATTTCTGCAATTTTGGGCTCCTATGAATTACTTGACACTGTCATGGGACCAATGGGATTGGATCCAGAGCCTATACCAGTTGAAGATCCATCTAATTCAAGATTGATGATTCAACCAGATCCAGATCTTCTACGAGCTTGGAAGAGGCGTAATGCTGATGCATTATGTGCAATTGTCACTAGTGTAAGTGATTCTGTGCTTACTTTAGTTCAACATACTACTAAAGCACATGAGGCTTGGGGCATATTGGCTTGACAATATGAGACCAAGAACCACACTAGGATACAGAATTTAGAAAATCAACTAGTGAATGAAAAGCATTCTGATTCTGAAAAGGCTGAAGATTTTATCAAACGGATAAAACATTTTCAAGACCAATTGGCTGCAGTTGGTGTTGTTATAACACCAGAAGAGCTGGCTCGAAGATGTGTACGTGTTCTTCCAGCAAAGTATGATGGATTAGTAACAACCCTTAATACTCAGGTAAGACCAACTCCCCTCACATTTGAAGAGTTTTGTGCTATGCTTTTAGAAGAAGAAATGTCGTTAAGGAATCGGCAAAGCACAAGTGATGCTTCATTTTCAGCAAATGCAAAAGGTAAAGGCTCTTCTGATGTATCAAAGAAGAAGCCAAAGAAGAAAAAGTTCACAGGAAGTTGCTTCTATTGTGAAAAGAAAGGCCATGCCATCAAGGATTGCAGAAAGAAGCAAGCTGATGAACGGAATGGGACTGTAAAATCATCGTGGAAGAACAAAGAGTCTGCAAACAACACAGAGCTGGAACTTTGGGTAGCTATTGAAGAGGTATGTTCATCTGCTCAAGCTCGTGTTGATGAACCTTGGATTTTAGATAGTGGAGCTTCTCGCCATATGACCAGTAAAAAGGATTGGTATAGTTCCCTAGTGCCTCTACGGGAATCCATCAACGTAGTGGTGGGAAATGACTCCAAGTGTCCAGCCGAAGGAACTGGAACCATCTCTTTTATCACTTCTCCAGGTGTTGAGAAAAAGTTATCCGATGTTCTCTATGTACCTACACTCAAAAGAAATTTGTTGTCAGTTTTTGCAATAACAGATCGTGGACTCGAAGTTCACTTCAATAAGAGTGGTGCGGAAATCATGGATTCAACAGGTAATGTTGTAGATAAAGGCATACGACGGGATAACTTGTATGAGTTAAGTGCTTTAACTACTACAGAAGATAAAGATGTAAGTAGGTTATGGCACCATCGATTTGGGCATCTCAGATTTGCAGTTTTGAAGGAGATGCAAAGAACAGGGATGGTTGCTCATTCGCCTGCGTTTTCAGAGTTGCAGGAACCTTGTGAAGCTTGTATGATGGGCAAGCAACAACGAAAGGCGTTTCCAAGAGAGACCAGCAATCGATCTCAAGCTCCTCTAGAGTTGGTACATGCTGATCTCTATGGTAAAATATCTACACCTGCTTTAGGAGGATCTTTCTACTTCTTGTTGTTAGTCGACGATTATAGTAGAAAGATGTGGGTTTATTTCATTCGAGAGAAGGCTGATGCTTTTGAAAAATTTAAAGCGTGGCATAAGTATGTAGAAAATGAATCAGGAAGGAAACTGAAGAAATTTAGAATAGATAGAGGAGGTGAATTCTTGTCAACAGAATTCAACAATTACTGTAAGGAGCATGGTGTGAAAAGGCAACTTACCACAACTCATACACCTCAACAAAACGGCGTTGTTGAGCACAGGAACAGGACAATAGTTGAAATGGCTCGTTGTATGTTAAAGGCTCAAGACATGCCTGATTCATTCTGGGCAAAAGCAGTCAACACAGCAGTCTACATCCTCAATCGAAGCTACACAAAAGCACTGAAGGGGATGACTCCTCAAGAACCATGTTGACCTAAGCTTCGACTTAGGGACTTGCGGAGAAAGAGACTATACCTCAATCCCCTCACAAGTGCATATAGTGGGGATACACGCTTTTAATTATCAATCCAAAGAGTATACAAACCTAGCCGAGTGTATGAAGACATGCAATCACATAATGGTCAATGCACATAAGGTACTCAAGAATGAAAATGAGGTAATTACTTATCCTAACAAGCTTCAATTGTAGGTCAAGATGAAACGATACTTGGTGCAGCAGCTGTCAGTATTTTGGACTTTTCTCCTAGCTCCGAGCTCCAAACATAGCGAAGAGCATATGCGTTTCGAAGCTCTCGAGAAGACGCATCCAATGGCAGTGGTTTCACTCAATTCCGACGCTCCTACTTCAAGTTACGACAGAAATACTGAATTGCGAAAATACTTTCCTACTCTTCAGCACTTCCTACACCTCGCACACACCTTTCCTACAGCAAAGAAACACTCTCAAGGATAGACAACACTCACAAGCACTCTTTCCAAGCACTACACATGCATACAAGCTCACGAAGAAGAAGATGAAGAGGGAAGAAGACACAAATTCGAATTTCTGTGCTCTCTCCTCTCACAATGGCAAAAAGTCTTTTACAAAGAGTCACATTTGACTTATATACTAGTGCCCTAAAAATGGTCCTTTCACACAAGTGACCGGCACTTTATTGACTAAAAGCTAATTTCCTACTATTTTACATGGGTAAGCTCCTATTCTTCTGTGGGAATGCATCTAGAGGACTCCTCTAGTGCCTTTACAAAGGGAAATATATTACAAAAATGAATATGTTACAAAAATATGTGGTCCAAATCGGAAAAATTTTGGGGCCCGTCTTTTTCTCTGCTTTGTGCGCTCTTTAGCTCTGCAACACTCTCCCCCTCTTCGCCTCTGTCGTCCCTTGACAGACTTTGCTTCACGCACGCGCCCTGTGGTCAGTATTCTTCCAGCTGCGTGCTTTTCCTTGGTGTGTGCGCCCCTACGGGGCTTCCTGCAGAGATGTATCTTCAAATTTGCCTTTTAGTGAAGCTATTTCTTGTGTTGTTTCCTTTTTTTCCTCTTTTTACTCGTCTCGCCCTCGACACTGCCCCCCTCCTGGACTCTGTCGTCCCTGACAGGCTTTTTGTGGCGACGAGTATAGGTTTGAATGACCTGTTGCTCTCTTTGATTTAGCAGATTAGCATTACCTAGCATGAACTCCTTCCATTGTCGAGACTTTACTCCATCCTCTGGTGCCTGTCTATGGTCAGCAAAGAAACTTATTTCGTAGGCCACCAGTCGTGCATTCAGATTGGAGGTCATTTTAATGAAGATCTCTGAATCTATTTCGAAGAAGCCCGTAAAGAATGCTTCTTCAAATGTTTGCATGTATGTTGATGGTAGAAACATGAGCCGAGAAAAATATGCCATGATTGTTAACCGGCTCGGAATAGTGGATAAATCAAAAATTAAAGCCTCCGAGCCCTGCGTAATGCCGATGAAATTCAAAAAAGTATATTGTGCGTGTTGGAACACTTTAATCACTGTAAGGAGCATGCTAAATATTTTATTCGTCATTTTTACTGCTAGATCTGGAACGGTAGCATAGCGTGCAAGCCAAAATTCCATGGTTTTGACCATGTATTCCTCTGTCGGTAGATAGTTGTGTGGTGGACTAGGTAATAGCGGATAATTTAGCCATTGGTTATTAATACTACCTTGCCGCTGGCCTTCCCAAAATTGCATCCATGCTCTTCGACGGGGTAGTGGGCAAAATGATGGGTTTACTTGAAGCTCATGCGGTGATGCTTCCCACTGGACCCGTAGCGTAGGGTGCTTTTCCAATAGCTTTCTTCTCCAAATTGGATTTGCCTCCTCAAACTCTACCTGAGTGTATTTAAAAGTATCATACCGAAATTGGAGATTGTTATCAGGTTCCTTCTTTGTAGCATGTTTTATGTATTGCCTGGTTTGTTCCTTCAAAAGCCCGTATGGTACATTGAATGGCCTTAGTATTTGCTCCAGTTGCTTGCTGTCAATTTGAGCTTCTTTCATTAGATTGATGATTTGATCTTCAAATTCAGCCGTAAGCTGGGACACCAGTAGTGCCCTTTCTGTCCTGCTCAGCTCTGCAAGTTTGTGTGTGCTAGGTTCTAATGGAACCTCCTTTTCCTCCCTTATTGGTGAATTATACAAGGGGGGAGAGAGAGGGCGTACCTCTTCCTCCACAGTAGCCGAGGTCTTTGGCGGAACTACTGGTGTCCCCTGTTGTGCTTGCTGCTCTAATTGCTCCTGCAGTCGTTTGATTAAATCATCTTTTTGTGTGCTTTCCTCTTCGGCCTTAGCAATAGTTGCCTGATATTTCATTAATTCCTGAGCCACAATGTTCATGTGCTCCGTGTCTTCCTTGCACTGTCGCAGGTAGTTATTTTCTGCTTTTTTCCATTTCATCCTGAGGGCTGCTGTGTCCTCCATATATCTCCTTTCCCAATCCGTTATGACTTCTTGCTCCTGTCTTAGCTGATCTTGTAATTTTGTGATCTGATCTTCCAGGTCTTTGACATCTCTTTGTGGCTCATCAGTAATTGCCAATGTCTGATCACTAATGAGAGCTGTCATTAGCTCTTTATTTCTTTGTCGCATATTGTCAGTTTCTTCCATACTGGCCTTGAGCTGAGATTCTAAGATTTTGCTGCGTGTTTGAAGTCGTGTCTTCTTAGTCTCACTCATCTCTAATTTCTTTGTCAATTCTTGTACTTGATTTTGCAATTTTGTCTGCTCTGTTTCTAGCATACTGTTTTGTGTTTTGACTGCTTGGAGTTCCGTTTCTTTGTTCAGAGCTTGTTCTCGCACCTTGGCTAGTTCTTCAGAAAGCTCTTTGCCTGTTGCCTCAAGCTCTTTCTTTTCTTGCATGGCTTGGTCGTAATCTTCATCAGCATCAAGCATTAGTTGTTGTGTATCCAGAGCTGTTCTAATCATATCTTGCACAACAGGCTTGAGCTGAGCGATGTCTACATTTAGCCATGTCTTTGCTATTGCTGGAGTCTCTCCCGTTTGCACATCTTTGCCTTCTGTCACCTGGAGTGTCTCATTATGTGGCTGTCTGACTTGCAATTGTATTTTTGGTTCCTCATCATCGCCTTTTGCTTTCTTCTTTTTAGTAGCACTCCCCTGAAACGTGACATCCATTGGGGAAGGTTCTGCTACAACCCTGATTGGTGTGAATGGCTCTTCCGTTTCTATATCTTGATCTTCATTTTCCTTTTCCGCAATCTCCTCATCTATCTTCGTGCTTGTGGTCTTCGGACTCATTTTTGTATCTTGATCTATCGGATTAGGGCCTTCTGGTTCTTCATCATAATTCACTTCATTGAGTTCGTTCCATTGCCCATCGTCTTTTGATTCGCTTTGAATTTCCACATCCAACAATGATGTGTCCTTTGCTTCTTTCTCTTGGGTAGATGAGCTGGAGTTGTCTAATCCGATTTCACGGTATCGGTGGACTTTAGTGAGTCTTCTTTTTGTTTTCGGCTCTTGTTGTGACTGCTGATAGTGATGACCTTGCACTGGTAAGTTGACTTGTCCTTCAGTATATTTGTGCGTGTCTTCAAGTGCTTTGGTCAGCTCTTCCTCCGTGATTTGTTTCTGTCCTGTAAGTGTCACCTTTGGAAGTACATGTACTCTTTTTTTCATAGGTATTCCTTCTTCCTCTGTCTTGACGTCTCTTAGTCTTTTGGTGCCTCTCATTCTTGGCTGAGAGCTAGTTCCTGCCTCTTCCACACCTGTAGTACTTTTCTTCTTCTTGGGAACTGAGGCGGATTTCACATATGTAGCTAGTCCTTCTGAGGTTGGCATCTCCCTTAAACAATTCTTCATGTCCAACGCTTCATATATGAGCAATGTCAGCGCTGAACTCCCATTCAAAAATTTCTTCTGGCCCCATTTCTTTTGGGCTTCAAACAATCGTTCTTGTACATAGCCTGTTAGATTTACTTTGTTGCTTATCTGTCTCATGGCATGCGACAGTAGTTGGACGACTATCTTTTGAGGTGCGGTGTACCTGTGCATACTTGGAAAACAGAAGTGTTGATGCACTAGCCGTACAACGTCCTCAATGTCAATCCTGTTGATTTCCAGGAATGACCTTTTCTTCGGGTCATGGCATTCTTCCTTCACACAAGTAATCCCTGCTTGATTCCATCCAAACGCTTTATTAATCAATTCATGTGTGAACTGTATGGTCGTCCATTTCCCGACTTTGTCCAATACTTGCGCTTCTGGGACTGAGATTTTTGTTCCTGCAGGTTGCATGGTGTTCATCACCTGTGTACACCTCTGAAAATCTGGTACATATATGGGGATTTTCAAGAATGACTCTATTCCCGCTTGTGTCCACACATCCTCAATATGTGGTAACCCTTGTATTATAGTCTTGAAATCTTGGGACATGATAGGGAAGTAGTGATTCCTGTCCATCATCTTGATGGTAGCCATGAAAATTAGGTCCGCCACTGGTTGATCGTCCCTGAACCAGTGACCTCTTGCTTTAGTTACTGATTCCATTGGAAGAAGTTGCACCTCTTCTTGCTGTGTTGCTTCGAAATCAGTAGAAGTCATCTGCACTCAATATGGAGTATGAGTTAGTATCCATATATTTTTTTCCAGAAATCCTCCTCCATATGTTGATTAATAATTCGACGTTGCTCCGAGTGCATGGTGCCGTCCCTCCCCCGTGGGTGTTAGAAAGGTAATACCTGAGTTTTTCATGTATTTATATATATATATATATATATATATATATATATATATATATATATATATATATATATATTTTTTGCTGAAAAGAAAACATAAAAGTTAGTCCATAGCCGAAGCGGTTAGTGAATTTTTTGAAGTAATATTCTTATGTATGTACAAGTGCTCTCCTATTTCCAAAGGGAAAATGTGCATGACTATCCGGAAGTAGAAGAAAGACGTGCCGAATGCTTGGCCTTGTAATATGGCCCTATCATGCATACTTTGGGTCTCGACCACTCCTCATGTGTGCAATTGGAAGTATTTTCTTGATGTATGCAGCTTGTCTTGTTTTTCGGCACCCAATTTTGCTTCACTTGGGTGGAATGTCTGTATTCTCCACCTCTCTGATGAATGTGGTTCTTCTTCGGTAGTACGTCTGCTTATTTTGTTTTGGGAATCTCAAGTTGGTTTGCATTGCATCTGTAGATTCCTTCTTCCTCCAATATGTCCTCTTTCTCGGCTGATGTGCCTGTTGACCATGTTGATGGTGATAGCCCTTCTGAGGATGTTTCTTGTTTGGTATGATCATCCTTGGATTACATGACTTTGGGATCCATATTTTCGTTCGATCAGGTTGTGCCGTTATCAGTTTCCTTGGGATCCACCTGCTATTGAGTCGTGGTTGACTGAAGTGTTCGAAACTCTTTGTCTTCTTCTTTGATTGGACATGCTGATGTTGAAGACTTGTCTGTTGCTGAAGATAGGCCTGCTTTTGGTCCTTCCTTATCCAAGCTAGTGTAGAATGTGGAATAGGGTATACTTTCATAGGTGTTGACTTCAATTCTTGCAAAGGAGCACTCTTTCCGGTGCCTTGTGGTTCATTGGCCTGGATTTCATGTTCAAGTGCACTCTTGTGACTCTCTATACTCAAAGATCGAGTGCACACAGGACTCACGGTATTCTCACATGAAATACTTGACAATGGGGTTTCTATAGTGCTAGTGAACAAACACTCATAACTTGGTTCATCGGGCTGAACTTCTGGCTCTATATTAGCGGCCTTGGGTGGTCGTTCGTCTAGCAAACTAAATACCTCACGAGGTCCTATTCTGGCAGATATGTATCCTAAAGCCAATTGAATGGTTACCTCATATTCATAGATCCAATCTTGTCCTAACACCACATCTTCAAGCAGATCTTGGTCCTGACACACTAAGAGCCTCTGCTCCATAGTGGTGTTCCCCATATGTAAAGGTAAAGTTATCTCACCTATACATTGAGTAATTTTTCCTCCTATTCCAATTAGCTGTGCCTTTGATGGCCGTAACTCCTCGTTAAGTCTTTGAGACAAAGAAAATCTAATGCAGCTTATGGCTGCTCCTGTGTCTATGAGAGCATCCACTAAGTGGTACTCTTTTCATCCTGCTCCCAGATTCAAGTAAGGCTGTCTTCGTTGTTGTCCTGAGTTTCAGTGGCTCTAAAATTAGCCATTGGGATGAGTTCTTCTCCTACTCGATATCTTTCGTCTCTTTCTCTCATCCACTCTTTCCGTTTTCTGATACGTTCTAGGGCTTCCTGTCTAGCTTCTTCTCGTATGCGTTCTTCTTCCTTTTTCCTACTTTGAGCTCCTAATAGTCGTGCTAGCATTTGATCCGTTAGAGGCTCCATGAATCTTTTCACTCTGCATCCACTGATGTAGTTGGGAAGAATATCTCCGTCTAGTGTGGCGAGATTGACTGCACCACTAGTAGAGATTCGATTTATAATCATGGGTCCATATCCGCGTTTTTGGAGCTTCTTGGCGTGTTGTTTGAGGGTGTAAACTAGGACTAAGTCGCCTTCTTTTAGTCCCTTGTCTTTTATATGTGCATCATAATAAGCCTTTTGTCTCCGTTTGGCGGCATAGATGCCTGCTACCGCTTGCAATCTTGTCTCGTGCAGCTTTTCAATTTGATCTAATTGCTGAGATAATTCATGACCGTTCCACTCATACTGCTGGGCCACTTTCAATGTAGGTACTAAGAAGTCAATTGGCAAAATTGCATTCTGCCCATACACTAGGTTGAAAGGTGTAGTTCCAATGGCCGTTTTATATGCCACTCGGAAGGCCCAAATTGCGTGATGCAATTGTTTGTCCCAATCTGACCTTCCATTATTGACAATCTTTGTCAATACAGTACATAGTACTTTGTTGGAACTTTCAGCTTGCCCATTAGCTTGAGGGTGGTATGGGGCTGATTTTTTATGAATCACCAGAAAGTCATTCATTAGTGACTCAATGACCTCGTTTAAGAAATGTGTTCCTCGATCACTCACTATCTCAATCGGTAGTCCAAAGCGTGTGAAAATGTGCTCAAAAAGAAATTTTGCTGTGGTTTGAGCATCATTTTTTCTAGTGGCTTTTGCTTCTACCCACTTGGTTAAGTAGTCGGTGGCTACTATGATGTATTCAGCATGTGATCCTTTGGCCGGTGGATTGATAGGTCCTATGAAGTCAATTCCCCATTTGGTAAATGCTCTTGCACAAACCATCGGTCTTAAGGGCATGTCGTCTCTTCTAATGGGGTATTTCGCTCTCTGGCATGTTTCGCAACTTCTCACATATGCTTCCGCGTCCATATGTAGAGTTGGCCACCACAAGCCTGCAAAGAGAATCATCTTTACCGTTCTGTCTGCTGAGAAATGTCCTCCCGCAGCTCCTGCATGTGCCATTTCTAAGACAGAGAGATATTCATTTTCATGAATGCACATTCTTAGTTGGTTATCCCTCCCGCGTTTAAAGAGTTGTTTTCCTATGATGGTATAATCTTTGCTCTGTTCTTCAAGAGCACGTTTCCTTGCTAAGGTGGCTCCATCAGGATACTCTCGAGTCTTTAAGAACTTTACCAGCGGCATACTCCATCTTGGTGCTATTGTCGAATAGCATAATGTAGAGTTCTCGTCTGGGATTTGTTCTCGACAGGTTGGGCAGGTTGATACATAGTTATGTGCATCTCGTTGCATAGTTGGCCAATATATGCCGAATCGCTTAAGTGTTTGCCATGTTCTCATTGCGTTCAAGTGAGTGTTCCATTGATTTATGTGTGCTTTCTGTAGCCACATTTTTTGTTCCCCTTCTTCCACGCATCTCATCAGCAGTCCGCTTGAATCTTGGTGGTACAAACTTCCAGCAATAATGTGAAGGTTCTTAGTCTTCCAAAGATCTTGCTTTCGGTTTGGCGTGATCCCATCTTTAGGTCCATGTGTGAGTATTGGGATCAATTTTTCGGCCCATTGAGGACATACTTCTAGGTTAAAGAGATAAGTATCTGGCAGATCATCAGGAACTCCTATGGGTGGTTCTCCGTGTGTCATACGAGATAAGTGGTCTGCCCTTATGTGTGTGTTTCCTTTCTTGACTATTACTTCAAAATCAAATTCCATTAGCAATAAAAACCATCGTACTAGTCGTCCTGTATTGCAAGGCTTGTTGACTAAGTACAATAGAGCTTGATGATCAATGAAGAATTTGAATTTGTTTGCCAATAAGTAATGTCTGAACTTCTTGACTGCATAAACCATCCCTAAGCCTTCTCTCTCCGTAGTAGTGTAATTTCGTTCCGCTTGATTTAACTGTCTACTGGCATAGGCTATCGGGTGGTCTAATTTACCTGTATCAGCTGGTTGAGCTAAGATGCAACCAATGGCAAACTTGGAAGCGTCAACATGAATATGAAACGGTTTATTCCAGTCGGGGACTCGAAGAATGGGTGCTGAACTCAATCGATTCTTCAACTCATTAAAAGCTCTTTCGCATTCTTCGGTCCAATTGAATTGAGTTAACAATGCATAAAGAGGTCTAGCAATTATGGCGTACATATGTATGAATCTTCGATAGTAACCACAATGTCCCATAAATGCTTGAACTTCTTTAGCAGTTTTCGGTCTCGGTAAATCCAAAATGACTTTGATTTTGTCTTCATCCGTGGAAATTCCATTCTTAGAAACAATATGTCCTAAGATTTTCCCTTGTCTCACCATGAAGACACATTTCTCAGGATTGAGGCATACTCGAGATTGTCGACATTTGGCAAAAATCTTTTCTAGTTCAGGGATGTGCTCTGATCGTATAGCTGAATATGTACACAGATCATCCACGTATACCTCCATGCTCTTTCTCAAAAATTCCTTGAACACATGACACATCAGTCTTTGGAATGTAGCTGGGGCATTCGTTAAACCGAACGGCATGACTCTAAAGGCGTATACTCCCCATTCAGTTGCAAATGCAGTCTTATGTTGGTCCTCAAGAGCAATGGCTACCTGATTATACCCCGAAAAGCCATCCAAAAAACTATAAACTTCTTTCCCTGCTACACGTTCCAAGAGATGGTCAGTGATCGGTAAGGGATAGCTATCCCTTATGGTTGCGGCGTTCACTTTTTTCAAATTGATGCACACTCTTAACTTGCCATTTTTCTTTGGTACAACCACCAAGGGTGATACCCATTCCGTGTGCTCAATTTCATAGATGAATCCAGCATCTAATAACTTATCTATCTCTTCTTTTATCTTGGCTGAATACACATCATTATAAGTATAAGGTCTCTGTTTGGAAGGTTTGGCCTCGGATGTCATGGGGATTCTATGCGCACATATAGATGAATTTACTCCTTTTAAGTCCTTATAGGTCCAAGCAAAGACATCCCGGTATTCTCTTATGAGTCGAATTAACTCTTGCTCTTCTTCCGCTGAGACATCCTGTCCTATGAAAGTACATCGTTCCTCTCCTCCTTCCATGGTTACGACTATTTTCTTGGTTTGTTCTTTATTATCATATGCTATTCCCGGTTGTGCCTCTCTCTTAGGCATTTGAATAGCAATCTTCCTCTCTTCCACTTCGTATTTTTTAAAGTGAGCTGGTGCCTCAAATTGGTCTTGAAGCTTGTTATCTTCTTCTTCTAACCCCTTTTCAACTTCTAATTCTTCTTTTTGTGTGAGATCCTTATGTTGTTCATTGGCAGTGATATCTATGTTGTTGGTACAAATCCCTAGATCCAGGGGTTCTGGTTCCATTTCAATGCTCTCGTAGTCCTCCTTCCAGTCTTTCTCAATCACTTCTCCTTCTTCCGCCTCCTGAAGGACTACCATATACAAACTAACATCATAACCCTCCTCGTCAATACATTCGTTCATAGTTACCACTTCTTCGTTTACACAAACATCGAGGGTGGCTAAAATTTCCATCCAACCGTGAGGTTCGAATTCTTCGTCTGGAAATACTTGTGGCATATAAGCCGGATCTTGTACCGATCTCACTATACCTTGTTTCTGCTGCCAACTTTTCCTTCTCTCTTCTTCCCTTTTTGCGGCTTGGCATATCCATAGATGAGTGTCCTCGTTCATCCAGGATTGGTCACTAGAACCTGCGCTATGAATCGATTGATCGTCTTCCTCTTTGTGGATTTCATTCCATTGCAGAGGTGGTACATCTTGATATGTGTACGTATGTAGGTTGATCCTAGTGGTGACTCTTGCGTGTTGTAGGTACACTGCATCTTTTCCCCAGTCTTGTACGACCTTTAGCTGTCTCATGAATGGCCTTCCCAATATCATTTCATAATTGCTTGGCCTTTCAAAGTGACATATTGCTAAAGTATGTTCGAATTCCACTCCGCATGTAGTGAAGACTACTCGTTCCAACAATCCTAAGGGTCTTTCCGTATGTCCATCTGCCATTTGAATTTTCATGCGTGTTGGTCTCAATGCTAGTTTTCCCCATTTCTCCCAAATTTCTTTGGTAGCAATGCCAACACCAGCTCCTGAATCTAGTATGGCTTTGGTTGTGTAACCCCTATAGGTGATTGGAAGACAAGTATTTCCTTCATCTCCTTCGCTAAAGTCTCCTACTTTATCCACTGGAATTCTCACCGTTTTCACTTCGTCAGCTACCTCCTTCTTTTCTTCCTTGACTTCCCACTGATTGATCAATTTCTCTTTTAAATGTGGTTTTACCTTTAACAGTTCCTCGAGTGTTAAGGTACATGGGATTTTCACCTCTCTAAGGCGTTGTATGATCTCCGATGTTTGAACTGATGGATTCGTTTCTCGTCTCGTTATTGATGGAATGCGATACAATTCTGAGTTGTGCTCGTATTCCCCGGTGTAGTTGGGTAGTTCCTTTACATCGTCTTGCACTTCTCTGTCACTTGCATCCATTGGAAAAATTTCTTCTGAATTGAGTTCAGGTATTGAACCCTCTATTTCGTTTTCTGCTTTCAATTCTTCAAAGGGCGGTTCCATTCCCTCTACCTTTTTCCACTTGTCCTCTTGAACTCGCGCCCATAAATCCTTACTCCAATCTCCTTCTGTTTCAGGGACTATGGATCCTTCCTTTCTCTCAATACCAATTTCATCATCCAGAGGTCTATTTACGTTAGGCTTTTCCTGAGTGTTTAGGCACTCTTGAAATTTCTCTTCGCCCATTCGGTTGTTTGGTAAAGGTGATGCGGGTTTTTCTAATGTTTGTTGGGCAACTTCTATCAGTTTTCTGCAGATTTCCAGTCTTTCTTTCTCTAAGTCACCTCTCGGATACTCTCTCTCATGTTGTTCTATGGTAGGTCCTGCTTTTATTCTCGCCTTGTATGCCTGAATCCACATGGCTAATTCTTCAGGCATTGGGTCTGCTAATACTGATCCTACCTCTTCCCTTTTATTCTCCTTTTTATTTTCTTCTTTCACTTGTGATTCTTCTGTAGATTTCTGTTTACTCTTTTCATTTTCCTTCTTTTGTAACAATTTTTTTTCTTTTATCCTTTCTCTCCGGTTCTTCCATCTTTGTGATCTTTTACTGGCAATACTTCTCTCTGGTTCTTCGGAGTCTTCTACTCTATGAGGGATGGGTGCATTTCCCTCTTTGTCACTTTGATTACTTCCGTCTGTTTTATCAGGGTTTTCTCTAGCCTTTGCTCTTGTTATGGCTTTTAAAGGTATAGTGTACTCTTTGTCGTTCCCTGACGATTCAATCACTTCTATCACATTAATCTGCACATTAGGTGTGACTTTGTTTGGGTTCTTAGGACAATCTCTGAAAAGATGCTCCTTACCACAATCGCTACAGTAGCCTTCCCAAATTCGTTGTGGTGGTGGTGGGTTTGGTAATGTACATTCTCTAATATAGTGGTCACCTCCACATCTGTAGCATGGTCCTCTGGGTACAGGCGGTCTATTCATTGGTCGAGGTGGCATGGTTGCTCTAGGAGATGTGTACATTAAAGGTACATAATCCTGCTCGTAATTATATGAACTCTCTGGTGTCTCCATGCCATAAGCATATGGGTCATATTGTTGCCCACATTCCATTATTGAGCTCTCACAACCAGGGTATGTTCCTTGACTAGGATCGTAAAATGAGTCATATGGGTCACTGCTAGTCAAAGGTGTGGCTGGCACTATAGCCCTTTCTAAGTTTTCCTCTGGTTGCGCTATCTTAACTGGGACAACGTTCTGAGGGTGGGGCGGTTGTTGTCCTAGCACTGGTTGGGGTTGCGTATATCCCTGATATGCATATGGTCGTGGTATTGGTGCCTGCGGCTGATATGAGGGATATCTAAAGGCTTCTCCTCCCTGCTGGTTCTGCGGGTATCCATATGGTCTCACATAAGGCTGGGTAGGTCTGGTTTGCCTATTGTAAGGGCATTTGTCGGTGCTATGGTTTGTGTATCTCTGCTCTATACTGCAATATTGTAGTGGTCCGGGGACAGAGGGTCTATGAGGAGTATAGGCAGGTGGTGGGACTACTCCCCTAGTACACAAATGAGAAGGATGATCTCCTCCGCACTGCATACATCTTCTAAGCATAGGCATTCTCATAGGATTGGTGGGATAATTCCTCTGTCCTTGAACATTTAGTTTTTTAGCTAACAAGTCGGCAATTTCCTCTACGTTGTTTTTAGGGTTTGATGTGCTGCTTGTTGACTCTTCACTTTTCACACTGCCTTGGGGTATTTTCAAGTCTTCTGCAAGGTTATCTTCTAGGTCTATGCATTCCTTCATGCACTCTTGCAAGGTTTGAACTCTCTTTATGTACACCAATGACCTCAAGGTTCCGTTCAACAGTCCTTCTAAGAACAATGATACCATCTTGTTTTGTGTTGGTCTCTCTTCTACGGGACATCTATCCACATACTGTTTGAATCTCCTTGCTGCCAATCTCACTGACTCGGTCGGGACTTGTTTGAAGCTGTGGATTAATGACGAAGAGTTGTTTTTAATTCCAGATTTGGTAAATTCTTCAATCATTTCTTGATATACTTGATCCATGTTCTGAAAGGTATTTGGATCCAATGGTTGAAACCAGGCCAAAGCCGTGTCTGACAAGGTAAGGCCAAAAGACTCATATTGAATCATGAAGTCATCTACGTGCTCGGCTCTAATTACTTGTTTGAATTCTGCTATGTGATTATAGGGTTCACTAGAGCCATCATAATGATTTCTCATGCACTTGGCCACTTGGATCGGCCTTAGTCTCCTTCCTGCTTCAGGTTGTCTAGGCATTACAGGGTAATTTGGTCTTCCTATTGGTATGCCTGGTCCTCGTACCACCTGTGGTCTGGCTGGGGTATGAACTCCTTGTCTTGGGTCAATGGCTGGTTGTGGCCGGTAATTAGGATTAGTGGCAGGCATAACGAATTGTACATGTGGTCTGATGGGGAACTGTGTTTGTTGAGTTTGTTGTGTTTGTCCTGATTGTTGAATTGAATCATTTTGAGAAGTTCCATGTGGATTCCGTGACGTAGTGGCTTGGTCCCTTGGGGGAAACACTGGGATGTTCTGATATTTCAGCTCAGCTCTCTCTAATGCTGTGATTGGCCAATATCTTCTGTGATTTTTGTCCAAATAGGTGATGATGGTGGGGAATTCAGGGTCTTGTAACTCATAGATGGTAACTGGATTAGGAGCAGCTTCCCATATAGAGGAATGGGCTCTGAGCAAGTGCTCCATTCCGTTGATCAAATACACATCTATCAGAGTATCATCCTGTGGAACTAAGTCTCCTCTCCAAAGTTTGGTAATTGTTGATCTCCCTCTAGGAGTAGCTACTTGTTCTTCGGCTCCATATCCGTTTAAGCTCGAAGCATTATTTTCCTCACCACGCTCATTAATGATTTCAGGGTGTTCTGTGACCACGTATTGAATGTCTTGTTTGTCCATGTACAGTCCTCCTATGTACTTGACTGCTGGTCTTGGCACTATGTAGGCCTCTGAAGCCTTCCTCAGTCTAGCCACTGATCTGTTTATACCATCCAAATAGATAGGTATCTCATTGTGGTTGGTGCTCACATACTCTAAGGAAGTTCTGTATTCGCCCTCAATGATGGACATCTGGCCAATCATGGGCACAGTGTTTTGCATATCCTCGGAAGCCATGGGGATTTCTCCTTCTGACTCACTAGAGGTCTCAGAGTAGTGTGAACGGCAACTTGGTTCGGCTGCACTCCCTACGGAAGAAATTACACTTCTTCGGCTTCCTAGGGTTCTTCCGGATCTCAGGTTCATTCACTTAAGAGCTCTGATCAAACCTTACCTCCTCTAGCCTCTAGAATTCTAAGATATGGCTTAGCAGTCTAGGAAAAAATTAGGCTGGAAAATGACTGAAGGAAAATTTCAAGTCACGATACTTGACTCTCACGATCTCTGAGGAAATGATCGCTGACTGACACGATACTTGGTCGAAACGATCGCTGGAAAACGATCTCCGCCCAGACGATACTTGATGGACACGATACTCGATACTTGAGTTCAGACGATACACGATACACGATACTTCCCCAAACGATCTTTGACAAAACGATCTCTGGATTCCACGATCTTTGGTCAACACGATACGCGATCGACGATACTTGGCTCAAAACGATACGCGATCGCTGGTAAGTATCGCGATCTCTGAGATGCGATACACGATACTTGACCAAAACGATACACGATCTCTGTCTCTACGATACTTGGTCAAACGATATACGATACTTCACAAGTATCGCGATCTTCAGGCCACGATACACGATATTTGGCGCAGACGATACTTGATACATGATACTCGACCAAACGATCGACGATCTTTGGCAACGATCGTTGACCACAACGATACACGACACTTGTTAAGTATCACGATCGCTGGAAACCAGACGATACCGACACTTGGCCAAAACGATATCTCACCGAAACGATACCGATCTTTGACCTCAACGATCGAAGATCTTTGGCAAGTATCGCGATCTCTCGAACGCGATACTTGAGCCAACGATACACGATCTTTGGGCTCAAACGATCTCTGATCGAGACGATACCGATATTTGGGAAATATCGCGATACTCGACCACAGGAGTCCACGATACTTGACAAGTATCGCGATCTTCAACCGTGGGAGCAAAGACGATACTTGACCCAACTTCAAAGTTTTGTAGAGGTTTTTAAGATTTTGTTTCAATGCACTTGTTTAATGCACTCTCCTCCCCCTTCTCCACTCTCTGGATCACTCAAAACTCACCTTTTCACCTCAATCAAACCCAAACGATCTCTGTCGCAGGTCGTTTCTGACTGAACTTGATTTTTTTGAATGATGTAAAAGGATTAGGACTTGCTAGGCTCACCTCTGATGCACTTTCAACTTCTTTAGCACTTCCCCTTGCTTTGTAATGCTCCAGGTCGCCTATATACTCGCCCACGATCTCTGCAACTCTCACGATACCCGACTGCTCTCTCCACGATACTTGTTCAACAAGTGAATTGAAAAATGGAACTTTTTTGGCTTTTATACTTGGAAATTCCTAGCTTACCAAAAAGGAAAATTTTTGAACAACACTAAAGCCTACTCTACTCTCCACTCACTCCTACTCTACTTCTTCTACTCTCTTCCCTAATCTATCAACTCACTACACACACTCCAAGAATGAGAAGTAGCAAGTGCGGCTGAAAATGACTTACCAAAGAAGAGAAGATTTCCGCTCCTCCAAGTTCTTCAAAGCAAAAAGCTACTTACCATCACACGAATGCCTCGGTTTGATTCGTCACTCCCCGGCAACGGCGCCAAAAAGTGTGTTGACCTAAGCTTCGACTTAGGGACTTGCGGAGAAAGAGACTATACCTCAATCCCCTCACAAGTGCATATAGTGGGGATACACGCTTTTAATTATCAATCCAAAGAGTATACAAACCTAGCCGAGTGTATGAAGACATGCAATCACATAATGGTCAATGCACATAAGGTACTCAAGAATGAAAATGAGGTAATTACTTATCCTAACAAGCTTCAACTGTCGGTCAAGATGAAACGATACTTGGTGCAGCAGCCGTTAGTATTTTGGACTTTTCTCCTAGCTCCGAGCTCCAAACATAGCGAATAGCATATGCGTTTCGAAGCTCTCGAGAAGACGCATCCAATGGTAGTGGTTTCACTCAATTCCGACGCTCCTACTTCAAGTTACGACAGAAATACTGAATTGCGAAAATACTTTCCTACTCTTCAGCACTTCCTACACCTCGCACACACCTTTCCTACAGCAAAGAAACACTCTCAAGGATAGACAACACTCACAAGCACTCTTTCCAAGCACTACACATGCATACAAGCTCACGAAGAAGAAGATGAAGAGGGAAGAAGACACAAATTCGAATTTCTGTGCTCTCTCCTCTCACAATGGCAAAAAGTCTTTTACAAAGAGTCACATTTGACTTATATACTAGTGCCCTAAAAATGGTCCTTTCACACAAGTGACCGGCACTTTATTGACTAAAAGCTAATTTCCTACTATTTTACATGGGTAAGCTCCTATTCTTCTGTGGGAATGCATCTAGAGGACTCCTCTAGTGCCTTTACAAAGGGAAATATATTACAAAAATGAATATGTTACAAAAATATGTGGTCCAAATCGGAAAAATTTTGGGGCCCGTCTTTTTCTCTGCTTTGTGCGCTCTTTAGCTCTGCAACAAAGCATATTCTGGTAAAAAGCCTTCAGTTTTGCATTTCAGAATTTTTGGTTGTTTCTGTTATGCACATATTGCTGATTCAACAAGATCAAAGTTGGATTCAAAAAGCAAAAAGTGTGTCTTCCTAGGATATAGTGAAGAGTCTAACGCATACAGGTTGTGGGATCCTGAGGCAAGGAAGATTTTTGTCAGCCGAGATGTGGTGTTTGATAAACGACCACACTTAGTAGAAGATAAAGGTAAATCTACTATCTCATCAAACAGAGAAATATCTCACCTTGTGCCTATCAAAAGACAGGTTAAAGTTGAGGAGGAGGAAACATCTGATGGAGAAATTTCCTCAATAAAAATCCAACCAGTTGTAGCTGCACAATGTAAGCCACTACCGAAGTGGGCACAACAGCTCTTTGATGATCACAATCCACATGTAGATGTACCAGAATCATCATCGGATGGATTACGAAGATCAAAGAGAATAGAGGAGCAAAGAAGAGCCTCAGAACACATTGTTAACATGGCTCTAATGGCAGATATCATGGGCTCGATAAAGGAACCTACCACCATTGAAGAAGCCCTTGATGATCGAGGTTGGAGAGCGGCAATGCAGTCGGAGTATGATAGTATACTAAAAAATGATACATGTGATCTAGTCGACTTGCCGCCAAAGAAGAAGGTAATAGGTACTAAATGGATTTGGAAAGCTAAGTATAAAGCAGATGGAACATTAGAAAAGTATAAGGCGAGATTAGTTGCACAGGGTTTTTCACAGATCGAAGGATTTGATGTTCAAGAAACTTTTGCACCAACATCACGCATGACAACTATTCGGACGGTACTTGCAGTCGCTGCACAAAAGGCCTGGCCTGTTTTCCAGATGGATGTCGAATCTGCATTTTTGAATGGTCAACTCAAGGAGGAGGTATATGTATCTCAACCACCAAGTTTTGAGGTGCCCAATTCAGAAAATAAAGTTTGCAGGTTGAAGAAAGCTTTGTATGGACTTAAGCAAGCTCCACGGGCTTGGTACCAACGAATAGATCATTTTTTCAAAAATATGGGTTTTGAAAGAAGTACTTCTAATGCTAACTTGTATGTAACGAAAAGGGATAGCAAGCTAGTTGTTGTCATTGTATATGTCGATGATTTGATCATTACAGGAGATCATCAGGAACTCATCAATCAAACTCGGATCAGCTTGGGAACTCAGTTTGAAATGACAAACTTAGGTCTACTCCATTTTTGTATGGGAATTGAAGTATGGCAAAGGAAGGATGGCATTTTCATCTCACAACAAAAATATGCCAAAGAGATTCTCAAGGCATTTGGAATGATGGACTGCAAACCAACTAGCACACCTATGGAGGTAAATCATAAGCTATCTATGGATGATAACATTCCTGATGTAGATGCTAAGAAGTATAGGAAGCTCGTTGGAAGTCTTATTTTTCTGTGCAACACTAGACCAGACATTTGCTATGCTGTTGGAGTATTAAGCAGGTTTTCCAACAAACCTAAGGAGACTCACTGGAATGCTGGAATGCAAATTCTAAGGTACATTGTGGGAACCTTGGATTTTGGTATTTTTTATACCACAGGTGATACACTCCAAGGATATTGTGATTCAGATTGGGCTGGAGATTGTGATTCTAGAAAATCAGTTTCTGGATATTGTTTCTCACTTGGTTCAGGAATGTTTTCTTGGGTAAGTAGAAAGCAACCAACTCTCGCACTCTCCTCCACTGAAGCAGAGTACAAAGCAGCTTGTTTTGCTTCTTGTGAGGCAGTCTGGTTAAGGAGAATTCTTGTAGATCTAGGCTTTCCATCAAATATGACGACTGTACTCAAGTGTGATAATCAAAGTTGTATGGCTATTGCAAAGAACCCAGTATTTCATGCTCGCACCAAGCACATAGAAGTACAGTACCATTACATTCGTGAGCTAATTGAAGATGAAATTGTGGAGCTAGAATATTGTCCAACAGAGGCAAATTGTGCTGATATATTCACTAAAGCACTTGGAAGAGAGCAACTCAACAGACATCTTCAACAGATGGGCATAGGACCGAAACCTACTTGATTTTTCATCGGTAAACATTGAGGGGGGGTGTTAGTATATGATCAATGTCTACCCCTCATGCTTGTATGCACATTTTGTAAGGCCCCCGTTATGAGGAGAAGCCAAGCGTGCATTACCCAATTGATGGGAATCCCAACTTGCATGTTGGATGAAGGTCATATTGGACCATGTAAGGTATTGTAAGGAAAGGGAGTTACCAGGGTCCCCAATTGGGGGGTCCGGGGCAGCGGGGAGCAACCCCGGCTGGGAGGTCCAAGGGGGCCAGCGGGTCCTCTGGCTGGGGGGTCCCAGGGGGCCAGCGGGCCGGCTGGTGGGGGTTCGGGGGCAGCACCCCCGACGTGATGGTAAAGGGAATATTCCATAGAATATTCCCTGTCGGAGTCAGAAATCATTTATATTTGTTAGGTCGGTTCAACCGGTCTAAGCCGTGTATGACAATTACGCGGGCGGTGGCCGCCCAAGCTCTACCGCCCATGTATAGCCGTCCACGGAAGGCCACCCATGATCCTATATATACATGACTTCTGCACTACCTGAGACATCAAGTTGAGCCAGCATACCTCTACCTTGTATCTCCCTATCTAGAGTTGTCTAGATCACCATTTAAGCTCTACCTTGAGAGCGCACGGGTGGACAATGCCATCATCTTTGTACTTGATGTTAGAGAAAATTGTTGAGTTCTCCTATATCTGTTATCTTCTCTGCTACTGCTCCTGTGTTATATTGTGTAACTATTGTTTTACAGAAGCAGCCTACTGTGGCCACTTATAGTTGTGGGGATGAGGATAGGGTAGCTTTCACAACGATTATTGAGTGTGTGTGGCTCAGACACCTTATGGCTGATTTGGGCGTTGGTCAGTTGTCTGCCACCACCATCTTCACTGATAGTCAGAGTGCATTGATAGTTCTGAGGAACCCTGTGTTCCATGCTCCCACTAAGCACATTGAGGTGCATTATCATTATGTCAGGGAGAGGTTCTTTGCTGAGAGATAAGCTTGGCATATGTACCCATGCAAGAGAACATTGTAGATCTTTTCATGAAGGCTCTACCTAGGGAGAAGTTTGAAGCTTTGCGCAAAGCTTTGGGCTTACTTCCTTTTGTGGATTGGCTCCACATAGCTTGGCACTTCCTTATACATGAGTGCCATCTCCTTGTTCACCGCATCACTCCTAGGGGGGATTTGTTGATATATTTAGGTAGTGATGTGTGTGAACACACTAGGACCACTAGGCACTTTTTTCCCTCTTTAGGAGGTTTTTCCCCCCGGCTTGTATATACGGCAATTTCCCTAATGGGTTATTTATCTTTGTACATTCTAGTGGTAATACATTCAGTATTGTGTATTGTACTCCAATCTTCTTCTTTTTCCTTATGTTGTTCGCGTGCTTCCTCAAATGTCTAACTTCAACATTTTTGACTCACTAAAACATCAGGAAATCGTGACTTTTTGACTTGTGAACAATAGAGAAAATCACTACTTTATGATGTGTAGAAAGTGAGAAATTTTCAAGACTTCATGCCGAAAATAGTAGAAAAATGCAACATTGTGATCGTGAGAAACTTGAGAAAATCACGACTTTGTGAACAAACCATTATAAAAGTAAAAATCATTTTGGACTTAGTCACTTTGTGAGTGTGTATGAGAGTGAGAGTGAGAGAGAGAAGAAAGTCGTGAGCAAAGGGAACTAGCATCAAAATACATTTTTCAAGATTTCAATCATTTTCAAGAGTGAACTAATCTCAATAACAAGTTTTTTCGAGTTGAAAACATTGCTTTTCTATTGGTTCTAAGTAATACAAGAATTATTGATTTTTTGTTTTTTTTAAAAAAGACACTATAGGAGATTCATTTTGGGCAAGAAATTATACCATAGTGTTCTTTGTGAAATGCACCTTTTTCTCGATAAAAACAAGTATACAAAATCTTGGTTTTAGTGGAGAGGAAAAAATTATGACTGTGTGAGTTGAGTGTGAGGGGAAGAAAATTGCGACTTGTGAAACAACAATAAAAATTATAAAGATACCTATGTTTTAATAAAACACAAAAATAATTTTGAATTAAATAAATTTTCAAACAAGAGAAAATCTCAAATATTTTGGAAAGAGGTCATAAGAAAATTGGGAATTTTTGAAACAAAACTACAAAAATATACTTGAGAAAATTTTCTAACTTAAGGAGACCAAATAACCTTGATTTTTTGGTAGTGAATCGCGACTTTGTATGGGAAAAAAATGCGATTTCTTGGAGTTTGTAAAACCATGCAACTTTTTGAATCCTCAAACCATAAAAAATTTCAAAAAGTTGCATGTTTTTACAAACTCCAGAAAATTTTGAATCCTCAAACCATAAAATTTTTCAAGAAGTGCAAAATTTCACAACTTTTTGAACTTACTCCATAAAATTGTGAATTTTTCACATTTTGATAAAATATCGTAACTTTTTGGCAAAAAAGTGTGAATTTTTCAACTTCTAGGTAGAAAAAAATCATAACTTTTTGTTCTTTTAGGAAGTTTGAATTTTTCATTTGAAGAAATTACACTTCTTTAGATCATACAAAATCGTGACTTCTTGAAAAATAAAGAGAGAATCACGACTTTTTGAAAAGAAAATAAAACTTAATTTTGTAACTTCTCATGAAACAAAGAGTTGGAAAAGTGATACCTGAATTAAACTCGTCTCCCAAGTAACTCTCAAGTGGAAGGAGTAGATAAAACCAATTCCTCTAGACAAAGCATGACTTCACAAATAACTAGAAACATGATGCAAGGAGAATGCTCAAATGAAGCGGATTATAGAAACATACTTAAATATGAATTCACAAATATATTTGGGGTATATATTTACAAGGATGGACCTCAAAGATTTTTAGCAAGACTTAGATCCAATTCACCCTTTAATATGATCCTAGTTACTCAATTTGTAAATGAACAATACATGGAAAGGGATGGTACTATGTAATTCCTAAGGAATGATCCTGAAAATATAAATGATCAAGGGTAACTTGCTAATAAGAAACTAATGAGAGATGAAAATCAAGAGGAAGTGTTGAATCCATGAGAACAATCAATTTTTACACTTCAGGAACAAGTAATCAAAGTTTCTTATCACCAAGTAGATACTTTTGTTTACATAAATCTTGAGATAGGAGATGTATATTGTGCGGTACAAAGGTCCTTCACATATTAACTTTAAAGTCATGAAAAACTATAATGAACCAAGAGAATCACCTACCTTTGTGAATGGAGAAGGTAAAATATTTTGGAGATTTGTGGAAGAACTAAAAAGTTCATTTTTTTGCCTATGATGCAGAGAAAGAATTTGAATCCATAACCAAGTCGATCCGTCTAGAACAACCGTGTCAACGACCACTTTTTGTTAAACCAACTTTTCCTATGAAATGTAATTTTAATGCCCCATCTTACTCTAGTTTTCCTCGTCCTCTGCAATCCAACTACTCAACTGCACCTGTTGCTCCATCTCTCCAACCTACCAAACCACCTACCTTGAAAACCTCAGCATTGGATGCCCAACAAAAGTGATCATGTATCACCTGCTAGAATTGTGGTAAACCTGGACATACAAAAATGAAGTGCCAATTGTGACCTCTTCACATGAAACTAGTTGTAGCTCAATTGCATAAGGAATGAAATATGCGTATTTACTAAACCTATCAACTATTGTCCAAATCATATCGTTATGTGATGAATTGATAAGAAAACCTATGATAAAATCCAATGAGGTTTGTTCCCATGGTTCATTCAAAATGGGGAGTGGCATTAATAATCCAAATGGTTTACCATGATGTTGTTTACACTTTGAAATACAATGCATTGAGAATCATAATGTGCAATATCCTTTTGCATGTGGGGCCAAAAGAAGAAATCTTTGCAAGTAGAAATGGTGCTCGGTATGCCTCTATGACCCATGTAAGATGGTTCATGCATTTCTTTGATGAAAAAATCTTTAAAATCTTGGGTTATGCATACTCTATGTTGAAAATAAAGTAACCCATGATGAAATTTATAATGTTCATTGGTTAAACCTCTATGACCCATGTACGATGGTTCATGCATTTCTTTGATGAAAAAATCTTTAAAATCTTGGGTTATGCATACTCTATGTTGAAAATAAAGTAACCCATGATGAAATTTATAATGTTCATTGGTTAAAGGTGTACCATTTTTGAATTCATGCCATGCACATGAGAAATACAAATCAGATGCATAAGTGGAAATCATTTCTTGAAAGCAATGAATTTGTATTGTAGAAATATTATGCAAAACAATAGAATGTGAAGGAAAATGACTAAGAACATCGGCTATGACATTAGCTTTACCAGGTTGATATTGGATCATGGGTTGGAAATTTTGAATGAATGAAGACCATTCAAGTTTTTTATCAGAGATTAAGGGCTGATTTAATAAATTCATAATAGCATGTTGATCAGTTTTGATTAAGACATGATATCCCATAAGATAGCGTTTCCAAATTCGCAAAGCATGCACAACTACAAACAATTCTTTATCATATGTACTATAATTCTTTTATGAGGCCTTACGCTTCCTACTCTCAAATGCAATGGGGTGATCATTTTGCATTAAAGCAACAACTATTCTTGAACCACTAACATCAATAATGATATGAATGTTGATATATTTAGGTAGTGATGTGTGTAAACACACTAGGACCAGCAGGGCAATTTTTTCCCTCTTTAGGAGGTTTTTTTCCCCCGGCTTGTATATACACCTATAGCCCTAACACGTTACTTATCTTTGTACATTCTAGTGGTAATACATTCAATATTGTGTGTTGTGCTCCAAGCTTCTTCTTCTTCCTTGTGCTATTTGTGTGCTTTCGTAGACCTCGAACTCCAATAATTGGTATGAGAGGAGCTCACTGCTTCATCTAGGGTGTCATGATCACCCCTCCGATCACAGTCTCAGAATTGTACAAAATTTGGTGAGCATACTCAAGGTAATTAGGAGATAAAAACAACTTTGCTATGTGGTGTTGAAAAGGCGATCTCAACTCGTTTTGGCCTCCAAATGCACTATTGTAGTGCTTCTGTAGGCTATTTTGTCTTTTTGTACCAAAGATAGATACAAGTTTTGGTTCGCTAGTATAAGTGTCTCAAAGTTTGCTACATGTTTAGCATGATTCATCAGGGTAGTTATGTTCAACTTTTTTAGAGACAATCATTTTTTTTGCATCAGGGTGTTTTAGTCAGTGGCCATGGCTGAAAGCAGTGATGTATTTCATATGTTGGTTGTTGAGGATAAGTTGGATGGTACGAATTACCCATTGTGGGCTTATATGATGCATCATGTATTGGTGGCAAAAGGAATGTGGAATATTGTGCAGGGTGTTGAAAAACGTCCAAGGACTGTGGAATATTGTGCAAATTTAGGTACTGAAGCTGATGCAGATGGCGCTAAAGATGAAGATATTCTGCAGATTCCTATTCGTGTTGTGGTTTTCGCTACACCTACTATAGAACAAATTTGTTGGGATGGTAGAGATGCTCAGACACATGTTGATAGCGCCTTTTCTTTCAAACATGTTATTATTCCTCACATTTGCTCTTGTAGAATAGCTAAGGATGCATGGGATACACTTACCATGTTGTACCCGGCTAGGAATGAGGCTCATGTTGCTTACCTCTGAAAATAGTTGGAGAGTGACCACATGAATGAAGGTGATTCTATGGATAATTTTCTGAAAAAGATCACAGATTTGAAGGAAAAATTGATCTCTGCTGATGAAGTTATACTAGATAGCTCACTTGTGCAGACCATTACGAATGGTCTTCTTGATTCATATCAGAGTTTTGCTTCTACTCCTCATTTGATGATAAAAGGCAACCCAAATGCATTGACATTTGGGGATTTAGTCTATGTTCTATTGCAAGAAGATGAGTCTAGGCAGAACAGATCCATTATGCGTGTTGCAGATCAAGCTTTCTTGGCTAGTCAGAAGGGCAAATGTAAATGGAGATCATCTACTAATAAGCAAAAATCTGCAAGTGCTGCACATCTGAAGAAGGAAGACAAAGATGAGAAGAAATTTGAAAAGCAGAAATTCTTTTGTAAGTACTCTTAAGGAAACAATCATATCATAAAGAACTGTCCAAAACTAGCTACAAAAGAGGCAAAGAAAAAAGAGGCCGGAATGGTTGTTGTAGAGGATTCTAAACAAAAAATAGAGTCTTCTAATCTTATGCAAAATGAAGAATGGGTGTTTACTACTGTTTGCAGTTTTGACTCATCTTCTCATGAGTAGTGTATGTCTGTAGTAGACTCATATGTTTGGTACTTTGATAGTGGGGCAACCAAACATATTACCTTGTAGCACAGTTTCTTCACTTCACTTGAGCCTGCCCCTAAAGGGAATACTATCACATGTGCCAACAACTCCTCTTATCCTATCATGGGAGTTGGTAAGATCATTTTGACTACTGCTGATGGTAGTTCTTTTACATTATCAGATGCTTTATTTGTGCCAGGGATCAAGAAAAATCTATTCAATTTCTGCATTAGTCAAGATTGGCTTGATTGTGAAATTTGTTGATGATAGATGTATAGTTTATGATCTATCAAATGATGACATGATTATTGGTTTTGGCATCTTATATCGTGGGCTATATAAGCTCAAAGACTATGAAAACTATGTGAATGATTTGACATGTGCAATACATGATTCTCAGGCTATGTCAGATGCAAAGCTTTGGCTTGCATGCTTTGGTCATCAGAATTTTGCTAGTTTACTATGCCTACAAAAATCTGAAATGGTTTCCTCTTTGCCCAAAATTAAGGCACCTAGAAAACATGTCTATGTAGGCTATATTTTGGGCAAAAATGCAGTGTTCCTCCTTCCCAAAAGATGGTTTAGTTCAAGCTACTTAGAAATTGTAGCTTGTTCACAGTGATGTTTGTGGTCCTATGTAGACACCTTATTTTGGGAACTATCTTACTTTGTGGCTTTCATTGATGATTTTCCCAGGCATGCATGGGTATATCCACTCAAAGAAAAGTATGAAGTGTTTATATGCTTCAAACAGTCTTTGGTTTTGGCTGAAAATCTGTCAGCATGTAAAATGGGCACCCTCCATTCTGATCATGGGGGGAAATATATGTCTTCTAACTTGAATACATTTCGGGCTGAATGTGGGATAAAACATTAGTGTATAGTGCCATATACACCTTAAAATAATGGAGTTGTTGAATGGAAGAACAGATCACTCATGGAGATGGTGAAGTGTATGATCAAGAGTCAGGCTTTACCACATAGTTTTTGGCATGAGTCTATTATGTGTGTAGCATATGTACTCAACATATGTCCCACTAAAACATTGCATTTTGTCACTCCATGTGAGGCTTGACATGGTTGTAAGCCATTTGTTTCTCACTACCATCTTTTTGGTTGTCTGGCATATGCATTAGTGTTTGAACAACATCATAGGAAGCTGGATGTAAAGCAATAAAATGTATTTTTGTTGGGTAGAATTCTGAAAGTAAAGGTTATCATCTATATCATCCACAGATCAAACGCATTTACGTTAGACGTGATGTTGTTTTTGTGGAATATGCTATTCAACCATTACTTTCATGTACTAAGGAGACATCTATTAGCTCCAAAGACATGTATGATACATTGCTGCCTCTTTTTACAGGTTGATAGTCTAGTGCTGGTCCTAATGAGGCAACTTCTCAGCCTTTACAGGTTTCATGTGATGATGTAGATCATTCCATTTATGATGCATATTTACATGATGCACTTTGAGAGAGCTGATATTGAGGAGGCAAAAACTATGCCAAAATGGCTGGTGTAGACTTTTTGTGATATCAAATTAGATGCACCTTTGTCATATCAAACTCATTCAAGCTCTCATAGTGCCTCGTTTGCATCAGATTGCTATGTTAATTCTGCCTCTAGTCTCTGTGATGAGAATGAGCCTGTTTCATTTGATGAATCACAAAATTATGAAAATTGGATGGCTACTATGCAATTAGAACATGATGCTATCATGAAAAATGGTACCTAGTCTTTATGTTACTTGCCTCGTGGCAAGAAGGCCACGAGCACTAAGTGGGTATACAAGCTAAAGTGTAAGCCTGATGGTATAATTGATAGATATAAAGTTAGGCTTGTTGCAAAGGGTTATACTCAGGAAAGGGGCATTTACTTTGATGAGACCTTTGCTCCTAATTGCCCAATGACTATTGTTCGTAGTATCTCTGCACTTTGCAGCTCATCATGGCTGGAATGTACATCACTTGGACATCAAAACTGCATTTTTGAATGGTGACTTGCATGAAGTAGTTTATGTTTTTAGCCCCGTGGCTTTGTACAAAAAGGGCATGAAAACCAAGTGTGCAGATTAAAAAATGCATTATATGGTTTGAAGCAAGCACCACGTTCCTGGTATGAAAAGATACATGCCTATCTGATTGTAGATGGTTTTGAGAATAGTCCAACTGAGAGCACCTTATCTGTTAAGGATGCTAATGATGTGCTTCTGATCATTGTCTTATATGTTAATGACATGCTACTCATTGGTCCTCATGAGAAGCATATTGCTAATTTTAAGGCTGATCTGCATGCCTCATTTGAGATGTCTGATTTGGGGCATTCGCATCATTATTTGGGCATTCAATTTATGCAAGTTGATGGTGAAATAACTTTGTGTCAAACAAAATATATTGACACATTATTGCAGCATTTTGGCCTTGAAGACTATAAACCTATCGCCACTCCTATGGGGACAGGTTTACGATTGAGTCTTCATGATGTTGGGGATGCATTTGATGTTGTTCTCTATCAAGTTATTGGATGCTTGATTTACTTATGCATTACTCGGCCAGATATTTAATTTGCTGTCTCACATATGAGCAGGTTTATGCATTGCCCAGGTGTTAAGCATTGGTAGGCGATTAAGCACATCTTTAGTTACTTGAGTAGAACCTAGCTACTTGGATTGTTTTATCCCAAGGGGGGATCACTATTGCGAGATTTACATGCTTTTTCTAACTCTGAGTGGTTTGGTTGCTATGACACTCATGTGTCCACTAGTGGCTTTTGCTTCATGCTTGGTAGCTCATGTATATCTTCGTCAAGAAAGAAGTAGCCTACTATGGCCACTTCCAGTTGTGAGGCTGAGTATAGGGCAACTTTCACAATGACTCTTGAGTGTGTGTGGCTCAGATGCCTAATGGCTGATTTGGGTGTTGGCCAGTCTTCTCCCACCACCATCATCACTGACAATTAGAGTGCATTGGCAGTTGCGAGGAACCCTGTGTTCCATGCTCGCACTAAGCACATTGAGATGCATTATCATTATGCCAGGGAGAGGTTCTCTGTTAGAGAGATCAGCTTGGCATATGTGCCCACACAGGAGAACATTGCGGACCTTTTGACGAAGTCTCTGCCTATTGAGAAGTTTGAAGCTTTCCATAAAGCTTTGGGCTTACTTCCTTTTGTGGATTGATTCCACATAGCTTGACACTTCCTTATATATGAGTGCTAGCTCCTTGTTCACCACATTACCTAGGGGGGATTTGTTGATATATTTAGGTGGTGATGTGTATGAACACACTAGGACCTCCGGAGCACTTTTTTCCCTCTTTAGGAGGTTTTTCCCCCCAACTTGTATATATGCCTATAGCCCTAATGAGTTACTTATCTTCGTACATTCTAGTGGTAATACATTCAGTATTGTGTGTTGTGCTCCAAGCTTCTTCTTCTTCCTTGTGATTTTTGCATGCTTCCGTAGACCTCGAACTCCAACAATGAAATGACTGTGAAAAATCAGGTAACAAGAGGTGCGTGTGAAAGGGCATGTTTGAGTTTTTCAAAGGATTGCTATTGGGTAACTCCCCATGAAAATTTTATTTTCTTTTTCAATAATAAGGTAAGAGGAAATGCTAAATATGAAAAATTTCAAACAAACTTCCTATAAAAACTAGCCAACTCAAGAAACGAATGAACATCATTGCTTGTTTGTGGTGTAGGCCATTCTACTATGACTTAAATATTTTTTTGGATATACCAAAGAAAATCAATACATGGCATATCAAAACAATAGTGGAAATTATGAGATGGATCCAACAACATTTGTGTTTATCACAAAAACGTTTGCACCTACACAAAGAAATTTGGGAGGACAAAATCCTAGAATTTTTAAAAAGAGAACATGTTATAGGTGTGGGGGAGATCACTCCATAAAGGATTGCCCTCAAACTCCCATATTGAAAGTATAACTTTACTACAAAGCTTGAGGTAAAGATCATCTAATAAAATGTTTCCTCAATAACCCTAATGAACAAATCAATGTTGTTTGAAGTCAATAAGAGTAGTAGAAAATTGTTGTCATACTCTTGACTCAACAAACGCTAGTAATTGTGAATCAAAAGAGAATGTACAAGTCAAGGCAATAACTAGGGCATAATCTTTGAAAATGATCGAAAAAGAAAGTGAAAAAGAATCAAACAAAGAGGAAAATCAAGGGAAAAGAAAAAGAAATTCATGGAAACAGAGAAAAGAGAAAGAAAAAGCCAAAATACACAAGATAATACAAGAACAAGAAAAAAATGCTCAATTGGACAAGAAAGAAAAAGAAAAGAAAGAAGGATCTATACTAGCAAAACCACTAATAAAACAAATGAAAACACTATTGAAACAATATCAAGCAAGATTAAAAGAGGGACCAACATTGGATATACATGAACTTGAATATCCTAGACCAGAAGAGAAAAGGAAAAGATTCCTTATATGCAATAAATTAATTGAAATTGCACAAGAAATAATGGAGAGAGATCAAGTGTTCAAAGAGACAAGGATATTAGATGATGGATTAAAGAAATTCATGGATCAAGTAGTATGACAAGAATTAAGAGAGAAAAAAACAAAAGAATATCGTACTCAAAAACCACCTATCATGGAAGTAGGTGAAGAGAAATTAGATGAAGAAATAATGGATCAAAGGAGTGTTAGCTATAGAAAAATGAAAATACATGATCAAGGGCACAAGGCTAACATTCTACAACAATCCCATGACATGGAAATTACATATAAAATTTATTTGCAAGAACTACTGAAACAAAACCCTAAATTGAGAAGATGGTGCATAAATCAAATAAAAATACATGAAGAACACAAGGTAAGAAAAGAACATACATGAGAACCTCAAGTACCCTTGGATAAGAGAGGGGGATAGTATGAAGGTGAAAAAGGCAATAAAACCCTAGATTTAGATTCCCAAGGACATCAAATGCAAGCTACTTTGGATAGTGGATCTCAAGTAGCAATAATAACAAAATAGGTATGGGAAAATGCACAAAACCTAAATTGAAACAGTAATAAAGTAATTCTATGATCTAAGGGTCTGATCGATTCAGATAGATATGAAATCGGACACCATCTGGTCACTCATGTCTATGGCCAAAGGTCTCGACATTAGACTTTAACATAAGTTCAGGTGCTCTCTTAAACAAGTGATCCACTTAGCCTAGTGGTTAAGTCTCAAGGTTGTGAAGGAGGAGGTCTTGGGTTCAACCCCCATGGAGAGCATGGGGAGAGAGTTTTGCCCAAGGAGTTATAGAGCCTTCCTAACGTGAGTTAACTTGAGTCTTGTGTGGACTTAACTCAAGTGGTAGGTACACCAACTACTAGTGGACTCTAGTGGAAGATACTAAAGCAATGGTCGAGATCATTCCAACCACTAGTAGACTCTAGTGAAAGATATTGAAGGAGTGGAGGATATTGCACATGCACTAGTGGACTCTACTCACATTTGTGGTCCACATTGATTCGAGCAGCTATATATATAGGCATAAGGTTGGGAGGAGAGTCATCTCTCTAGCACATGGTGGTCGTAATTCAGTTGATCAAGATTGACAAGATTTGTCCAAGAAATTGCGATTAGAACTACAGTGAAGTGTTGCCCAAGTATTAGCAATCAAATCACTTTTTGGGAAGTTTTCACTCAAGTTCCATTTATCCAATGGAAAAGTGTGAAAAGAGTAAGATGTTCCAAGTTTGAACAGAGTGAAATATTCCAAGTATGTAGTCTACAACCATGTCAATGGTAATTAATTCTATGGAAGGTAAAATGTAAAGTTTAACTATCTTTAAAGGGATATCTTAAAGGTGAAATCCAAAATCATGAGCAGATGCTTATGCTTAGGCAGTATAGAAATTCCTAAAAAAAACTCAAGGTAGCTACTTAAAGCTTTAGTTAGAAAGGAATCTAAATAAAAGAAGTAAAAAGCTCTTGCCACTACGAATTGATCAAGAATAAAACAATTGGACTTGAAATTGTGAAAATTCAAGTACTTGGAATTATAACTGGTTTTCATTTGAAAGCTTGAGCAATGAAGAACATATATTCTATCAAGATGTTTTCAAGTTCCCAAAGGAAAGCTCAAGATCGTGAAACGATCATGTGAAGGGATCAAAACCTAGAAAATGTAGTTTGAGGCAATGCATGAAACTTCAAAATTCTTTTAAAGAGTTGAAGTGAAAAGGTACTCTATCAAGATATGTTTAGACTTTAGGATAAGTATCACCCACACATTAATGTGAATATAAAATAGGGTCGTATGGGAGACCAAATTTTATACTCAGATTGATGTAGGAAAGATGTTATGGGACATTGGACCCTGGAATGATAATTATCTTTCAGTCCTAGAATGGACTTTGAAGTTAGATTTGATCTTCAAGGGAAATAAAACTTCCAAACAGGAGTTTAAATTTAAGGAGGATAATAAAATGATCTCAAGATACTTCAAGATCAAGGAAGCAAAAGATATGAAGTTGGTAACTTCTATTATTTGAATTGTGAAACACTTCAAGATTAAGTGTTGTTGATAAAAAAATATTTGCTACATTTCTAAAGAAGGACTTTGACATTGAAAATATCTTTTCAAGTAAGGAATGGAATGACTAAGTGAAGCACTAAGTTCCTAGTGTAGCTTGGTAAATTCAACCTTTGACTCAAAGCAATGCACAAGAATTGCATTCCTAGTAAGTAGTCATAAAGATTGAATATAGGCATGAACTTAGTCTCAAGTGAAGTATTGCTTAAGTAAAACTGCATCAATAGAACCTCAGTGGATCGACACACTAGTATTGGATACCACACTAGTATCTTGTGGTTGGATGATGTTTAGATTTACTCTATGAATCTTTTTGAGAATGGAGTTCCTTTCTCTTAAATATAGAAAAAAAAAAGCTTTAATACCTTGTTGAAATAGATCGTTAAGGAGTTAACGTCTCGGGTCATCAAGTATTTGACTCATAGCAAGTTTATATCTTAGAAGTTTGAATTAGTTATACAAAGTTTTAGTTATTTCCTTCTGCTTTCCAAATCTTTGAAATTGACTCAAATATGGTATCTAATTCCTTTTGCAAAAGTCCAGGGTTAGCCGATTGGAACTAGATAACTAAATTAAATATCCTAGATAGATGTTCTATACAAGAACTTATTCAATCATCAAAAGATGGCAAGTCCAAGATTGACTGATTCATTTGGGTTTGCTTCCAGTTACTAGCATAACTCTCATGACTTTCTAGAGTTGAGTACACTCTAGAACAATGAAATTAAGAATTGCTCATAATATTGATAATTCCCAAGAACTTTTAGCTAAAGTCTTTGAGAAAAGTGTCCTAAGTTAGACAATTTTCATTTTGAATTTGACTTAGTATGGTTGACCCAAAGTAAATCGTAAACTTTCTCCTATAGTTAACATAAGATTTTTGAGCCCATTAGGACAAAGTAGTCCTCCAGGTGGGTGCAAAAAATCAAGTTATTGTTGGATGGAACTAAACCGTTGTACAAACATCCAAGCTAGATGTTTGGACAAACCAAACTTCAAGTTTTCCAAATCAAATTTATATGAATCAAGAGTTCTCAAAGTCTTGTGAGGGATAAGAATCCTACCTTAGTTATTAAGTTTATGCACCAATTATGCCCAAAAATGGACTACTAATTGGAATCCACCCATTTCATATGTTTGTGCCTAGATCGCACATCGAGAAATAGTGAAGTGGCTAGGGATGTTTTTAGATCCACCCTTATTATTCATTCACTACTTTGTACTTTGACCATTTCATCAACTTACAAAGCAAGATGGTGCTTTGAATCATTTGGGCAGGGATCCCACCACCAAGATGAAACATGTTCTTTCAATTTTTAGAACATGCGGCTCAGGGGTTGCCTATGGTTACTATATATAGCTTTATTTTTTAGGACGAAAATCTTTCATAAGGGGGAAGACTGTAATAAAGTAAATCTATGATCTAAGGGTCCGATCGGTTCAAACAGATATGAAATCGGACACTGTTTGGCCACTCATGTGTATGGCCAAAGATCTTGATATTAGAATTAAGCATAAGTTCATGTGCTCTATTAAACAAGTGATCCACTTAGCCTAGTGGTTAAGTCTCAAGGTTGAGAAAGAGGAGTTCATGGATTCAAATGGGGAGAGATTTTTTCCCAAGGAGCACTAGAGCCTTCTAACTCAAGTTAACATGAGTTAACTTGAGTCCTGTGGGACTTAACTCGAGTGGCAAGTATAACAACCGCTAGTGGACTCCAATGGAAGATATTAAAGCAGTGATTGAGATCACTCCAACAAACTAAAACTTGATCTAATAGATGGAGATATATATGGAACATCCTATTGGGTTGTTAGAATAAATTGGCCTCAAAACATGTGGAATAAACTTTAAGCATACATTGGCTATTATGGAATTCACAAAGCTCAATACTTATGATATAATACATGGAAAACCATTTCTAAAGCAGCTCAAAGTTGTTCAAGATTGGGGAAACAATTACTTATACCATCAAAATGAAGATAACATTATCAAGGTGAACTTGAAAAATAACTCATATCAATGTTGATATATTTTAGCAAATTGTAAGGCAGGTCATCAATGGCTTGAAGGCAGATGACAAGTGCGAAGCATTCACCACAGCTATGGATTTGTACATGGACATGCATGTACCTGATTTCAATACACTCATTGGACAACTACTTACTCAAGAGGCAAAGCTTATAAAAAATGGAGAAAGCTCTAAAGGTAATCAATCTTCAGCTTTATACACTGATAAAAGCAAGTCCAAAGATAACAAAGGAAAGGCAAAGAAAGTGGATGATGAAGCATGTACATATCAAGCTAACTATGCAGGTAGAGGAAGACATGGCAGAGGTAGAGGAAGAGGAGGTAGACAAGGCAGGGGGAGATCACAAGTCTCCAACTCATGTTCTATTTTCGGACTAACTAATCATACAACTGAAAATTGCTTTAGGAATTTCAGGAATCAAAGAGGTAGAGGATACAATAGAGGAAGTTATGGCTACTCAAGAGGAAGGTTCAACAATTATCATGGCAACTACAACACCTACAATCATTCAAACTATCAAGGAGGCTACAAAGGAAGGAGAGACTACAATAACTACACAGAAGACTCAAACAAAGAGGATTCATTATTGATCATGAACATGGCTATGCCACAAGGTAAATCTGATGAGCATGTTTTCTACATAGATTCAAGTTGTTCAAATCATGTGGCAGGAAATGTGGCACTCCTATCAGATTTAGAAGATCCAAGGAATAAGCATGAGGTACAAATAGGAGATGATACAAAACATCTTGTGGAGAAAATAGGCAATGTCAAAGCACCTGATGGAAACATCAACCTACTCAGTAAGGTACTCTATGTCCCTGCCATTACAACGAATTTGATAAGTGTTGGGCAGATAGTAGAGAAAGGGTTGCAAGTCAGGTTCACAAAAGCAGGAGCATTTGTTGAAGATCCAAGTCAAGGATTCAGAAAAATTGCAAAAGGTGAAAAGACAGGTAGATTGTTCACATTTGAGTTACAAGACACTAGAAACATTGCTCTCTTTAATTATGGTAGTCAGACACTCACAGAATTGGAAGTATGGCACAAAAGGTTAGCACATATTGGTGAAAGGTCATTAAAGCAAATTTGCAGGGACCAAAGTGTACTTGACTCCCTAACTTGTCAAAACAACATATGATTTATAAGTGTAGTGCATGTCAATTTGGAAAGTCTCACAGGTTACCATTCATGAAGAAAGGTTATATGCATGAAGATCTCTTGGAGTTGGTTCATACAGATGTATGGGGACCTAGCAAGGAAGCGTCAATATCTAGATCAAGGTATTATGTCTCCTTTATTGATGATTACAACAGATGGACTATCCTATTCTTTATGAAACACAAAGGTGAAGTTTTTTCATGTTTCAAAAGATATTTGGCTCTTGTGGAGAATCAAACAGGTAAATCACTAAAAAGGTTAAGGTCAGATGGAGGGGGAGAATACTTCTCCCATGACTTTGATTCTTTTCTTCAAGAAAGAGGAATCAAAAGAGAGGTAACTACAAGGTACACTCCTGAGCAAAATGGAGTGGCAGAAAGGAGGAATAGCACAATTGTTGAAGCTGCAAGGTCTATGGTAAATGAAAAGCATTTGCCTAATTATCTACAGGCTGAGGCTGCATCTACAACCACTTACTTGATTAACAGGTTGCCTTCAAAATCCCTTGATGGGATGACTCCATATGAGGCTTGGAATGGAAGAAGACCAAGCTTAGATCATTGTAAAATTTTTGGATGTATTGCTTTTGCTCATGTTCCTTCACAGGTTAGAGGCAAGATGGATCCAAAGGCAGAAAGGTGTGTATTTATTGGATATGACAACAATCAAAAGGGCTACAGGTTATACAACCCTACCAACAAAGGATTCTTGGTAAGCAGAGATGTAGTTTTTGATGAGAACAATTCATGGTATGAAGATTCATGCAGGAAGGTTAATTTACCATATGATCTTGAAGAAGATTTTCCAAAGCTTGGTAGAGAACAGCCAAAGATTGAAGAACAAGACACCTCAGAGGATGATGAAGAATATCAGATGGAAAAGATCAAAGCATGGAAGTCTAAAGGTAAAGCAAAATTGTAGGAACTTGGACATGAGGCAGAATCATCACATCATGGCCTAAGAAGATCTATGAGGGAAAAGAAAAAACCAGAAAGGTATGGGTTTGACACCTCATTAGTAACTAAACATTCTATCTACATAGCACAGGACATAAACCAAGAGGATCCATCATCATTTGAAGAGGCCAAAGCAAAAACAGAATGGAAGCATGCAATGAAGGAAGAGATTGAAGCACTTGAGGAAAACAACACTTGGGATTTGGTGCCCAAGACTTCATCCATGAAGGTAATAGGCTCAAGATGGGTCTATAAACTCAAGAAGAATTCTGGTGGTTCCATTAACAGGTATAAGGCAAGGCTTGTAGCAAAAGGCTTTGCACAAACTCAGGGAATTGATTATGAGGAGACCTTCTCTCCTATGGCAAAGATGCCTACTATTAGGGTTTTGCTTAGTATTGCCTCTTCCAAGAATTGGAAGATACTTCAACTAGATGTAAAGAATGCATTCTTGAATGGTTGGATAACAGAAGAGGTATATATGGCACAACCACCTGGTTTTGAGAATCAAGTTTATCCTGATTATGTGTGTAAACTTAACAAAGCTTGTATGGTCTCAAGCAAGCTCCAAGAGCTTGGAATTTCAGGCTTGTTTCATTCTTGCAGGACAAAGGCTTTCAACCAAGCAAGGCAAATCATTCACTCTTTATTAAGAACAGTAATTCTGAGGTCATCTACTTATGTGTATATGTAGATGATATTATATTGACAGGAAATGATGCAGATGGTATGAAGAAGATCAAAGATCAGATGAGAGAAGAGTTCAAGATAAGTGATTTGGGTTCACTTACCTACTTCCTAGGTTTGGAAGTTGTCTACAAAGATCATGGTTTGTTTCTCACTCAAAGAAAGTACATTAAGGACATGTTGGCGAAATTCAAGATGCAAGATTGTAAGATTGCAGGTACTCCAATGGAGGTCAATCACAAATTGAGCTCACATGAAGGTGAACTCATAGAGGACATCACATCATATCAAAGTCTAGTGGGTAGTCTCAACTATGCCACATTGACAAGAGTAGATATATGTTACAGTGTGAGTGTGCTAAGCCAATTTATGCACACACCAAGGAAACCACATATGGATGATGCCAAAAGGATTCTCAAGTATCTCAAAGGAACCATAAATGAAGGACTTTATTATCGTTATGTATCTGATTTAGAGTTGAAGCTATTTTCTGATGCAGATTGGGCTGGCTCCAAGGAAGATAGAAGGAGCACTTCAGGTTATCTTACCTTTGCAGGTTCAAAGCTTATTTCATGGTCATCCAAGAAGCAACCCATAGTTGCTCTCTCTTCTACTGAAGCTGAATATAGAGGTCTTGCCATAGCTACTCAGGAAGCTATGTGGATGAAGACATTATTCAAAGATCTTGGATTAGAGTTTGGAACTCCAACTATTTATGGTGACAATATGAGTTCTATTCATTTGGCTGCTAATCCTATTTTTCATGCAAGGACTAAACATATTGAAGTTCATTATCACTATGTACGAGAGAAGGTTCTAAGCAAAGAGATTCAAATATCATATGTGTCCACTCATCAACAATGTGCAGATATTCTAACCAAAGCATTGGATGGTACAAAGCTTTGCAAATTCAAGGCTATGATAGGTTTGCAGGTAATCTTGGAAGATTGAAGACCTCAAGCATACTTGGCTTGAGGGGGAGCTATTGGAGTAAGTCTATGACAAGCCTGAGTATTGGCTTGAGTCCCACAAAGTCATAGAAGAAGCCTTAAAATGAAGACTATGTAAAGTTCACTTGTGAACTACCTCTTGTAACTTTTGAAGAGTTTACTTAATGTAAAAGTGAAAGAATCTTAAGTGGTTGAGTCCACTTGATCAAAAAGGGAAAGAAGAGCCACGAATTCGTGATTTGTGGTAGATAGAGAATCAAATCAATAACCAATTGATTGGAGAGTGATTGAGGGAATTTAGCCTCCCAAACTCAACTAGAAATAGATGGCAGTTTTAGTCGTGGTTAGAGAGACCCATGCGAAGACCTCCAAGAGCTGAGCTTTATGCCATATCAAGGTGTGATTACAAGGCACACATATGTATCAGTAAGTCATTGTATTGTACAAGCAATATACTTTCATTTTCATGATTATTTGAGTTCATATGTCCATGTTCTTGTGAAGTGTACTACTCACTGCCATTACTCTCAGTTTTCTCAGTCAGATTGCAGAGATGGTTTCTCTGAGCTTGGTGCATCATTTTCAGTGATTTAACTTGGTAAAAGTAGCTCTATAAGTCTACTATATGCTCACAAATTTTCATTTCATTTGGATGTTGCAATCTTCAGTTATGTGCAGTTGAAGTCAACAGTGTCTGTTCATTCTCACTTCTCTGTCAAGTACCCGACTTTTTCACTCATCTTGTCAGAGCCATTTCTCAGTGGTTACTTATCTAAATTCAATGATTTAAATCTTTTTGGATTCAGCTTACTGTCTCGTATAACCGTACAAATTTTCATAATCATTGGATTCCTACATTTTGAGTTATGTTCATTTTTGTGCTCACTGGTCTCAAACTATAGCAACCCGTGAAAATCGGGATGATATCATCACTTGTTAAAACTCATTCTCAGTGTGTGGTTTATTATTTTTGATGAGATTACTCTTGAAAGTTATCTCTTTAAGGTAATTAGACTTCCACAAGAGGAATTAAGCTAATTACTGCTGTGCTCAGAGAATTATGCAAAATAGTGGACAAGTGTATGAACCAAAATAGCAAGTTTTTTGCCTCTGAGCTAACTCCAACTTATCTGTTTTGATCTATCTTTTTGAGAGTGATCTTCCAAGGTACATAGTGTGTCTAATACATCCATTGGCAAGCTAAAAGGGCCCACCATATACTCTTGGAGTTCATTTTGCTGGTGTAGATCAGGGATTTTGCAACACCTCTTCATCTTCAAGCACATACCTATCCATCTCTTCACAAAATGTATTTTTGTTGGGTACAATTTTGAAAGCAAAGGCTATCATCTGTATCATCTAGAGAATAAACACATTTTGGTTAGTTGTGATGTTGTTTCTGTGGAAGATGCTATTCAACCATTACTTTCATGTACTAAGGAGACATCAATTAGATCCAAAGATGCATATGATACTTTCCTACCTATTTTTACAGGTGGATAGTTCAGTGCTGGTCCAAATGAGGCAATTTCTCAGCCTTTACAGGTTTCACATGATGATGCAAATCATTCCATTTGATGAGAGAACTGATATAGAGGAGGAAAAACTATGCCTAAATAGCTAGTGCAAACTTTGGGAGATAAAAAATTAGATGCACCTCTGTCATGTCATACTCGTTCAGGCTCTCATAGTGCTTCTTTTGCATTAGATTGCTATGCTATGACTGGCTCTAGTCTTTTTGATGAGAATATGCTTGTTTCATTTGATGAAGCACAAAAATTTGAAAATTGGATGGCGTCTATGCAATCAAAATATGATGCTATCATGAAAAATGGTACCTATTCTTTATGTGAATTGCCTCTTGGCAAGAAGGCCACCGACACTAAGTGGGTATACAAGCTATAGCATAATCTTGATGGAACAATTGACAGGTATAAGGCTATGCTTGTTGCAAAAGGTTATGCTCAAGAAAGAGGCAATAATTTTAATGAGACCTTTGCACCTACATGCCGAATGACTATTGTTCGTAGCATCTGTGGACTTGCACCTCATCGTGGTTGGAACATACATCAGTTGGACATTAAAACTCCATTTATGAAGAAGTGCATGTTTTTCAGCCCCATGGTTTTATGCAAAAAGGGCATGAAAACAAAGCGCGCAGGTTGAAAGAGGTGCTATATGGCTTGAAACAAGCACCATGTGCTTGGGATGAAAAGATACATGCCTACTTGATTGCACCTAGTTTTGAGAACAGTCCAAGTGAGAGCACCTTATACATAAAGGGTGCAAATGATGTGCTTTTGATCATTGTTGTCTATGTTGATGAAATGTTGCTCAATGGTTCTAATGAGAAACATATTGTTGATTTTAAGGCTGATTCACATGCCTCATTTGAGATGTTAGATTTGGGGCATTTGCATCATTATTTGGGCATTCAATCTATGCAAGTTGCTGGTAGACTAGCTTTGTGTCAAACAAAATATAACATTAATGCAACATTTTGGTCTTGAAGATTGCAAAACTATTGCCAGCCCTATGAGGACATGTTTACAGTTGAGTCTTCATGATGTTGGAGATGCATTTGATGATGTTCTCTATCAACAAGCTGTTGGATGCTTGACTTACTTATGCATTGCTCGACCAGATATTCAGTTTGCTATCTCACAGATGAGCAAGTTTATGCATTGCCCAGGTGTCAAGCATTGGTAGGCCGTTAAGCAAATCCTTTGCTACTTGAGTGGTACTCGACTAATTGGATTGTTTTATTCCAAGGGGGGGATCACCACCGCCAGATTTACATGCTTTTTTTGACTCTGAATGGGCTAGTTGCTATGACACTCGTGTGGCCACTAGTGGTTTTTACTTCATGCTTGGTAGCTCATGCATATCTTGGTTAAGCAAGAATTATCCTACAATGGCCACTTTGATTGTGAGACTAAGTATGGGGAAACTTTGATAGTGACTGTTGAGTGTTTGTGGCTCAAACACCTTATGGCTGATTTTGGTGTTGCTCAGTCTTCTACCATCACCATCTTCATTGACAATCAGAGCGCATTGGCAGTTGTGAGGAACCCTGTGTTCCATGATCGTGCTAATCACATTGAGGTGCACTATCATTAAGTTAAGCAGAGGTTCTTTGCTAGAGAGATCAGTTTGGCATATGTGCCCACATAGGAGAACATTGCAGACCTTTTCACAGTCTCTACCTAGGGAGAAGTTTGAAGATTTCGGCAAAGCTTTGGGCTTACTTCCTTTTGTGGATTGATTCCACAAAGCTTGGCACTTCCTTATACATGAATGCCAACTCCTTGTTCACCACATCACTCATATGGGGGATTTGTTGATATATTTAGGTAGTGATGCGTGTGAACACACTAGGACCACCGGGGCACTTTTTTCCCTCTTTAGGAGGTTTTTTCCCCGGCCTTGTATAAACGCGTATAACCCTAACACATCACTTATATTTGTACATTCTCTTGTTAATACATTCAGTATTGTGTGTTGTGCTCCAAGCTTCTTCTTCTTCCTTGCATCTTTTCATGATTTGGTAAAGCTCAAACTCTAAGAATCATGATATATCACCAGGGGATGGAAAAGAGTACACAACAAAAGAAGAAAATTCTATTGCATCAAGTACAATAGAGTCTTGCAATTTGATGATGCAACTTAGATATAGTTATGTAAACCAAAAAATTGAGGAATGTACAAGTTTAGCAAAGAAGCGTGTAAATCGGAAAGGGTAGCTGATGATCCCTAGCTGCATACCCATGTATTTTGATGATAAAGATTTTGAACCTTATGGATGGGATCAGATACAAGCAACCCTAGATGTAGCAGCTTGTGAGCAAAACTCAGTATATATGGGTGATCATGAAGGTTATGATAATATACCTTTTAACATGGTCAAAATTATTGTGCATCATCCCATGGACAAAAGAAAAGAAAGTTATTAGAATCAGACAATCAAAAGAAGAAAATGCATGAGAAACATCATCAAGAAAACGAAGAATCTATCCATAAGAGCAAACAACTATGCATGGAAAATAAAGAAGAGAATATGGATGTACCTGATCACTTAAAAAAATATGAAGTAGATGAAAGGAAAGTAATTTTCAGAAACCTCCAAGGGAATCAAAATAGCATCAATTCTATGACAATAAAGAACAATTCAAACAAGTCCTCATTAATATTGAGGAAGGAGAAGATAGGAAAATCATAATGGCAAATGATGTCCAAGGAAAAGATCATGAAGCCTTAGTGGCATTGGCAAGAGAATATAGAGATGTGTTTGCATAGAACTGTAAAGACCTTAAAGGTCTTGAAATTTGTATTCATAGAAATCCTATAGCTCCTTACTCAAAACCTACCAAAGAAAGACATTATACATACAATGATGTCTATGCTACCAAGATTGGAAAGAGTAGTAGGGAAAGAGGTATATAGCTTCCTAGATGGTTTCTATGGATACAATCAAGTTGTTATAGACCTTGAGGATCAACATAAGACTGCATTTGCAGCAAAATAAGGAATTTATGGATTTAGGATTATTCCTTTTGGTTTAACCAATTCGATTTCAATTTTCCAAAGAATTTTTTTGTCATGTGTTCAAAGAATTTTTGAGGAAAACCATGGAAGTATATGTTCATGATTTTTGTGCTTTCTCATTAAGTAGATCAAATCACTTCGTAGATCTCATGAATACATTTCACAAATGTAAAATTTATAGAATTTTGTTTAAAACTTGAGAAATGTGTGTTCTTTGTCAGACAAGGAAGAATTTTGGGCCACATAGTATCAAAAAATGGCATTTCTACTGAAGACACGACAAAAATTACTGTTGAAATGCCAAGAGCCACAAATCTAAAGGAGTTACAAGCATTCATGGAACATTGTGGGTATTATAGAAGATTTGTCCATAATTATGCAATAATAGCTAAATCAGTACATGCCCTTATCACTAAATTTGAATGGAATGAAGTGTTGGAGTTAGACGTCTGCGGAAGCATGTGAAGAACACAAGGAAGAAGAAGACGCTTGGAGCACAACACACAATACTGAATGTATTACTAGAGAATGTACAAAGATAAGTAGCCCATTAGGGCAATAGACGTATATACAAGCCGGGGGAAAAAAACCTCCTAAAGAGGGAAAAAAGTGCACCGATGGTCCTAGTGTGTTCACACACATCACTACCTAAATATATCAAGAAATCCCCCCTGGGAGTGATGTGGTGAACAAGGAGCTGGCACTCATGTATAAGGAAGTGCCAAGCTACGTGGAAATCACTCCACAAAAGGAAGTAAGCCCAAAGCTTTGCGAAAAGCTTCAAACTTGTCCCTAGGCAGAGTCTTCGTGAAAAGGTCTGCAATGTTCTCCTGCATGGGCACAAATGCCAAGCTGATCTCCCTAGCAGAGAACCTCTCCCTGACATAGTAATAATGCACCTCAATGCGATTAGTGCGAGCATGGAACACAGGGTTCCTCACAACTGCCAGTGCGCTCTGACTGTCAGTGAAGATGGTGGTGGCATAAGTCTGACCAACACCCAAATCAGCCATAAGGCGTCTGAGCCACACACACTCAACAGTCGCTATGAAAGCTACCCTATACTCAACGTCACAATTGGAAGTGGCCACAGTAGGTTGCTTCTTGCTCAACCAAGATATACATGAGCTACCAAGCATGAAGCAAAAGACACTAGTGGACACACAAGTGTCATAGCAACCAGCCCAATTAGAGTCAGAAAAAGCATGCAAATCTGGCGGTAGTGATCCCCCCTTGGGATAAAACAACCCAAGTAGACGAGTATCACTCAAGTAGCGAAAGATGCGCTTAACCGCCTGCCAGTGCTTTACTCTTGGGCAATGCATAAACCTACTCATCTATGAGATAGAAAACTGAATATCTCGCCGAGTAATGCATAAGTAAATCAAACATCCAACAACCTGCTGATAGAGAACAACATCTAATGCATCTCCAACATCATGAAGACTCAACTGTAAACCTATCTCCATAGGACTGGCAATAGGCTTATAGTCTTCAAGGCCAAAACGCTGCAATAATGTGTCAATATATTTTGTTTGACACAAATCCATTCCACCATCAACTTGCATAAACTGAATGCCCAAATAGTGATGCAAATTCCCCAAATCAGACATCTCAAATGAGGCATGCAAATCAGCCTTAAAATCAGCAATATGCTTCTCAATAGGACTAGTGAGCAGCATGTTGTCAACATAGACGACAATGACTAGAAGCACATCATTAGCACACTTAACATATAAGGTGCTTTCAGTTGGACTGTTCTCAAAACCATGTGCAATCAGATAGGCATGTATCTTCTCATACCAAGCACATGGTGCTTGCTTTAAACCATATAATGCCTTCTTTAACCTGCACACCTGGTTTTCATGCCCTTTTTGCACAAAGCCACAAGGCTGAAAAACATACACTTCTTCATGCAAGTCACCATTCATAAATGCTATTTTAATGTCCAACTGATGTACATTCCAACCATGATGAGCTGCAAGTGCACAAATGTTCCGAACAGTAGTCATACGACATGTAGGTGCAAAGGTCTCATCAAAATCAATGCCTCTTTCCTGTGCATAACCCTTTGCAACAAGCCTAGTCTTATACCTGTCAATTGTACCATCTGGTTTATGCTTCACCTTGTATACCCACTTAGTGCCAATGGCCTTCTTGCCTGGGGGCAAGTCACATAAAGACCAAGTACCATTCTTCATTATAGCATCATATTCAGATTGCATAGTAGCCATCCAATTTTCTGAATTTTGTGCTTCATCAAACAAAACAGGCTCATTCTCATCACAGAGACTAGATGCAGCCATAGCATAGCAATCTGATGCAAAAGAGGCACTATGAGAGCCTGCACGAGTACGATATGATAGAGGTGCATTTGCTATCACGCAAAGTCTACACCAGCCATTTTGGCATAGTTTTTGCCTGCTCAATATCAGCTCTCCCATCAACTAGTACATAATGTAAATCCGCATCAGAAATGGAATGATCTACATCATCACATGAAACTTGCAAAGGCTGAGAAGTTGCCTCATTGGGACCAGCACTAGACTATCCACCTGTAGAGGCAGCAAAGTATCATACATATCTTTGGAGCTAACAGATTCTCCTTAGTACATGAAAGCAATGGTTGAATAGCATCTTCCACAAAAACAACATCATGGCTAACTAGAATCCGTTTAGTCTGTGGATGATACAGACGATAGCCTTTACTTTCAGAACTATACCCAACAAAAATACATTTTACTGCTTTATCATCCAATTTTTTGCGATGTTGTTCACGCACTAATGCATATGCCAAACAACCAAAAACACACAGATGAGCAACAGATGGCTTGTGATCATGCCAAGCCTCATATGGAGTGATAGGCTGTAGCGCATTAGTGGGACACCTGTTCAGTACATATGCTGCACACATGATAGCCTCAAGCCTGAAGCTATGTGGTAAAGCCTGACTCTTGACATACACCTCGTCATCTCCATGAGTGACCTGTTCTTTTGTTCAGCAACTCCATTCTGTTGAGTTGTATACGACACTGTACACTGGTGTTTTATCCCACATTCAACCAGAAATGCATTAAAATCAGAAGACATATATTCCCCCCTCGATCAGAACAGAGGGTGCCCATTTTACATGCTGACAGATTTTCAGCCAAAACCAAAAACTGCTTGAAGCACATGAACACTTCGGACTTTTACTTCAATGGATATACCCATGCATGCCTGGAAAAATCATCGATGAAAGTCATGAAGTAAAGATAATTCCCAAAAGAAGGTGTCTACATAGGACCACAGACATCACTATGTACAAGCTGCAATTTCTGAGTAGCCCGAACTGAACCATCTTTTGGAAAGGATGAACACTGCATTTTGCCCAAAATACAGCCTTCACAAACATGTTTTCTAGGTGCCTCAATTTTTGGCAAAGAGGACACCATTTCAGATTTCTGCAGGCGTAGCAAACTAGCAAAATTCAGATGACCAAAGTGTGCATGCCAAAGGTTTGCATCTGGCATAGCTTGAGAATCATTTACTGCACATGCGAAATCATTTACAGATCTTTCATAGTCTATGAGCTTATACAACCCACGACATAAAGTGCCAGAAGCAATAATCACATCACCATTTGACAGATCATGAACTGTACACCTATCATCAACAAATTTCACAACCAAGACAATCTTGGCTAATGCAGAAACTGATAACAAGTTCTTCTTGATCCCTAGCACAAATAAAGCATCTGACAAAGTGAAAGAACTACCATCAGCAGTAGTCAAAATGATCTTACCAACTCCCATAACAGGATAAGAGGAGTTGTTGGCACATGTAACAGTATTCCCTATAGGGGCAAGCTCGAGTGAAGAGAAGAAACTACGCTGCCAAGTAATATGTTTGGTCGCCCCACTATCAAAGTACCAAACATCTAAGTCTACTGCAAACATGCACTGCTCATGAGAAGATGGATCAAAACTGCACACAGTAGTAAACACCCATTCTTCTTCCTTCACAAGATTAGCAGACTCCGTTTTTGGTGTAGAGGCTTCTGCAACAACCATTCCAGCCTCTTTCGTCTTTGCCTCTTTTGCAGCCAGTTTTGGACAATTCTTTATGATATGATCATTCCCTTTACAGTACTTACAAAACAATTTTTGCTTTTCTAATTTTTTCTCATCTTTGTCCTGGTTCTTCGAATGTGTAGCACTTGCAGATTTCTGCTTACTAGTAGAAGAGCTCCATTTTCCTTTGCCCTTCTAACTAGCCAGGAAAGCTTGATCTGCAACACGCATAATTGACCTGTTTTGCCTGGACTGATCTTCTTGCAACAGAACAGAGACTAACTCCTCAAATGACAAGGCATTTGGATTGCCTTTCATCATCAACCGAACAGTAGAAGCAAAAATCTGATATGAATCAGGAAGACCATTCAGAATGGTCTGCATAAGTGAGCTATCTGGTATAACCTCATCAGTAGAAATCAACTGTTCCTTCAAGTCTTTGATCTTTGCTAGGAAACTTTCTATAGAATCACATTCATTCATGTGCTCACTCTCCAACTGTTTTCGGAGGTAAGCAACACGAGCCTCATTCCTAGCTTGGTACAATGTGGTAAGTGTATCCCAAGCATCCTTAGCTTTTCTGCAAGAGCAAATATGAGGAATAATGGCACATTTGATAGACAAATCTATCAATGCATGTGTCTGGGCATCTCTGCCATCCCAACGAATCTGCTCTACAGTAGGTGCAGCATAAACTACAGCACAAACAAGAATATGCAGAATACCATCATCTTCAACACCTTCTGCATCAGCTTCAGTACTTGCAGTTGTAACAGTTGCAGGTGTGATAGGATGGTTTTCGACACCTTGCACAATGTTCCGCAATCCTTTTGCAACCAACACATGTCGCATCATATAAGCCCATAACGGGTAGTTGGTACCATCCAACTTATCCTCAATAGCCAACATACGAAATACATCACTGCTTTTAGCCATGGCCGGTGGCTAAAATACCTTCATGCAGAAAATTGACTGTATCGCAAAAAGTTGAATAGAACTCCCAGACGAATTCCACTACACCTGTAGCAGACTTCGAGATGCTTATACTGGTGAACAAAAACTGGTATATACCTTTGGCACAAAAAGACAAAATATCCTGCACAAGCGCTATGATAATGCGTTTGGAGGCCAAAATGAGCTCAGATCGTGATTTCGGCACCACAAAGCGAAGCGGTTTTGATCTTTGAAACACCTTGAGTATGCTCACCAAATTTCATATGAATCTGAGATTGCAACCAGAGGAGTGTCGATGGTGCCCTAGATGAAGCGATGACCTAGCACAACACACAATACTGAATGTATTACTAGAGAATGTACAAAGATAAGTAGCCCATTAGGGCAATAGACGTATATACAAGCCGGGGAAAAAAAACCTCCTAAAGAGGGAAAAAAGTGCCCCGACGGTCCTAGTGTGTTCACACACATCACTACCTAAATATATCAACATGAAGAATGTGAGGAAGCTTTCGAGATGTTGAAGACATGGTTAAGTTCTACAACAATTTTGAAGCCTCTAAACTAGGAAAAGATCTTTCATGTTCATGTGGATGCTTCAAGATTCCCATTAGGTTTCATTTTAGCTCAACCTATAGAAAACACTAAATTGGATTTTCCAAAGACAACTTAACCAAACAGAGAAAAAATATACAACTACATACAAAGAAGGATTAGGCATGGTTTATGCTGTGAAGAAAGTTAGACATTATCTTCTTGCTAATAAATTCAACTTCTTTGTGGGCCATCAAGCTTTAGTCTATTTGATGAACAAACCATGTAATATTGGAAGAATTATCAGATGGCTTTTTTGTTGTTAATGGAGCTTGGTTTTGAAGTAATTGTCAACAAGGGAAAACTCACATTAGATCAGAACATTTATCTAGATTGAGTAATGAGGAAGAGCCAAATGGAATCAGTGATGAGTTACCAGACACATATCTCTTTAAAGTAGAAGCAATTACCATATGGGCTAGGAATATGATTCCAATATTAAGTTTTGGTCCTTAATTTGGGAAAAAGGATGGTAACAAAGAGATATTTCAGAGTAAGAATTATGTCTTAATTTCTCAAGTTATTTTTATTATTTTCTCATTTGGGAATGTTATTAAGATGTATAGTGGAAGAAGAACAATTGGACTATCTGGAAAAGGCACATCACACAAAAGACATAATACATGCATCTAAGTTTCAAACACTGATGAATCTATAGAGTCTAGGTCTATACTGGCCTACTAAGAGAAAGGATGTTCATTATCTCATTGAACAATGCAAACAATGTAAAGTACAACAATTTTTTCATCACACCACTTTATTTTTTGTTCAAAAACATCGATCGTGGATTCAAGAAATAGTACAATTATTGAAATAATACAAGTGATAGGGAGAACTTTCATGATCAAGTGATGACCTTGGAATGGAAAGACTATTCATTAATAAGTGATAAACTGTATAAAAGAGGAAAAGATGGATATTTGAGGATCTATGTAAATGAAGATGAATATGTAAATATCCTTCAATTGGCTTATGCTAGAGAAGCATCAAGACATTTTTTGAGCTATAGGATTGCCAAATTAATAATATATGCTAGATTGTGGTGGTCTACTCTTCATTAAGATGCAGAGTTATTAGTAAAAAGATGTGACATATGCCAAAGAACCAAGAACCCAATTAAAAAGGATGAAATGCCCCTTAGAACAATGATGAGTGTGGCATATATTATTAATTTGGCAATCCTATCAGGTGAAAAGTGTCTTGCTATTGCTCAACCATGTGCAAATTGAAGGATAGTTACATATTCATCTTCATTTACACAAATCCTCAAATATCAATGTTTTCCTCTTTTATAGAGTTGATCAACTATTAATGAATATTCTTTGCATTTCAAGGGCATCATTTTATCATGGAAGTTATCCCTATGTTTCTCATCATATGATTTCAAACATTGTAGTATTTCTTGACTCCATGACGGATTTTCTTGAACAAAAAATAAAGTGGCATCATCAAAGATTGTTGTACTTTACATTGTTTGCAGTGTTCAATGATTTAAAGGACATCCTTTCTCTGGGTAGGCCAATATAGACCTAGTTTCTGTGGGTTCATCAGTGTCTAAAACTTAGTTGCATGTATTATGTCTTTTTTGTGATGTGCTTTTTCTGGATAGTCCAATTGTTCTTCAATTGACATTTTTGAAAATGAATATAGCACATTATATTTTCTCTTTTGATTTTTAGTCTCTTTATCCTTTTTACTGAGTTCCTCTTCTTTTTCTTGGATATGATCTTTCTATAATTGGATATCCTCTTCTCTCTTTTCTATAATCTAGAGCTTTTGTTTTACTTCTATCTGCAAATTTTGCTTATCTTGTGTGAGCATTTTTATTTGCCATGAATAACTCACTACCTCTTGTGTCATCTTTATAATTTAATCTTGAAGGCATGAATTATCCTCTAAGATAATTCTATTCTCATTGTGCATCTTTGTTGCTTCTTCGTGAATTTGGGTTTTCTCTTTCATATTTCTTCTATGTTCTTCTTCCATGGTGATTCCTAATACTTGTGCCAATTTTGATTAATTTTGATCCCTTTGAAAACTATGTAAATAGTCTTTAGGCACATTCTTTAGGCCTGTAATTTGATCATCTATTTTTTCTTGATTATTTTGCAGATCCTTCGAAATTTTAACCACATCTTTCCGTTATTTGAATTGATTATTTATTTTTTCCTGTTGTTCTTGCAGATCCTCTAGTACTTTTTACTACTATTTGGTCATCTTTAATTTCTTTTTTAGTTTTTTCTTTTTTATTGACTTCTTCTTTGACTAGAATGATGCTTTCTTCTTTGATTTTTCTTTGATCTATTTCTTCCTCTATTGGTTTAACTTCTTTGTGAATGAGCATAATGTCTTTGTTGCAGGATATTACAGACACGCATACATAGAGAGTAAAAAATCACAAAACACATAGAAAATAGAGTTGCACAATATTGGGTGCAATCTCCCCCACACACTGTGTTAGATGAGTCTATAGAGTGCATGTATTTATAGGATTTTTATTACATGGAAAATAGAGATTACAATGAGTGTGACACTTTGAAAAGTAGACATGAAATTAAAAAGTTTCTCTATTTTATAGAGAGCCTTATCTTTTATATAGAAAAATCCCAATCTATAACAATCCTTATCTTAAACATTATTTTTATGACTGTCTAGAAAAAACCCTCTATGCAGGCCTTTATTCACAAAATCTATGGAAAATATAATTTCTCTTATTTCCATCCAGACACATCAGAAATGTCCATCCCCATCCATGCCCTCAAAAACCTTCAAGTGCTATATCAAAACTCAAAACACATTAATATCCCAATAAATTAAACTCTAAAATTCAACATTCCATAAGTGATAACATGCCCTGAGTTGAAAAAGAAACTTACCTCCAGTGATAAAAAAGAAAGTATACATGGATGGCCATTCACATGTCCCATCACTAAACAAAAATAAGCATGTTACATGTAAAAACACATGCATGGAAATGTATGTTTGGAGAGTCAAATTATTGTGATTGTGAATGATATGTAGAAAGTAAGTGACCATAATGGGGAGTCAATGGAGTCTTATGGATCCATTGAGTTTGGATATTCAAAGGTCCTCTTCTAAAGTTGGGAGGCTACATTGGGGACACATCAAGGAAAGATATTAATTGGCTCTACCCTTATGTATTGGAATAGACTCTGCTGTGCTCTATGTTAATGAGATGTACCATGAGGCGATGTACCCTGCAATGTTGTAGCTTGATTCATTGTAACCTAATGGGGTGTACCCTGACGAGATGTATCCTGCTCTTCCATGAAAAACATGGTTCTTGGGAATTGAAAGAGAGAGATGAAAGTTATGGAAAATATAAGTATAAAGGAATAGAGCGATAACACATGAATAATGTAGTGGTAAAACACTTGCCTTGTAAATGAGAGGTTTTGGGTTCAAATCCCATCCTTGGTAGATGAGAGACTCCTTATTGCTACTCCTTAATTAAAGAGTGTTCAAGCATAGCCAACAATCACCAAGAGAGCCATGGGTGCTAGGGAAGCCAAAGATGCCAAAGTTCTATGCCTTACTTGATGCCTTACTCAATGCCTTAGTCAATGCCTTGGAGTAAGCCAAAGGAGTGAATCTTATGTTCAACATAGGAGTAGGAGTGAATCTTATGTTCAAGTTTAAGAACTAGAACTAAAACAAAAAAAAATAAAAACCAAAATAGGAACAAGAAAGAGAAATTGAAATCAAAACCAAAACTAGAATTGGAAAATGGAAACAGAACCGGAACTAGAATTAGAACTATAACAGAGACAAAGTTAAAGATCAAAATCAGAATCAGTTACCAAATAGATAGCAATCAAATGCAAAAAGGAACAATGTCAACACACATTTGTAGTGATGCACATAGGCTCTGATACTAGTTATGTAAGACCTTATGGACACTCGTACACAAAGAGTACAAAAGCAAAAAATGCACAGAGAATTGAGTTGCACACTAGAAGAGGTAGTACATAGTATTGGGTGCAATCTCCCCCCGTGCATTTTGTTCGACAAGCCTACAAAGTGTGTGTATTTATAGGAATTCTATTACATCAAAAATAGAGATTACAATGAGGGTGGCACTTCAAAAAGCAAGCATGAAAGTAAAAAGTTTCTCTATTTTATGGAGAGCCTAATCTTTTATCTACAAAAAACATGATCTATAGTGATCCTTATCTTAACCACTATTTTTATGACTTTTTAGAAAAAAAACCCTATATCTAGGTCTTTATTTACAAAATATATGGAAAATATAATTTTTCTTAGTCGTGTCGAGACACATCCAAAATGTCTTGGAGAATGAACACATGAATGAAGGAGATTCCATGGACAGTTTTTTTAAAAAGATCAAAGATTTGAAGGAGTAGCTAATTTTTGCTGACAAAATCTTGCATGGTAGTTCACTTATGCAGACTGTTGTGAATGCTCTTCCATATTCATATCAGAGTTTTGCTTCTACTCTTTGATTGATGATGAAAGACAATCCAAATACCTTAACATTTGAGGAGTTAGTCTTTGTTCTATTGCAAGAAGATCATTCTAGGCAGAACAGGTCCATTATGCATGTTGTAGATCAAGCTTTCCTGACTAGTCAAAAAGGAAAAGGTAACTGGAGTTCTTCCACTAGTAAGGAGAAATCTACTAATTTTGCACAATCAAAGAAGGAAGATAGAGATAAGAAAAAAATAGAAAAGAAGAAAATGTTTTGCAAATACTGTAAAGGAAATGATCATGTCATAAAGAGTTGTCCAAAACTGGCTACTAAAGAGGGGAGGAAGAAAGAGGCTGGAATGGTTGTTGTAGAGGCCTCTACACCCAAAATAGAGTCTGCTGATCTTGTGTAGAATGAAGAATGGGCATTTACCATTGTTTGCAGTTTTGATGCATCTTCTCATGAATAGTATATGTCTAGTGTAGACTCAAATGTTTGGTACTTTGATAGTGGGGCAACCAAATATATTAACTCGCAGCGTAGTTTCTTCACTTCACTCAAGCTTGCCCCTACATGGAATACTATCACATGCACCAACAACTTCTCTTATCCTATCATGGGAATTGGTAAGATCATTCTGAATACTACTGATGGTAGTACTTTTACATTGTCGGATGCTTTATTTTTGTCAAGGATCAAGAAGAATCAGTTATCAATTTCAGCTTTAGCAAAGATTGGTTTGGTTGTGAAATTTGTTGATGATAGATGTACAATTCATGATCTGTCAAATGGTAATGTCTTTATTGCTTCTGCCATTTTATTTGATTATCAAAAATCTGTGAATGATTCAATATGTGCAGTACATGATTCTCAGGCTATGTCAGATGCAAAGCTTTGGCATGCACACTTTGTTCATCTGAATTTTGTTAGTTTGGTATGCCTACGTAAATCTGAAATGGAGTCCTCTTTGCCCAAACTTGAGGCACCTGGTAAACATGTCCGTGAAGGCTATATTTTGAGCAAAATGCAGCATCCCTCCTTCGTGAAAGATGGTTCAATTCAAGCTACTCAGAAATTGTAGCTTGTACACAATGATGTTTGTGATCCTATGTAGACACCTTCCTTTGGGAACTACCTTTACTTCATGAATTTCATCGATGATTTTTCTAGGCATGCATGGGTATGTCCATTGAAAGCAATCCCTGAAGTGTTTATGTGCTTCAAATAGTTTTTGGTTTGGTTGAGAACATGTCAACATGTAAAATGGGAACCCTCCATTCTGATCGATGAGGTGAATATATGTCTTATGATTCTAATGCATTTTTAGCTGAATGTGAGATAAAAGATTAATGTATAGTTCCGTACACAATTCAACAAAATGGAGTTGCTAAACAGAAGAATAGGTCACTCATGGAGATGGTGAGGTGTATGGGCAAGAGTCACACTTTACCACATAGTTTCTAGCTTGAGGTTGTTATGTGTGCAACGTTTGTAATTAACAGGTGTCCCACTAAAGCATTGTAGTCTATCACTCCATATGAGGCTTGGCATGGTCTGTTAGTATATGATCAATGTCTACCCCTCATGATTGTATGCACATTCTGTAAGGCCCCCTTTATGAGGAGAAGCCAAGCGTGCATTACCCAATTGATGGGAATCCCAACTTGCATGTTGGATGAAGGTCATATTGGACCATGTAAGGTATTATAAGGAAAGGGAGTTACCAGGGTCCCCAATTGTGGGGTCCGAGGCAGCGGTGAGCAGCCCCGGCTGGGGGGTCCAAGGGGGCCAGCGGGCCTCCTGGCTGGGGGGTCCCAAGGGGCCAGCGGGCCCCCTGGTGGGGGTCCGGGGGCAATGCCCCCGGCGCGACGGTAAAGGGAATATTCCATGGAATATTCCCTGTCGGAGTCTGAAATCATTTATATTTGTTAGGTCGGTTCAACCAGTCTAAGCCGTGTATGGCAATTACGCGGGCGGTGGCCGCCCACGCTCTACCGCCCATGTATAGCCGTCCATGGCAGGCCACCCATGATCCTATATATACATGAGTTCTGCACTACCTAAGACACTGAGTTGAGTCAGCATACCTCTACCTTGTATCTCCCTATCTAGAGTTGTCTAGATCACCATTTCAGCTCTACCTTGAGAGCGCACGGGTGGACAACGCCATCATCTTTGTACTTGCTGCTAGTAGAAAATTGTTGAGATTCTCCTATATCTGTTATCTTCTCTGCTATTGCTCCTGTGTTATATTGCGTAACTATTGTCTTACATGGTCGTAAGCCATCTGTTGCTCACCTGTGTGTTTTTGGTTATCTAGCATATGCATTAATGCCTGAACAACAACACAAGAAATTGGATGATAAAGTAGTGAAATTTATTTTTGTTGGGTAAAATTATAAAAGCAGAGGCTATCGTCTGTATCATCCATAGAAAAAATGCATTTTGGCTAGGCCTGATGTTGTTTTTGTGGAAGGTGCTATTCAGACATTACTTTCATGTACAAAGGAGACATCAATTAGCTTCAAAGACATGTATGATACTTTTCTGCCTCTTTTTACAGGTGGATAGTCTAGTGCTCGTTGTAATGAGGCAACTTTTCAGCCTTTATAGGTTTCATGTGATGATGTAGATCATTCTATTTCTGATGCAAAATTACATTATGCACTTGTTGATGCGAGAGTTGACGTTGACGAGGAAAAAACTATGCCAAAATGGTTGCTGCAGACTTTGTTTGATGGCAAATTAGATGCTTTTGTATCATATCATACTCATTTAGGCTCTTATAGTGCTTCTTTTGCATTAGATTGCTATGCTATGGCTGCCTTAAGTCTTTGTGATGAGAATGACCTAGTTTCGTTTCATGAAACACAAAATTCAGAAAATTGGATGCAATCAGAATATGATGCTATCATGAAAAATGCTACCTAGTCTTTTTGTGACTTGCCTCTTGGAAAGAAGACCATTGGCACTAAGCAGGTATACAAGCTGAAGTGTAAGCCTCATGGAATAGCTGACACGTATAAGGCTAGGCTTGTTGCAAAGGGTTATGCTCACGATAAAGCCATTGATTTTGATGAGACATTTGCTCCTACTTGCCGAATGACTAGTGTTCATAGCATTTGTGCACTTGCAGCTCATCATGGTTGGAATATACATCAATTGGACATTAAAATTTCATTTCTAAATGGTGACTTGCATTAAGAAGTGTATGTTTTTCAGCCCTGTGGCTATATGTAGAAAGGGCATGAAAACAAAGTGTGCAAGTTTAAAAAGGCATTATATGTTTTGAAACAAGCACCACCTGCTTGGTATGAAAAGATACATGCCTGTTTGATTGCACATGGTTTTGAGAATAGTCCAATTGAGAACGCCTTATATGTTAAGTGTGCAAATGATGTGCTTCTGATCATTGTTGCCTATGGTGATGACATGCTGCTCAATGGTCCTCATGAGAAGCATATTTTTTATTTTAAGGCTGATTTTCATGCCTCATTTGAAATGTTAAATTTGGGGCATTTGCATCATTATTCGAACATCCAATTTATGCAAGTTGATGGTAGAATAGCTTTGTGTCAAACCAAATATATTGACACATTATTCCAATGTTTTGGCCTTGAAGACTGCAAACCTATTGCCACTCCTATGGAGACACATTTACAATTGAGTCTTCATGATGCTAGAGATGCATTTGATGTTGTTCTCTATTAGCACACTATTGGATGCTTGATTTACTTATGCATTACTCGGTGAGATATTCAGTTTGCTATCTCACAGATGAGCAAGTTCATGTAGTGCCCAGGTGTCAAGCATTGGTAGGCAGTTATGCACATCTTTCACTACTTGAGTGGTACCTGGTTACTTGGATTGTTTTACCCCAAGGGGGGATCACTAACACTAGATTTACATGCTTTTTCTGAATCTAACTAGGTTGGTTGCTATGACACTCGTGTGTCCACTATTGGTTTTTGCTTCATGCTTGGTAGCTCATGCATATCTTGGTTGAACAAGTAGCAGCCTACTGTGGCCACTTCTAGTTGTGAGGTTGAGTATAGGGCAACTTTCATAGCAATTATTGAGTGTGTGTGGCTCAGATGCCTTATGGATGATTTGGGTGTGTGTCAGTCTTTTGCCACCACCATGTTCACTAATAGTCATAGTGCATTGGCAATTGCAAGGAACCTTGTGCTCCATGCTCACACTAAGCACATTGAGGTGCACTATCATTATGTCATGGAGAGGTTCTATGTTGGAGAGATCAGTTTGGCATATGTGCCCACACAGGAGAACATTATAGACCTTTTCAGAAAGGCTCTGCCTAGGGTGAAGTTTGAAGCTTTCGGCAAAGCTTTGGGCTTACTTCCTTTTTTGGATTGATTCCACTTAGCTTGGAACTTCCTTATACATGTGCCAACTCCTTGTCACCACATTGCCCCTAGGGGGTATTTGTTGATATATTTAGGTAGTGATGTGTGTGAACACACTAGGATTGCCAGGGCACTTTCTTCCCTCTTTAGGAGTCCCCCCCCCCCCTTGTATATATGCCTATAAACCTAACATGTCACTAATCTTTGTACATTCTAGTGGTAATACATTCAATATTGTGTGTTGTGCTCCAAGGTTCGTTTCCTTCCTTGTGTTGTTCACGTGCTTCTGTAGACCTCAAACTCCAACAAATATCTCATGCTCATGATTTTTTTTTATGTTCTCTTTTTTGTGCAAAAGAACATTTGTGGTCTTCAAGAAAAATGAGTCAAGTGTTGATATTTGTGCAAATGCTTTGTCTCCATGATCTTTTAAAAAATCACACAAAAAATAAAATAATGTATGGACAAAGAAAAAAAGAACTCAAATAGTGAACCAAAATCGGAGAAAATAATGAACATGCAGAATTTGAAGAAGTTCAATTTAAATCATGCATCGACTACCATTTCATTTTCTCTTTTATATTCTGAATTCTTTCTTCTATCTCTTGTTCTACCTCTCATTCGATAATTTCTAGGTATTTTTTAATGCCACTATTGTATCTTATGCGACTCTTGTTTAGTTAGAGGTTTTGAATATCTTATTCCACTGTTGTTCAATTAGAGGACCTAAGTATTTTTTGACTCTGTATCCACTTATGTAATCCTTTTCTATTTGTATATTATGCCACTATTGTTCAATCAAAGGTTCTAAATAATTTTTGACTCTATATCCACTTATGTAATTGGCCATTATATTTCCATTTAAAGTCGCTAATTGTATTGCACCACTAGGAGCTAATTTGTACACCATGTATGGTCCATGACCTCTCTTGCATAGTTTTTACCCAATTCTTTTATTGTGAATGCCAATACCAAGTCTCCTTTGGTTAAATCTTTATTTTTAATATGCATTTAAAAATATGGCTTTTTTCTTATTTTATTTTCATATAAAGAATCTATTGATTGATATGTGGTTGCTCCCAAATTTTATAATTCTTTAACTGTATCAACCAATTCATGTCCTCTCCATTCTAGGATTTGTGCTTCTTTGAAGGTTGGAATTAAGAACTCCATAGGAAGGATAGGATAATGGCCATACACCATATTAAATGGTGTTGTGCCAATACTGGTTTTGTAAGCAACTCTATAAGCCTAGAGAGCATGTAGTTAACTATCCCAATCTAATATTTTACTCTTTTCTATCTTTTGTAAAGCTCTACATACCACTTTATTCGCATTTCTTCTTATCGCCCTAGCTTCTGCCCACTTCATTAGGTACAAAAGAAGGATGGAAGAGATCCAAGGAGAATGGGAGGAGTTAAGAAGAGAAAGCCAAAGGCCAAAAGAGCAAGTACAAAAAAGATAAGAACATGGTTTAAAGAAAGAACATATTACGAAGCAAGTATAGGAATTATCAAAAGAGTACCAACAATATCAGATGTATATAAGAAAAGAGGTTGATGCATTCAGAGATGAAGTTAAGAAAAATATGTAAGGAGTGATGGAAGCAATACAAAAGGAGAAGAACCAAATAGAAGGAAAAATAATGAAGCTGGAGGAAATAAAGGAAAATATCAATCTAGTTGAAGAAGAGATTTATAGGGATGATCAACAAAACAACCCAATTTTAGAGAAAGAAGAGTATGAAGCTCATGCAAAAAGAAAAGCAAATACATATGTCAAATATGACACAATAGATCATGTCGAGGAAGAAAATTTGCAATCATTATACTAGACTAGCATACCTATGGGACTTGTATAAGAAATATGAGGCAAAAATAATTGAATTTTTTGTTCAAAAAACAAATAGACCCATCAATTCTTTTACCAATTTTGACAATTTGGATTTTTTGATATCCTATCTTCAGGAATATATTAAAGAATATCATGTGAGTATCTGCGGCAAGGAACTTGATGGTTTTTTGGAATATTCAGACAATCACTTTGTTTTGACTAAGGAATTTTTCACAAAGTCAACCTTGCATGAAGGAGGGATTTTTTTGCTACTCACAAGGAATGGAGGCATGTATGGATAGAAGCATCCATAAGCTTAAGATTAAATCTTGAATATTTGCCAGAAGAAGGGATTAACCAGATTTTTGGGAAAGAAGAAGAGGTGGAGATATTCCAAAGACTTGGTTAAATGTTCATAAGTTAGCAGGACCACCAAGCATTTGGTCAACCAAGTCCTATATGTTAAATATATGTGATCCATTTATAGTGGACATGAAAGATGTACAAATTATATGTGTATACTACAATGAGAAGTTTGAAGATGATCAAAGCTTGTTCAAAGAAATTTTCAGAGATAAACATCAAGTCAATGAAACTTTTGGGTTTTCACTCTTCTACAAAGACACATTTTTTTCTTAATGAATGAAGCACTGGATTGGGACTACTCCATGACATACTTTACGAGAGTCATATTTATTCAGCCTATACATCTTCAAACCTTTGAGGATGCCTTTACAACATGATTTTTTGAAAAGGATTCAAAGATTTTTTGAAGAGTCTCTCTAGGTCTTGAGGTGAGATTAGAGACTTCAAACTATTTCTTTGGAGCAATAAAGCAGAAACATAGTGGATTCATTAGAAGCCTCCATTAACTAGAGAAGGGCGATGATAGACATCATTAATGATATAAATTTAGAAGAGAGACAAAGATATGCTAATATTCAACAATTGTACAGCAGAAGACAGAGCTAGTGAAGCTTTCAAAATTAACACTTACCATGTTTGATGAGGACATCAAAACATTTAGAAGGGGGAATATGGTGAATGAAGAAGACCAAAGAAGACAAGAAACAACACCAAAACTTGTATTTTGATACTTTTCTTTGTAAATAGCTGGAAAAAGTAGAGATAGAAAGCTCTAAATTTTGTAAAACTTAGGGAAAGCCTTTCTTGAGTTATCATAGAGCTATGTAAAAAGTTAGATCACATGATCTTAGATAGTAATTTAGAAGCATAAAATTTGAGAACTTGAGAATTATTTTGAAAATGCTGCATCATTGACTTTTATTCAAGATAAGAAAGTTTTGATATTTTAGTCAAATTTTCCAAGAAAAATGGGATGGATTAGATAGGAATCATTCAATTTGGTGCTATATTCATTGAACTATGATCCTTTTATGTTTTCTATTGTAATGTCTCAAAAAGTCATGTGTTTACTAACTTCATATTTTCTTTATATTTGATGATTTCATATAAAATCTTACTTGATTCTTGTATGAATGGTTGATTTTTTTATTACATTATTCTTTAAGCAACTGATTAGGTTATCTCAGCCTTGGATCAAAAATTTGAAGGAGTCTAATATTTCATTAAAAAGATCGATCATGTCACTATTGTTACAATGGGATAGATGCTCAAATAATGGATAAGTGAAATGGTTTCTAAGCCACACACACTCTACAGTCACTATGAAAGCTACCTTGTACCCAACCTAACAACTAGAAGAGGCCATAGTAGGCTACTTCTTGTTCAACCAAGATATGCATGAGATACCAAGCATGAAGCAAAAATTATTGGTGAATACATGAGTTTCATAGCAACCAGCCTAGTTTGAGTTAGAGAAGACATGTAAATCTAGTGATAATGATCCTCCCTTGGTATAAAACAATCCAATTAGTTAGGCACCACCCAAGTAGTGAAAGATGCACTTAACCATCTATTAACACTTGACACATGGGCAATGCATAAACCTACTTATCAACATAGACAAAAAAACTAAATATCAAGTTGAGTCATGCATAAATAAATCAAGCATCCAAGAGCTTTCTGATAGACAACAACATCAAATGCATCTTTAGCATCATGAAGACTCAATTTTAAGCATGTATCCATTGGAGTGGCAATAGGTTGGCAATCTCCAAGGCCAAGATGCTACAATACTATGTCAGTATGCAAATCAGCCTTACATTGGGCAATATGCTTCTCGTAAGGACCAATGAGCAACATGTAATCAACACATACAACAATGATCAAAAGTACATCATCTACACCTGCAACAGAAAGACTATAATGACCACCACATGCTAGAGAGATCACTCTCCTCCCAACCTTATGCATGTATATATAGCTGCTCGAATCAACGAGGACCAAAAATGTAACTAGAGTCTACAAGTGCATGTGCAATCTCCTCCACTCATTTCATACCTTCCACTAGAGTCCACTAGTGGTTGTTGTACTCACCTCTTGAGCTAAGTCTCCCTGGACTCAAGTTAACTTGAGTTAGAAGGCTCTAGAGCACCTTGGGCAAAACTCTCTCCCCATTCTCCCCATGGGAGTTGAACCCAAGACCTCCTCCTTCACAACCATGGGACTTTCATTTATGTGATACTAACTCCTATTCTTGAGTTTGATACAAGACTCATTATTATTGGTCAATCTTTAGATGTTATTAGAGTCCTTTAAACATATTTCACCAATCAAAATTATGTTTAAAGTCCAAACATCTATTGATGATTGATCCAATAGTAATGCTACTATGGATAGATAACTTTGAACTTTATAGCTTGTTTAGGAAAAGTTCATGGATTGGAGATCCATTTCTTGGAACTTTCTATTCTTAAATGAAAATTTCACACTTGCTTCAAGTCATTAGGAACTTATCTTATTTCCTAAAGATTGCTTAGATAGTTGCATCATTTACCAGAGATGCAACTACAGAACCAAACATCCTCTTATTGACCTCAAAAATCAATTGATTTTGAGGTTCAACCTTTGATTTCCATCATTCCTTGGGATGAAACCAAAAAAAAATCTTCATAGTTTATTAGAAGATCGTCATGTTCTAGGTCCCATCATATAGTATGAATTTATGTGTATTTTGGGAAGAGTTCATGAATCAATTAAGATCCTCTACTTGGAACGTCTACCTTCCCAAAAATAAATTCATCTCGAACATGTTAGGAGAATGATCTCACTTGGAATAGAAGGCTTGACTATTTCATTTAAGTGTTTCTCTTTTAGGAAATATCTCAATTCCTAAAAGTCACTTACCGAGGTTTCATCGTGAGATACGAATCTTGAAACCACAAAGAAACTTCTTAGAGCTTTCGAAATCTTCTAAATAGAAGAGTGCTCATGGACCCTGGAAATATAGCTGAAGTTATCATCCAATCTTGGGATGCTTGAGAAGTTACATAATTTACGTAACTAATCAACTAAAGCTTATCTGCATGACTTTCTAAATACATCTGGGACTTAGAGAAATCAAACATCGCAAAAAGTTTGCAAGTAATTAAATTTTCTTGGTCATCAAGAAAATTTAATACTTAACTTTCTCCTAGTAAGACATCAAACATACTTAATTGTCATTAAGTATTTATTTTTGATAACGGAGTATCAACTTGGGAAGGAATCGACTAATTACTTGAGCTGCAAACTAGAATTAGCATGTCTTTGCAACTAACTAGTCGTCTGTCTTCCCTAATGTCAAATCGTGAGCTTTATAAAGTAAGTTAAATACTAAGAGAGTACAATATCATATCTACTTGCAAACAACATCCCATTCTATCATGCAAATGCATGTATCTACATGCAAATCCATATGCTCACATGTGTATGCATGCATGTTCTTTGCATGCCCCAAAAAATAATGCAACAATCATGGCATGAGCTTGATGCATGACTTTTCCTTGTACTAAGAATGTTTAACCTTTCCTTTGTCCTAATGCACTATGATATAAAAACATATCCTTGTGGTGCAATAAAAAGCTTACGCAATGGAAAAGAAATATGGAATTAAATTACCAAAATACATTCTTTGATGCACAAGGATCCTTTTTTAAATCAAGTCTTTCCTTAATGCAAACTAATGCTTGGAATGAGAAGTGGATTTTTTCATTATCCTAATCTAGACTTAATCGATTGAAATCTCGACTATTTCAATGTGCATCTTAGGATTAAGTGTAGACTAATGAAAACAAGATAAATCAAGCATCAAGGCCAAGTAGAAACTGGAAAATACTTAGCTTTGATCATAGCTTCGTCCATCCTTCTTTCAAAAGTAGATCCTTAGGAAAGAACGATTCTTCATAATTGCATCTCTTGGAAGCAAACATCAGTGCATGATCGACTTCAGTCTATCACAAAACAATCGCACAACCTGAGCTCAAATCATGTATGCTGCTCCCATCGGCCAGGATGTATGCAATCGAGTTTTCTTTAGAGCTATATTTGTTTATGATCACAATGTGATCGTGGTGTTGTGAGCTATTGTGGGTACCATAAGCGTACTGACAGCCCATCGACTTGTGTTCAAACCCTGATGAAGGCATCAACAGGAATCTCTATTCTTTTGACTAGCACCCTAGAGACTGAATAATATAATAGCTTTTAACTATTTGAACTACGCGGCCTTTCTGTGGAGTGGTGTAAGCGAGCACTCCTTCCTGCACAAGTCATGGGTACAAATCCGGTGGTCTATGCTTCATCCTCTATTTTGCTTGCAGATGCAAGGTTTTGTAGCGCGTCCAAACCCCGTCCCTGTTCGTACTAGAGATATACCTTTTGCTTCTCCTTCATCATGGAACGTAAGCTTCAAGATATAATCTTTATGCAGGATTGCTCACCGAAGCGTACCTCCTTCTTGGATAGACGATGTGTGATAGTTTCAGAGGTGTATTGTTTGATTCTTGGCTGTGCTAATCTCTCAACGAGATCCTCATTTTATGAAATACTGTCCGCGAGAATACTATGTAATAAGAAAAGAACATTTGTTACTCAAGCATCTGCGACGGCCGTGCTGTTACAGGAAAGAATTCTCCAGGAGCCGGTCACGGGTTCGAGTCCTTGAGGTGCGCAAGACCATCTTTTGCTCAGAGGCATTGATCGTGGCCAATTTCCATGCCGAGACGAGCGTCAGGCAGACAAATCTCCATCCGGCTCACGGATTCATGCAGAAATGCATGTCGAGTGTCCGTCCGCAGGCCAAAACTAAACAAATCTTTTTCTGTACTTTGAGTTACGAGTTGCAAAACATGAACATTCTATATGTTATATGCAAAGAATATAAACATGATGATGGATCTATCAAGGTCACCATAGATCTTCAACCTAGAGGCTCTGATACCAATGCAATAGAAAGACTATAACGACCACCACATGCTAGAGAGATCACTCTCCTCCCAACCTTATGCCTGTATATATAGCTGCTTGAATCAAGGAGGACCACAAATGTAACTAGAGTCTACAAGTGCATGTGCAATCTCCTCCACTCCTTTCATATCTTCCACTAGAATCCACTAGTGGTTGTTGTACTCACCTCTTGAGTTAAGTCTCCCTGGACTCAAGTTAACTCAGGTTAACTTGAGTTAGAAGGCTCTAGAGCACCTTGGTTAAAACTCTCTCCCCATGCTCCCCATGGGAGTTGAACCCAATACCTCCTCCTTCACAACCATGAGACTTAACCACTAGGCTAAGTGGATTACTTGAATATGAGAGCACATGAACTTATGCTTGAGTCTATTCTTGAGATCTTTGGTCCTACAGACGTGTGACCAAATGGTGTCCGATTTCAGATCTGTCTCAACCAGCGAGACCCTTAGATCATAGACTTACTTTATTACAACACGGTTACCATATGAGGTGCTCTCAGTTGGATTGTTCCCAAAACCATGTGCAATCAAGTAGGCATGTCTCTTTTCATACCAAACACATGGTGCTTGCTTCAAACCATATAATGCCTTTTCAACATGCACACTTTGTTTTAAAATGCCATTTTTTGCACAAAACCATGGAGTTGAAATACATGCACTTCTTCATGTAAGTCACCATTCAAAAATGTAGTTTCAATGTCCAACTGATGTCCATTCCAAGCATAATGAGTTGCAAGTGCACAAATGCTACAAACAATGGTCATTCAACATGTACAAGCAAAGTTCTCATCAAATTCAATGCATCTTTCTTGAGCATAACCTTTGGCAACAAGCCTAGCTTTATACCTATCAACTACCATCAAGCTTAAATTTCATCTTGTATACCCATTTGCCAATGGCCTTTTTTCCTGGAGGAAAATCACATAAATAACAAGTACCATTCTTCATAATAGCATCATATTCTGATTGCATAACAACCATCCCATTTTTTAAATTTTGTGGTTCATCAAAAGAAATAGGCTCATCATCGTCACAAAGACTAGTGACAACCATAGCATAGCAATCTGATGCAAAGGAAGCAACATGAGAGCCTAAACAAGTACGATATGACAAAGGTGCATCCAATTCTCGATCTCTCAAAGTTTGCACCAACACGTTAGGCATAGTTTTAGCCTTTTCAATGTCAGCCCTCTCACCAAAAAGTGCATCATGTAAATATGCTTCGAAAATGGAATGATCTAGATTATCATTTGGAACCTATAAAGCATGAGATATTGCCTCATTTGGACCAGCACTTGATTGTCCCCTATAAAAAATGGCAACAAAATATTGTACATATCCTTGGAGATAACCGATGTCTCCTTGGTACATGAAAGTAATGGGTGAATTGCATCTTCCACAAAAACAGCATTCCGACTAACCAAAATGCATTTAATTTGTGTACGATATAGATGATAGCCTTTGCTTTTAGAGTTGTACCCAACAAAAATACATTTGATTGCTTTATCATCCAATTTCATGCATTTTTTTTCAAGCACTAATGCATATGCCATACAACCAAAGATGCATAGATGAGTAACAGATGGCTTGTGACCATGCCAAGCCACATAAGAAGTGATCGATTGTAGTGATTTGGTGGAACACATATTAAGTATATATGCTACACACATAATGGCCTCAAGCCAGAAGCTATATGGTAAAGCCTGACTTTTGAGCATACGCCTCATTATCTCCATGATAAACCTATTCTTTCTTTAATCAACTACATTTTTTTGAGGTGCATATGAAACTCTACATTTATGTTTTATCCCATGCTCAGCGAGAAATGCATTAAAATAAAAAAACATGTATTCTTTCCTCAATCAATATGGAGGGTGCCCAATTTACATGTTGATAGATTTTTAGCCAAAATTATAGACTATTTGAAGCACATAGACACTTAGGAATTTGTGTTCAATGGATACATCCATACATGCTTGGAGAAATCATCCATAAAAGTCACAAAGTAAAGGTAGTTGCCAAAAGGTGTCTACATAGGACCACAAACATCACTATGAACAAGCTGCAATTTGTGACTAAATTGAACTAAACCATCTTTTAAGAAGGAGGAACATTTTTCCCAAAATAAATCTTTCACGAACATTTTTGCAAGGTGCCCCAAGTTTGGGCAAAGGCGACACCATTTCAGATTTTTGCAAGCATAAAAAAATAGAAAAATTCAAATGACCAAAGCATGCATGCTAAAGCTTTGCATATGTGATGGCTTGCGAATCTTGGAGTGGACATGCTGAATCATTCACAAGTTTTGCATAGTCTGTGAGCTTATACAAACCATAAAATAAAATGCTAGAAGCAATAATAACATCACCATTTGAGGGAAAGAGGTGCCATCAACAATAGTCACAACCATCTTACCACCCCCCATTATAGGAAAGTGGAGTTGTTAGTACATGTGATAGTACTCTTTGTAGGGGTAGGCTCTGTTAAAAGTCAAGCTTCAAGCTAAAAATTCGTGGGGAATCTTTTATGGACATGTGGAGCAATCAAAGGAAGCCAAAAGCCACGAGATTCCATCAAGAAAAGTCACTCAACCACTCCCCAAGTCATCTCAACTAATTCCTCCAAGTTAGGAGGCTGATTTGGAAAGGTAGTTCCTAGATTTTAGGGGCACACCTCTCACTATAAAAGGAGCATGTATCCCGACTTCTTTTGGGCCATCTTCTTGGAGTTTTAGCTCATGTAAAGTGAGCACTAAGTGCTGGAGTTATGATAAGCAAGCCCCTTGCTTAAGCAACCCCCTTGCTTGCTTGTTTGTTTTCTTTTAGTAGGCATATCTATGTGTGTGCGCAGGCAGTGTTGCAACTCTCTACCCCTGAGTTGTTAGCATTGGTTCTCCCTCATATGGTATCCATTTGATGTAATTCTTGTCTCATTGGATAGCTATAAGAGTCTATTTTATGCTTACCAATTCTCTGGAGCATTCTCTGAGTAAGCTGGGAGCAACATTCATTTTAGTGAAGTTGTGTGATTGATATCTCTCTCTTTGTGTAGGCTCTGTTGGAAATATTTTGCTCTCTGTTGTAAGGGCTGGTTCTCCTTCTCTATGTATCCATTTGCTATGATTTTGGTGTCATTGGGTAGCTATTAGAGTCCTCTAAAGTTGACATACGTTTGAGATTCATTCTCTGTATAATATCTGAGAAAAGTTTGCTGGAGTGAAGTGAGGTCTCTGCTTGACTAGCAGTTGTGAGCATTCAACTAGCTCATGTTGTAGACATTGTTTCTCTTTGTGTAAGCATCCATTTCAAGTGAAATTTGTTTTGTTGGAAAGCCCTTGGTGTCTACTACAGGTCTACAAAAGCTCACTGGAGTTCTCTGCATAAGCTCTGAGTAAGAGCATTTTTGGTGTGCAGAGGTCAAAGAAGGATACCTGTGGAGGTCATTCGCGCTTCATCGTTGCTTAGGGGTTGAGATACTTGCCCCATCAGTGGTATCAGAGCATTTGGGCATCTTGGAGGTATCACATACAAGCAAGAAGACATCTTGGAGTTGGTGGTTGAAGAGTTGCATCAACAAAAGCTTCTTGGAGGTAGCTCACATCAAGGGGGAGCTATTCTACTCAAATTTGCAAGAGCACAAGGTGTCCATCTAAGGAAAGCTTTGGATTGAGGTAACCTCAGAGCCTCATTTTCATTTTACACACATTGGAGCATTAGCCAAGGGCTAGGTCAAGTATCAAAGACTAGATATGGGAGACTTCAACACTCAAATTGAAAAGCTAGACAAAGGTAACTATCAACCATGGAGATTTAGGGTCTCCAACTATCTTATGGGCAAGGGCCTTTGGGGGTTGATTAGTGGAAGTGAACCAAGACCTAGGTTGGATGAGAATCCAACCAATGACCAAAGAAGGGCCTTTAGGGAATGGAATGAAAGAGACAAGAGGGTTATCTTTATTCTTTCCCAACACATTAGCAATAGCATGATCGGCCATATCCAAGACCTGGATTCAAGCATGAAGGTATGGGAGACACTTGAAAGGCTTTATTCAACAAGCACCAAAGCAAGGAAGATCCAACTCAAGAATGAGCTCAACAACCTTAGGAAGAGCTCAGGGAGTAGCATAAATGACTACATACTTAAGGTCAAGGAGTTATCAGATGCATTGGGATCCATTGGAAGCCACGTAGACGATGACGATCTTGTGGCTTATACTCTCAATGGTTTGAGAGATGATGAGAAGTGGAAACCCTTTACCACTTCAGTTTATGTAAGGGATAATCTTCCCGATTTTGAGCAATTGGTTGCTCTCATGGTCACCGAAGAAATGAACATAGGTGGAAGTTCAACTAAAAGCAAAGATGCACAAGTTTTCTATGCAGGTAATCAAAGGGGCAAAGGAAGACAAGGACAAGGAAGGGGCAAAGGAAGGTTTGGAGGAAGGCAAGGCCACTCAAGAAATCAAGGACATGACCAAGGCACCTCATCACAAAGAGGGAGAGGAAGATCAAGAGGAAGAGGAGGACGACATCAACAAAACAGGAATCAAGATGGCGAAGGATGTTACATATGTGGCAAGTTTGGCCACTATGCTAGAGATTGCTACCAAGGAGGAAACCAAAGGAAATATAATCAAGGTTCTTCATACAAAGGCCAAGGTAATTATGCTTCTACAAGTTCAAAAAATGACAATCTCTTGATGATGCACATGAATGGGAATTCAAGCAAAGTAGATAACACTTGGTATATTGATAGTGGATGTAGCAACCATATGAGTTGCAATGCTTCTTGGTTTACTAATCTACATGTTCCCAAAGGTAAAGGACATGTAGAAACAGGTGATGATACAGCCCATGAGATCTCCCATGTTGGAGATGTAGCTTTGGATGACAAGGAGGAAGGAAGATGTCTCAAGGATGTCTTGCATGTACCTACCATCACAAAGAACTTGGTGTCCGTTGGGCAAATGGTTGAAAGAGGCTATCAAGTAAGGTTCAACAAAGGTGGATGCTTTGTGGAGAACCCTAAGCAAGGTTACAAGGTCATAGCAAGAGGAAAGAAGCAAGGGAGACTCTTCACTTTGGAGGTAAATTCTCATTCTACTCAACATGTCTACTTCACATATGGAAATAAGAGGATTTCGGAGTTGGACTTGTGGCACAAGAGGATAGGTCACATCAACATACAAAGAATGAAGGAAATGCAATTCAAGAGGCTGGTTGAAGGTCTTCCCAACTTCCAAGGACAAGGTATGAAGCATTTATGTGAATCTTGTCAACTAGGGAAGCAAGCGAGACTTCCATTCAAGAAGAGTGGCTACATAAGCCAACATCCATTGGAGTTGATACATACAGATGTGTGGGGGCCAACGAAAGAGCAATCCATTGGAGATAACAAGTACTTTGTCACTTTTATAGATGATTGCACAAGGATGGTTTGGGTTTATTTCATCAAAAACAAATCAGATGTGTTTACATGTTTCAAAGCATTCAAGGCAATGGTAGAGAAGGAAACAGGTACATATATCAAGAAGCTAAGGTCCGATGGAGGGGGAGAATATTTCTCAAATGAGTTTTCTGATTTTTTAATGGATCAAGGCATCAAGAGGCAAGTAACATGCAGGTACACACCCCAACAAAATGGAGTAGCAGAGAGAAAGAATAGATACATTGCCGAGATCGCTAGAGCAATGCTTAATGAGATGAATGTACCTAACATGTTTTGGAGTGATGCAGCAAATACCGCCGTGTATCTAATGAATAGGGCTCCTACCTCAGGGATCCATGGCTTGACACCATATCAAGCCTATTATGGTAAGAAACCTGATCTTTCCCACTTGAAGATATTTGGATGTACTTGTTATGTACATGTGCCAAGTGAATTGAGGCACAAGCTACAACCAAAGGCAGAAAAGTGTGTGTTTCTAGGATATTCAAATGATCATAAAGGTTACAGGTGCTTCAACCCAAATACAAAGGACTTGAGGATATCAAGGGATGTAGCATTTGATGAGCTACTCCCTTGGTATAAGAAGTATGATTGTATGCAGGACTATGAAGAAGAAAAGCATGGACATGATGAAGAACAAATCAACCTAGAGCTAAGCGGCCCAAGGTGTTCCATCAATGAAGATAGTTCAAGCATGAACTCACCATGGAGGGGGAGACCTTCATCAAGCTATGAAGCACAATCAATCAACAAAGGCAAAGCAACATTGGTGGAGTTGGATGAAGAAGGTAATGAAGTTGAAGATGATGAAGGACACATGATGGAGAAAGAAGCCACGTCAAAGAAAGAGATCAAGTTCCCAAGGCAAAGGAGGTTTATTCCTCCAAAAGGTGAAGAAAGGAAGTCTTCTAGAGTTAAGTATCCAACTCAAAGGTTTACTTATGATTCATACATGGCAACACATTATGCATATATGAACAAAGTAGTAGAAGATCATGAGCCCGATTGCTATGAAGATGCAAGCAGGTACACCGAATGGAAAGAGGCAATGCAAGAAGAGATCGACGCACTTGAGGAAAATCAAACATGGACTCTAGTGCCCAAGAAGGAGAACATGAAGGTAATAGGTAATAAGTGGGTGTATAAAGTAAAGAGGAATTCAGATGGATCTATTTCTAGGTTCAAAGCAAGATTGGTGGCTAAGGGTTTTGCACAAACCTATGGAGTGGACTTTGAAGAGACATTCAGCCCCGTGGCAAAGATGAGCACCATTAGGACACTCATTGCAATGGCTGCTAGCAAAGGATGGAAGCTCTTCCAATTGGATATCAAGAATGCCTTTCTCAATGGAGACTTGGAAGAAGAGGTATACATGGAGCAACCACTAGGTTTTGTTCATAAAGAGTTTCCACATCATGTTTGTAGGTTGAAGAAGGCACTTTATGGCCTAAAGCAAGCTCCAAGGGCTTGGAACCAAAGATTGGTGGACTATTTGATCAAATGTGGTTACAATCAACGCAAGGCGGATCCATCTCTCTTCATCAAACAAAGAGGAGACCTTGTGGTCTACATGTGTGTGTATGTAGATGATCTTATCATTACAGGTAATGATACAAAGGGCATTGAGGAGATCAAGGCAAAGCTTGGAAAGGAGTTTAGGATCTCTGATCTTGGAGATCTTAGGTATTTTCTTGGCATTGAAGTTGTATACAAAGAAGAAGGTATTATGCTCATACAAAGGAAGTATATTCTAGACCTACTTGAGAGGTTTGGGATGCTACATTGCAAGCCTATTTCAAATCCCATGGAAGTTAATGAGCTCCATTGATGGAGAGCCATTAGAGGATGTAACTTTGTATCGATCTATTGTAGGCTCTTTCAATTATGCCACAATAACCAGGCCTGACATAGCATATGGAGTTGGAGTGTTATCACAATTTATGCATAGTCCAAGGACTACACACTTGCAAGCTGCAAGAAGAATGTTGCGATATCTCAAAGCCACTATAAATGAAGGATTGTTCTACTCATTTGATGATGATATGCAGGTCAAAGCTTATTCCGATGCCGATTGGGCCGGTTCGAAGGAAGATAGAAGGAGTACAAGTGGTTACCTAGTCATGCTAGGTAGCAAGATCATCTCATGGATTTCAAAGAAGCAACCCACGGTGGCATTATCTTCCACCGAGGCTGAGTATAGAGCTTTGGCTCAAGTCACATGTGAGCTAATGTGGATTAAGAAGTTATTTATGGAGCTTAATTTGCAGGTTGACACATATCCAATTTTTTGTGACAACATGAGTAGCATTCATCTAGCATCGAACCCTGTCTATCATGCTAGAACCAAGCATATTGAAGTGCACTATCACTTCATAAGGGAAAAGGTGATATCCAAGGAAGTTTCAGTACATCATATTGGTACTAAGGACCAAGTTGCGGACATGTTTACAAAGGCTTTGGATGGGATGAAGATTTCAAAATTCAAGCAATGCATCAACATGAAGGAGCTTGGATGAGGATGAAGAATTGAAGCTTGAGGGGGAGTGTTAAAAGTCAAGCTTCAAGCTAAAAATTCGTGGGGAATCTTTTATGGACATGTGGAGCAATCAAAGGAAGCCAAAAGCCACGAGATTCCATCAAGAAAAGTCACTCAACCACTCCCCAAGTCATCTCAACTAATTCCTCCAAGTTAGGAGGCTGATTTGGAAAGGTAGTTCCTAGATTTTAGGGGCACACCTCTCACTATAAAAGGAGCATGTATCCCGACTTCTTTTGGGCCATCTTCTTGGAGTTTTAGCTCATGTAAAGTGAGCACTAAGTGCTGGAGTTGTGATAAGCAAGCCCCTTGCTTAAGCAACCCCCTTGCTTGCTTGTTTGTTTTCTTTTAGTAGGCATATCTATGTGTGTGCGCAGGCAGTGTTGCAACTCTCTACCCCTGAGTTGTTAGCATTGGTTCTCCCTCATATGGTATCCATTTGATGTAATTCTTGTCTCATTGGATAGCTATAAGAGTCTATTTTATGCTTACCAATTCTCTGGAGCATTCTCTGAGTAAGCTGGGAGCAACATTCATTTTAGTGAAGTTGTGTGATTGATATCTCTCTCTTTGTGTAGGCTCTGTTGGAAATATTTTGCTCTCTGTTGTAAGGGCTGGTTCTCCTTCTCTATGTATCCATTTGCTATGATTTTGGTGTCATTGGGTAGCTATTAGAGTCCTCTAAAGTTGACATAAGTTTGAGATTCATTCTCTGTATAATCTGTGAGAAAAGTTTGCTGGAGTGAAGTGAGGTCTCTGCTTGACTAGCAGTTGTGAGCATTCAACTAGCTCATGTTGTAGACATTGTTTCTCTTTGTGTAAGCATCCATTTCAAGTGAAATTTGTTTTGTTGGAAAGCCCTTGGTGTCTACTACAGGTCTACAAAAGCTCACTGGAGTTCTCTGCATAAGCTCTGAGTAAGAGCATTTTTGGTGTGCAGAGGTCAAAGAAGGATACCTGTGGAGGTCATTCGCGCTTCATCGTTGCTTAGGGGTTGAGATACTTCCCCCATCAGGCTCAAGTGAACTAAAGAAACTAGATTGTGACAAAGGTTGAGTAGGAAAATGAATCTTCATGTAATGATGAGGCGAAAGGAGATGAAAAGTGGAAGAAAGCAATGAAAAAAGAAAGCAAGACTTGGAATTTAGTTCCAAAGACACCAAAACAAAAGGTAATTGGTTGCTAGTGGGTTTTTAAGATTGAAAGACATAGTGATGGTAGTGTATCAATATATAAAACTAGCCTTGTAGCAAAGGGATATGCCCAAACTCAAGGATTGGACTATGAGGAAACATTTAGTCCAATAGCAAACATGGCCACAGTGAGAAATTGGTTGGCTTTAGCTGCAAGTAACAAATGGATATATATCAATTAGACATAAAGAATGTCGTTCTTAATGGTGAGTTAAGTGAAGAAGTGTATATGTCACAATCAGATGGTTATGTGGATGCAAAATATCCATATCATGTATGCAGATTAAAGAAAGCATTGTACGGTCTTAAACAAGCACCAAGGGCATGGAATGCAAGGTTGGTAAAGTATCTTATGTTGCAAGGATACACAAGTAGTCATTTTGATCCTTCACTTTATGTAAAATATGTAGATGACATGTGCATCTATGTATGCATTTATGTGGACGACTTTTTTATTACAGGAACTGATGCAAAAGCAATTGAAGCGATCAAAGGTAATTTGAGACAAGAAAAATAAGTCCATTATGCTTGTTGTAGATCCAAACTTCTTTGCTAATTAGAAGGGCAAGGGTAAATGCATCTCTTCCTCTAGTTTCAAACCATGTGAAGAAAGATTATAGGTAGAAACACTTATGCAAATACTATAATTCTATAGCTCGGGCTGCAATTTTACGATGTTGATACTATTTTGTGGAGTTCTTCCATACTCGTCCTAAGGGTTTAGTGAGGATTGATCTAGAAGATATAGTTTTTAAATAGGTCAGACATTATATGTGAAACTAGCCAAATCTCCCCAAAAACTATAAATAGAGCTGGAGAACTCATTTTTGGGGTTAGCTAGTTTGAGGTGTGCACATTGTTAGAGATCTCTTGTGCTTTTAGTTATGAATAGAAGTGATTCTCCTTCCATTGTCGTGCTTATTATCTCTTCCATGTGTATGTGTGCATTAATGTGCTTTTTACCTTCATCTTTGTGCACATCACCCATTCACGATCATCATATCATCCTTACATCTCCATTGATTGACAATTAAGGAGGTGGAGTTTCACAATACGGTACTCATCTTTGTCTAGCGCAACACCAAATTTGGCACTATTGTTGGTGAGCATGCTCAAGGATGAACGTTTGATGGTAAGAGTGGTAGGAGATCAATGTTGGAAGGTAATTAGTAAGATTATTTTGAGTTTTTCACTAATTTTATGTTCTTTGACCTCATCTTCACTCTCCTTACCTCCATGCTCCATAGCCACACTTCATCATCTTCATCAAAATTTTTAATTTTTGTCCATATCTACTCTCTTTCCTTTATTTCCCTCGTTTTCTAGTGTGTATGAGAGAGAGAGAGTGTGTGTGTTTGTGTCGGAGTCATTTTTTTATGCTTTTGACTTCTTATCCAAGTTTCATCCTCATTTTTTAGCTCAGCAGAGTGTGCATGTAGTTTCCTTGTGTTTTCAAATTCTACGCCCACCACCTTGGCCTGTCGAGACATGCCAAAAGGTGAAGTTCTTGACATTGCATCTACAACATAACAAAGATCTCCTCAATGCCTTGTTGGAGCACTAGATGCTTTGGCCAAATTCTAAGTTTTGGCTTTGTGTCAACATGCAACAAGCCTAGCCAATTGCATTAGGGATGCCCTATTGCAATAGATTGGTATGAGAGAGACCACTCTTTCTCATCAAAATTTCTGATTTTTTTCCATAGACTAGTCCATCACAATAGGGCATCCCTATTGCAATAGGTTGGGCTGGTCACCTATTATCATAGGGCTAAACTTAAAATATTGTTAAAGCATCTAGTTCTCCAAGAAGGCATTGAGGAGTATCTCCCCTGCCTTGCTTTCCTCCTCTACCGCTTCCTCTAGTACCTCTTCCTCTACCTGTGTAGTTAACTTGAGAGGTACTAGCCTCTTCTTCATTTTTCTTTCTTTTACCTTTATCCTTATTTTTATTCTTATCTATATAAAGGGCAGAAGATTGGTTACCTCTAGAGTTGTGACCATTCTTGTTGAGCTTTGTCTCCTGGGTGAAGAGTTGCCCCATCAAGGTGTTGAGGTCAGGTATTTTCATATCCATATAAAGGTCCATTACTGTGGTGAAGGACTCCCACTTATCATCATCTTTGATTCCATTGATGATCTCCCTTACTATGTGTTCTTCTTCTATCTCCTCTCCAATGCTTGCAAGTTGGTCTGCCACATCTTTCATCTTGGTCACATAATCAGCCACACTTTGCTTTCATTGCTTTTTTAGGGTTGTAAACTCCATCCATATTTGGTTCTTCCTAGCTCTTGTATTTGATAAGAAATATGATGAGAGTACTTCCCAAGTCTCTTGGGAGGTCTTGCAATTCCTAATGTGAGGCAATAAGAAATCAGATATTGAGTTAAGTAGATAAGACTTGGCAAGAGCATCCTTTTCACACCATGTGGTCAACCTTTCTTGCTCTTCCCTTGCGGGTTGATGTTTGCTCTTGAATGTTGGCATCTCTTCATCTCCTGAGATGTATCCATATAGACTTCTTCCTTGGAGGTAGGCTTGCATCCTTAGAGACCATCCTGAGTAGTTGCTTCTATCCAATATGTCAATGAATGATGGAAATCTATCTCCCATCTTGCTTGTTGTTGCTTTGATACCACTATTGGATGAGATGGTGGATAGTCTTCTGAGATGAAGTGGTGTTGCTTAAACTTGCTTCACACCATCCAAATACAATTGCTGGAGAGTGTTGTGGGCCTCTTTAGCTTGCTACTTACTATAAATAATCACCTATGTTGTTTGGAACATGATCTAGAAATCAATAGATCAAGACAAATAGATAGAAAGTTGATCCAAGGTCATAAACTTGCTATTTTAGTCTCTACACATCTTCAATATTTTCAACAATGTTGTGAGCATGATAGCAATTAGTCTAATTCTTTTTTATGATGTCTAATTAACTTAGACAACTACCAACCATGAGTGATTTCGAAAAAAATGATGAACTACACGCTAAGTATGATGTTTAGCGAATCATAGGAGTGCCCTGATATTTTTGGGATGCAATAGTCAACGAACTAGAGAGCAATGAAGTGAAAATATCTCACGATTTAGAGAAGCACTGATAATGAGATTTTGTAGCTATAAAGTAGACAATATACTGAATCTATGATGCCTTACATCACGACAAATGATCAACTATACACTGAGAATAAGCTCTCATAAGATCACTATACTGATGTAGTCATGGCAAAGAAGTGAAGTGAAGATATAATGAAGATGTATGTACTAGATCATATACAAATACAATGTCATTGGAAATAATCCATTGAACAATGTGAGAAGAGTGATTGAGCTATGGAGTGAGATCTCGAATCACAATGTATCACTTTCAATTGATCTCATAAAGTCTAGATATCATGCAGGTCATTTGATCCTCTCTTTATAGTAGACTTTAGAGCCAATTTTTTGAATTCAATTTCAAAAAGTTCACCTAAAAGTAAATCCTAAACTATAGGATATATTATCTCATCAATCAATTACAAGATTTGATGCTTCCTAACTTCCTCGTGGATGTAGGGATCTTTTACAAAGGTAAATGTAATTGATTTTACAAGGGATTGATCATATAAGGCTCCATGAGAAATATGCTAATCATCCAAGTATGTGGGCTTGGATTCTCTTGCACCAACAGGTACAAGCCTTCATTCAAATTTCTTTTAAAGTACCTAAGCATCCTATCTAGCCTTTTTTACTCTCCTCTATTGGTTCTCAATCAAATAGAATGAAATTGACATTTACCTCAATTGGCATGTCATTTGGCTCACTCTCCAATACACCAAACTTATCTAGGCTTGCTCAAATTGTCCACAAATATTTTCTTTCAAGCTCTTAGAGCTTCCTTTACACCACACAAATCTTTTTGGAGACTTCACACATTATTTGGATAGTTAATATCCTCAAGTTTGTTCCATGGAAATAACTTCATTTAAGTCTTTGTTGAGGAATGGATTCTTCACTTCACTTCCAATTGGTAAAGCTTCCAAACTTTCCTTATTGCTAAAACATTGCTAATTTTGATGATACTCATCTTTTCTACTAGATTGAAGGCATCCGACCAAAATCTATTTCATGAGGCTGTAATTACGGATCCATCCACACATATTTTCACTTTATATGCCCATTCAAAATCGATTTTAACAACTTAGTTCATTGGCACTAATTTCTATGAGTCTTTTGACACCAATGTTTTTCAAAGCTTGTTTCCACTCTATATGTTCCAAAGCCCATTTCCATTTGATATGTTTTCTCGTGTCTTTATAACCGTCTAACTCTATATCCTTCAATACATTATTTATGCAAGCCACATGATTCCTCTTAAATGGTAGGTATGTAAGCCTATCTACTGGGTACATTAATCTCATGGATGCCCTTAGATCTTGAGGTGGTTTTCTTGTTTTCATCCTCTTGGTCTTTGCTTCATTTAATGTGATATCATTCTCCACTATGCATCCGCCTTTAGCTCGTTTCCACCTTGATCTAATTTCCACAACCTTTTGTGTTGATAGCACTTCATAGATTAATCATGGGCTTCTCATCAACATCTTTCACATTTGAGCTTTTTTGTTCACTTACATCAAGATGATTTGATCTTTCTTCTATCCATTATTTTGTATCTTCATCATTTTGTACCTGCAAAGTATTATCTTTAACATTTCTAGGAAGTAGCTCATCAAATTATACATCCCTTGAGATCTATTAGGACATCAAGCCTTCACAATGCTTGAGAAGGATTTGTTCTAGGTATAAATGTTGGAGGATAAACACTCCTATGTGCACAACAAAAGCAAATGAACCCTCCCAAGATCTTGAAAATTTTCAAACATAGGCTCTGTATTTTCTGAGTTTCTCTGAGTATATGCAAAGAATGATAATGAAATTTTGCATACTTAAACTAGACTCTAAGATCTTTCAAATGAGAGTAAAATCACTCCATTTGGACACTGGATGATGCCTAAACCAGCTGCAACAAAATAGATAACTTGATCTCTTCACAGAGTATGAGCTAACTAGACAAACAGTGTTTTGGACATTTCTTTGCACATGTGCAGGCACTGAACCCAAGACTTATACCAGACAAAGTAAAACTTATAATCTTTCCAACAAGACAAAAAAAATTCCAAATGGATTCTGGATGAAGGCGAACAACAATTACAAGAACGGGGGGTCTGCAAAAAACATCTAGATAGATAAAGTGTGTAAAAGTGAAATTTCTCCAAAATATGCAGAGAATAGCTAGTAGGGGTGTGCTTAAGCAAGGGGGCAGCTTAGACACGTATTTCCGCAACTCTAAGTCATAATACAACTCATTAAAGGTTTTAAAGACCACATACTAACCTCCTTAACCAATCAAAAGCATATACATGTCAAAAGTGAGGTCCAATCACATCAAGATGTGAGCTAAATCTTCTCTAATCAACTTCTTTCCATTATGGGCATAATTTTATGCCTCCAACTCGTGGAAATCAGCCTCCTTTGATTGTGGATGATGTGGAAGGTTCAATTTGGGGCATGTTCCCACACTCTTGAGCTTGAAAAACTTTCAACACTCCCCCTCAAGCTCAAGTCTTTTCCTTTGTTGCTTCAGCCTATGTCTCTTATGTTGATTGCTTCCTTGAATCCTCCAAGCTTTGTACCTTCAAGAAACTTTGTCATCATGTCTGCAACCTGCATTTTAGTTTTCACATACCTTATATCTATCTCTTTTGCCATCACCTTTTCTCTAAGGAAGTGGTAATGAACCTCTATGTTCTTGCTTCTTGCATGAAACATGGGATTGTTAGCTAGGTAGATGCTTGAAATGTTGTCTTCATAAAGAGGAAACTCCTCTACTTCCACTTCCAAGTCCTTAAGTAGCTTCTTAAGCCATAATATCTCACATGTAGCCAATTCTAAACCTCTATACTCAGCCTCTGTGGATGAAAGAGCAACAGTGGGTTGCTTCTTAGAGCTTCAAGAGATGACTTTTGTACCTATCATGAAAACATAACCCGATGTACTCCTTCGATCATCCTTGCTACCTGCCCAATCAGCATCACTATATCCTTTGACACTTAGATCAAAACCATATGAGTAAAATAGACCTTGGTTGATGGTGTGCTTGATGTATCAAAGCACCTTTCTTGCCGCCATAATATGATCACGAGTAGGTGCATGCAAAAATTGAGAGAGAACACCTACTACATATGCAAGATCAGTTCTAGTGAATGTAGCATAAATTAATGAACCAATTATGCTTCTATATAGTGTAATATCTTGTATAGCCTCTCCTTGACCTGCAACCATCTTTGTATTGGGCTCCATGGGCTGAGAAAGTGGCTTACAACCACTCATACCAAATCTGTATAGCACATTCAACAAGTATTTTCTTTGAATCAAGAAGATGCCATTGTGTGCATAGATTACCTCTACTCCCAAGAAGTATTTTAGTGTTCCAAGATCAGATATCTTGAAATCCTTTCCTAGCTTTGATTTTATATCTTTAATACCTGCAATATCACTTCTTGTGATGATCAAATCGTCCAGATAGATTCATATGTATACCGTCTTGTCTCCTTGCTTCTTCATGTAAAGTGATGGATCTGCAACACTTTCTTTGTATTCACAACTTGATACATAATCCATTAACCTCTGATTCTAGGCCCTTGGGGCTTGATTTAGTCCATATAATGCTTTCCTTAGCTTGCAAACATGATTTGGGTACCTCATACTAGCAAATCCTTGAGGTTGGCTCATGTAGACTACTTCTTCAAGCTCTCCATTGAGGAAGGCATTCTTCACATCCAACTGATAGAAGCTCCATTTCCTTGATGTGGCCACTACAATCAAAGTCCTAATTGTTGGCATCTTGGCTACAGGGCTGAAAGTTTCATCATAATCTATCCCGTAGCTTTGGGAGAAGCCTTTCGCCACCAACCTTGCTTTGTACCTAGCAATGGGACCATCTGAATTTCTTTTAATTTTGTAAACCCACTTATTACCTATCACCTTCATGCCTTCTTGAGCTGGTACCAAGCTCAAATTATGTGGTACCTAGCAATGGGACCATCTGAATTTCTTTTAATTTTGTAAACCCACTTATTACCTATCACCTTCATGCCTTCTTGAGCTGGTACCAAGCTCTTCCTTCATTGCCTCTTGCCATTCCTTACAATCCTTAGCTTCTTCATAACTAGTTGGTTCTTTGTCCTTGATTACCTAAGTCATGTATGCATAATGCTTTGCAATGAAATTATCATATGTTAACCTTTGTACTGGATATCTTACTCTTGAAGACCTTCTTCAACTTCCTTTAGGTGTGGTTGCCATCTTCTTTCTTTGTTTCGCCACTCTTGGAGTTTGAATTTCTTCTATCTCTTCATCTTCCAACATGCTCTCGTCCACATAGCTTCCTTCTTCAACTGAAATCTTCTCTTTGCCTTTGACTTCGCTTTCTTTAGAGCTGGTCTCTCTTTCCCTAAGCCTTCCACTCCATGGTAAGGGTGTCCTTGTTTTGCATGAGTTGCTTGGACCACTTAAATCCATGCTTTCTTGAACTCTATCATCATTCTTCAAATCTGTCTCACCTATGTCTTCAACCTGCAATGGACTCATGCATGCATACAAAGGCTTCAACTCATCAAAGACAACATCCCTACTTACCTTCAGCTCCTTGGTGATGGGATTATAGCATTTACACCCCTTTTGTTCCATAGAATATCCCAAAAAAATACACCTTTCAGATTTGGCATCTAACTTTGATCTCAACTCTTGAGGTACATGTACATAGCATATACAACCAAAGATTCGAAGATGTGAAATGCAAGGCTTTCTTCCACTCCATGCTTCCTCAAGGGTTAGATGATGTATACCTGATGTAGGACATCTATTCATGATGTATGTGGTTGTATATGTAGCCTCTCCCCCATAACGATGCGGCATATTCATTTCATTGAGCATACACCTTGCTACCTCTGCTATGTGTCTCTTCTTTCTCTCTGCTACCCCATTTTGTTGAGGGGTATACCTGCATGTAAATTGTCTTTTGATGCCATTGACCTGCAAAAATTCAGAAAATTCATGGGAGAAGTACTTTGCCCCTCCATCGGATCTCAAAATTTTGATAAACCTGCCAGATTCCTTCTCCACCTGTGCTTTGAATTTCTTGAAGTAGTGGAACACATCTGATTTGATTCTAATGCAATACAACCATACTTTTCTTGAAAATTCATCAATGAAGGTTACAAAATACCTATTTCCAGCAAGGGAAGCTTCTCTTGTTGGACCCCAAACATCCGTGCGAATGAGGTCTAAAACATTTGCACTTACATATGTACTCTTCCTGAAGGGCAACCTTGATTGTTTTCCTTGTTGGCAAGCTACAGAAATTTCATGCAACATTTTAGATGTAAAATTTGGTAGGCCTCTTACCAAGCTCCTCCTTTGCATGTCCTTGAACTTTTGTAGGTTGATGTGACCTATTCGTTTATGCCATAGATCAAAATCTGCTATCCTCTTGTCTCCATATGTGACATACATTGAATGGTGTGGCTGATTTATGTCCATTGTGAACATTCTCCCTTGCTTCTTTCCTTTTGCAATGAGCTTGAGACCTACCCTTGGATCCTCAACAAAACATCCTCTTTCATTGAACCTAACTTGATAGCCTTTTTCTACCATTTGGCCTACCGAAATCAAGTTTTTGGTAATAGTAGGGACATGTAATACCTCTGATAAGCACCTTGCTCTTTGATTTCCTTCCAAACTGATATCTCCCACATGTTGAATGGTATGCTCTGAGTTATCACCTGTTTCCACATGCCCTTGATGCTTTGGGACTTGCACATTACTAAAAGATCCTTTCGACATGACATATGATTGCTACATCCACTGTCTACATACCATACATCTTCACTAGCTTGAGTTGTATCTTCACCATACCTCATGGTAAGTAAATAATCATTCCCTTGGATAGATGATGTGTTTGCATAATTACTTTGACCTCTATAATTGTTGTTTTTGCTTTGATTCCCTTGTCTTTGAGCTGTATGATAGCATTCATTTGCAAAATGACCAGGCTTACCGCATACAAAGCATCCATTTGAAGTGGGTTGTCCTCTTCCACCAAATCTTGCACCTCTTCCTCTATTTGTGGCTCTTCCACCTATTTGACATACATTTTCTTGTTGTCCTTGACCTCCTTGGTTGCTTTGATATCTTCTCTTCCTCTTTTAGCACCTCGGTTGTGTCTTCCTCTTCCTCTACCTGCATACAACAATTGCGCTTGACTATCCTTGGCATTATGACCACCAAGGTTCATCTCCTCTGTCACCATGAGAGTGATTAGTTGATCAAAATCAGGAAGAGAGTCCCTTACATACACTGAAGTTGTGAAAGCCCTCCATTTTTCATCATCCCTAAGTCCATTTAGGGTGTGGGCGACAAGATCGTCATCATCTAGGGCACAACCGATTGACCCTAGTGCATCTGCAAGCTCTTTAACCTTTAATATGTAATCATTAGCACCTTAAGAGGGGCTTTTCCTAAGATTATTAAGCTCATTCTTGAGCTGAATTTTTCTAGCTTTTGTGGAGGTTGAGTACAATCTCTCCAAGCACCCCCACACCTTCTTCGATGTATCCAATTTTGAATATGCCCTAACATAGAGTTGCTAATATGTTGAGATAAAATGAAAATGAACCTTTTGTCCCTTTCATCCCACTCTCTTACTACTCTTCTCTGGTCATTGGTTGGGTTTACCTCATCTATGTAGGGTTTTGGCTCTCCACCACTCACAAGTCCCCACAAACCTTTCCCCATCAAAAAATTGCTTATTCTAAATCGCCATGGTTGGTAGTTTCCTTTTTCGAGGTTCTCAATCTGAGCATTGAGATCAGCCATGGTACCTCTTAACTCTTTTCAACCTCCCCCTTGATGAAATGAAGTTGAAAAGGATGGCTTTTACCTCAAAAAATAGAGCTACTCCTCTTGATGAAGCTTCGTCTTTGATTTGATGATGTATTTGCTTCCCGTTGTTGTTGACATGCCCGTTCTTTGATGGTATTTACTTAAATTCAGTAGCTCCTTCTTCTCTCTTTGATACTCCACTTATAGCTCTGATACCACTGTTGGAGGATAAACACTCCTATGTGCACAACAAAAGCAAATGAACCCTCCCAAGATCCTGAAATTTTTCAGACATAGGCTCTGTATTTTCTATGTTTCTCTGAGTATATGCAGAGAATGATAACGAACATTTGCAAGCTTAAACTGCACTCTAAGATCTTTTAAATGAAAGTAATATCACTCCATTTGGACACTGGATGATGCCTCAAGCAGCTGTAACAAAACAGATAAGTTGATCTCTTCACAGAGTATGAGCTAACTAGATAGACATTGTTCTGGACATTTCTCTGCACATGTGCAGGCACTGAACCCGAGACTTATACTAGACAAAGTAGAACTTATAAGCTTTCCAACAAGACAAAAATCATTGCAAATGGATTCCGGATGAAGGCGAAACAACAATTACAAGACCGGGGGGTCTGCAAAAAACATCTAGATAGATAGAGTGTGTAAAAGTGAAATTTCTGCAAAATATGCAGAGAATAGCTAGTAGGGGGTGTGCTTAAGCAAGGGGGCAACTTGGACACATATTTCCACGACTCTAAGTCATAATACAACTCATTAAAGGTTTTAAAGACCACATACTAACCTCTTTAACCAATCAAAAGCATATACATGTCAAAAGTGAGGTCCAATCACATCAAGAGGTGAGCTAAATCTTCTCTAATCAACTTCTTTCCATTATGGGCATAATTTGATGCCTCCAAATTGTGGAAATCAGCCTCCTTTGATTGTGGATGATGTGGAAGGTTCAATTTGGGGCATGTTCCCACACTCTTGAGCTTGGAAAACTTTCAACAATAAATTCATTCATTGAAGTGATCTAGTGTTGGGATATTCCTTGAGAATCTCTATTGTTGTAAAGGTTCATGATCACTTAGGATATCCCTTGAGATTTCTTTATTCACGTAAAAAGCCATAAGTCTTTATGTCAATTAGATCTTTATGATTGTTGAAGAGTAAATATGGGAAACTAAAAAAACCACGAGTTTTGAGGTTGGTGATCAATTAACTACCAAGATCAAGTTTATCTTGATTCTTACTTTCTTAGATGATAGGAAAAGTGATTTCAATCACAAAAAAATCCACCCTCGAGTGATTTTGAATCCAAAATTGATGTGAAGAAGTCTTAGAATCCACAAAGAGTCTATGTAAGGACTCAAAACAAATGGTACATTATGTTATAGGACTATGAAACAAGTTTTCAATCTCTTCTTGCTTATTGCTCACTTCTCTGCATCATCTTCTCCAAAGTTTGTTGTCTTGTAGAGGTTGCTTCTCACTCTTTAAAGATCCAATGCTTATGAGTAAGGACTCATTGGAAAGATATTAGTGTATAATTTATGTGTAAAGTTTTTTTTGTCATTTTGTTCAATATTATATGAGAAACAAAGCATTTAATCTCTCGGGGTCAATCTCTGCACATTCATGAAAAGTCGGGGTCACCTCCTATCAATGCTAAGCTTGTAATTAGAGCATGCCTTGTTGATAAATTCAACTCGTGTGCATATTATCTGCACAAACCTATAAGACATCATTCTTTAAGAGGAATTTTGCCCATTTTAATCAGGCTAGGAGAGCATTGAGTATTAGAAGGTGAATGATTCAAATAACAATTTTTCATGAACTAGTTTATGAACAAAATTATCTGTTTTGAGTCAAACTTTTCTTAGTAATCTTCCAAAGAAAGAGTATTTTGTTGCATTATCTTGAAGCTTATAATCCAAAAAAGAGAAAGATCAGGTCTTGTATTGGTTATCTAGAACAAACTTCAACACTTTGAAGCACATATTTCTAGTAATCTAGCTTCTCTAAGTATTCACAGTGGTATGAGAGCTACACCAAGATGGGTGATAGTTTTCCTTCAATGATTGAGAAGATTGATAGGAACAACTATGCTGCTTGGCAAATCATAATGGAAGATTACTTGCAAGGTAGAAATCTATATGGAATTCTAGTAGGTGATGAAGTTATGCCTACTCCAAGATCCAAACAAGGACCTACACAAGAGGAGACTGAGAAGCTTACACTTTGGTGTGCAAGAGATGCTCAAGCTAGGTCTTATATCCTAATCTCTATCTCCAATTTCTTGTTACCACACATTAGAGGATGCAAGGCGTCACAAATAACCTGGGAAGCACTTGAGACATTATTCTTTCCTAGCACCAAAGCTAGGAAGAACCACCTATGCAATGAGTTCAAACAAATGAAGAAGACACCAAAGCAAAGAATCAAAGGGTTCGTCACTAAAGTCAAGGAAGTTGTAGATCAATTAGCTTTTATTGGAGAGATGATTGAAGATTATCTATGTATCTAATATCATTAAGAACCTAATAATTGTGTAGGCCAAATAGCTTAATCAGCCTTACAAGTTAGGTTCACTCAACATGGATCTTATGTGGAGGATCCATGTCAAGGCTTCAAGAAGATAGCCAGAGGTGAGAACATGGTAGACTCGTTACTTTTGAAATATGCAAAACGAAGAACATAGCTCTATTCAACTTTGGCTCTCAAACCCTAAGTGAGCTAGAAGTGTGGCATAAGAAACTTGATCATGCGAATGAAAGAACCTTGAAGGATATATGTAGGGACTAAAGTGTTCTAGGACTGCCAAATATCTCAAAGAAACACATGATCAATAGGTGTGACATTTGTGGAATTCAAAAAGCACAAAGGCAACTTTAAACCACAAAGGCTACATCCACAACAATCTCTTGGATCTAGTAAACAATGATGTGTGGGGGGTAAGTCAAGAATCTTCAATTGTAGGCTCAATTATGTATCTTTTGTTGATGATCATAATAGATGGATAATATTGTACTTTATAAAGAATAAGAGTGAAGTGTTTTAATGATTCAAGAAGTACCTAGCACATGTGGAAAATCATACAAGTAGATCATTGAAGAAACTCACATATGATGGAGGTGGAGAATACTTCTCCAAAGAGTTTGATGAGTATTTTCAAGAAAAAGGTATCAAAATTGAAGTTACTACCAAGTAATCTCCTCACCTGAATGCTATTCAAAAAACGAGGAACAAAACCTTAGTTGGATCATGAAGGACTAAGCTTGAAGAGAAGAAGCTACCACATTATCTATGGGCAGCAGCTATATCTATTGTAGTATATCTTGTGAATATATTTCCATCCAAATATCTTCAAGGTATGAATCCATATTAAACTTGGAATGGTAGAAAACCAATTGTAGGTCATTGCAAGGTTTTTAGTTGTCTAGCATATGTTCATGCACCTTCACAAATCAGAGGTAAATTAGATGAAAGGGCAACCAAATCTTTTTCATAGGCTATGATTCAACTCAAATGGGATACAAGTTCTACCCATCAACAAAGAAATTTATCACAAGCAAGGATGTTATTTGAAGAACGTAGGTCATGGTATGAAGAAGATAAAAAGAAGGTAAATTTACCCTATGATCTTGATTCAAATTTTCATCCATTTGGTGGTAAGCATGATACACATGCACCAAGCATGTGTATCAAGATTAAAAGGAGACAAATAACAAGATCTAGAAATCAAGAGGAAAATCCAAGATGCAAGAATCTAGAGAATGCTCCAATCACACTCTTAAAAGGTAAAAAAGGGAGAGAAAACAACCTAAAAGGTATGGTTATGACTCTACATTTGTAACCAAGCACACTATCTATTTGACAAAACATTCAAGTTTAGAGGAACCTTCAACTTATGAAGAAGGTAAGGGTAACCTCGATTGGGAGAAACACATGAAAGAGGAGATAGAAGCTCTAAAGTAAATGGACACATGGGACTTAGTTCCAATGCAAACTAATGAGAAGGTAAGAGGTTGTACATGGGTCTCTAAATTGAAAGATATTCAAATGGATCAATTTGCAAGTACAACTCCAGGTTGGCTGCTAAAGGATGTGCTCAAACTCAGAGCATAGACTATGAACAAACTTTCTCATCAGTTGCCAAGATGATTACCATTAGGACATTGTTTAGTGTAGTAATTGCAAGGAATTTGAAGCTAATTCAACTTGATTTAAAGAATGATTTTCTCAATGGGTGGCTCAATGAAGAGGTATACATGTCACAATCCCTAGGGTTTAAAAATGCTAATTATCCTACTTATGTATGTAGGCTCAAAAAGGCATTCTATTGATTAAAACAAGCTGGTAGAGCTTGGAACTATAGATCGGTAATGTATCTACAAGATCAAGGTTCAAATCAAGCAACACAAATCCTTCCTTGTTCATCAAGAAGATTCGTAATGAAGTTAATTATTTATGTGTTTATGTAGATAACATAATTATGACAGGTGATGGCATAAATGGAATAGAAAAGATCAAAAGGCATATGCAAAAGGAGTTCAAGATTAGTGACCTTGGAGAACTCACATTCTTCTTAGGTATGTAAGACATATACACAAATCAAGGAATGTAATTGATTCAAAGGGGCTACATTCAAGAATTACTATTGAAGTTAAAAATGGATAATGCAAAACCAACCAATACACCTTTGAACATGAATCATAAACTTAGTATGTATGAAGGTGAATAGGTTGAAGACATAAAAGAGTATCAAAGTCTTGTAGGTAGCTTAATCTATGCTAAAAATACAAGGGAAGACATCTCGTATAGTGTAGGAGTGCTAAATCAATTCATGCACTCTCCAAGAAAGCCCAATATGGATACAAGTGAGAGAGTACTTGATGTTTGCTCTTGAATGTTGGCATCTCTTCATCTCTTGAGATGTATCCATTATTTTCAAAGATCAATGTATTTGAAATTTCAAGCTTTGATTTTCTAGAACATGCAAGGGGAATAGCACAACATTAATGTAATGGCCAACCAAACCAAACATAAAATTAGTAAGGACATGCTTTGAGAAGGTTCAATGGGTACGATCACCATAATCAATTGTAAAACCTTTCATATCCTACATGTCTTATCACCCTAACACATAGTATGCAAAAACACTTTCATTAATAACATAAAAAAAATTTAGTTGAGCTCTACCCTATTTGAAGGAATAATACTTATAGATCACAAATCATTATAACTTAGGATCTTTTCTTCTCACAAGACCATACTAAATAAATGGTATACATAAGACTGTACTCCTTAAATGGTATACATAAGACCATACTCCTTAAATGGTATAAATAAGAGATATCTATCTATCTATCTATCTATGTATCTATCTATGTATCTATCTATCTATCTATCTATCTATCTATCTATCTATCTATCTATCTATCTATCTATCTATCTATCTATCTATCTATCTATCTATCTATCTATCTATCTATCTATCTATCTATCTATCTATCTATCTATCTATCTATCTATCTATCTATCTATCTATCTATCTATCTATCTATCTATCTATCTATCTATCTATCTATCTATCTATCTATCTATCTATCTATCTATGTATGTATGTATGTATGTATGTATGTATGTATGTATGTATGTATGTATGTATGTATGTATGTATGTATGTATGTATGTATGTATGTATGTATGTATGTATGTATGTATGTATGTATGTATGTATGTATGTATGTATGTATGTATGTATGTATGTATGTATGTATGTATGTATGTATGTATGTATGTATGTATGTATGTATGTATGTATGTATGTATTTATGTATGTATGTATGTATGTATGTATGTATGTATGTATGTATGTATGTATCTATCTATCTATCTATATATCTATCTATCTATCTATCTATCTATCTATCTATCTATCTATCTATCTATCTATCTATCTATCTATCTATCTATCTATCTATCTATCTATCTATCTATCTATCTATCTATCTATCTATCTATCTATCCATGTTTGATGAAAATTGATCTACCCCATCCTAGAGACACTACAAGTAGTATAATCATGATCCTTATGGATGAAAGAGATTTTAGTATAAGAAAATAGGTACCCTTTTTAATGGTAGATATGAGAAAATGACTAGTAGGCAATAATAATAACAAAAGAAATAGATAAGAGGACTCTCCCCATTTGTTTGACATAGAAAATGAATTCGAGTTGTAGATGTATATTGAATGGTATGCTCCGATATCCCTATCGTTATAGGTATAAGGTGAAAGCATATAAACTAAAGCTCAAAGTGTGAGGTGCCTTCCAAATTTTTGTCTTCATACTAAGGATTCCAAGAACTTAATCTAGACCAATAGCCAGAAGATGAGGTAACAAGATTGTTTGGAGGTATCATTTTCAAATACAAGTATAGTGATTTTTTTAGAGAAATTAGTAGTATTGATCTCTAATGTTATGAGAAGCTCATACTTGTAGGCTTCCAAACTTGTGCAATAGAGGAAATAAAATTGATGGATGGGGTTCATTTTAGGATCTATATAAAATTATCTCATGTCATCTTAGGCATGCATCTATTGAGACTAGTAAAGTTTGGTTAAGATATTGGTAAGCATAAAAATAAAGATGATGCAAAAGCCTTTGTCAAAAAAGGATGAGCTAAAATGCTCTTCTATATCCATGTCCTTGTATATTCTTTTCTCTCTCATTTAACTTTTTGTACATGATAAGTGACTTGAGCTGAATTTTCGAGGTTTTGTTGAAGACCAAGTTAGATAGCACAATTCTCTCTCTAAAATGGGTTTTCATTTCTTTCTAACTCATTTAATGATGAATACTTCTAAATTTTTTTTAAAGTTTTGAAGTATTCTTAGGCACTCCAAATGTCACCGTATTTAGATTCTCTAACTAGATCAACGTTTTGACATCTTTTTTCCCCCATGATTTCTCCTCTCTCTCTCTCTACACCCTCTCAATCTCTCTCTCTTTTCTTCTTCTTCTTCTTCTTCTTCTTCTCTCTCTCTCTCTCTCCCTCTCTTCTCATCATTCCTTTTCCATGAACCTTAGGTTTTTGCATGATTTTCTTAAGTGTAATCATCATTATGAACATTTTTTTGTTATAAGAATCTTTTTACATAGAAAAATGACAAAAAGTAATAAATTTAACATAGATATAGACAAAAAGAAAGACTATGCAAGTTTATAAATACAAGAGACCATCAACAAGAGTGGAACTTGAGTAATCAATGATGGGAATATTTGTTTCTACATAGAAGATTCTTTGTGATCAAATACATGAACAAGTATAAAGGTATTTGAAAGGCCATGAAAAAAAGATATAAAGCAAGAAAAAGTATTTTAGGTAATTGTTGAAATGGATGCAATGATAGATAAAGAGATAGATAGATAGATAGATAGATAGATAGATAGATAGATAGATAGATAGATAGATAGATAGATAGATAGATAGATAGATAGATAGATAGATAGATAGATAGATAGATAGATAGATAGATAGATAAATAGATAGATAGATAGATAGATAGATAGATAGATAGATAGATAGATAGATAGATAGATAGATCGATAGATAGGTAGGTAGGTAGGTAAGTAGGTAGGTAGGTAGGTAGGTAGGTAGGTAGATAGATAGGTAGATAGATAGATAGATAGATAGATAGATAGATAGATAGATAGATAGATAGATAGATAGATAGATAGATAGATAGATAGATAGATAGATAGATAGATAGATAGATAGATAGATAGATAGATAGATAGATAGATAGATAGATAGATAGATAGATAGATAGATAGATAGATAGATAGATAGATAGATGGATGGATAGATAGATAGATAGATAGATAGATAGATAGATAGATAGATAGATAGATAGATAGATAGATAGATAGATAGATAGATAGATAGATAGATAACATACTTCTCAATGATCTCGTATACGAGTCTAAACTCATTCTACTTGTGACGATTCAACAAAGACGTGAATATAAGAGAGAAGATAAATGCCAAGAAGAGAGCTCTATTCTCAATAGTGAATGAATACAAAGCAAGATTTGACTTTATGTAGTCATTTGAAAACATTGAGTTTGTAAACTTCTCATTGTGACTGGAGATATGTTTTGATAAGTGTATGAGCTTTTAGATCTTCCATCATTTTCCAAAACCTCTTTTCATCTCCATTCACAAAGCTTGGGGATTCGCTAGGTTCATTGTAATTCTTCATGGCCTTAAGATTCATATGAGGAGCCTTATGCACTTCCAGATGTACAACCCAATATACATCACCAGATTGAAGGTTCATGTAGAGCAAAGTGTCTACTTGATCACAAGCCACTTTAATGACTTATTCTTGATGCATACATATGGATTTCATGTTGATAAATTTTGATAGTGATCTGTGTGAACACACTTAGGACTGTTAGGGAACTTTTTTCCCTCTTTAAGTCCCCCCCCCCCCCCCTTGTATACATGCCTATAATCCTAAATATTGGAGTTCGAGGTATATGGAAGCATGCAAACAACACAAGGAAGAAGAAGAAGCTTGGAGCACAACACACAATACTGAATGTGTTACCACTAGAATGTACAAAGATAAGTAACATATTAGGGCTATAGGCATATATACAAGCCGTGGGAAAAAAACCTCCTAAAGAGGGAAGAAAGTGCCCTGACAATCCTAGTGTATTCACACACATCACTACCTAAATATATCAACAAATCCCCCTTGGTAGTGATGCACTGAACAAGGAGCTGGCACTCATGTATAGGGAAGTGCCAAGCCATGTGGAATCAATTCACAAAAGGAAGTAAGCCCAAAGCTTTGCGGAAATCTTCAAACTTCTCCCTAGTTAGAGCCTTTGTGAAAAAGGTCTGCAATGCTCTCCTATGTGGGCACATATGCCAAACTGATCTCTCCATCAAAGAACATCTCCCTGACATAATGATAGTGCACCTCAAAGTGCTTAGTGTGAGCATGGAACACAGGGTTCCTCACAACTGCCAATGTGCTCTAACTGTCACTGAAGATGGTGGTGGTAGAAGACTGACCAACACCCAAATCACCCATAGGCATCTGAGCCACACACACTCAAAAGTCGATGTGAAAGTTGTCGTATACTCAACCTCACAACTTGAAGTGGCCATAGTAGGCTGCTTCTTGCTCAACCAAGATGTGCATGAGCTACCATACATGAAGCAAAAACCACTGGTGGACACATGAGTATCATAGCAACCAACCCAGTCAGAGTCACGAAAAGCATGTACATTTGGTGGTAGTGATCTCCCCTTGGGATAAAACAATCCAAGTAGCCGAGTACCACTCAAGAAGTGAAAGATGCGCTTAACCACCTGCCAATGCTTGACTCTTGGGCAATGCATAAACCTGCTCATTTGTGAGATAACAAACTGAATATATGGCAGAGTAATACATAAGTAAATCAAGCATCCAACAGCCTGCTGATAAAGAACAACACCAAATGCATCTCCAACATCATGAAGACTCAATCATAAACCTCTCTCCATAGGAGTGGCAATAGGTTTGCACTTTTCAAGGCCAAAACAGTGTAATAATATGTCAATATGTTTGGTTTGACACAAAGCTATTCCACCATGAGCTTGCATAAACTGAATGCCCAAATAAAGATGCAAATGCCCCAAATCTGACATCTCAAATGAGGCATGCATATCAACCTTAAAATCAGAAATATGTTTCTCATGAGGACTAGTGAGCACCATGTGTTCAACATACACAACAATGATCAGAAGCACATCATTTGCATGCTTAACATATAAGGTGCTCTCAGTTGGATTGTTCTCAAAACCATGTGCAATCAGGTAGGCATGTATCTTTTCATACCAAGCACGTGGTGCTTGCTTTAAACCATATAATGCTTTTCAACCTACACAGTTGCATTTAATGCCCTTTCTCCACAAAGCCATGGGGCTAAAAAACATACACTTCTTCATGCAAGCCACCATTCAGAAGTGTAGTTTTGATGTCCAAGTGATGTGCATTCCAACCATGATGAGCTATAAGTGCACAAATGCTATAAACAATAGTCATTCGACAAGTATGAGCAAAGGTCTCATCAAAATCAATGCCTCTTTTCTAAGCATCATACTTTGCAACAATCCTAGCCTTATACCTGTCAACTATCAAGCTTACACTTCAGCTTGTATACCCACTTAGCACCAATGGCCTTCTTTCGAGGAGGCGTCACATAAAGTCTAGGTATCATTTCTCATAATAGCATCATATTCTGATTGCATAGCTGCCATCCATCAGAATGTTGTGCTTCATCAATCAAAACAAGCTCATTCTCATCACAGAGATGAGGTAGCCATAGCATAGCAATTTGATGCAAAAAATGCATTATGAGAGCCTGAATGAGTATGATATGATAGAGATGCATCTAATTTACTATCATCCAAAGTTTGCACCAACCGTTTTGGCATAGTTTTTGCCTCCTCAAAATCAGTTCTCTCATCAACAAGTGCATCATGTAAATTTGCATCAGAAATGGAATGATTTACATCATCACGTGAAACCTATAAAGGTTGAGAAGTTGCCCCGTTAGGACCAACACTAGAGTGTCCACCTATAAAAAGAGGCAGCAAAGTGTCATACATGTCTTTGGAGCTAACCGATGACTCCTTAGTACATGAAAGTAATTGCTGAATAACATTTTCCACAAAAACAACATCACAGATAACCAAAATGTGTTTAGTCTATGGATGATACAGAGGATAGCCTTTGCTTTCAGAATTATACCCAACAAAAATACATTTCACCGCTTTATCATCCAATTTTCTACATTGTTATTCAGACACTAATGCATATGCAAGACAACCAAAAACACGCAAGTGAGCAACAAATGGCCTGCAACATATGGAGTGATAGACGATAATGCATGGGTGGGACACCTGTTAAGTACATATGCTGCACACATAACAACCTCAAGCCAAAAACTATGTGGTAAAGCCTGACTCTTGAGCGTACACCTCACCATCTCCATGAGTGACCTGTTCTTCTATTTAGCAAATCCATTTTATTGAGGTGCATACGACACTGTACACTGATGTTTTATCCCACATTTAGCTAGAAATGCATTAATTCAGATGACATATATCCCCCCCCCTCAATCAGAACAAAGGGTGCCCATTTTACATGCTGATAGATTTTCAGCCAAAACTAAAAAATCTTTGAAGCACCTAAACACTTCGGACTTTGCTTTCAGTGGATATACCCATGCATGCCTAGAAAAATCATCAATGAAAGTCATGAAGTAAAGATAGTTCCCAAAGGAGGGTGCATGCATAGGACCACACACATCACTATGAACAAGCTACATTTTTTGAGCAGCTCGAACTAGACCATCTTTTGGGAACGAGGAACACTGCATTTTGCCCAAAATACAGCCTTCACAAACATGTTTACCAGGTGCCTCAAGTTTGGGCAGAGAGGACACCATTTCAGATTTATGTAGGCGTAACAAACTAGCAAAATTCAAATGACCAAAGCATGCATGCAAAAGCTTTGCATCTGACATAACTTGAGAATCATGTACTACACATGTTGAGTCATTCACAGATATTTCATAGTCTATGAGCTTTTGCAACCCACTACATAAAATGCCATAAGCAATAATGACATCGCCATTTGATAGATCATGAATTGTATATATATCATCAACAAATTTCACAACCAAGCCAATCTTGACTAAACTTGAAACTGATAATAGATTCCTCTTGATACCGAGCACAAATAAAGCATCTGACAATGTAAAAGAACTACCATCAGTAGTAGTCAGAATGATCTTACCAACTCCTATGACATGATAAGAGGAGTTGTTGGCACATGTGACAGTATTCCTTGTAGGGGTAGGCTTGAGTGAAGTGAAGAACCTCTACGGCGAGGTAATATGTTTGGTTGCCCCACTATAAAAGTACGAAACATATGAGTCTACTACAGACGTAGACTGTTCATGAGAACATGGGTCATAATTGCAAACAATGGTAAATGCCCATTCTTCATTCTACACAAGATTAGTAGACTCTGTTTTAGGAGTAGAGGCCTCTACAACAACCATTCCAACCTCTTTCTTCCTTGCCTCTTTAGCAGCCAGCTTTGGACAACTCTTTATGACATGATAATTTCCTTTACAATGTTTGCAAAACTATTCTCACTTTTCTATTTTCTTCTCGTCTCTATCATCCTTCTTTGATTGTGTAGAATAGGAGATTTCTACGTCTCACTAGTAAAAGAGCTCCATTTACCTTTGCCCTTTTGACTAGCCAAGAAATCTTGATCTACAACATGCATAATGGACCTGTTATACCTAGATTGATCTTCCTACAACATAACAAAGACTAACTCCTCAAATGTTAAGGCATTTGGATTGCCTTTCATCATCAAACGAAGAGTAGAAGCAAAACTCTGATATGAATCGGAGACCATTCAGAGCAGTTTGCACAAGTGAACTATTAGCGAAGGCTTCATCAGCAAAAATCAACTATTCCTTCAAATCTTTGATCTTTGTTAGAAAACTATCCAGAGAATCTCCTTCATTCATGTGCTCACTCTCCAATTGTTTTTGGAGGTAAGCAACACGAGCCTCATTCCTTTGCTTGGTATTAATTGGTAAGTATATCCCAAGCATCCTTAGCTTTTTTGAAAGGGAAAATGCGAGGAATAATGGCACATTTGATAGACAAGGCTATCAATGCATGTACCTAAGCATCTCTTCCATGCCAAAAAATTTGCTCTATAGTAGATTCAACACAAACTACAACACGAACATGAACATGAAGAATATCACCATCTTCAACACCATCTGTATCACCTTCAGCAACTATGTTTGCAGGTGAAATAGGACATTTTCCAATGCCCTGCATAATATTCCATGGTCCTTTTGCAACCAATACATGACGCATCATAGAAGCCCACAATGAGTAATTGGTACCATCCAACTTATCCTCAACAACCAACATACGCTATACATCACTGCTTTCCGCCATGACCAGTGACTAAAATACCTTGATGCAGAAAATGATTGTATCTGAAAAAGTTGAACAAAACTACCCTGACAAGTTTCATTAAACCTATAGTAGACTTCGGGGCCCTTGTACTGGCAAACCGAAACATGTATATATCTTTGGCACAAAAAGATGAAATTTCATACACAAACACTATGATAGTGTGTTCGGAGCCAAAACAAGTGCAGATCACGATTTCGACGCCACAAAGCAAAGCTATTTTTTATCTCCTAATCACCTTGAGTATGCTCACCAAATTTCGTGCAATTCTCAGATTGTGATCGAAGGTATGTCAAAGACACCTTAGAGGAAGCGATGACCTGCTCTGATACCAATTGTTGGAGTTTGAGGTCTGCGAAAGCACGCAAACATCACAAGGAAGAAGAAGAAGCTTGGAACACAACACACAATACTGAATATATTACCACTAGAATGTACAAAGGTAAGTAACATGTTAGGGCTATAGGCATATACACAAGGGGAGGGGGAACCCTTCTAAAGAGGGAAAAAAGTGCCCTGGTGATCCTAGTGTGTTCACACACACACATCACTACCTAAATATATCAACACTAATAGGCTACTTATGTTTGTACATTCACTTGGTAACATATTCAGTATTGTGTGTTGTGCTCCAAGCTTCTTCTTCTTCTTCTTCCTTGTGATGTTCGTATGCTTTCGCAGACCTCAAACTCCAACAATTGGTATCAGAGCAGGTGGTCGTTTCAACTAGGGCATCGTCAACACCCCTCCAGTCATAGCCTCATAATCACATGAAAATTGGTGAGCATATTCAAGGCAATTAGGTGTTCATAATGGCTTCACTTTGTGTTGTGGAAATCATGATCTGAGCTCGTTTCACCTCCAAATGCACTATTGCATTGCTTGTGTAGGTAATTTCATCTTTTTGTGCCAAACATATATATAGGTTTTTGTTTGCCAGTACAAGCATCTCAAAGTTTGCGACATGTTTAGCGGAACTTGACAGGGTAGTTCTGTTCAACTTATTGAGATACTACCATTTTTTTGCATCAGAATATTTTAGTAGGTGGCCATGGCTGAAAGCAATGATGTATTCCATATGTTGGATATTGAAGATAATTTGGATGGTAAAAATCACCCATTATGGTCATATATGATGCATCATGTATTGATTGTAAAAGAATTGTGGAATATTATGCAGGGTGTTGAAAAACCACCTATTACACCTTCGAATATAGTTATTGAAGGTGATGGAGATGGTGTTGAAGATGACAATCTTGAAATTCTTATTTGTCCTACGGTTTCTACTACACCTATTGGAGAGCAATTTTTTTGGGATGGCAGAGGTGTTTAGGCACATGCATTGATACCTTTTCCTGTCAAACGACGTGCCATTATCTCACACATTTGCTCTTGCAAAATAGCTTAGGATGCTTGGGATACACTTACCACTTTATACCAAGCAAGTAATGAGGCTCCTGTTGGTTAACTCTGAAAATAGTTGGAGATTGAGCACATGAATGAAGGAGATTCCATGGACAATTTTTTGAAAAAGGTCAAAGATTTGAAGGAGCAATTGATTTTGGCTGATGAAGTCTAGCCAGACACTTCACTTGTGCAGACTGTTCTGAAATATCTTCCAGATTCATATCAGAGTTTTGCTTCTACTCTTTGATTGATGATGAAAGGCAATCCAAATGCCTTAACATTTGAGGAAGAATAATATAGGCAGAACATGTCCATTATGCGTGTTGCGGATCAAGCTTTCCTAGCTAGTTATAAAAGCAAAGGTAAATGGACCCATCTACTAGTAAGGAGAAATGTGCAAATTTTACACAATCATAAAGGGATGACATAGACAAGAAGAAAATAGAAAAGCACAAATTGTTTTGCAAATATTGTAAAGAAAATGATAATGCCATAAAGAGTTGTCCAAAACTACCTCCAAAAGAGGCCAATTAGAAAGAGGCTAGAATGGTTGTTGTAGAGGCCGCTACAGCTAAACAGAGTCCACTAATCTTGTGTAGAATGAAGAATGGGTGTTTACATCTATTTGTAGTTATGACCCATCTTCTCATGAGTAGTGTATGTTTGCAATAGACTCAGATGTTTGGTACTTTGATAGTGGGGCAACCAAACATATTACATCGTATAGAAGTTTCTTCACTTCACTTGAGCCTACCCCTACAAGGAATATAGTCACATGTGCCAACAACTCCTCTTATCCTATCATGGGAGTTGGTAAGATCATTTTGACTAATGCTGATGGTAGTTCTTTCACATTGTCATATGCTCTATTTGGGCCAAGGATCAAGAAACATATGTTATCAATTTAAGAATTAGCCAAGATCAACTTAGTTGTGAAATTTAATGATGATAGATGTTCAATTTATGATCTATCAAATGGTGATGTCATTATTGCTTCTAGCATTTTAAGTCTTGTGCTATATAAGCTTATAGAATATGCAAAATCCATGAATGATTTAGCATGTGAAGTTTACGATTCTTAGGCTATGTCAGATGCAAAGCTTTGGCATGCATGCTTTCGTCATATGAATTTTGCTAATTTGCTACACTTATAGAAATCTGAGATGGTGACCTCTTTGTCCAAACTTGAGGCACCTTTTAAACATGTCTGTGAAGGCTATATTTTGGGCAAAAGACAATGTTCCTCCTTCCAAAAAGATGGTTCTATTTGAGCCACTTAGAAATTGCACCTTGTTCAAAGTGATGTTTGTGGTCCTATGCAGACATCTTCTTTTGGGAACTACCTTTACTTTGTGAATTTCATTGATACTTTTTCCATGCATGCATGGGTGTATCCACTAAAAGAAAACACTAACATGTTTATGTGCTTCAAATAGTTTCTGGTTTTGGTTAAAAATATTACATAAAAACAAGCTCTAAAGTAGTCTTGTAGTCTTGTGGATTTTATTAATGATTAAAAATGGTATATAAAAGCTGTGGATCTTATTAGTTATGAAAAATAACATGTGGAGGCGTTAACATATCCAAATTTAGAGCAAAAGTAGATAAAACTAAGAAGGAAAGGAGAGGTGTCTATTTTTAGACAAGGAAGGCGCTTCTGTTGATAGCCTCTCAATAAAAAGAGTGGTTCTCTTAGTGTAGGTGTCCAAATTGAGTGATTCTTGTTGCGTTGCGGAACTTGCAACTTGAGCTATATAAGTAGTCAGTTTTTGTATAAATTTCAATGAGAAAACGCCATGCAAGTAGGCATTTTTGCAGATCTTCTTTCTTGTGTCTATTCGGTGCCTCATCAGAGACATACCTCTCTTCAAACTTTCATATCTCAGTCGTTATGAGGTCTTTTTAAGTGATTTCACTTGGAGAAGTTTCCTTAGCTCTCATACTTTATATCCATTTATAGATGAAGAAGTAAATTCTTGCTTCTATACATCAGGTTTCGATTCCGATGGTTAGTCATACCTTGCTGTTGGAGGCCTTCTCATGCCTTGACTTCAAGTTGTCTCTTCGGGAGCTATACTCCATCTTTTTTGATGTTTTTTGTTTCTAAAACATGCTATTTAGAGTCTAATTTCAGGATATATGATTAGTTTTGAGAAATTCTACTCCAAGAGTTTCTTGTGGTTATTTTGCTACAGTGACCTATTTCTGTTTTCTTGAAAGTTTGGAGGAAAGTTTGTTTTTGAAGTTTGGAAATATTTGTTTGATCTTTGAAGATCTTGGGAGGTCTCATCATGTTTCGTTGTGTACTTTGATGTTTAAAAGTTTGTAAACACTATTGGAGTCAATATCATATGGTCCAACAATAATTCAATAGTTCAAGTTCATACTTCAAGCAGTCGACGGCCGGAATATTCATATATAAAAGTCTTTCTAGACTCTTGTTCAACAAGTCAAAGCGGGTCGACTTGGTCTAGCCCAACGTGTCTAAATGTATTCTCAATTGGCCACGGTTCAAATCCCGTGGGCGGCTTAAAATTGCGAATAGATATTTTGATAAAGCAAATCTTTATAAAAAGCACACGGAGTAACGGCTACGCTATTCCATTGGATTTAGCGAACATAGCTTTAGCGAACGTAGCTTTATTAGTGCTTTTCGATGTGCTTTTCAAGGACGAGAACAACTATATAAACAAGGCCTTGGCTCCTTGTATAATCACTCACTCAAAGATCTAGAGCTTGGAGATCTTCTTGAAGACAGAGTGTTCTCACACTCTTGAAGGAGGTGAAGTTTTGGTGAAGGAGAGGCTACTCTCATGCAGCAGGAAGTCTTCTACGAGGTGGTGGTAACTATCTTTTGTGAGTTAACCTTGTGGTTGATTTACAATTTCGTTACACTATTTTGTTAGCTTCGTTGCTTCATTCTCTTCACACACACTTAGATTATTTCGACATAATCTAAATTTTGTATCATCATCTTCTTATTCTTCCATTAGTCAGTGCACCACTTTATATGGTTGAGTAGTACTCCCATGTTGTAATTTGGACATCTATTATTTTTAGTGAAGTAAGCATCCAGCTTACGTTCCCTATCCTTGTCTCAAGATCTCTTTCTTTCTCTATCTCACTTATCATCTTGTCAATTAAGTTGTGTATGCTCAAGAGGTTTTAGTATTGGAACGATCCTAGGGCCCCAAATTCCAACACTTGGTATCAGAGCTTTACGGTCTTGGTATCAGAGCTACATAATAGACATACACACTTAAGATAAGATGAGTGAGATTAGAATTGAGATTGAAGATAAGTTAGATGGATCTTCTAATTATCCCATGTGGAGTTTCATGATGATGAACTTGTTAGTGACAAAGGATTTATGGAGTATCGTCAATGGATCCTTAACAAGACCAAGACGAGAAGGCAAAGGAGGGTCTACAGCAGCTTCAACAGGTACTGGAATTGCTATTACAGAACCAACAGAAGAAGAGGTAACCACTTCGACATCCAGAGTCACTGCTAGGTCTTTACCTAGAGTTCCTCCTACTGAAGATCAGGCAAGATGGGATGCTAGAGATGCTTTAGCACTTTCATTCATAGCAATGAGTGTTAAAAAGCATGTTCTACCACAGATCAGATCTTGCAGAAGTTCTAGTCAAGCTTGGTTAAAGCTTGAGAATCTTTTTCAGAGCAGAAATCCTGCTAGAAAAGCTCACTTGAGGAGACAACTAGCAAATACAAGGATGAAAGCTGGTGAGTCAATTCAAACCCACATTACGAGACTCGTTGACTTGAGAGATCAACTTCTAAATGTAGGAGTTGAGATATCAGATGAAGAAATGGTAAATACGCTGATTAATTCACTTCCTATTTCATATCGATCTTTCATAACCACTCTTACCCTTACCACAAGAGATAGAGAGGTTACATTTGAAGAGTTAGAGTTCTTGTTGCTTCAAGATGAAGATCAGTTGAAGGGAATGGAAGAGAATGAAGAAGCACTTTCATCTTCATCAAAGGGTAAGAAGAAGAAGGATAAGAAGAAGGAAAAACAATCCAAGAAGGAAAATAGCTCCCTCTCACCTTCTACTTCAGATTCTGTATCTACGACATCTAAAGTGAATTCTTCTAAGAAGAAGGTAAAAATATGTTCTTTTTGCAAGAAACGTGGACATATTCAGCCAGAATGTTATAGAAGGATTGCAGCAGAAAAGAAAAAGGCATCAGGTAATGTTGCAGAAGATGATAAAAAAGAGAAATCTCAAGGTGATTCTTATGCCTGTATCACTATTGAGGAAGTAGCTTTTGATCAAGCAGCTTTACAAGTTCTTTCAGCAAGTCCTTGGATATTCGACTCAGGTGCTACAAAGCATATGATAGGTTGTAGAGATGTATCTTCTACTCTTTCCTATTCTTCAGGTAGAAGAGTTACTATTGCAGATGGAAATGATTTGGATGTTGTGGGAATAGGTACAGTAACCCTAAAGTCAAGAGAAGGTGGTGTTTTTCAAATATCAGATGTCCTTTATGTACCTGAAATGAAGAAGAATCTGCTATCTATATCTGCATTTTTAAGTGATGGTTTTAAAGTTGTATTTGAGAAAGATCTTTGTGAGATCTTATCACATAAAGAAGACAAGTGTCTTTTGCAACGTACACATAAAGGAGGGATCTTTGTTTTGTCAAAAATCAGTCAAGCATATGCAGTCAAATCTTCGTCACCGGTGGAAGATATGAAGTTATGGCATGAAAGATTTGGACATATCAGTTTTGGAGCTCTCAAGAATATCAAAGATAGAGGTATGGTTGAGAGTTTACCCTCATTCAAGCTACCTGATGATTCAGATATATGTGAAGGTTGTCTTGAAGGTAAGATGCATAAACTACCTTTCAAGAAACATGGTCATATTATAGCTACCAGGAAATTGCAGATTATTCATTCAGATGTGAATGGACCTATGAGAGCAGACTCTATTCAGGGTTTCAGGTATTTTGTCCTATTTGTGGATGATTTTACAAGATACTCATGGATCTATGGTCTTAAGTCAAAGTCAGAAGTCTTTCCTATGTTCAAGAAGTTTGTAGCTATGGTTGAAAATGAAAGTCAGGAAACTGTCCAGATTCTAAGAAGTGATAGAGGTGGAGAATACTTGTCAAATGAGTTTCAGAAATTTCTCGATGAGAAAGGTATTACTCGACACCTTACTATTGCTTATACTCCTCAGCAAAATGGTGTTGCAGAAAGAAAGAATAGAGTACTTGTTGAAATGATGCGGAGCATGATGGCGTCCAAGAAGCTTTCACCGAAATTCTGGTTTGATGCAGTACATACAGCTAATCACATTTTAAACAGGTCATCTACAAAAGCTTTAAAGGTAATCACACCGTATGAGGCTTATTATGGTAGAAAACCTAATGTGAGTTACTTCAAAGTGTTTGGATCACTTTCTTATGTACATGTTGAGAAAAAGGACCGAGGCAAACTAGATGTAAAGGCAAAGAAAGCTATTTTTATTGGATATCCTGTTGAAAGCAAAGGATACAGGTTTTATGTTCCAGAGACAGGTGAAGTTATTCTTTCACATAATGCTTATATTGCTGAAGATAAGGTTTATGATAAAGAAGCAGAAATTCCGGAGTTCATTAGTGAAAATAACTATGGAATTTTTAAAAAGATTTTAGATGTAGATGTTCAGCCATATCAGGAGGGAGTTAAACCTCAAATTCCTAGTATTCAAGAAAAAATTGAAGAAAGAGGAATTTCACAACCTTCTACAGAGTCAGTTCCACAAGAAACTTTGATTCCAGAAATAGAAGAAGTTAAAGTTCCAGAAAGTCCTAGTACCTCGACAGGACAAGTTCTAGAACCAGTGGAAGCTGAAAGTTCAGAAAGAGTTTCGCCACTATTCAAGGATACACCTACGTGGTTATATCAGACTTGGAAAGATAGTGGTCTAAAAACTTTTACTGGAAGAACAAGGAGTCAGACTAGACAACAACAACAAGATCATGGAAGAACAAGAAGTCAAACTAGACAGCAAAAAGATCATGTAAGTTTTGCTGAAGACTTTGAGATTCATGATATTTTGTCACTTATGACTGTTGAAGATGGACCTGCGTGTGTTAAAGATGCACTTAACATTCCTATTTGGAGAAAAGTTATGCAAGAAGAGATTGATTCTATTCATAAGAATCAAACTTGGCAGCTATGTGAGTTACCAGAAGGAAAGAAGGCTATAGGTGTAAAATGGATCTTCAAAATCAAAAGGAAAGTAGATGGTACTATTGATAGATACAAGGCCAGTTTGGTTGTCAAAGGATATGCACAACAAAAAGGTATTGATTATGATGAGACATTTGCTCCTACATCTAGGATGACTATTATTAGGTCAGTACTTGCTCTAGCAGCACATTTTGGTTGGCATATATATCAACTTGACATTAAGACTGCTTTTCTAAATGGTGATTTACACGAAGATGTGTATATTCAGCAGCCAGAAGGTTTTGAAGAGACAGGTAAAGAACACTTAGTGTGTAAGCTTATAAAAGCTTTGTATGGTTTAAAACAGGCACCTAGAGCATGGTATGAAAAGATACATACATATCTTTTATCCATTGGTTTCCATAACTCAGATGCAGCTCCAACTCTTTATGTCAAAGCTAAAACAGGTATGATGATTATAGCAATCATTTATGTGGATGATATTATAGTCACAGGTCCCAGAGATGAAGATTTGCAGATGTTCAAAGAAGAATTGAAGCAAACATTTGATGTGAATGATTTAGGCATTCTACATTATTATCTGTGGATTCAGTTTCTGTTTCGAGATGAGTGTATCTACATGACACAACAAAAGTATATTGAGAAACTTTTAGAAAGGTTTCAGATGGGTGATTCTAAACCTATGCAAACACCTATGGATCAGAACATATCTTTACAAATGGTAGCAGATGCAGAGCCATTTGATGCTACTCTCTATAGTCAAGCAGTTGGTTGCTTGATATATCTTTGTAATACACGTCCTGATATACAGTTTGCAGTTTCTCAAGTATCAAGGTTCATGCAGAATCTGACAGTGTTACATTGGAAAGCAGTAAAGCGGATCTTTCGTTATTTGAAGGGAACTTCAAATTATGCTATGGTATTTTCGAAATCTACACATTTGTTACTAAAAGGATTTTCAGATTCTGATTGGGCAGGTGATAGAGACATAAGAAGAAGTACTAGTGGATTTTGTTTTTATCTTGGAGATTGTCTTATCTCATGGTTTTCAAAAAGACAACCCACTATTGCCACTTCATCGTGTGAAGCTGAATATCGTGCAGCATTTACAACTACTCTAGAGTCAGTATGGTTGTAGAAGATTTTCAGTTATCTTGATGTAAGAGTACATCAACCCATTCAGATATTTTCAGATAGCCAGAGTGCTATAGCTATAGCTAAGAATCTAGTGCATCATGCAAGGACAAAGCATATAGAGGTACACTACCACTATATTCGAGAGCAGATAGCTAAGAAGCACATTGAGCTGGTTTATGTTCCTTCTAGTGAGAATGTTGCAGATATATTTACCAAAGCATTGACTAGAGATAGTCATGAGAAGATTTGCAGGTTACTAAATCTTGTACCAATATGACATTGAAGGAGGGATTGTTGGAGTCAATATCATATGGTCCAACAATAATTCAATAGTTCAAGTTCATACTTCAAGCAGTCGACGGCCGCAATATCCATATATGAGAGTCTTTCTAGACTCTTGTTCAACAAGTCAAAGCGGGTCGACTTGGTCTAGCCCAACGTGTCTAAATGCATTCTTAATTGGCCACGGTTCAAATCCCGCGGGCGGCTTAAAATTGCAAATAGATATTTTGATAAAGCAAATCTTTATAAAAAGCACACGGAGTAACGGCTACGCTATTCCGATAGATTTAGCGAACATAGCTTTAGCGAACGTAGCTTTATTAGTGCTTTTCGATGTGCTTTTCAAGGAGGAGAACAACTATATAAACAAGGCCTTGGCTCCTTGTATAATCACTCACTCAAAGATCTAGAGCTTGGAGATCTTCTTGAAGACAGAGTGTTCTCACACTCTTGAAGGAGGTGAAGTTTTGGTGAAGGAGAGGCTACTCTCATTGCAGTAGGAAGTCTTCTACGAGGTGGTGGTAACTATCTTTTGTGAGTTAACCTTGTGGTTGATTTACAATTTCGTTACACTATTTTGTTAGCTTTGTTGCTTCATTCTCTTCACACACACTTAGATTATTTCGACATAATCTAAATTTTGTATCATCATCTTCTTATTCTTCCATTAGTCAGTGCACCACTTTATATGGTTGAGTAGTACTCCCATGTTGTAATTTGGACATCTATTATTTTTAGTGAAGTAAGCATCCAGCTTACGTTCCCTATCCTTGTCTCAAGATCTCTTTCTTTCTCTATCTCACTTATCATCTTGTCAATTAAGTTGTGTATGCTCAAGAGGTTTTAGTATTGGAACAATCCTGGGGCCCCAAATTCCAACAAACACAACATTGTGGTATCAGAGCTTTTGTTTTTTTATCAAATCTTTCATACAACTTATTGAATTATCTTCTTTATTTACAACAATTCAAGATGGCATATTTGAGTGCATCGATTGAGAAGTTATCACATGGGAGAAATTATCCCATGTGGCAATTTAGAATGGAGTCTTATCTCATGTCTAAAGGTCTTTGGGGATTGATAACAGGTACAGAAGTGAAGCTGGTATTATCAGAAGCTCCTACACAAATGGATCGAGCAAGAGAGCAAGAATGGATCGAAAGAGACAGAAGAGTTATGTTTATTATATCACAAACAATTTCCAATACTATGCTTATGCATATAAGAGGTTTGAATACTAGTAGAGAGGCTTGGGAGTCTCGAGAAAGGTTATTTGGAACTACCAACAGAGTGAGGCAAACACAACTTATTGGTGAGTTGACAAGAGTAAAAAACAAGCCACGATAATTAGTTAATGATTATGTTATTGAGGTAAAATCTCTTATTGAAGCATTAGCCTCTATTGATGCATCTCCTAGTGAGGATATAAAGTTTAATAGCATGTTAAATGGCTTGAGAGAAGATGAAAGATGGAAGTCTTTCATTACGTCTATCATGATTTGAGAGAATCTACCATCCTTTGAAGATTTACAAACGCTCATGATGACTGAAGAAATCAACATAGAAGGTGGCAACTCTTATCATTCACAAAGAGGTAGTCAAGGACAAGTTCTTTATAATTCATCAAATAGATCAAGAGGTAGAGGAAATTGGAGAGGAGGAGGAAGATTCAACAATAATGCAAGAGGAAGAGGAAGCTCCAATGCTACTAGAGGAGGAAGAATAACACAACAAAGTAAACAGACTCAACCAAACCAGCAAGGTAACTTTACTTGCCATTATTGTGGTAAAGTTGGTCATTATGCCAGGGATTGCTTCTCCAATCCGAATAGAAGAGGTGGTTTTAGAGGATGACAAAGAGGAAGAGGCCAAGATCACATGCATCACAACAATAACATAGTACAAGAGAAAGCTCAAACACAGAAGGAAAACGTTCTTATGGCTATGCATACAGAGACACATAAGAGGAAGGTAAACATCAAAACTTGGTATGTAGATAGTGGTTGTTCAAACCATATGAGTCACAACATGAATATGTTTGTGAACTTACAAAAACCAGATTCAAGAGTCACAGTTGCTATAGGAGATAGTACTGAGCATGAAGTAGTTTACATTGGTGATTGTCCACTTAATGAACATGTAACTCTTAGAGATGCTTTGTTTGTTCCTACTATTACAAGAAATTTGATTTCAGCTGGACAGATGGAGGACAATGGAGTGAAGGTCGGTTTTGACAATAATCAGTGGCAGGCTTATCAGAAGAAGGATGGAAATTTTATTATAAAAGGACAAAAGGTAAACAAATTAAATACTTATGAAGTTGAAGTTCCAGATTATGCACGTTATACAATGGTTAATGGGACTCAAGTAAGTCAATTGGATTTATGGCATAAAATATTAGGACACATCAGTGTTGGCAGGTTAAAAGATATTGCAAAGAAATCATTGGTTGAAGGTTTACCACAACTACCTAAGCAAGATTTGGATTCTGTTTGTGAGGCATGTCAGTTTGGAAAACAAGTATGAAGTCCTTTTTCAAAAGCAGGATTGCAAAGCAAAAATATTTTGGACTTGATTCATACTGATGTATGGGGTCCATCTCAAGAAGAGTCCATGGTAGGTAGCAAGTACTTTGTAACATTTATTGATGACTTCTCAAATTTTACATTCATTTATTTCATGAAATACAAATCCGAAGTGTTTGATATGTTCAAGAAGTTTAAATCATTGGTTGAAAAGCAAACAGGTCAAAGCATAAGAAGGTTGAGATCAGATGGAGAAGGTGAATATTTTTCTAATTAGTTTCTTGCATTTTTGGAGGAACAAGGAATTAAAAAGGAGACTACAAACAGATACACACCTCAACAAAATGGTGTGGCCGAAAGAAGAAATAGGTCTTTCTTGGAGATGGATAGATGCATGTTAAATGAAAAGGACTTACCACTTATTTTTTGGGCTGAAGCATGCAATATGGCAGTTTATGTGATGAACAGGTTACTATGAAAACAAAATACAATAATATGAAAACAAACTACAATAATATCATGAAAACTACTAGAGAGCTACTATGAAAACAAAATACAATAATATCATGAAGAGTGGAACTTGGGAGCTAGTGAAGTAGCCTCCAAAATAGAAGGTCATTGACACCAAGTGGATTTGGAGGTTCTTTGCTGGGGAGATCAGCTTGGCATATGTGCCCACGCAGGAGAACATTGCAGACCTTTTCACGATGGCTCTACCTAGGGAGAAGTTTGAAGCTTTCCATAGAGCTTTGGGCTTACTTCCTTTTTGGAGTGATTTCCACATAGCTTGGCACTTCTTTATACATGAGTGCCAGCTCCTTGTTCACTGCATCAGTCCCAGGGGGGATTTGTTGATATATTTAGGTAGTGATGTGTGTAAACACACTAGGACTGTCGGGGCACTTTTTTCCCTCTTTAGGAGGTTTTTTCCCTCGGCTTGTATATACGCCTATTGCCCTAATGGGCTACCTATCTTTGTACATTCTCTAGTAATACATTCAATATTGTGTGTTGTGCTCCAAGCTTCTTCTTCTTCCTTATGTTGTTCGCGTACTTCTGCAGACGTCTAACTCCAACAGAGTGTCCACTTTGTTTATCTTAGGATCCATACATAGTTGCCTACCAACACCATGCTAATAGTTCGAGTTTGATCAGATCCTCTAATATGTGTGCATTTCACTGTGGCCTTTTTGAGGTTTACCAAAGTTCCTTGGGAACTCTTTGGATAATTCTTATTTGATCAAAGAATCATGATATTTATGCATTATGAAGTATCCTCATGAGGTCCAATATACATGGGCAAGTTATTGAGATTGTCATTATTGCACTCAAAAATTTCCTCACTAATCAATCCAATGCTTTGGAAATCTAAGTTTCGTAAAGAATGTCATCTCTTGGGTTCTGTTTCCATGAAAAGAGGCGTGGAGATCTTCCACTTCTTCCATTTTCCATCCTCTACCTCTTGTCATTACTGTTTTTTCCATGACTCATCAACATCAAGATGTTGGATTCAAAAACTAGTTCATTGTCTTGTGGAGTTGTCATATCTTTTGGCTCTAGTTATTGACTTGTCCCATCCACTAGAACATGGTCTAATTCAAGGAAAAAAATAGGGTTGAAAAATATCCCAATGACAAATTTTTAGAGAAATTAAAAAATTATTTCTATGTTTAGATAATCTCCAAAAGATAAATATAGCCAAATTTTCAATCCTCGCTTTTGTATCGGGGTTTCTTTGCCATGCTAATGATCTTGTGCTTCCTCTTTGCCTGACACACATCACCTTCTTTACATAGCTTTATCACGTGAGTGCTTCACAATTTTCCCATCAAGTATCTCTACTATGGGCTTTTTTCCTTCAATAATGCACATATTCGTGAGTTTGGCACTTGCATGCATCAAATCCTCCACAAGACTATTTGCATGGCTATAAAAATTCCAACCATGAGCTAGTGAGAAGGTGCATGGTCTTGCTATGGGGCTCGTATATTCTAACCATTTTATGTGTCAAATGATGGTCTTGTTATGGGGCTCATATATGCTAACCATTTTATGCTCGTATATGCTAACCATTTTATGAGGCAAATGATGGCTTCATTAGTAACCTTGGACTTAATCTAGATCAAATGTTATGCAGGTACTACTCTATATACCAAGTCAGACTCTTCTATCTGTACAATAACAATTTGAAACTTTCATATTAATATGTTTCAAAGCAATCCATGTATGATGATCTATGGTCATAGTTCATCCCATTAGCTATCCAAATATATGGGTACTTCAAAAAAAACGAATTCCCATGCTATATGAGTAATAAGACATGTAATATATTTAAGAGTGCAATGTCTTGGCATATAAGTGTCCTCTAGCAAAATTCCTAGTGTTGAAACTTGCATAGACATGCCTAATGGAAATCGAATGGATTAAGGATGAGATGTTTACTCATGCATGTCTTTTCAATGTGAAATTCAATGTATCTTTGATGTATGGAAAATTTGTAACAATGACAAAATGTTTTGATAGAGATCGGTGAAACTCTTTGTGTGGTATATTTGCCTCTCTCATCTTAACTTCAGAAAGAATAGATTTCAAGAAGGTGGAACCAGGAAATGGAAGAACATGATAACTTGTTTGGCACCAGTCTATAGTTCTATGAGGATTTGAATGGTGAGTGGAGGGCAGTTCTAGCAATGGCATGAGATGATTTTGTAGCTAAGTTTCTTGTTCATGCTATGACCTCCTAAGTTTGTTTTCTAGTTGTTATCCGCATGTTAAATTTAGCATGTTTCAAACCCTAAGATAGAAAGTTTCTATGTTCATGAATTACATACAAGTTTGAATGCCTTTTCTAAAGTACATCCCTCCAACTTTTTGTCCTTTCAAGACTCTTAACATTGTGATGTGATTTGTTCATTGAAAATGATTAAAAAATCCACTTAATAATAGCTAATGCTGGCTGATTTTATGTTGCAGTTCATCTAGACTCTTTGAATGTAAACTTTGTATTTCAAAAAAGTAACCTATGCCCTTGATGGTTACCAATTTTTTGCACCATAGAGGTTAAATTCCTTGAAGTACTTTAGGGTCTCCTTCCTCTGCACAAAAGGTATACTTTTGCATCACATAAGACTGAAAGCTTTTGTGATAGAGTGCTCACCTTGGTTGAACTTTCACCTATTATCTTACCTTAGAAAAACATTTGGAGAACACAGGTCTTGGTATGATGAAGACAAACAAAAGGTAACACTACCATATAATCTTGATGCTAACTCTCATCAATTAGGAAGCAAGCATGATACACAGGTCCAGGATCCAAGAAGTGATACAGACGATGGCCAAGATGAAAGAGAAAAGGATTACAAGCTATGGAAGTCAAGAGGCAAAGCAAAGATGCAAGAAGTTGGAGAATGCTCAAAAGAAGCACCTAGAAGATCAGCAAGAGAGAAGAAACAACCAGAAAGGTATGGATATGATTCCACATTCGTTACAAAGCATTCAATATACTTGGCAAAAGACTCTATTTCAGAGGAACCCTCAACCTATGAAGAGGCAAAGGGAAACCCTAATTGGGAAAAGGCCATGAACGAAGAGATAGATGCATTGAAGGAGATGGACACTTGGGATTTAGTTCCAATGTCGCCGAATCAAAAGGTAATTGGTTGCAGATGGGTATATAAAGTTAAAAGAAATTGAGATGGATCAGTTTGCAGGTACAAGGCAAGATTAGTTGCCAAAGGATGCTCACAAACTCATGGTATAGACTATGAGGAAACATTCTCACCAATTGCAAAGATGACTACAATCAGGACATTGATAAGTGTAGCTGCTGCAAGGAATTTGAGACTCCTCCAGCTTGATGTGAAAAATGCATTCTTAAATGGTTGGATAAGTGAAGAAGTATACATGTCACAACCACCAGGTTTTGAAAACCCTAATCATCCATCTTATGTTTGAAGACTTAAGAATGCATTGTATGGATTGAAACAAGCTCCTAGAGCTTGGAATTACAGGTTGGTTATATATCTTCAAGATCAAGGGTTCAAAGCTAGCAGCTCAGATCCTTCTCTATTCATCAAAAGGGATCACAATGAAGTTATCTATCTATGTGTATATGTAGATGATATTATTGTGACAGGTGATGATCTAAATGGCCTTCAAAGGATCAAGAGACACATGCAAGAGGAGTTCAAAATCAGTGACCTAGGTGAGCTTACATATTTCCTAGGTATGAAGGTGATATATACAGATGAAGGAATGTATTTGACTCAAAGAAGATACATTCAGGATCTTCTTCTCAAGTTCAAAATGGAGAACACTAAACCTGCAGGTACACCTTTGGAGATGAATCATAAACTTAGTGTTTATGAAGGTGAGAAAATTGAAGACATTAAAGAATATCAAAGCTTGGTAGGTAGCTTGATATATGCTACTCATACAAGGGCAGACATCTCATATAGTGTGGGAGTGCTTAGTCAGTTCATGCACTCACCGAAAAGACCACACATGGATGCGGCTAAGAGAGTACTTAAGTATCTCAAAGGTACAATCAACGAAGGTATATTCTATCCTTACTCTTCAGATTTGGATATCAAAATCTACTCAGATGCAGATTGGGCAGGAGCTAAGGATGATAGAAAAAGTACATCTGGTTACTTAGCATTTGCAGGTTCAAAGCTAGTGTCATGGAGTTCCAAGAAGCAACCAACAATTGCTTTATCCTCAACTGAAGTAGAGTACAGAGGCTTGACCATAGCAACTCAAGAGGCAATATGGTTAAAAGCATTGTATACAAATTTGGGACTTGTGAGTTCCAAACCTCACATATTTAGAGATAATGTAAGTTCCATGCATCTAGCGGCAAATCCTATTTTCCATGCGAGAACCAAGCACATAGAAGTCCATTACCACTTCATCAGGGAGAAGCTCATGGCAAAGGAGATTGACATTTCTTTTGTTCCAGCTAAAAAGCAAGTAGCAGATATGATGACGAAGGCACTTGATGGAATAAAGATTTGTAGATTCAAAGCTATGGTAGGTATTCAACCTATCAGAGAATGAAGACTCAAGCATACTTTAGCTTGAGGGGGAGCTGTTGGAACATCAAACTTACACTATGCTTGAGGTGGATTTGATCTACATCAAAGGCTATCGAGTCGAAAGAATATCCGTTGGAGAGTTCTTTTTCATATGCTCATTTATTGTATTTTTTTGAGAGATTTTTGATGGTTCATTTACCGTTGTAAAAGCCTTGAGCTTTACACATGTAAAGGTAGAAATATAGAGCCCAAATCCCACAAATTTGTGGTGGTTGAAGTTTCATTCAATCAAGCAAATCAAATCACCTAAAAGTAGATCAAAGTAGATCTTCACTTTTCCTAGATTGTAGGAAAGTGAATTGATTCCATCCAATAACCATTCCCACCTTCATTTGAATTCAAATTCAACTTGTAAAGGTCGTGGAACACTCCTAGAGTCTATATAAAGACTTAAAATCACTTTTACATTACATGGAAGCAATATACATACACTTGTGACCATCATTGTCTTGCTCCTTCAATTTTCTACATCATCTTCTTCACCAACAGTAATCTTGCAGAGGCTGCTGCTCTCTCTTGAGAGCTCTAAATTGAGTTCAAGATGACTCACTGGAAAGATATAAGTGTCTTGTTTATGCCTATACATTTTCATAGCATTTGGTTCTGTAGATTGGGAGAAATCGGGGTTTTTCTGTCTTGGGGTCAATCTCTGTGTATTCCTGAAAAATAGGAAGTACCACCGGTGAATGTCGCATTCATTCGTATAGCATATTTTGCTTATTCCTTATACTTTTTTGCATTCCATACACTCAACCCTATGTGTATCACTCCCATAAAAGGAGTTTTTCTAATTGTAATCACGCTGGTCGCTATGGGCATTTGAAGTTCATTGTCTCTTCCATAGATAGTAAGTTTTTTGAGCTAGTTGACCCGCGAACCTATCTGTTTTGTATCGACTCATTCTCCTTGATGCTCCAAGGTACATAGTGTGTTTCTTTGCACTTATTGCATGCCTATAAGGTCTATTTGAGTCTCCATAAGCTCAAGGGCTAGTCTTGTGCCGGTTGGCGACCAAACTTCGTCGCTTCGAAACACACTTTTCTACCTTCGACAAGCTTCTCCAAGTTCTTTCAAATTTTGTATCAATGAAAACAAATACTATCAAGTCCTTGAGCATGGCATTTTATCGACATGTGTGTATATATGCATGTGTGTATATGTGTGAATGTATCTCTCTATGCATGTATATAATCATGTGTATATGTGTGTGTATGTATGCATGCATGGTTGTATGTATGCATGCATGGTTGTATGTATGCATGGGTATATGTATGCATGTTTGTGATGTGTGTGTATGTATGTATGTATGTATGTATGTATGTATGTATGTATGTATGTATGTATGTATGTATGTATGTATGTATGTATGTATGTATGTATGTATGTATGTATGTATGTATGTATGTATGTATTTATGTATGTATGTATGTATGTATGTATGCATGCATGCATGTATGTATGTATGTATGTATGTATGCATGCATGTATGTATGTATGTATGTATGTATGTATGTATGTGCATGTGTGTGTGAATGCATGCATGTATGCATGTGTATGTATTCATGTGTATGCATGTGTATGTATTCATGTGTATATGCATGTGTATCTATTTATGTGTGTATGCATGTTTCTGTGATATGAATATGTATGTATGTGTGTGTATGATATATTCTGGGAATCGAACTCATGACCTATCATCTAGGAGTATGATGGGCTAACCACTTTCCCCAAAAGACATGGTTGAGAACTACTTCCAAATCCTCCCTCTTTGTGTGTGGTTGAACCATCTCTTGCTTATCATTTCTTGATTCTAACATATATGCATGTGTGCATGCATGTATATATGCATGTGTATGTATGCATGTGCTTGTGTGATATGCATGCATGTACTTGCATGAGTGTGTATGCATGTGTGATGTATATTTATGTATGTGCATGTGAATGGGATATATGCATGTATGTGTATGCATGCATGTATATATGTGTGTATGCATGTATGCATCTCTGCGTGTATGCATACATGCATATATGATGCATGTGTGTATGTATGCATCTATGTATGCATGCAGTATGTATGTATCTACATATGTACATGTGTATGTGTGTATGTGTTTATGTGTGTGTATGTACATGTGTATGTATGTGTGTATGGGTGTATGTATTTATGTGTGTATGGGTGTATGTATGTATGTGTGTATCTATGTGTGTATGTATGTATGTATACATGTGTGTATGCATGTATGCATGTGTGTGTGCATGCATTTTTGTATGTATGTATGCATGTGTATGTATGTGTGTATGTGTATATGCATGTGTGTGTATGTGTGTGTATGTATGTGTATGTGTGGGTATGCGCATATGTATGTATATGAGTGTGTATGTGTATGTGTGTATATGTGTATGTGTATGTGTATCTCTCTGTATGTGCATGTGTGTGAATGTGTGTATGCATGTTTATATGTGTATGTGTGTATGCATGTATGGGTATGTGTGTATGTGTGTATGTGTGTATGTGTGTATGTGTGTATGTGTGTATGTGTGTATGTGTGTATGTGTGTATGTGTGTATGTGTGTATGTGTGTATGTGTGTATGTGTGTATGTGTGTATGTGTGTATGTGTGTATGTGTGTATGTGTGTATGTGTGTATGTGTGTATGCATGTGTATGTGTGTATGTGTGTATGCATGTATATGTGTATGTGTGTAAATTTCTGATCCACATGTTGCTTTAAAGGCATATGGGCATGTTTACATGTGTATGTGTGTATGTGTTTATATGTGTATGTGTATGTGTGTAAATTTCTGATCTCACATGGTTGAAATTGCATGTAGTATTTGGGTGCACTAGTTCATTGTTCATGGTTAATTTTGGGGATTAAAAGCATAATCTATAGAATTTCAAGAAGTCTGCATACCGAGAAGGATCAAATTTTATGTTAAAAAAAATTGTTGATGAACAATCTTTTCTTTTGATATGACTAAGTGCATGTCTCGTGCACCTTAAAGTATAGTCCATCTATTGTTTATAGAATCTATATGGAAATAGTAGTTTGGATCTTAAGGGGTAGATTAATAATTTAGCAATGCTATGCATGCCTGATTGATGTTTTTGTCTCTACTCTTGGTGTTTTCAAAGGATGACAACCACACTTCATAAATCACCTTTCTTACTATAAATGTTATGTCTACACAAATTTCATTCAATCTCCTTGTCTTTATACTACACCATAGTGACTAATGATGTCTTTGCTTCACTACAATTCAGTGATCTTCGCCAAAAAGAGGTCGCCATTTCTTTCTTTGAGAAGCAAGACGATTCTCTGTTGAGATGAGTGTCCCTCGATTCTTCTATTGCCTAGAGTCCCCCTTTCTACTCAACCCGATTTGCCCATTCTACGACACTCTTTGCTTCCAATTTGTTAAGCCCTAGACAAGAAAAATATTATGATGCAATTGAACAACTAATGACAGTAAGAGGACACCATAGATCTACTCTTTTGTGACTAATGATGTTAAACTACATGACCCTCTTGTGTGATTCTGAGATGTCAATACATTTTGGTTGATAATTTTTTTAATTGGGATGCTAAACATTGGTGTGAATTAGAAGGGGTGTTATACATACATAGGATTGTATGATAATAATTACTTTTTTGTGAATAGTTAAAACTAAATTCATGTTGAAACTTTTTGCAATGTATAGTGGGAACTTTCTTGATTCCTTTTTAGATTGCCATGTGTAGGAATGTACATTATGGTGCATGAAGTACTTTCGTTGTAGTACACACATAAGTGTTAGCTTTTGAAGGATGTGACCAGTGGTGTGAAAATTTTTTTTATATATGTACCATAGTGACAAGGTTACGAATGCCAATTTGTGAGCTTCATTGATCTAGAGTTCCATGAAATCTTAGTTATTATTTTCAAGGATTTGGATATTTGACCCCATCATTGTTAGACAAAATTGGTATATTACGCTAGCTTCATGTAATCCTCTGTGTCTTTGTGGAAGAAACAACTAATGTTGTGTGTTTCGCTATGTCATAATGTTTGCATGGGTGTATATATATATATATATATATATATATATATATATATATATATATATATATATATATATATATATATATATATATATATATATATAGTTGTATATATATACTATATATGTATTTATTTACCATTGTATATATAGACTATGCATTATATGTATGTACGAATGATGAAATTCAATGGCTCCTAGTGTTCAATGTTCATGCCTATTTATGTATGTATGTATGCATGCACTCATGCATGTGCCATGCTTGCATGTATGATCTATGTTCACATGTGTGTGTATGTTTGTATTCTTGTATTCTTGCATGTGTGTATGCTTGTATTCTTGTATTCTTGCATGTATGTATGTAATATGTATGTGTGTATGTATATATGTGTGCATGTGTGATGCTTGCATATCTGATGTTCGCATATGTGTATGTTTGTATTCTTGTATCTTTCATGTATGTATGCAATATGTATGTGTATGTATATATGTGTGCATGTTTGATGCTTGCATGTGTGATGCTTGCATGTGTGTATGTTTGTATTCTTGTATTCTTGCATGTATGTATGTATGTGTATCTGTATGTGTATGTTTGGATGTATGCATGATGCTTCCATGTATATATTATGTTTGTATTCATGCTTATATGTGTGTATTTATGTGTGTACATTGAACAATCTTTTAGAGGATTCAAGCCTTTCAAATTCTGATGGAGACCTCTTTATCTCCAGATGCTTGATCTATACTGATTTAAGAACACTTCTATATCAATCATAGAGCAAACTTTACACACATGTTATCATGATTTGCAAAATCATTCACAAACACTTCTCTGTATGAAGTCTCTCTTTCTTCAAGAAGTCTACTTCAGAGATTAACTTCATTACCTCCACATATCTTCAAATTTCTTCAATCTAATGATATATATACCTCCACCCTACTTTGTGCAACCATATCATCCATTAAATCTTCAAAAGAATCATTAAAACTCTTATTTGATCATTAAGATCAAAGGTATGTTAAAATTTGTCTTTTTCAACAAGCGACTTTGACATAGTCAACTTCTAAGGTTGATTTCTCACAGCACACGTTCCTTTTTGCTAAATGCTTTTAGCCATAGCTTCATTACCTTCCAACTTAGATTTTGAATGCTTATTCGTCAAAAACGTTAAAGTGTGCACTGAGATCCAAGCAAAACATTGACACAAAAAAGTACGTGACTATGAGAGTTCTATCTGTAGACTTTACATATACATGTTCCGATTGATCATACACACAACCTGAAAGGAATTAGATCTTGAAACTTTGAACAAAGCTTGATTAGCTTCTAGATTAGATGTGTACAAAAGATTTCGTGATCATGAGAGAAATCAGAGAAAGACTCCATGGTAACTCAGGAAGATGAATCTCTACACATCTATCACATGAACACTTTTCTTCTAATGACTCTCTCTCTCTCCTATTTCTTTACATTATTGACTTATACACATATGATTCTAGACTCAACCCACATGTATTACATTACTCCTTATCATTCTAATGATTATCTATACTCATTGTACAAGAATTTTCATCTGTAATGTACATATGTATACAAGCTACATTTTTGAGATCTCTTCACTATCTCCAATGACTTCTTTGGCTTCACTTTGATTTTTGATTTGCTTCAAGTTCTTCATAATCATCAATTGGGGATTGCTTTGTTCCAACATCTCCCCCTCAATCACTAATTGTGATTATGCCATTCTTCTTTATTCCTACCATCTCTTTGAACTTTTGTAACTTAGGTCTATCTAAGCTTTTTGTCATCATATCTGCAACATGCCTTTTGTTGATGTATACAAGACTTCAATCTCTTTATCAAGTACCTTTTCTCTCAAGAAATGATACTGACTCTCTATGTGTTTAGTCTTGGCATGAAAAACAGGATTAGCTGCCAAATATAATGAACTCATGTTGTCTCCAAAAATAATTGGATTACTCTGATCAGTTCCAAAACTTTTCAGTAAGATCTTCAATCATATCACTTCTTTTGCAGCCTCTTCCATTCATTTATACTCAGCTTCTGTGGATGATAAAGAAATTGTATGTTGCTTCTTTGAGCACCAAGAGAATAACTTATTCTCAATGTAACAGATATAACCATGGGTAGAGTTTCCATCATTTGAATTACCTGCCTAATCTGCATCACTAAACGGTTTGATTCTTGTGTCAGAAGTAAAACCATAATACAAACCTTCACTAAGGGTTCCCTTAATATATCTAAGTACCCTTTGAGCTACAATCCAATGAGTTTTCTTTGGACAATGCATAAATTGTGATAAGACACCAACTACATATGATAAATCTGGTCTTGTCAAGGTAGTATAGATCAAACTACCTACCAAAATCTGATATTTCTTCATGTTATTCAATTTTCCTCCTCCATATCTGCTCAATTTATGATTTACCTCCAATGGTGTGGTTGAAGGCTTGCAACCTTCCATGGTGAACTTGACCAGAAGGTTCTTCAAGTATCTCTCTTGTATAACATATACTCCATGTTGAGTATATACAATCTGCATTCCTAAGAAATAAGACAAGTTTCCCAAAACACTTATCTTAAAATCCTTTTCTATTTGCTTCTTAAGATCCTTGATTCCTTGAGCATCTATACCTGTGACAATAATATCATCAACATAAATACACATATATGAACCCATCTTCACTTGCCTTCACTAGCAAGCTACTATCTGCTTCTAAAGCTTGATATCCACATTCATTCAAGAACTTAACAAGCCTATAATTCCATGCTCTTGGGTCCTGCTTCAAACCATATAAAGCTCTCTTGAGCTTACATACATAATCTGATCCAACTAAATCCATGAAACCCTCTGGTTGCTCCATGTTCACCTCATCTGCAATATATCCATTCAAAAATGCATTCTTCACATCTAATTGTGACAACTTCCATCCTTTACAAGTAGCAATAGCAATTAGGGTTCTAATTGTAGACATCTTAGCAGCTCGACTAAAGGTTTCATCATAATCTACCCCATAATTTTGGGCATTACCTTTAACAACAAGTCTAGCTTTGTATCTAGACACCTCACCATTTGCAAACCTCTTTGTCTTATACACCCACTTACATGCAATTACCTTATGATTTTTTGGTCTTGGCAGCAATTCCCATGTCTCATTCTCAAGTAGAGAATCATACTCTTCTTGCATTGCCTTCTCCCAATTCTGTTTACCTTTAGCTTCTTCATATGTGGTTGGATATTCTTCTGTCTTCACAATATAAGCATAATCTTTTGTTGTTAAGAAAGATGTATCATAGCTATACCTGTGTATGTATATATGTATGTGTAAGTGTGTGTGTGTGTGTGTGTGTGTGTATATATATATATATATATATATATATATATATATATATATATATATATATATATATATATATATATATATATATATATATATATATATATATATATATATATATATATATATATATATATGTGTGTGTGTGTGTGTGTGTGTGTGTGTGTGTGTGTGTTTGTATGTATGCATGTATATGTGTGGATATGTATGTATGTGTATGTGTGGGTATGTATATATATGTAAATGTATGAATATGTGTATGTGTATGCATGTATGTGTGTGTGTATGTATGTAAGTATTTGTATGTATATGTAAGTGTATGTATGTGTATGTGTATGTGTATGTGTATGTGTATGTGTATGTGTATGTGTATGTGTATGTGTATGTGTATGTGTATGTGTATGTGTATGTGTATGTGTATGTGTATGTGTATGTGTATGTGTATGTGTATGTGTATGTGTATGTGTATGTGTATGTGTATGTGTATGTGTATGTGTATGTGTATGTGTATGTGTATGTGTATGTGTATGTGTATGTGTATGTGTATGTGTATGTGTATGTGTATGTGTATGTGTATGTGTATGTGTATGTGTATGTGTATGTGTATGTGTATGTGTATGTGTATGTGTATGTGTATGTGTATGTGTATGTGTATGTGTATGTGTATGTGTATGTGTATGTGTATGTGTATGTGTATGTGTATGTGTATGTGTATGTGTATGTGTATGTGTATGTGTATGTGTATGTGTATGTGTATGTGTATGTGTATGTGTATGTGTATGTGTATGTGTATGAGTGTGTATGCATAAGTACGTATGTATAAGTGTAAGTATGTATGTGTAAGTGTACATATGTGTATCTGTTTATGCATGTTTATAAATTTAAAGGTTTTTTATATTTTGATCTTTTTTTGTTTGAGGTTAAACTAACAAGAGATATTTTATGGTAGAACAAAATAAGAGAAAACCTAAGATACCACCTGAGACGTGGCAGTTTTTTTGCAGAAAGCTATGTCTGCAAGAATCATTTCCTCAGTAGAAGGTATACAAATTAATAGTCTATATTACCATGAAATATAATTATTATATATTTTATAAATGTTTTATATTTAGTCTATGTATTTTTGTCTCATTAAATAAATGTAGGATGTTGCAAAGAAGAGAGTTGAGTGTGGCATTTAGGCCAAATGGGCCATCATGGTTTTGTAGCTATATTTGTAAGTATATACATTATTGAAACTATTTTTTTTATTAGTTAAAACACTAATCATTAATATTTTTTATTTGCTTAAATGCACCAAAAGGATTATGATCGATATTCTATGAAAAAGGAAATCAATATTGCTACACATTGTGGATATCATCGTCTGAGTGAGTATTTGCAAGGTCATCCAAATGCTTTTGTAAGTATTACTAAATTTCACATTATTATTTTATTTGTATTGATATTTTATATGTTTTATTTATTTATGTTTGTTATATGTAATACAGGAGTATTATGGAGAGGTAGATATGGATGAGGTGGAGAGACAAACACAGGCGAGATGATTTGGATCGTCACCGAGTGCTCACATCTCACCCATGATGCCACTATAGATACATTAGATCATGCGGATGATCGTGATGATGAGGATGATCATGATGATGATCACGATGATTAGGACTTACATGATGATGTGGATGATGATGATCACGATGATTGATATATTACATTGGATATATATTTTACATTGATATATATATATATATATATATATTCTCATTCTAGTTATGTTTTGAATTTTGTCTATCGTATTAATTAATGAAAAGTCTTGTTTGAATGATTTTTATTAGAGTTTAAATTTAACATGTATTTTATTACTTAAATTATATAATTCGTTCATATTATACATGTGTCTATGTGTATATATATATATATATATGTATGTATGTGTAGTTGCAGTGTGTGTATAAAATGTATATATGTGTAAGTATATGTGTGTATATGTGTGTATATATGTGTATATATGTGTGTTTATGTCTATGTGTGTGTGTGTATATATATATATATATACATACATACATACATATATATATATATATATATATATATATATATATATATATATATATATATATATATATATACATACATACATACATACATACATACATACATACATATATATATATATATATATATATATATATATATATATATATATATATATATATATATATATATATATATATATATATGTATGTATGTGTGTGTGTGTGTTTGTGTGTGCATGTGCATATGTATGTTGTGTGTGTATCTGTATGTGTATATGTAGGTATATGCATACGTATGTTGTGTGTGTATATGTATGTAGGTATATGTAGGTATAAGTATGTGTTAATGTGTGTATGAGTATGTGTGCATGTGCATGTGTAAGTGTATGTGTGTATGTGTGTATATCACTAGAAGAAATAGGGGGGCGTAGCGACGCCCCCGAATTGAAAAAAAACGAGCACCGTCACTTATGCGACGCTAGTGTCGCATAAGCGACGATGCTATTTTTGAATTTCTTTTTTGGGCACTCGTCGCATAAGCGATGCTTGCATCGCTTATGCAACGCTAAATTATTGCGTCGCAAATACCGTCGCTAACTAGCAACGGTATTTGCGATGTTGGCAAACTAGAGAGCGTCGCATATGCGACGCTCTGCAATGTAAAAAAAAAAATTGAAATGTGCCGGGATTTGGACGCGAGAGCAAGAAGAGAGAGAGAGAGAGAGAGAGAGAGAGAGAGAGATGCATCTCGTTGAAGCAAGGTATGCACGCACACACATATGCATACACACACATATACACACATAGACACACACACACATACACATAGACACACACACACATACACACAAATACACACACATATACACACATAATGTTGCATACACACATGCACACATAATGCATACACATGCACACACATATACACATACAGATACACACACATACACCCACATACACACACATACACACACATAGGCACACATATATGCATACACATGCACATAGAGAGACATGCACACACATACACATACATGCATACATATGCATACATAATGCATATGCATATGCGTACATACTTACATGCATACACACACATATGCATACATAATGCACATGCATACATACACATACATAATGCATATACATACATAATGCATATGCATACATAATGCACATGCGTACATACACATACATAATGCATACACACACATACACACACATATGCATACATACATGCGTACACATACACACATAGACACATACACACACATAGACACATACACACACATAAACACATACACACTCATAGACACACACACATACACATAGAGGTGCACACACATACACACACATATACACACACATACACACATAGACACATACACGCATAATGATGCATCCACACATACACATGCATACACACATACACACACACATACACACATACACACGTATAGAGAGACATACACACACATACACATACATGCATACATATGCATACATAATGCATATGCATATGCATACATACATACTTACATGCATACATACACATACATAATGCATACATACACATGCATACATAATGCATACACACACATACACACACCTATGCATACATACATGCATACACATACACACATAGACACATACACACACATAGACACATACACACACATAAACACATACACACTCATAGACGCGTAGCGACACATACACATAGACACACACACATACACACACACGTACACACAAACACATACACACATAGACACATACACACATAATGATGCATACACACACATACACATGCATACACATACATATGCATACATACATGCATACACATACACACATACACACACATAGACACATACACATAGATCAAAACATACACACTCATAGATACAGACACATACACATAGACACACACACATACACACACATATACACACACATATACACACACATACACACACATACACACATACACATACACATGCATACACACACATACACATGCATACAAACATACAGACACATATACACACACATATATGCATACGCACACACATAGAGAGACATACACACATATACACATACATGCATACATATGCATACATAATGCAGATGCATATGCATACAATGTACATACATACTTACATGTATACATAATGCACATGCATAGATACATACACACACATAGACCCATACACACATAGACACATACACACACATAAACACATACATACTCATAGATACACACACATACACATAGACACACACACATACACACACATACACACATAATGATGCATACACACACATACACATGCATACACACATACAGACACATATACACACACATACACACACATAGAGAGACATACGCACACATACACATACATGCATACATATGAATACATAATGCATATGCATATGCATACATACATACTTACATGCATACATAATGAACATGCTTACATACACATACATAATGCATACACACACATATGCATACATAATGCATACACACACATACACAAGTGGACTCAACCACTTAAGATTCTTTCACTTTTACATTAAGTAAACTCTTCAAAAGTTACAAGAGGTAGTTCACAAGTGAACTTTACATAGTCTTCATTTTAAGGCTTCTTCTATGACTTTGTGGGACTCAAGCCAATACTTAGGCTTGTCATAGACTTGCTCCAACAGCTCCCCCTCAAGCCAAGTATGCTTGAGGTCTTCAACCTTCCAAGATTACCTGCAAACCAATCATAGCCTTGAATTTGCAAAGCTTTGTACCATCCAATGCTTTGGTTAGAATATCTGCACATTGTTGATGAGTGGACACATATGATATTTGAATCTCTTTGCTTAGAACCTTCTCTCGTACATAGTGATAATGAACTTCAATATGTTTAGTCCTTGCATGAAAAATAAGATTAGCAACCAAATGAATAGAACTCATATTGTCACCAAAAATAGTTGGAGTTCCAAACTCCAATCCAAGATCTTTGAATAATGTCTTCATCCACATAGCTTCTTGTGTAGCTATGGCAAGACCTCTATATTCAGCTTCAGTAGAAGAGAGAGCAATTGTGGGTTGCTTCTTGGATGACCATGAAATAAGCTTTGAACCTGCAAAGGTAAGATAACCTGAAGTGCTCCTTCTATCTTCCTTGGAGCCAGCCCAATCTGCATCAAAAAATAGCTTCAAACTTAAGGATAATAAAGTCCTTCATTTATGGTTCCTTTGAGATACTTGAGAATCCTTTTGGCAGCATCCATATGTGGTTTCCTTGGTGTGTGCATAAATTGACTTAGCACACTCACACTGTAACATATATCTACTCTTGTCAATGTGGCATAGTTGAGACTACCCACTAGACTTTGATATGATGTGATGGCCTCCATGACTTCACCTTCATGTGAGCTCAATTTGTGATTGACCTCCATTGGAGTACTTGCAATCTTACAATCTTGCATCTTGAATTTTGCCAACATGTCCTTAATGTACTTTCTTTGAGTGAGAAACAAACCATGATCTTTGTAGACAACTTCCAAACCTAGGAAGTAAGTAAGTGAGCCCAAATCACTTACCATCTTTGATCTTCTTCATACCATCTGCATCATTTCCTATCAATATAATATCATCTACATATACACATAGGTAGATGATCTCAGAATTACTCTTTTTAATAAAGAGTGAAGGATCTGCCTTGCTTGGTTGAAAGCCTTTGTCCTGCAAGAATGAAACAAGCCTGAAATTCCAAGCTCTTGGAGCTTGCTTGAGACCATACAATGCTTTGTTAAGTTTACACACATAATCAGGATAAACTTGATTCTCAAAACCAAGTGGTTGTGCCATATATACCTCTTCTGTTATCCAACCATTCAGGAATGCATTCTTTACATCTAGTTGAAGTATCTTCCAATTCTTGGAAGAGGCAATACTAAGCAAAACCTTAATAGTAGGCATCTTTGCCACAGGAGAGAAGGTCTCCTCATAATCAATTTCCTGAGTTTGTGCAAAGCCTTTTGCTACAAGCCTTGCCTTATACCTGTTAATGGAACCATCAGAATTCTTCTTGAGTTTATAGACCCATCTTGAGCCTATTACCTTCATGGATGAAGTCTTGGGCACCAAATCCCAAGTGTTGTTTTCCTCAAGTGCTTCAATCTCTTCCTTCATTGCATGCTTCCATTCTGATTTTGCTTTGGCCTCTTCAAAGGATGATGGCTCCTCTTGGTTTATATCCTATGCTATGTAGATAGAATGTTTAGTTACTAATGAGGTGTCAAACCCATACCTTTCTCGTTTTTTCTTTTCCCTCATAGATCTTCTTAGGCCATGATGTGATGATTCTGCCTCATGTCCAAGTTCCTGCAATTTTGCTTTACCTTTAGACTTCCATGCTTTGATCTTTTCCATCTGAGATTTCATCATCCTCTGAGGTGTCTTGTTCTTCAATCTTTGGTTGTTCTCTACCAAGCTTTGGAAAATCTTCTTCAAGATAATATGGTAAATTGACCTTCCTGCATGAATCTTCATAGCATAAATTATTCTCATCAAAAACTACATCTCTGCTTACCAAGAATCCTTTGTTGGTAGGGTTGTATAACCTGTAGCCCTTTTGATTGTTGTCATATCCAATAAATACACACCTTTCTGCCTTTGGATCCATCTTGCCTCTAACCTGTGAAGGAACATGAGCAAAAGCAATACATCCAAAAATTTTACAATGATCTAAGCTTGGTCTTCTTCCATTCCAAGCCTCATATGGAGTTATCCCATCAAGGGATTTTGAAGGAAACCTGTTAATCAAGTAAGTGGCTGTAGATACAGCCTCAGCCCATAGATAATTAGGTAAATGCTTTTCATTTAACATAGACCTTGCAGCTTCAACAATTGTCCTATTCCTCCTTTCTACCACTCCATTTTGCTCAGGAGTGTACCTTGTAGTTACCTCTCTTTTCATTCCTCTTTCTTGAAGAAAGGAATCAAAATCATGGGAGAAGTATTCTCTCCCTCCATCTGACATTAGCCTTTTTAGTGATTTACCTGTTTGATTCTCCATAAGAGCCAAATATCTTTTGAAACATGAAAAAACTTCATCTTTGTGTTTCATAAAGAATAGGATAGTCCATTTGCTGCAATCATCAATAAAGGAGACATAATACCTTGATCCAGATATTGAAGCTTCCTTGCTAGGTCCCCATACATCTGTATGAACCAACTCCAAGAGATCTCCATGCATATAACCTTTCTTCATGAATGGTAACCTGTGAGACTTTCCAATTTGACATGCACTACACTTATAAATCATATGTTGTTTTGACAAATTAGGGAGTCAAAGTACACTTTGGTCCCTGAAAATTTTCTTTAATGACCTTTCACCAATATGTGCTAACCTTTTGTGCCATACTTCCAATTCTTTGAGTGTCTGACTACCATAATTAAAGAGAGCAATGTTTCTAGTGTCTTGTAATTCAAATGTGAACAATCTACCTGTCTTTTCACCTTTTGCAATTTTTCTGAATCCTTGACTTGGATCTTCAACAAATGCTCCTGCTTTTATGAACCTCACTTGCAACCCTTTCTCTACTATCTGCCCAACACTTATCAAATTCTTTGTAATGGTAGGGACATAGAGTACCTTACTGAGTAGGTTGATGTTTCCATCAGGTGCTTTGACATTGCCTATTTTCTCCACAAGATGTCTTGTGTCATCTCCTGTTTGTACCTCATGCTTATTCCTTGGATCTTCTAAATCTGATAGGAGTGCCACATTTCCTGCCACATGATTTGAACAACCTGAATCTATGTAGAAAACATGCTCATCAGATTTACCTTGTGGCATAGCCATGTTCATGATCAATAATGAATCCTCTTTGTTTGAGTCTTCTGTGTAGTTATTGTAGTCTCTCCTTCCTTTGTAGCATCCTTGATAGTTTGAATGATTGTAGTTGTTGTAGCTGCCATGATAATTGTTGAACCTTCCTCTTGAGTAGCCATAACTTCCTCTATTGTATCCTCTTCCTCTTTGATTCCTGGAATTCCTAAAGCAATTTTCAGTTGTATGATTAGTTAATCCACAAATAGAACATGGGTTGGAGTCTTGGGATCTCCCCCTGCCTTGTCTACCTCCTCTTCCTCTATCTCTGCCATGTCTTCCTCTACCTGCATAGTTAGCTTGATATGTACCTGCTTCATCATCCACTTTCTTTTCCTTTCCTTTGTTATCTTTGGACTTGCTTTTATCAGTGTATAAAGCTGAAGATTGATTACCTTTAGAGCTTTCTCCATTTTTGATAAGCTTTGCCTCTTGAGTAAGTAATTGTCCAATGAGTGTATTGAAATCAGGTACATGCATGTCCATGTACAAATCCATAGCTGTGGTGAATGCTTCCCACTTGTCATCTACCTTCAAGCCATTGATGACATGCCTTACAATTTGCTCTTCATCTATTACCTCTCCAATGCTTCCCAACTGATCTGCTATGTCCTTGAGCTTTGTGACAAAATCAGACACATTTTGTTTGGGAACCTTCTTGAGAGTTGTGAAATCCAGCCATAGTTGATGCTTCCTAGCTTTAGTACTTGAAGAAAAGAAAGCTTCAAGTGCATCCCACACTTCCTGAGATGTCTTACAACTTCTAATGTGAGGCAACAAAAAATCTGAGATACAGTTGAGGAGATAAGACCTTGCAACTACATCCTTGGAGCACCATGTGCTCAATCTTTCTTGCTCTTCTTATGTTGGTTGACTTTTGTTCCTAAAACTTGGCATACCTTGGAGATAAGCTTCCATCCTTAATGACCAAGCTGAGTATTTACCTCTATCCAATTTGTCAATTGATGAAGGAAATCCATCTGCCATGTTGTCCAACCTTGCTCTGATACCACTGTGAAGAGATGGATAGATATGTGCTTGACGATGAAGAGGTGTTGCAAAATCCTTGATCTACACCAGCCAAATGAACTCCATGATTATATGGTGGGCCCTTTTAGCTTGCCAATGGATGTATTAGACACCCTATGTACCTTGGAAGATCACTCTCAAAAAGATAGATCAAAACAGATAAATTGGAGTTAGCTCACAGGTGAAGAACTTGTTATTTTTGATCATACACCTGTCCAGTGTTTTGCATAATTCTTTGAACACAGCAGCAATTAGCTTAATTCCTTTTGGGGAAGTCTAGTTAACTTAAAGAGCTAACTTTCAAGAGTAATGGCATCAAAAATAATGAACCACACACTAAGAATGATGTTTAACAACTGATGACATCATCCCGATTTTCACGGGCTGCTACAGTAATGAGACTAGTGAGCAGAAAAATGCACATAACTCAACATTTAAGAATCCAATGATTATGAAAAATTGTATGCTTATACTAGACAGTATGATAAATCCAACAAGCTTTAAATAATTGAATTTGGGTAAGTACACACTGAGAAACACCTCTGACAAGATGAGTAAAAAAAATCGGGTACCTGACAGAGAAGTGAAAATGCACAGACAGTGTTGACTTCAACTGAACATAATTGAAGATTGCTATACCCAAATGAAATGAAAAGTGGTAAGCATATAGTAGACTTATAGAGCTAACGTTACCAAAAGTTAAATCACTGAAAATGATGCACCAAGCTTAGAGAAACCATCTCTGCAATCTGACTGAGAAAACTGAGAGATATGGCAGTGAGTAGTACACTTCACAAGAACATGGAAATATGAACTCAAATGATCATGAAAATGAAAGTATATTGCTTGTACAATACAATGGACTTACTGATACATATGCGCACCTTGTAATCACACCTTGATATGGCATAAAGCTCAGCTCTTGGAGGTCTTCACATAGGTCTCTCTAACCACGACTAAAACTGCCATCTATTTATAGTTGAGTTTGGGAGGCTAACTTCCCTCAATCACTCTCCAATCAATTTTTGATTGATTTGATTCTCTATCTACCACAAATCACAAATTCGTGGCTCCTCTTTCCCTTTTTGATCAAGTGGACTCAACCACTTAAGATTCTTTCACTTTTACATTAAAAAAACTCTTCAAAAGTTACAAGAGGTAGTTCACAAGTGAACTTTACATAGTCTTCATTTTAAGGCTTCTTCTATGACTTTGTGGGACTCAAGCCAATACTTAGGCTTGTCATAGACTTGCTCCAACAAGAGCGAGAGGGGAACATTGTGTACATAGGGAATGGATTGGAGTTCAAGAGAAGAATGTGGGCACTATGCGACTCTTACTTGCGCTTTGTCCACTTACCGTGGAAGTAAGTAAAAATTTTACATATAAATTGAAATAAATATCTTATGTTTTATTTACATTATGTTTTTAATTTTTGTAGCGAGCATGATGAGAGGGATAAAAAATACGTACTTAGTTCACTTGAGACAGAGTTTGGGATAGGATGGTCGCTTAAGTGGTGTCTAAAAGAGATGTGGACACTTATGGCTCATCGTCGCGATAATGCACGGTATGCACTGCTTTTATGTATATATATGTGGATATGAGTATGTGTGTTTATGCATGTATGTATGTATATGAGAGAGAGAGAGAGAACAGTGAGACTAGAGGTATAAATACACGCATACACACACATATACATCATACATGCACATTTACATACATATACACATACATGCACATTTATACATACACACACATACATGCACATTTTTACACACACATACACATGCATGCAGTTACACACATATAATGAATACACATAGACACATACACATACTCACATACACGTGCACATACTCACATACACATACACATGCATAATCATATGTACACACACATAGACTCATATAATCATATTTACATGCATATATACATATACACATGCATATATACACACAACAACACATGCATATGCACATATAGATACACATACATACACAACACATGCAAAAATCCTAAATTGAAAACACTAATTTCGATATTAGGGTTATAAAACCCCTAATTTAAAAACTCTAATTCAATCTTTTAGCCATATGTTTGAAGTATATGTACACATGGCATCTATTCCTCTGACGTCCTACTAGAGAGATGTCTCTCCTCCCAACCTTATGCCTCTATATATAGCTAGTCGAATCAACGAGGATCATAATATATATAAAGATATATACACATCATGTAGATAGGAGGTATATTAACATTATGAGAAAAATTATCATCATCATCACCATCGAGCAAGTATTCCTGTATATCAACAGTAATTTGATTTTATATATGGTTTTTAAATAAAATAATGACATTAATATATATAGAAAATACATACCCAAGCATTATCACATTGACCAGGTGATGGTGCATGCTCAAAAGTACCATACTCTGCCTCATGTTCAATACATTCCAATCGTGGTCTTCGATACGTGCCATAACAAGAGTTACACCAACAGATAATATGCTCTTCATAGTAAAATTCATCATAATTCCTATCGGAGGACACATGTGAAGTCGTTGCATGGGTAGGAGGTGGTGGAGTACCCTCTGATTGATCAGAATCTGCACATAATAAGAAACAAAAAAATATATAAGTTATGTATCATATATTTAAAATTAAATGTTTGATATACTTACAGTATAAAGTCGTTGCACGATGAGGAGATAGTGGTGGAGTTCCATTGAGTGATCAGAATCTACAAATAATGGTATTTGATATTAATAATTTGATTATCTACATACACAAAAAATTCACATATACATATTTACACATACACACATATTCACATATACACATTTACACATACAGACATATTCACATATACACAAGTACACATTATTGTGGGATAAATGCATGTATCTTGTATGAATGAGTGTATAAGCATGCATGTGTGTGTACGTATATATGTGGATATGTATATGTGTGTTTATGTTATATATATGTATATGTGTATATGTATACATATATGTATGTGTATATATTTGCATGTATATGTGTATGTGGGTATGTGTATGTGTATGTGTGTGTATATATGTGTATGTATTCTGATTTTTTTTTCTGTTTGAGATTAAAATAATAGGAGATATTGTATGGTGGAAAAAAATAAGAGGCGAGCTAACATAACACCTGAGACGTGGCAGTTTTTTCATAGACAGCTATGTCTTCAGGAGTCATTTCCTCAACAGAAGGTACACAAATTAATAGTTTATATTTATAATTTTTATATCTTTTAGTAATTTTTTACATTTAATTTATGTATTTTTTTCTTGAATAAACACGCTACTGCAAAGAAGAGAGTGGAGTCGGGCCACACATCGCACCTAGGCCAAATGGGCCATAATGGTTTTGTAGCTACATTTGTAAGTATATGTGTTATTGTGAGTATATTTTTTATTTTAGTTAAAATGCAAGCAACTATTGTTTTTTATTTGTTTCAATGCAGCAGAAGGATTATGGCCGATATCCTACGAAACATGAGATCGAGTATGCTACACATTTTGGATATCGACGTTTGGGCGAGTATATGCAAGATCATCCTGATGCCTTTGTGAGTATTTTTAAATTTTATATAATTATTTTATTTTTATGAATGGTTTAATTGTTTTATTTATTTATGTTTGTTATATGTAATACAGGAGTATTATGGAGAGACAAATATGGATGAGGTGGAGAGACAGACACAGGAGGGACGATCTCGATCGTCACAGGGTGATCATGATGATGAAGATTAGGAAGATCAGGATGATCATCATATTGCTGATGATGATGATGATCATGATGATGATGATTAGGATTTTAGTTGATTATGACATTGGATTATATGTATTTACATTGATATATATATATATTTTTTATCTATATATTTTTCATTTCAGTTATGTTTTGAATTGTGTGTATGGTATTAAGTAATGAAGAGTTTTGTTCTATTGATTGTTATTATTGTTTATATTAAGCATGTGTTTTAATACTTTAATTATATAATTCATTCATATGTGTGTACCTAAGTGTATATGTATGTGTGTGTATATGTATGCATGTGCATGTGTATGTGTGTGTATATGTATGTATGTGCATGTGCATGTGTAACTGTATATGTGTGTATGAGGATGTGCATGTGCATGTGTATGTGTGTGTATATGTATGTGCATGTATATGTGTAACTCTATGTGTATATGTTTGTATGTGCATGTATATGGGTATATGTAGGTATGTGCATGTGTATATGTGTTTTAATACTTTAATTATATAATTCATTCATATGTGTGTACCTAAGTGTATATGTATGTGTGTGTATATGTATGTATGTGCATGTGTATGTGTGTGTATATGTATGTATGTGCATGTGCATGTATAAGTGTATATGTGTGTATGAGTATGTGCATGTGCATGTGTATGTGTGTGTATATGTATGTGCATGTATATGTATAACTCTATGTGTATGTGTGTATGTGCATGTATATGTGTATATGTAGGTATGTACATGTGTGTGTGCATGTGTATATGTGTTTTAATACTTTAATTATATAATTCATTCATATGTGTGTACCTAAGTGTATATGTATGTGTGTGTATATGTATGTATGTGCATGTGTATGTGTGTGTATATGTATGTATGTGCATGTGCATGTGTAAGTGTATATGTGTGTATGAGTATGTGCATGTGCATGTGCATGTGTAAGTGTATATGTGTGTATGAGTATGTGCATGTGCATGTTTATATGTGTGTATATGTATGTGCATGTATATGTGTAACTCTATGTGTATATGTGTGTATGTGCATGTATATGTGTATATGTAGGTATGTGCATGTGTGTGTGCATGTGTATATGTGTGTGTACGTATGTGCATATATATGTGTATATATGTGTATATATGTGTATATATGTGTATATATGTGTATATATGTGTATAATGTATGTATATGCATGTGTATATGTATTCCACATGCATGTGTATGTGGATGCATTTCCATTTGCATCCATGTGCATGCATGTGGATGTGCATATACATGTATTTGTGTATATGTTAATGTGTGTATGTGTGTGTGTGTGTGTATATATATATATATATATATATATATATATATATATATATATATATATATATATATATATATATATATATATATATATATATATATATATATATATATATATATATATGCAATAATGCATGCATGTAAGTCTTTTTATGTGGTTGTAGAAATGTTTGTGCATATGCATGTGTATATGTGTGTATGTCTAAGTGTATGTGCACATGTATCTGTGTGTATATATGTGTGTGTATGCGCATGTGTATATGTGTATATGTGTGAAAGTGCATCTTCATCATGTATAAGTGTATAAGTTCATATCAATAAGTGTGAGTATGCTATCTAATGAAAATAACACAATTCAAATGATATACAAAGAATAGAAATTGTACTTACAATAGTTAGCCATACTTTTTGCTTGGTTAACTTCATGAATAACCTGCAATAAAGAGAGAAAGGAGAGAGAGAGAGAGAGAAAGGAGAGAGAGAGAGAGAGAGAATTCAAAGAGAGAAAGATGTAGAAAGATAGAAACAGAGACAGAGGGAGACAATAAGAGACAGCTTAGGCAAAACAACAATTCTGCATATACTTGCTTCAGCTCGTGAGCACAGCGCAATTGCGAACTTTGGAGAGCTCTTCGATCAGATGCATGAAAATGTCGATCAAAGAGCCTCCAACATTTTAATTTTTTTCTGTCAACAGACTATCGTGTAAGCGATGCTACGCGTCGTCACATAAGCGACATGTTTTTAGTATTGTTTATGCGAGGTAAAATAGTGTTGCTTATGCAACGCTATTTAAAACCGTCGTGTAAGCGACGCTGTATGGGAGCGTCGCAGCCCCGTCGTGCCACAAGTCGCAAAAAACATCGTTTGCTTTGTCATTTAATCGATGGTCCACATGCGATGCTAATTACGATGCATGTTGCAATTTTATAGCGATGAAATTCTATCACCTTAATCGTCGCTATACGCCCGTACTCCTTGTAGTGTATGCATGTGTATGTGTGTGCATATGTATGTATGTGCATGTTTATGTGTTGGAGTGTTAATTTATTAATGTATTAATGTGTTTTGGTGTTTTTATATAGCAGCTGAAGGTTCGTGAACACATGAAAGGTGTGAAAGGATGGACATCAATAATCCGATTTATAATTTATATAGCTTGTAAATAAACCCACGTAGACCGTTCTATGTTGAAAACAATTAGAAAAGTAGTGGTTAGAATAAGGGTCATTGTACACTGCAATTTTTGATATTGAAAGCAAACGCTTTCTGCAAAAGTTACCAACTTTTAGTTTCATGCATGCTTTTTGAAGCCGCTCTCATGTAACCACTCTTTCTGACATAATCAAAAATTCCTATAAATACATGCACTCTGTGGACTGTCAAAATAGAGTGCATGGGGGGAGATTGCACCCAATACTGCGTTCTGTCTCGTCTCTTAGCATGTCTATTTCTTTATGTGTTTTTTGCATCCGTAACCTCTGTGTGCGCGTGAGATAAGATCCTGACAATAGTGGTGGCATAGAACTTAGACATAACTAAGGCATTACTTTGGCATCTTTGGCACCCAAGGCTCCCTTGGCGGTCGTTAGCAATCGTTGGCTATGCACGAACCAATTTTAAGTTATGAGTGGCAATAAGGAGTTTTAGATTCACCAAGGTGGGAGGATTTGAACCCACAACCTCATTCATACAAGGGAAGTGCTTTACCACTACACTCTCTCTTTGTGTTGTCACTCTACTTCTCTTTTCTTATATTTAAGACAACTTTCTCTTTCTTACTTTTTCAAGAAAGCTTGGGCAAGGCGGCATAGCACGGCGCGATGCGGCACGTCTCTGGGTACATCAGGGTACATCACGCCAGGGTATATCCTTCTAGGTACATCCTGTTAGGGTACATTCCCCTAGGGTACATCCCAAGAGGGAAGCACTAGATTGAGGATCCAAGATACTTGCATGAGTGAGAATTAGGTTCAAGAGACTGAGGTTGAGAGCAAGGAAAGTCCGTAGCAAGAGGGGTTTGTTCTCTACATACTCATGGATCCCACATCACTTCATGAAGTTATTTCTTTTGCTCATGATGTGGAGAAAGAGTATCAATCACTTATCAAAATGATCATTTTGAAGCAGCCATGTCAACAACAACAGTCTTTTCACTAGTCTAATTTTCTTTGATGATATGTAATACATTTACATATAGAATTTAGTATGTAGGATCATACTTTAGATACACTTCCAAAAATGAATTAGAATATTGAATTATTTAAAGACTATGTCAGGACCTCATACATAATTTTAATAATTTAACGACTCCATGAACATTTCCATGCATGTGTTTTTACATGGAACATGCTTATTTTCATTTAGTGATGGAACATGTGATTGGCTATCCATGTTTATTATTTTATCAACTGAGGTCAGTTGCTTTTTCAATTGAGGGGCATGTTATGAATTATGGAATATGTTGAACAAGGAATTGTTGGAGTGTTAATATATTAATGTATTAATGTGTTTTGGTGTTTTGATATAGCAGTTGAAGGTTCGTGAGGGTGTGAAAGGCCTGAAAGGGCGGACATCAATAATCCGATTTATAATTTATATAGTTTGTGAATAAACCCACGTAGAAGGTTCTATTGTTAGAAACAGTTAGAAAAGTATTGGTTTAGAATAAGGGTCATTGTACACCGCAATTTCTGATATTGAAAGCAAAGGCTTTCTACAAAAGTTACCAACTTTTAGTTTCACGCATGCTTTTTGAAGCCGCTCTCATGTAACCACTCTTTTTGACATAATCAAAAATGCCTATATTTGCACTCTGTGGACTTTCAAAACCGGTGCCTGGGGGGGAGATTGCACCCAATACTGTGTTATATCTCGTCTCTTAGCATGTCTATTTTTTTGTGTGTTTTCTACATTCGTAACCTCTATGTGCACATGAGATAAGATCTTGAGAAGAGAGAGAGAGAGAGAGAGAGAGAGAGAGAGAGAGAGAGAGGATAGAGAGATCAAAAGAGATGAATAAAAATAAAAAAGAGAGAGAGAGAGAGATAGAAATTAAAAGAGAAAGAGGTAGAAAGAAGGAGAGAGAGAGAGAGAGAGAGAGAGAGAATAAGAGAGGGATTAGAAAAGAGAGAGATCTAGAAAAAGCTGATAACCACAGTGTAGAGTTGAATGTTGGAGATCTCTTCAATTAGATGCGTGTAAATTGTCACGAGGAAGGAGATAAGAAAGAGAGCTCACACACACACTCTCACTCTCAAGGAGAACCACACACACAGATTGAGGCAAGGAAGAATGATCTTCTCCTTCTTCTTCTTCTTCTTCTTCTTCTTCTTCTTCTTCTTCTTCTTCTTCTTCTTCTTCTTCTTCTTCTTCTTCTTCTTCTTCTTCTTCTTCTTCTTCTTCTTCTTCTTCTTCTTCTTCTATTACATAAAAAGGAATGTACAAGAATGACCTAAAACAAGAATTCAACTACTGCAATATAAAAAGACCAGTACATAAGGAAAAACCTAATGTCCACGAATGAGTGAGCTGGCACAAAACAAATGTGCCATCACTCTCGGTAGATAAATCTAATAAAGCTCAATGAAGTGTCCTTGACATATACCGGTGTGACCACTATACATGTGAGAGAAATGAAAGAAGTGATACATGTTATCGTGGATCATCACATGTTGATCTTGATATCTCAACACTCCCCCTCAAGCTCAACGCCATGTCCTCTAATCCAAGCATCTTCTGAAACTTCTTCAGCTTCTCTGCTCCAAGTGCTTTAGAGAAAATATCAGCAACGTGCTTATCTGTTCTCACATAAACAAGATCAATATCACCTACTAGTACCTTCTCTCTGATGGAGTGATAATGTACCTCGATATGCTTTGTTCTAGCATGAAAAACAAGGTTCCGTGCTAACTGTATGCTGCTAAGATTATCACAATAGATCGTGATAGGATTTTGCACTTTCACACCTAAATCTGCAAGTAGCATCTCCAGCCATGATGCCTCATATGCTGCCATTGCAGCACCTCTATACTCAGCCTTTGTACTCGACAAAGCAACAGTGGGTTGCTTCTTGCTGCTCCATGTAATAGTTGCACTCCCAAGTGAGAATAGAAAGCCACTAGTAGATCTTCTATTTGGAATGCTACTAGCCCAATCTGCATCGGTGTATCCATGAACCTGCAAATCTACACCAGCCTCATAAAACAATGCATAATCCAAAGTAGCACTCACACAACGTAGAGTGCATCTCAAAGAATCCAAATGTAGCTTCCTGGGAACCTGCATAAACTAACTTTCAAGTCCAACAGTGTAGCTAAGATCAGGCCTTGTAATTGTGAGATATATGAAGATTCCCACAATTTTCCTGTACACAGTATCATTTTCCAATGCTTCACCTGAAGTAGTATCTAACTTCAAATTCTAATCTAATGGCATAGAAATTGGCTTACAATTAGCCATACCATACTTTTGTAGCATATTCAAGGCATATTGCCTTTGTGGCATCCATATACCTGTTTCTGTATGAATAAACTCAATGCCCAAGAAATAGTGCAACACACGAAGATCTTTCATATCAAATTCCTACATAAGAAGTTGCTTTACCTCTTTGATGCTTTCTTCATTATCACCACCTACAATCAGGTCAACAACATAAATAGCCACAATCGTGATGCCATCATCAGCCTTCCTTGCATATAGTGAACGATCTGCATCACACATAGAAACCCAATGCTAGTTAAGTAATCAGAAATCCTTGCATGCCATGCACGAGGAGCTTGCTTCAGCCCATACAAAGCCTTTTGCAACCTGCAAACACATTCTGGATTCTTTGAATCTTCATATCCTTGTGGTTGCTCCATATATACTTCTTCCTGTAACTCACTATGTAGGAAAGCATTCTTCACATCCATCTGATGCAAAGTCCATCCTTTTGTTGTAGCTAATGCAACAAGTGCTTTGACAGTAGACATTTTAGCTATAGGGCTAAATGTTTCCTCATAATCAATGCCATATGTTTGTGCATATCCTTTAGCTACCAATCGTGCTTTATACCTACTTATGCTACCATCAGCATTCTGCTTTACCTTGTAAACCCATTTGCAACCTATGGGTTTCTTTCCTTGTGGCAATGGAACCAACTTCCATGTATCATTCCCATAAAGTGCAACCATCTTCTCATCCATAGCTTTTTCCCAATCTGCATTTCCAATTGCATCTTCAAAACAAGAAGGTTCAACATCTTGTATTGCCTTGGTCATGTAGGCACAATGATGAGCCATATAACTGTCATACGTCAATCGTTGCACTGAATTCTGCATCCTCCTAGATTTCTTGGTCCTAGGTCACTTCTCCTTGTATCATCTGCATGTGCGCTTCTTACTCCTAGAGTCTTCACAAAGGGCAATCCAAGTTCCTCATCAAGACTCTTTTCTGAACCGCTTGAATCTCCATCAAGGTCTTTAAAACCTGCACATGATACAGAAAGCTTTTCTTTACCTTTCTTGAATGGATTTGATGAATTTGCTGGACTGAAATTTCCATGCAATCTTCCACTCCATGGATTTGAGTTGGAACTATTGCTTGGTGATGCATCCAGTCCACTCAAGACTTGAGATTCTCCACTTGAGTTTTTAGCATATTCTTTGTCATTTGGTTCAAGATTCAATTCTTCTTTGGCGTCTACATAAAAGCTTGACATTTCATCAAATACCACATCTCTTCTCACCTTCACCTATCGTGTGAGTGGGTTATAACATTTATATCCCTTTTGCTCAAGGGAGTATCCAATGAAGACATGTTTTTTTGCTTTTGGATTAAGCTTCGTCCTCAGCTCATCTGGAACATGTACATATGCAATACAACCAAAAACTTTCATATGTGATAAGTTTGGCTTTTTAATTGTGAACTTTTCTTCAAGTGTAACTTGATGTACAGCAGCAATTGGAGTTTTGTTCATAATGTATACATCCGTATGCACAGCTTCTGCCCAATAACAATGAGGCATATTCTTCTCAGCATCAAGGCTCTTGCTATTTCTGCAATATGTCTGTTTTTGCATTCAGCAATGCCATTCTGTTGTGGTCTGTACTTGCATGAAAAGTGACGTTGAATTCCATGACTTTTAAGAAAGTTGTTGAACTCATTTGACATGTATTCAGCTCCTCCATCAGACCTTAATGTTTGAATATACTTCCCTGTCTGCTTTTCCACCATAGCTTTAAAATTTTGGAAGTGAGTGAACACCTCACTCTTCTCTTTCATGAAATATACCCACACTTTTCGTGTATGATCATCAATGAAAGTAACATAAAACCTACAACCGCCCATAGATGTGATCTTTGCAGGACCCCAAACATTTATATGTACTATTTCTAGCACATTCTCACTAACATGCTTGTCATGTGGGAATGATGATCTTGACTGTTTACCAAATTGACATGTTTCACATACCTTTTGCATCTCTGAAACCTTGAAATTTGGAAGTTCGTGAACGATCTCCTTTGACTACATCAATTTCAGGCTTTGCAGATTTGCATGTTCGATTCTTTTGTGCCAGATCTCTATATCAGCAATAACTCTTGCACCTTTTTCAAACATGGCTGCATTCATTTCAGGAATTTTCACATTTAAGGTGAACATCCTATCCACTTTGTTTCCTTTGGCAATCAATCGTCCACCCTGTTTGTACTCTTCTACATATAACCCATCAGCATTGAACCTGACTTGTAATCCTTGGTCAACCATTTGTCCAATAGAAACCAGATTCGGTGTTATGTTTGGAACATGTAGCACATCAGCAAGATGTTTTACCTTCCCGTCCTCCATAGACAATGCAATGTTTCCTATATGTTCAATAGGATGCGATGTATCATCACCTGTTTCAACATATCCAGGAACTTGCAATTTCTACAAACTACTAAACCATTCTACATGACTAGTCATGTGATTTGAAGCACCTAAATCAACATACCAGACATTATCATTTGATTTTGAAACACCAGCAGACATCATATTCATCATGTGATGTTGAACCATGAACAGCTTCTCAGAATCATCTGCACTTGTGAATGCATAGTTGTTTTGCTTCCTTTTGTTATTTTGATTCTTCAACCTGCAATCACGTTCAAAGTGTCCATGTTTACAACAATTCCAGCATCCTTTACTATCATTACATGAATCATTTCTTTGGAAATTTCCATGAGCTCTTTGGCTCCCCTTGCCTCAAAACTGTCCTCTTCCTCTTGCATGATTATGTTGTTGACCTTGGTCTTGATACTGTTTCCTCTTCCACTTTCGAAACCTCTACCTCCGCCTCCTCCTCTGCCAGAGTAGAATACGTGCTCAGAACTAGATTTTCCTTGGGAGTTTGTGTTGGAGATAGACGCCTACGGAAGCACGCGAACAGCACAAGGAAGAAGAAGAAGCTTGGAGCACAAACACACAATACTGAATGTATTACTAGAGAATGTACAAAGATAAGTAGCCCATTAGGGCAATAGGCATATATACAAGATGGGGGAAAAAAACCTCCTAAAGAGGGAAAAAAGTGCCCCGGCAGTCCTAGTGTGTTCACACACATCACTACCTAAATATATCAACAAATCCCCCCTAAGAGTGATGCGGTGAACAAGGAGCTGGCACTCATGTATAAGGAAGTGCCAAGCTATGTGGAAATCACTCCACAAAAGGAAGTAAGCCCAAAGCTTTGCGGAAAGCTTCAAACTTCTCCCTAGGCAGAGCCTTCGTGAAAAGGTCTGCAATGTTCTCCTGCATCGGCACATATGCCAAGCTAATCTCCCCAGCAGAGAACCTCTCCCTGACATAGTGATAATGCACCTCAATGTGCTTAGTGCAAGCATGGAACACAGGGTTCCTCGCAACTGCCAATGCGCTCTGACTATCAGTGAAGATGGTGGTGGCAGAAGACTGGCCAACACCCAAATCAGCCATAAGGCGTCTGAGCCACACACACTCAACAGTCGCTGTGAAAGCTGCCCTATACTCAGCCTCACAACTGGAAGTGGCCACAGTAGGCTGCTTCTTGCTCAACCAAGATATACATGAGCTACCAAGCATGAAGCAAAAACCACTGGTGGACACATGAGTGTCATAGCAACCAGCCCAATCTGAGTCAGAAAAAGCATGCAAATATGGCGGTAGTGATCCCCCCTTGGGATAAAACAACCCAAGTAGCTGAGTACCACTCAAGTAGTGAAAGATGCGCTTAACCGCCTTCCAATGCATGACTCCTGGGCAATGCATAAACCTGCTCATCTGTGAGACAGCAAACTGAATATCTGGCCGAGTAATGCATAAGTAAATCAAGCATCCAATAGCCCATCTCCAGCATCATGAAGACTCAATCGTAAACCTGTCTCTATAGGAGTGGCAATAGGCTTACAGTCTTCAAGGCCAAAATGCTGCAATAATGTGTCAATATATTTTGTTTGACACAAAGCCATTCCACCATCAACGTGCATAAACTGAATGCCCAGATAGTGATGCAAATGCCCCAAATCAGACATCTCAAAAGAGGCATGCAAATCAGCCTTAAAATCAGCAATATGTGTCTCAATAGGACCAGTGAGTAGCATGTCATCAACATAGACAACAATGATCAGACGTACATCATTAGCACGCTTAACATATAAGGTGCTTTCAGTTGGACTGTTCTCAAAACCATGTGCAACCAGATAGGCATGTATCTTCTCATACCAAGCACGTGGTGCTTGCTTTAAACCATATAATGCCTTCTTTAACCTGCAAACCTGGTTTTCATGCCCTTTCTGCACAATGCCACGGGGCTAAAAAACATACACTTCTTCATGAAAATCACCATTCAGAAATGCAGTTTTAATGTCCAACTGATGTACATTCCAACCATGATGGGCTGCAAGTGCACACATGCTCCGAATAGTAGTCATACGACATGTGGGTGCAAAGGTCTCATCAAAATCAATGCCTCTTTCCTGTGCATAACCCTTTGCAACAAGCCTAGCCTTATACATGTCAACTGTACCATCCGGTTTACGCTTCAGCTTGTATACCCACTTAGTGCCAATGGCCTTCTTGCCAGGAGGAAAGTCACATAAAGACCAAGTACCATTCTTCATTATAGCATCATATTCAGATTGCATAGCAGCCATCCAATTTTCTGAATTCTGTGCTTCATCAAAGGAAACAGCCTCATTCTCATCACAGAGACTAGACGCAACCATAGCATAGCAATCTGATGCAAAGGAGGCACTATGAGAGCCTGAACGAGTACGATATGACAAAGGTGCATCTAATTTGTTGTCACGCAAAGTTTGTACCAGCCATTTTGGCATAGTTTTTGCCTGCTCAATATCAGCTCTCTCATCAACAAGTGCATCATGTAAATCTGCATCAGAAATGGAATGATCTGCATCATCATATGAAGCCTGCAAAGGCTGAGAAGTTGCCTCTTAGGACGAGCACTAGACTGTCCACCTCTAAAAAGAGGCATCAAAGTATCATACATGTCTTTGGAGCTCACAGATGTCTCCTTAGTACATGAAAGCAATGGCTGAATTGCATCTTCCACAAAAACAACATCACGGCTAACCAGAATTTGTTTTGTCTATGGATGATACAGACGATAGCCTTTACTTTCAGAACTGTACCCAACAAAAATACATTTTATTGCTTTATCATCCAATTTTCTGCGATGTTGTTCAGGCAGTAGTGCATATGCCAAACAACCAAAAACACGCAGATTAGCAACAGATGGCTTACGGTCATGCCAAGCCTCATATGGAGTGATAGACTGCAGCACTTTAGTGGGACACTTGTTCAGCACATATGTTGCACACATGACAGCCTCAAGCCAGAAACTATGTGGTAAAGCCTGACTCTTGACCATGCACCTCGCCATCTCCATGAGTGACCTCTTCTTTCGTTCAACAACTCCATTCTGTTGAGGTGTATACGGCACTGTACACTGGTGTTTTATCCCACGTTCAGCCAGAAATGCATTAAAATCAGAAGACATATATTCCCCCCCTCGATTAGAATGGAGGGTGCCCATTTTACATGCTGACAGATTTTCAGCCAAAAACAAAAACTGTTTAAAGCACATGAACACTTCGGACTTTGCTTTGAGTGGATATACCCATGCATGCCTCGAAAAATCATCAATGAAAGTCACGAAGTAAAGGTAATTTCCAAAAGAGGGTGTCTGCATAGGACCACAGACATCACTATGTACAAGCTGCAATTTCTACGTAGCCCGAATTGAACCATCTTTTGGAAAGGATGAACGCTGCATTTTGCCCAAAATACAGCCCTCACAAACATGTTTTCCAGGTGCCTCAAATTTGGGCAAAGAGGACACCATTTCAGATTTCTGCAGGCATAGCAAACTAGCAAAATTCAGATGACCACAGCGTGCATGCCAAAGCTTTGCATCTGACATAGCCAGAGAATCATGAACTGCGCATGCCGAATCATTCATAGATCTTTCATAGTCTATGAGCTTATACAACCCATGACATAAAATGCCAGAAGCAATAATGACATCGCCATTTGATAGATCATGAATTGTACATCTGTCATCAACAAATTTCACAACCAAGCCAATCTTGGCTAATGTAGAAATTGATAACAGATTCTTCTTGATCCACAGGATAAGAGGAGTTGTTGGCACATGTAACAGTATTCCCTATAGGGGCAGGCTCGAGTGAAAAGAAACTGCGCTGCGAGGTAATATGTTTGGTCACCCCACTGTCAAAGTACCAAACATCTAAGTCTACTGCAGACATGCACTGATCATGAGAAGATGGGTCAAAACTACAGATAGTAGTAAATGCCCATTCTTCTTCCTGCACAAGATTTGTAGACTTTGTTTTTGGTATAGAGGCCTCTGCAACAACCATTCCAGCCTCTTTCTTCTTTGCCTCTTTTGCAGCCAGTTTTGGACAGTTCTTTATGATATGATCATTTCCTTTACAGTACTTGCAAAACGATTTCTGCTTTTCTGATTTCTTCTCATCTTTATCCTAGTTCTTCGATTGTGCAGCATTTGCAGATTTCTGCTTACTAGTAGAAGAGCTCCATTTTCCTTTGCCCTTCTGACTAGCCAGGAAAGCTTGATCTGCAACACGCATAATGGACTTGTTCTGCCTGGACTGATCTTCCTGCAACAGAACAGAGACTAACTCCTCAAATGACAAGGCATTTGGATTGCCTTTCATCATCAATCGAAGAGTAGAGGCAAAACTCTGATATGAATCAGGAAGACCTTTAAGAACTATCTGCACAAGTGAGCTATCTGGTATAACCTCATCAGCAGAAATCAATTGTTCCTTCAGGTCTTTGATCTTTGTGAGAAAATTGTCCATAGAATCATCTTCATTCATGTGCTCACTCTCCAACTATTTTCGGAGGTAAGCAACACGAGCATCATTCCTAGCCTGGTACAAAGTGGTAAGTGTATCCCAAGCATCCTTTGCTATTCTGCAAGAGCGAATGTGAGGAATAAAAGCACGTTTGACAGACAAAGCTATCAATGCATGTGCTTGAGCATCTCTGCCATCCCAATGAATTTGCTCTGCAATAGGTGCAACAGAAACAGCAGCACGAACAGGAATCTGCGGAATATCATCTTCGATACCATCTTTATCAGCTCCAGCATCTGTATTTGCAGTACCTGTTGTTACAAGTGTAACAGGACGTCTTTCAACACCTTGCACAATGTTCCACAGTCCTTTTGCAACCAATACATGTCGCATCATATAAGCCCATAATGGGTAGTTGGTACCATCCAACTTATCCTCAACAGCCAACATACGGAATACACCACTGCTTTCGGCCATGGCCGGTGACTAAAATACCTTGATGCAGAAAATCGACTGTATCTCAAAAAGTTGAACGGAACTGCCTAGACGAGTTCTGCTAGACTTGTAGCAGACTTTGAGACGCTTAAATTGGCAAACAGAAACTGGTATATACCTTTGGCACAAAAAGACAAAATAGCCTGCACAAGCACTACGATAGTGCATTCGGAGGCCAAAACGAGTTCAGATCGCGATTTGGGCACCACACAACAAAGCTATTTTGATATCAAAAACAAGCTGAGTATGCTCACCAAAATTCATGCGAACCTGAGACTGCAAACGGAGGAGTGTCGACGGCGCCCTAGATGAAGCGACGACCTGCTCTAATACCAATTGTTGGAGATAGACACCTGCGGAAGCACGCAAACAGCACAAGGAAGAAGAAGAAGCCTGGAGCACAAACACACAATGCTGAATGTATTACTAGAGAATGTACAAAGATAAGTAGCCCATTAGGGCAATAGGCGTATATACAAGCCGGGGGAAAAAAACCTCCTAAAGAGGGAAAAAAGTGCCCCGGCGGTCCTAGTGTATTCACACACATCACTACCTAAATATATCAACAGTTTGAATCCTCAACAAGATTCTTTTCTTCAATACTCAGCATAGATACCAAATCAAAAAATTTCAGAATATTTAGCAAAATTCAGAATATTTAGCAAAATTTGAAATATTTAGCAAAATTCGAAATATTTTCCCTAGTCTGTATGAAAGTTTTGAACTACTTATATGCAGCTCCTAAACCACGAAGGCACACTTCCACCTTATCATCATAATCTACATTCACGCCAATAGATGCAAGTGACTCACATATGCTTTTGATTTTCAGGGTGTAGTCACCTACCGACATGCTCTTCTTCTCCAATGTATGTAGCTCGTTCTTGAGTTGCAATTTCCATGCCTTTGTATTCATCTCATACGATGTGAACAAATTGTTCCAAGCCTCTTTCGGAGTCTTGGCAATATGCTCTTAACAACTCTGCAGTCCGATTCCTTTCTGGTAAGTGCGGAGCATTTTCATTCTCTCCTTCGATGTACTTACTTCCAGTAGCCCTTTCCCATCAGGAAATTCATCATTCTGAATCTCCAAGCATGGAAGTTGTTCTTGTCTAGCTTATCGCTCATAAGCTAACTCATTCCATCTGCGTTTGCCATTTCTATAGCAATTCTCAACACTGTAAAACACTACAATCAACACTTCTACTTGAACACTATTGCACTATGATGTGATAGTTCGATCTCAGAAAAACATAGTTTTTGTGTATCAATAGTACACGGAATCGCTTGAAATTCTAGATTTGGGATATATGAGTGTTGTTGAACAGAACGCAAGTTATAGTTTTTGAATCTGACCTAGTTTTTTGGTGGGCCCCACCTTGTGAGCTCAAAATGGAGGTCGATATGGCTCCAAAACTTCGATACATTCACGCCAATTTTTGTAGCAAACAGGGGTCATTTGTGAATCGCTTTTTCTCTGCACCTTGTCGTGTACTCTTCACCGTTGCCTTCTCCACGAGCTCAATGATGGCCCTTGTTTTGCATAGCCCACGAGGACCTTCCTCTCAGAATTCGTGCACTCAGACTTACACTGAGACCTCCGAGAGTCGCCGCCGAGCCGCATATTACTCCCTTAATTCCTCTCTCTCTTATTGATTGAGTCCAATGATCTACACATGAGTGCCACATGGCACTCATGTGTGAATCCTCTAAATGGGGTTAAGAGGTGGTTCACACCTCCTCCATTTATTGACTCCATATAACATTTCCTTCCCCTTGACTCCATTTTTGCCCTCAAAAATGGTATTGGAAGGTCTAAAAGAAAGAGATAATCAAGGGAATAGTACTCCCACTAAATCCCCATGCATAAAAATACATGGTCCTGTCTCCATGTTGTTTCCCCATATCCTTCCCCTTAAGAAAACTCTTGGGAAGATAATCTAAAACTGGGAAACCATCTCTGAAGGGTGCTAACCTGCTCCCATGTGCTTGATCAAACACTATCGTGACTTTGGCACCATATAAATAATGACGCCGCTTCTTCAAAGCATGGAAAATTGCATACAACTCCTTCTCATAGACGGAGTAATTCTTCTGAGCCCGTTCTAGTTTCATGCTCTCAAAAGCTACTGTTCGACCATCCTATACTAAAACCACTCCTATAGCAAAATCACTCGCGTTAGTCTCAACCACAAATGGTTTATTGGGATCTGCTATATGTAAAAGTGGAGTTGTAGCAATTGCTACTTTCAACTTTTCCATACTTTGCTTCTGTTCGTCTCCCCAATGAAAGGCTTTCCCTTTCCCTTTAAGCTGTTATGTCATCGAGACAGCAATCTTGGCATAGTTCTTAATGAATCTTCGATAGAAACATGATAAACCTAGGAAGATCTGCAGCTCTTCCAGGTTCCTTGGATGTGGCCATTCCATAATAGCCCTTACTTTTTCAAGATCCATCTGGATTCCATCCTGGGAGACTATATGCCCAAGCTATCTAACCTCTGTCTTGAAAAATTCACACTTTGACTCCTTAGCAAAGAGTGAATTTTCCCTTAGCACTTGAAATACCTTCCTTAAGTGTTCCAAGTGTTCCTCTTCTGATGCACTATAGATCAGACTATCATCCAAGAAGTCTACTACAGTGTCCTAGATAAGGTCGTAAAACACTATTCATGAGTTTCATGAAAGTAGCAGGAGCATTGGTGAGACCAAAAGGCATCACTAAAAACTCATAATGCCCATATCCAGTTCTAAATGCAATCTTAGGGACATCCTCTGCCCTAATCCTGATTTGATGATATCCTGATCTAAGGTCAAGCTTGGTAAAGTACCTAGCCTTATGTAACTAATCAAATAGATCTTCCAATCTAGGCATTGGAAATCTATTTTTGATAGTTACCTTATTAAGTGCTCTATAATCTATACATAATCTCATAGAGCCATCTTTCTTTTTAACTAGGAGCATTGGCGATGCCCATGGTGAGTTACTAGGTTTGATGAAGCCCTTATCTAAATAATCCTGCAATTGCTTCTCAACCTCCTCATGCTGAGAAACACTAAGCCTATAAGGTGGTCTACAAATAGGGTTAGTGTTAGTAACAATCTCTATGGCATGGTCAATGTCCCCATTCTCAGGTGGTAGCCCTCTAGGTAAGTCAGTGGGAAAAACATCTCTGTGCTCAAACATAAGATCCTTAAAACTTTTAACCACACACTCTTGCAAAAAAGAATAGTAGAAAGTCTTGTTCATATTTACATTCCTAGCATGAAAACATACATCACATGAGTTGTCTGTACAATGCTCCATATCATGAATATACAATAAAAACATGTCATGTACATGCTGAGAATAGCAGAGACTATACAACTCTAGTGATCAAATGAGAGGTGCACTAGGTACATCTCTCTCTCCCTGAATACAAACTTTACTTCCATTCTTTTCAAATTTGAGTGTGTTGTTGATAGCTGCATTTAAGTGTGTCTCCCAACCCCCATAGCCACTCTCTTCCTAAGACTAGATCTGTCCTCTCCATGTTCATAATTTGGAAGTCCATATAATCTGTATAGTCCTGCATCTTGACTTCCAAATTGGATACCATAGTATCCCATATTCTTTTATCTTGCCCTTGCATCATAGATACAATGTATTTATGTGCAGTAGGCTGCTGGGGAATCTTTAATTTCTTGACCAAAGCATAGTTTATAAAATTATGAGTGGCAGAGTCATCAATCATGACCCGCACCCTGGTCCCGTATACACTACCATGCAGTTTAACTAGGTCATGTGGTCCAAATTGTGGGGACCACAATGACTGAGTCAAACAAAAGGTGTGCTCTATATCCTCGTGCATCACCTCCACTCCCTTGCAGCTAGAGCTGCCATGAATAGGAAGGGTCTGCACTAGGTGGACCGCCTTTTTGCCCTTCTCAGGGGCCTTACTAGACTCTAGTCCCTTCTTCTTTTCTTCCCCCTTCTTGAGTGGACAGTTCCACTGTGAATGGCTAGGAGATAGGCACCTAAAACACAGGTTCTCTCTTTTGGCCCTCTCAAACTGGTCTGTGGATAATCTAGTCCCTTGTGATCTTTGTTTTTTAATAAAAACTTTGTTTTTCCCAAAAGGTAATTTCTTCTTAAATTTAGTCGTACTAAGAGGCTTGAGGAGTTGATCCATCTCCATAGGAGTATATTGAGGACGGTTATGGTCCTCATATATCTGCGCATACTTGATCGCCTCCTAAAACATCTTAGGCGCATTCCTTCTGACTTCCCTCTTTATGGCTTTATCTAAGCCCCTAACAAACCCTCTAGTCTTCTGGAAATCATCTAAGCCCTTAAGTTTCAAAATGATCTCTCTATAGTGGGATAGGTAGACCGAAAGAGGCCTACCTCTCTGAGTAATCCTATCCCACTCATCCCAATTCCTCTCCTCCTCGTTCTCAAGAAGAAACTCTTTAGCACATGGTACTCTGGTGGGGTGCCCTTCAATTGATGCAAATCATGCCACTTTTGTAAAAAAGTGTAGATTGCATCCTTGTTCCTGTTTCGGTCATCCCCCGTAAACGTAGGTGGCTTCAAGTCTTTCAGGAGAGGAGGTTCCCTAGAGCTCTCTCCTTTGTGCTTACGAGGAAGTGAAGTATCTTTCCTAATGAGCTCCAAAGGAATAGGAGAGGTCTCTCTTTCCTTCCTAGCTATGAAAGAGGTGACACTAGTCTTAAGTGAGATCATTTGAGACTTAAGCTATTGTATAAGAGATGTAATGCTACCAAGACCTCTCTCTAATCTAAGGGTTTGCTCTTTCAATTCTATGAATTGGTCACGAGTGACAAATTCATCTATAAGTTCCTCATATGTATATTCTTCCTGTGAAGGCTCTTTTTGTTCTAAGTTCTCTTCTACTGCTTGCCCTAATTCTACTTCTTCCATTCTAGAATCAAGATCCTCTAGTTGCTCTTTAGATGGAGAAGTGGTTTCAACTACTTGTTTTCCTTTAGTTTCCATGTTTTACTACCCTTCCCCCATTTGCTAACTAGAGTGTATGAAAATGAATGGAAGTAAAGTTCAGATATGCAAGAAGAAGAGAAATATATCACAAGAGCACTTCCCTGTTACAAAGTAGAGCTGCAGAAGCAAAATCCACGTGATCCTTGAAGCTTTAGGTTGCTGATTTTGAATGCTCGCTAGGCCCAAACAAAAATTGGAAATGTCCGGTTGATCCGGGGAGGCTCTAAACACCATAAACCATCCAAAACAACTCCAAAAGCACGTGGAAATAGCCCGGTTCAGGCAAACTGAGTGAAACTGAGCAACTTTCGAGATTCGACAATCCTCGCCAGTCCAAGAATTGCAGCCCAACACCTGTATTTTAGGAATTTGAGACTATGCCAAGTGAAAAAAGTGAATTCGGACTCCGGATGACGAAAAACTAGGCCCGGGAGTGGCCGCCTAGTTCCTGCTGAAGCACTGTAGAGAGATTTTGGTGGTGCAATTCTCCTCCAAATCCAACATTGATGGTTTCTGAGCGAAGCTTAGGAGTGTAGCTTCAAAATGTGACCAACATTTTTAAAATCTGATATTGTATGAGGAAGCTATGGTGTGAAGAAGTCGGGTATGTCACCGATGGGAAGTGAAAGAACTCATCTTCATGGATGGATGACTTTGGGAAGCTCAAAACTGAGGGATTGAAGCTATTTTGAATCAACCCAAGACCCATACCCCATCCCCACAGCCCATATTACATATGTACATCATGATTTCCCCAATCTCTTGATCATAATATAGTTTTTCTCTTTCCAATCTTGTAAAAAAAAACTCGAATTGCTCTTATATTACCTCCTTTTCCACTTCCTTTTAGTCTTCTCAGCAAATTCTCAGGAATGGACGTCGATGGAGGCGTTTTATCCCATATGCAGGGTCATAAGTAGCACGTATGAGTATATATAAAGAGTTAGAGTCCCTCTTCTCTCATCCTAGAGAGGGGCTTGAGAGCAAGAGGAGTCCCAACTCTCTGGTGTGTACAGTCGATTGAAGTTCTGCTGCTATCGCCGTTCGTGGGCCTGTGACACCTCGATGTGCGTGTCTATATACTCCCATCGCGTGGCCCGTCCGTCGTCGTTCCCTGGCTGGGATACCAATCTTTCATGCTCAATGATGGCCCCTATTTTGCACTGCCCACGAGGACCTTCCTCTCAGAATTCATGCGCTCAGACTTACACGGAGACCTCCGAGAGTCGCCGCCCAGCCGCATACTACTCCCTTAATTCCTCTCTCTCACTACAACATATCAGGCGTATACCAAGGCTTCTACCAAGGAAAATGAACGTGTGCGATTTTGCCCCGACGTCGGTGTAAGGGTCGGTGTAGGCATCGGAACCACAGCGTCGGTATAAGCATCGGTATAAGCGTTGGTATAAGCATCGGTATAAGCGTCGGTATAAGCGTCGGTATAAGCGTCGGTATAAGCGTCGGTATAAGCGTCGGTATACGCATCGGTATAAGCGACAGTATAAGCCATGGTATGCCCCTGGGCAAAATAGTCGGTATAAGTATCGGTATGTGCCTGGGAATACCGACGCTTATACCGTCGCCTATACCGACGACCATATCTGCAAATTTTTTTTGGGCAGAGTGTGTTGTCTCTTGCTACAGCAACATTCCCATGGTGTTGTGTAGCAAAAGACAATCCACTCTACCCAAGAAAAACCCAACTACATGTGACATGTATGACAGGCAACAAAAAAATGATTTGATAAAGCAAAACAGACTGTCAAATACAAAAGACATGAGCAAAATGAATCATGAATCATGTACAAAGAAATGGGACACATAGACATGATATTTATAAACAACAACTAGAACACATGTATATGTGTGTCTGCCTATGTATATACATGTGTATGTGTACATGTATTATGTGTGTATATTTCTATATGTGTAAATATTTATCTACATGTGTAAAAACCATAAAACCCTAATCCTAAAGACCTAGACCTAAAACATGTGTATGTGTGTATGCTTGTGTATATATATGTGTAGGTGAATATATATATGTGTATGTGTGTGTATGCATATGTGTATCTATGTAAAAATCCTAAAACCCTAATTCTGAAGACCTAGACCCAAAACATGTATATGTGTGTATGTGTGTATGCATGTGTATATATATGTGTATGTGTATATGTATTATGTGTTTATATGTGTATATGTGTGCATGCATGTGTGTATATATGTAAAATCCAAAAACCCTAACCCTAAAACATGCATATGCGTGTATGTATATGTCACATATGTGTATGTGTGTATGCATGTGTGTGTATGTATATATATATATATATATATATATATATATATATATATATATATATATATATGTGTGTGTGTGTGTGTGTGTGTGTGTGTGTGTGTGTGTGTGTCTATGAATGTATGTGTGTGTATGTGTGTATGCACGTGTATATATATGTGTATGTGCATATGTATTATGTGTTCATATGTGTATATGTGTGTACGCATGTGTGTATATATGTAAAAGCCAAAAACCCTAACCCTAACCCTAAAACATGCATATGTGTGTATGTATATGTCACGTGTGTGTATGTATGCATGTGTGTGTGTGACTCTCTCTCTCTCTCTATGTGTATGTGTGTATGTATGTATGTATGTATGTATGTATGTATGTATGTATGTATGTATGTATGTATGTGTGTTTGTATGTATGTATGCATGTGTGTGTATGTATGTATGTATGCGTATGTGTATGTGTATATGTATGTGTATGTGTATGTGTATGAGTATGTGTATGTGTATGTGTATGTGTATGTGTATGTGTATGTGTATGTGTATGTGTATGTGTATGTGTATGTGTATGTGTATGTGTATGTGTATGTGTATGTGTATGTGTATGTGTATGTGTATGTGTATGTGTATGTGTATGTGTATGTGTGCATGCATGTGTATATGTGTGCATGTGTGTATGTATTATGTGTGTATATGTGTAAAAGTAAAAAACCCTAATCCTAAAACCCTAACCCTAAAACATGTATATGTGTGTTTGTGTGGATGTATATGTGATGTGTGTGTATGTGTATGTGCATGTATGCATGTGTGTGTACACGTGTGTGCATGTATATGTGTGTGTATGTATGCATATGCATATGCATATGTGTATGTAATATGTATGCATCTGTGTGTATGTATCTCTATGTCTCTCTCTTTGCATATGCATATGTGTATGTAATATGTATGCATCTGTGTGTATGTATCTCTATGTCTCTCTCTTTCTCTCTATCTATATCTCTCTCTTTATCTCTCTCTCTCTCTCTCTTTCATCTCTCTCTCCCTCTTTCTCTCTCTCTCTCTCTCTTATTCTCTCTCTCTATCTCTATTTATAATAAAGAACAAAAAAATCACTTACATTGATGTAATTCTTTTGAACGCTCTCGTCAAAGCCCAATTGACATCGTCTCTTGTCAAATTCCAAAGAATCAATGCCAAAAATCTCTTGCAAAACAAAAGAAAAGAGAAATTCAAAAACCCTAACCCTAAAACCCTAACCCTAAAACATGTATATGTGTGTATGTGTGTATGTATATGTGATGTGTGTATATGTGTATGTGCATGTATGCATGTGTGTGTATAGATATGTGAGTGTGTATACATATGCGAGTGTGTATTAATATGTGTGTGTGTATGTAATATGCATGTGTGTATGTATGTATGTGTGTGTACATGCATATGTGTGTGTATGTATGTATGCATATGCATGTGTGTATGCACATATGTGTGTGTATACATATGTGAGTGTGTATGTAATATGCATGTGTGTATGTATGTGTGTGTGTGTACATGCATATGTGTGTGTATGTATGTATGCATATGCATGTGTATGCACATATGTGTGTGTATACATATGTGAGTGTGTATTTATATGCGTGTGTGTGTATGTAATATGCATGTGTGTATGCATGTATGTATGTGTGTGTACATGCAAATATGTGTGTATGTATCTATCTCTTTCTTTCATCTCTCTCTCTCTCTATCTCACTCTATATCAATCGAAAACAAAACAATCACTTACATCGATGTAATTGTTTGGAGCGTTGTCGTCAAAGTCCACTTAATGTTTTCCTTCGTCGAATTCCAAAGAACTGATGCCAAAAATCTCCTGCAAAACAAAAGAAAAGAGAAATTCATAAACCCTAAGCCTAAAACCCTAACCCTAAAACATGTATATGTGTGTATGTGTGTATGTATATGTGATGTGTGTGTATGTGTATGTGCATGTATGCATGTGTGTGTATACATATGTGAGTGTGTATACATATGTGAGTGTGTATATATGTGTGTGTATGTAATATGCATGTGTGTATGTATGTGTGTGTGTGTACATGCATATGTGTGTGTATGTATGTATGCATATGCATGTGTGTATGCACATATGTGTGTGTATACATATGTGAGTGTGTATGTAATATGCATGTGTGTATGTATGTATGTGTGTGTACATGCAAATATGTGTGTATGTATGTATGCATATGCATGTGTGTATGTATACATGTGTGTGTACATGTGTGTATGTATATGTGTGTATACATGTATGTATGTATGTGAGTATGAGAATGAATATGTGTGTGTATGTATATGCATGTGTGTATCTAATATGCATGTGTGTATGTAATATGCATGTTTGTATGTAATATGCATGTATGTATGTATATGTGTGTATGCATGTGGGTATGTAATATGTATGTGTATGTATATGCATGTGTGTATGTAATATGTATGTGAGTGTATATGTAATATGCATGTGTGTATGTAATATGTATGTGAGTATGTGTATGCATATGTGTGTGTATGTATGTATGCATCTCTCTCTATCTCATTCTCTTTCTATTTCATCTCTCTCTCTCTCTTTCACTCTCTCTCTATCTTTCTCTTTCATCTCTCTCAATTTCTCTCTCTCTCTCTCTCTCTCTCTCTCTCTCTCTCTCTCTCTCTCTCTCTCTCTCTCTCTCTCTCTCTCTCTCTCTCTCTCTCTCTCTCTCTCTCTCCCTCTCTCTCTCTATGTTTCTCTAGATCTCTCTCTTTCTTTCATCTCTCTCTCTATCTCACTCTATATCAATCGAAAACAAAACAATCACTTACATCGATGTAATTGTTTGGAGCATTGTCATCAAGGTCCACTTAATGTTTCCCTTCATCAAATTCCAAAGATTTGATGCCAAAAAGCTCGTATAAGTGATGCTTACGACCAAATCATATAAGCGACATGCAATGAGCGACATTTATGTTTACGCCGCGCTTAGCGTCAGTACAAACGTCAGAAATAACGTCAAGATTAACATCATTTAGACAATGGTACACACTCGATGCTCGCTCCGACGAAATGCTCGATCACAAAGCGACAAAAATGTGTCGCGTTAACGGTCGCTATGCCCCTTTATCTTGTTGTGATTCATTTATTATCATGAGTGATAAACTAAATAGTGTACACCTTGCATCAAACCCTCTCTTCCATGCAAGGATAAAAACATACATAACATTACCACGTTACCAAAGAAAAATTCATTTCAAACAAAATACAAATACTTCTCATAGTTACCAAAGATCAATTTGTATGCATGTGGATAATTGCATTGCATGGCACAAAGTTATGTAAGTTCAAGGCATGCTTTGGACTAAATGGGCTTGGCTGAAAATCAAAGCATGAAATGTGAGGGTCATGAATGTTGAAAGGTCAAGCTCCAATGTTAGGTAATTTACCACAAATGAAGACTTGAAGGTTGAATGCACGCTGGCTAGATGTACAAGCTCATCCAGTTATCTTCACCAAATCAAGTTCTATCTATCCTTCTGACTTACCAAAGATACTTCTCATAGGTACCAAAGATCAATTTGTATGCATGTGGATAATTGCATTGCATGGCACAAAGTTATGTAAGTTCAACGCATGCTTTGGACTAAATGGGCTTGGCTGAAAATCAAAGCATGAAATGTGAGGGTCATGAATGTTGCAAGGTCAAGCTCCAATTTTAGGTAATTTACCACAAATGAAGACTTGAAGGTTAAATGCACGCTGGCTAAATGTACAAGCTCATCCGCTTATCTTCACCAAATCAAGTTCTATCTATCCTACAGTTTGCTTTTTGATGAAAGATGATTTCTCAATCACTAAATTTCAGGATATACCAATACTTCCATGTCCAAATTACATCCTATGAACATACATCACTATCCAGTTATGCATGTGATGAAGACTCCATCTTTGGGTTTGTCGGCAATGTGATGAAGACTCCATCTTTGGGTTTATCTAATTCGCATAATAATTATAGTACTCATGGATATAATCTGTCCTTTGCTCTGGTTAAGATACTCACAACAGCTGCATTAGCCCATCGCAGAACAATTTTGCATGACAATTCATAGGATTCCTTGATATTTGTCCCCTCATATGGTTAAATACAGTCACAATAACTGGATCAGCCGGATCATCACATATTTTACACATTCTACATGTGACTTTCAAAGAGGAAAAGACTTTTATGCAGAGCTATGGATTTGAATATCCATAGCTCTTGGAGAAGATATCATCTACGTCTGTGCTGAGCCACGATTATCATTGAGATTACGATTTGTGCTGATCTTTTGAAAAAACTTTTATGCAAAGCTGCGGATTTGAATATCCATAGCTCTTGGAGAAGATATCATCTACGTCTGTGCAGAGCCACGATTATCATTGAGATTACGATTTGTGCTGAGCTACGCATTTGAATACAGAACGATAATAATGGAGAAGATGATTTCATCATATGTTATGGCTTACGTATATACAGCAGCTATAATGGCCGATCTCAGTCCATTAACGTATTCTGAGAAACGTAAGAATTTTCGTAGAATTTCATAAGCTGCATAGAACAATCATCATGGAGATTATGACATTCTAAGAAAATATTTAGCTTTCTCATCTCCCGTTCTAAAATTTGAGTTCTGCACTTGATCTCAATTGTACCATGTTTTTTGAGCAGTTTTGCAGAAAAGGAGCATCATGCAGAGAAAGATGATGCCGAAGAATTGGACAAAGATGACGAGAATTTTATTGACACGAAACTTAGAAAGTAAAATTAGATATATTCATAGGCATAGCAGAGAGAGGCCATGGCAAGGGCATATCTTTTCCACGGAGCAGTTCAGAAAATTAGCGCAAAAAGTCGGTTGTGGCGGCCACACATATTGAGCGTAGGTAATGAGATCTGTGCATACTGAGAGCAGCATACACATACATTATTAGGGTTCTTAAGTCACGTTGAGGCTGGAGATGGCTTAAACTTTAAAGCATGGAGATGGGAATGCGGCGGATGAGACGCTTCTTCTTAGGCACGTGCACCACAAGGACTCCATATTCGTCAACTGCAGTAATCTCGTTTTCCTTTACCTCTCCTGGAAGCTGGAAGCTTCGGAAGAATGTCCCTGAAGGTCTCTCCTTGATATGGTACTTTCCATATGCCCTTTCGATGCTGCTCTTACGTGTGCCGCTCACCTGCAGAGTGTCGCCTCCGACTACTAGTACTTTCACGTCTTCTTTTTTCATTCCTGCAAGTACAGATAAAGAATCCTACACATCAGAGAACGGAAATGACGCTGTTTGAGCCCATACAATTTCCATTATGTGACGGTCGAGGGCTTTCGAAAAACCTTTCATTTTCTATTCGGCGCGTCCTGGTCCTTTGAAATTCAAATTCGGAAACAATTCCACATGGAAATTCATTCTCTCTCTCTCTCTCTCTCTCTCTCTCTCTCTCTCTCTCTCTCTCTCTGAGTAGATCCATGGTGTTCTCCAGATTCGATGTCCCGGATTGTCTGCATGATCTACCCGCTGCGTATCCTCTGAGAGATCATGTACAAGGGCGAGCTATAAGACATATCATGCAGCCGACATCTCTACGCAGACGATACTTCCTGTTATCTGGAGCGATTCTACTCCTCTTCTCCCGAAGTGCAAAATGGAGGCGTACGAGGTTATAGGCACTCAACTGCTTAAGAGGGGAGAGATAGAGAGAGAGAGAGAGAGAGAACCTGGAATATTGATTTTGAAAATGTGGTAATCCTCATCCTCTAACCAGTCCGTGTCCACTCCTCCATAGCTAGAGGTGTTGTCCAAAGCATAAATGGAAGACATTGGCTCTCGGCTGCGAGGAGATGCGCGAGGGCTTTGTGCAGAAAGATGAAAACGCTGTATGAAAACCCTCCGCTGCGGACATTATATAGTTGGCGCAAATATTAGAAGTGCCTCAAAAGAAACTTGACGGCATCTACAGGAATAAGTATCCTGCACTCCACCTATATGTCTTTTCTGCTTTGCTGCCTCCTTCCTTGCTTGGAACCTGCGTGGCCCTTGAGTGCTCGGGACTCTACGATATGATCCAAGGACAAAAGGAAGGGACCATTTCTGTACCTGATGAAGCAAATCCGTATGTTATATCTTTCTTGGATAACGTGAAAGAAGTCCAGTCATTCTTGTGCTCGCCATCTTCGACGCATCCATTACAAGACGACCATACCTCTCATCATCAAAAATCTCCAAATCCGTTCTCAGCATCATCAGCTGCTATAATTGATGCTGAACTTTACGTCCATCGCACTCCTGAAGAATTCCCAATCGTGATGTTAGCGCTGTATTTCTTCATATCCAAACCGTTTTCTTGCTCAGCCCCAAACTGTCTGAACTACATTTCATGCCAGCGTTTGCCATTATCATAAAGACTTCCCGACATACACACACACAGATGTCCTATTCGGACACCTCCCAGCGATGCTGAGCCTCACGAAAAATCTCCCCTCAGCTATTTCCTCTAACCATATGGAAAGGGCTCTTAGGGCTCTTAGGGCTTTGCATGTGGCAATCAAGCTCATAACAAGCATTTACACACCTCATAATATGACATTTCCTTCTCCTTAAAAATAGTTTTGTCCCCGAAAATGTAATCGAAATGTCCATAATGGTAGAAGAAATGTTTCTCTCAACCCCATGTACTATTAGTATATATGGTCATCTCTTTGTGTTGTTTCCCCATATCTTTCCCCTTAAGAAACCTCATAATAGAACAACTCAAAGGTGGGAAACGATCGTGATGGTGTCTATCATCTCCCATATACCCTCATGTCAACAATTATCACATATAAATCACAGTCCTTTTTGCTCTGAGCTTCTATAGAAGCATGCTCGCACAACAACTTCACGCACATACATGTCCTATTCAGACTCTTATGTGTTGCTTCTACATGGTAGCTTCTACATGGTCATCTATGTGTGTTGCTTCCCCATATCTTAGTTCCCCTTAAAAAGCCTCATAAGCACGAATGTGGCATAGGGCGACTCCAAGTATATTTATCTCATCCTAGGGCAACCCACCCCTAAGGGAGACCACTCTTGATGAAGGCAATCTCATGGCAAGATCCCTCCTATAACGACAAGAGATTTTGAGCATCTAGGACTATATCCTCATGGGTATATACTTCCATTAAGGTAATGATCCAAATTCTCCTCCCAAGAGAATGGATACACTCTCAAGGCATGAGTATGCATTCGAAGGCTCTAAAAGGGGAAATCATCAAGCTATGGAAATTCTACTCATTTGGAAGATATTACATTCACTACATCATGGCAATGCATAATGGTAAGGAACAAAGGCTTTGGATTTCCAAAACAGGGCATTCCCACCACCTCTTTTTGACACACCCAAAATAGGATGCCACCTCCATCATTTTTTGGCACTTCCAAGATTGGGTGACTCCTTTGAATGTAAGAGGATATAATGGATGCGAGGAGAGGACACACACATCATTCACTCGTCTTTGATTTTCAAGCTTTGAGAGATTCTAGCTCCCCCATACATCCCTGGCATAAGGAGATGAACCTCCTTATGTGATCATCTACATCTTCATGTACTAAACCTTTAAAAGTAGGGAACTTAATATTTAACTTGTACAATATATTTTAGAGGTCCTCCACTCATGCTTGAGTTTATTTTGAGGTGATTGAAGCAAAATCAAGGATCCTTCAGGCTTCTCTTTTGAAATTCGTGTAGAGGCTAAATCAATGGAGAGATTTAAAGGTAAAGGGGTGTTGAGTTGATCGGATGAAGGCTTAGTTGAGTTTTTGGGGCTCTTATGTGCATGAAGAGGCTCCCTGTGCACTCAAGTATGGTTCATGTACCCAGTCATAAGACTCAAAAAATCAAGAAAAACAATACGAGAAAAAACTCCTATTGCAATAGATTTCTCACCTAGAACGTGCACGGATCTTAATGGACGTGCCAAAACAATAGAAGAGGCAATCTTGACCACAATTCCAGTACTCATTCTACTTCAAGGGGGATTCTTTCTTAGGGAAATATACCTTGTGAAATTTCTTTGTGTAGGATCAATATAACTTGACACTAAAGCCACAGTGATGAAAAAAATTACAAGAACAATAATGAGAAAAGGCCAATTTCTTAAGCAACATAATGATTGGAATAAGGAAAAATAATCCAAAAGAGCATTACAAGTAGTCTAGTAGCCACTCCAGAGATTAGAACTTGACTACTCAAAAATCAATAGCAAGAAGTAAGTGAAACAACAAAGTACTCTCTATAAGTGAAATATGACAAAATCCAACTGAGATACACTAGCCAAGACTACTTAATCACATTGTTATGCTATCTGCCACTCAATTGAGAAGCCAAGACTCTCTATAGTCACCAAAGAGAGCCACCTCTACCACAGTGGCCAAAATCGTAACACTATAGAGTGAGAAGCCAATAGATAGCTCAGGTGGAGAGTACAACTAGTAGAGAATAAGTAATATGAATAAAATAGAGTGTCAAAAGATGGGGGAAATGAGTACCAAGCCTCTTCTTATGTAGACTCTAGAGGCCACATAGAGTGGCCTTGCCAACTCCAAGCTTTTACTATTGTGCACTCCAAACTTACGAGACTGATAGTAGAAGTGGACTAATTTTGGTACTATCAACAATCACTTTTTAGGTCCTCCAATGAGATCTTATGGCATCATTAGAATGTTGTGGTGGCTTTGCCTGCATTTTTTTACACTGCAATCATTTATTGATAAGTTAAGAAAGATTTACCTCATGTCATGTCAAAATGAGTGGTCACATTGTTGCCCAAGGTATTCATGCCAAAAATAGGTAGAGGATTTGACCCAATCTTGAATGTGCCAGAAAATGGTGGAGGTGGTGCCCTATTTTGGGTGTGCCAAAAAGAGGTGGTGGGGATGCTATGTTTTCGAGATGTGGCACTTTTGGGCCACCCAAATCCTTTGTTCCTTACCATTATACATTGTGACAATGTAGTGAATCTTTTCCATAGCTTGATCATTTCCTCTTTTTAGAGCTTTCAAATGTATAATCATGCATTCAGAGTGTAGCCATTCTCTTGGGAGAAGAATTTGGATCATCACCTTAATGGAAGTATATGCCCATGGGGATATAGTCCTAGATGCTCAAAATCACTTTATGTTATAGGAGGGATCTTGCCATGAGATAACCTTCATCAAGAGTGGTATCCCTTAGAGATGGATCACCCCAGGATGAGATAAATCTATGTGGAGTCACCCTATGCCACATTTGGGCTTATAAGGCTTCTTGAGGGGAAAGATATAGGGAAGTAACACATAGAGATGACCATGTAGAAGCTGCCATGTAGAAGCAACACATAGAGTCTGAATAGGATATGTGCATGTGTGAAGCTATTATGCGAGCATGCTTCTATTTAAGATCAGAGCAAAAAGTAGTACTATGCTTTATACGTGATAATTGTTGACATGAGGGTATAAGGGAGATGATGGACATCATCATGATGGTTTCCCACCTTTGGGTTGTTCGAGTATGAGGTTTCTTAAGGGGAAAGATATGGGAAAACAACACAACAGAGATGACCATGTACTAATAGTACATGGGGTTGAGAGAAACATTTCTTCTACCATTTTGGATATTTTGATTACATTTTTGGGGACAAAACTATTTTTAAGGGGAAGGAAATGTCATATTATGAGGTGTGTAAATGAGGTGTGTAAATGCTTGTTATGAGCTTGATTGCCATATGCCAAGCCCTAAGAGCCCTTTCCATATAGTTAGAGGAAAGAGATGAGGGGAGATTTTTCATGAGGCTCAGGTTCGCTAGGAGGTGAGTTCGAATAGGACATATGTGTGTATGTCGGGAAGTCTTTATGATAATGGTAAATGCTAACATGAAATATTGTAGTTTAGATATAGTTTGGTGTTAAATAAGAAAATGGTTTGGATATGAAGAAATATAACACTAACAACACGATTGGGAATTATTTAGGAGTACGATGGATGTAAAGTTCAACATAAATTGTACCACTTAATGACATTGAGAATTGGAGATTTTTGATAATGCGAGACTAGTAGTAGAAGTGGACTAATTTTGGTACTATCAACAATCAGTTTTTAGGTCCTCCAATGAGATCTTCTAGCACCATCATAACCTTGCGGTGGCTTTGACTACAATTTTTTCATTTTAATTATTTATTCACAAGTCAAGAAAGATTTACCCCATGTCGCATCAAAATGAGTGGTCACATTGTCGCCCAAAAATAGTAATGATCTGGAAGGTATGGTGTCACCATGTGGCAATCATGCAACACTCATCCCCATTACCATTGAATACCTTAGGATATCCCCTGAGCTTGGGACCTTGGTTATGGCTAGCCCTTGTCCCACACACACGTGGAGTGGTCTCTATAGAACAACGTCTGACACTCTATCCCCTTCTAAAGATCATTATCCTCATGAATGATCAATGAGGGAAATTACTTGCGAACCAGAGCTTCTAATTCCCAAGTAGAGTCATTAAGCAGTAATCCTCTCCAGGCTACTAGATACTCCTCGATGACATGGTTTCTCAACTGCTTCTATCTCCAATCTAGTATCCTATCTGGAGAATGTCCTATACTACCACTTTCTTGCAAAGAAAGAATAACCTCTATTAGATTATCCTCCCTAGAAATATACTTTTTAAGTTTACTGACATGAAACACTAGATAGACTCTGTAATCTGGAGGAAGCTCTAATCGGTATGCCACATCACTAAGCTTCTTAACTATCTTCCAAGGTCCACAAAACCTTGGTGAAAGCTTACTACACTTCCATGTGGATAGTGAAGTAGATCTAGCCGGCACCTGAACAAAAAATCTATCTCCTTTCTCAAAGACTTTAGGAGATCTCTTCCTGTTAGCATACTCTTTTGCCCTATCAGCTACTTGGTGTATCTTGGCTTTAGCTATTTCTAAATTTGTGTGGATATTTGCTAAGAACTCTGAAGCATGAGGACATTTCTTCGGCATTCCTATGGTACTAGGAGCAGTGGGATTCATGCCATAGTTCATCTCAAAAGAAGGCATTCTTGTCACCTTATGAGGTCTCTTGTTATAAGCAAACTCTACTAGTGGCAAGTAACTATCCAAATATGTCTACCTCTTAGACACATATGCCCTCAACATGTCCTCTAGTATCTGGATGACCCTCTTGGTCTGACCATCTATCTGTGAATGATCACCACTATTCATTTTCAATAACACCTTCAGTTTGTCAAATACAAACTTCCAGAAGTGTCTTTTGAACTTGACATCCCTATTTGAAACTATGGATGTTAGTAACCCATGCAATCTGAAGACATGCTAGATAAACAATTCCGCTTTGTGCAGCTTCTATCGTCTCCTGTGTGGGTATGAAATGCGCCATCTTGCTCAATCTATCTACCACAACTAGGATTGTATCCCGCTTCCTTTGGGTCCACAGTAACCCCACTATGAAGTCCATGGATACACTGTCCCAGTTATGATTTGGAATCTGTAAAGGATGCAAAAGACCTGGTGTCTTTGCCCTTTTTGCCTTGTTGACTTGACACATAAAGCATTGTTGAACATAAGTGTGGATGTCTCTAGCTAATCCACACCACCAAAATGTTCTTCTAACAAGTTGTATTGTCTTTTCAACTCTAAGATGCCCTGCACAAGGAACATCATGGTTATCATGCATGACTTTTGTTCTCAAATCATGGGAATTTGCGCAAACCTTTCCTTTATGTTTGACTGTTCCATTCTCCTTTGATAAATTGGAGTACAGACTGGACTTGTTTGCTCTGATAGGGGAAGAAATAGCTGGGATTTTCTTGTCTCCTATGATAGAGTCATCACTGGTGGCTCTAATAATCTAAAACAAATGTGGATCTTCCACCTTCACTTCCTTTCTTCTTGAAGCAATGAGCTTTCTAAAATTGTAAAGCTCATTTGATACACTATCTGTGATAATATATCAGCTCCTACATTCTCTTTACCTCTTCTAGATAGGATTTCCATGTGAAACTCTTGCATGAGCTCAGCCCAATGAGCATCTCTGCCTCGAAGATTTGGCTAACTAAAAAGTACTTGAGTGTATGGTGACCTGTGTATACCTTTAAGGCTGCACCATAAAGATAGTGTCTCCAGACTTTAAGAGCATGCACCAATGCATACAAATCATGTTCATGCACTGGCCAATTACGTTGTGCACTACTCAATTTATTGCTTTCAAAAGCTATTGGGCTGCCTTCTTGGCTCAATATTGCCCCTATGGCAATGGCACTAGTATATGACTCCAACTCAAATGGTTTCTATGGATCTACCACTTTGAGTATAGGAGCCTCTGAAATAGCTTGTTTCATAGTATCAAAACTTTCTTGCTGCTCTTACTTCCATTCAAATGGAACTTTGCCTTGAAGCAAGTTCGTCATAGGTGTTGCTATCGACGAATAAAAAGAGATGATTTTTTTATAGAAATCGAAAAAGTCCTAGAAATGATTGTAATTGCCCCTCATCTTGAGGAGTAGGCCAAGCTAGAATAACTGAGACCTTCTTGGGATCCATCTGGACCCCATCGGCTGATACCGCATGCCCTAAATACTCTATCTCTGAAAGAAACAATTGGGTCTTTTTTGGATTTATATGCAATTGATTTTCTTTTAATTTATTTAATACCAATCTTAAATGACTTTCATGCTCATGAACATACCTACTATACACAAGCGAATCATCAACAAAATCCACAACACACTTTCCTATGAACGGTTGTAGAATATCATTCATTAACATCATAAAAGTAGAAGGTGCATTAGTCAAACCAAATGGCATAACTAAGTACTCATAATGCCTGAAACAAGTCTTGAAAGTTCTTTTATATACATCATGATCTTTTACCCTAATCTGATGGTAGCCAGTCTTTAAATCTATTTTGCTATATACAACGGCTCCACCCAGAGCATCTAAAAGATCATCTATCATGGGCATGGGGTATCTATGCTTCATGGTAATCTTATTGAGTGCTTGACAAGATCCATCTTTCTTCTTCATGAGAAGAACTGGTGTTGCAAAGGGCAAATAGCTAGGTCTAATCAGCCCTTTCTACAGGTACTCATACCATGACCTTGCAGATTTCATCTCCTCTTGCTAACTCATTCGAAATGGTGGTCGAGCGGTCGGACTCGCTCTTGGTACCAATCCGATTCTATAGTCAATGTTCTTGTAAGCAAATCTAAAGGTAATTCTTTCAAGAATAACTCTTGGAATTATGCTCTCACTTTCTCTAAAAGTGCTTAAGCATTCCAACTAGATTTTGCATGAGTTCATGAATCCATCATAATACACAATGAATACACAAAATAAGGAAAATAAATATAACTACAATCAATCTTGAGCAACTTGGTAGCATTTACCAATCGCGTCTCTTAGAGATCTGGCTCTCCACGGATTAGTAGTCGCCTCCCCTCATTCTCAAACTAGTATACATGCAAAGCAAAGTCAATGACTAGTCGTTTCCTAGCATGCCACTTCTTACTTAGGACTACATCAAAATGTGCTAGTCTAGCTATCTCGAAATTTAGTTTGTCCTCAAAGGATTGGATCTGAATGGGAAATCGATAACTTGTCAGTCCCATGTCTCAATTCCCTTCTCATTGACTAACTCTATTGTCCCCTCATCATCTAATTGCACAATCTCTAATTGTAGCCTCTATTGGTATATTTAGGTAGTGATGTGTGTGAACACACTAGGACCGTCGGGGCACTTTTTTCCCTCTCTAGGAGGTTTTTTTCCCCCGGCTTGTATATACGCCTATTGCCCTAATGGGCTACTTATCTTTGTACATTCTCTAGTAATACATTCAGTATTGTGTGTTGTGCTCCAAGCTTCTTCTTTTTCCTTGTGTTGTTCGTGTGCTTCCGCAGATGTCTATCTCCAACAATTGGTATCAGAGCAGGTTGTCGCTTCATCTAGGGGGCCGTCGACACTCCTCCGTTTGCAGTCTCAGATTCGCATGAAATTTGGTGAGCATACTCAGGGTGTTTTAGAGATCAAAATTGCTTCGCTCTGTGGTGCCGAAATTGTGATCTGAGCTCGTTTCGGTCTCCGAACGCACTATCACAGTGCTTGTGCAGGCTATTTCGTCTTTTTGTGCCAAAGGTATATACCAGTTTCTGTTCGTCAGTTTAAGCATCTCGAAGTCTGCTACAGGTCTAGCAGAACTCGTTTGGGCAGTTCCGTTCAACTTTTTGAGATACAGTCAATTTTCTGCATCAAGGTATTTTAGTCGCCGGCCATGGCTGAAAGCAGTGATGTATTTCATATGTTGGCTGTTGAGGATAAGTTGGATGGTACCAACTACCCATTATGGGCTTATATGATGAGACATGTATTGGTTGCAAAAGGACTGTGGAACATTGTGCAAGGTGTTGAAAGCCGTCCTATTACACCTCCAACTACAGGTACTGCAAATACAGGTGCTGGAGGTGCTGGAGCTAATGAAGATGGTGTCGAAGATGATATTGTGCAGATTCATGTTCGTGCTGTTGTTTCTGTTGCACCTACTGTAGAGCAGATTCGCAGGGATGGCAGAGATGCCCAGGCACATGCATTGATAGCTTTGTCTATCAAACGTGCCATTATTCCTCACATTCGCTCTTGCAGAATAGCAAAGGATGCTTGGGATACACTTACCACATTGTACCAAGCTAGGAATGAGGCTCGTGTTGCTTACCTCTGAAAACAGTTGGAGAGTGAGCACATGAATGAAGGTGATTCTATGGACAGTTTCCTAACGAAGATCAAAGATTTGAAGGAACAGTTGATTTCTGTTGATGAGGTTATACCAGATAGCTCACTTGTGCAGACCGTTCTGAATGGTCTTCCTGACTCATATCAGAGTTTTGCTTCTACTCTTCGGTTGATGATGAAAGGCAATCCAAATGCCTTATCATTTGAGGAGTTAGTCTCTGTTCTATTGCAGGAAGATCAGTCCAGGCACAACAGGTCCATTATGCGAGTTGCAGATCAAGCTTTCCTGGCTAGTCAAAAGGGCAAAGGAAAATGGGGCTCTTCTACTAGTAAGCAAAAATCTGCAAATGCTGCACAATCGAAGAACCAGGATAAAGATGAGAAGAAATCAGAAAAGCAGAAATTGTTTTGAAGTACTGTAAAGGAAATGATCATATCATAAAGAACTGTCCAAAACTGGCTGCTAAAGAGGCAAAGAAGAAAGAGGCTGGAATGGTTGTTGCAGAGGCCTCTACACCAAAAACAGAGTCTGCAAATCTTGTGCAGGAAGAAGAATGGGCGTTTACTACTGTCTGCAGTTTTGCCACCTTCTCATGATCAGTGCATGTCTGCAGTAGACTCAGATGTTTGGTATTTTGACAATGGGGCAACCAAACATATTACCTCGCAGCGCAGTTTCTTCTCTTCACTCGAGCCTACCCCTATAGGGAATACTATTACATGTGCCAACAACTCCTCTTATCCTGTTATGGGAGTTGGTAAGATCATTCTGACTATAGTTGATGGTAGTTCTTTCACTTTGTCAGATGCTTTATTTGTGCCAGGGATCAAAAAGAACTTGTTATCAGTTTCTGCATTAGCCAAGATTGGCTTGGTTGTGAAATTTGTTGATGACAGGTGTACAGTTCATGATCTGTCAAATGGCGATGTGATTATTGCTTCTGGCATTTTATGTCGTGGGCTGTATAAGCTCATAGACTATGAAAGATCTGTAAATGATTTGGCATGTGCAGTAAATGATTCTCAGGCTATGTCAGATGCAAAGCTTTTGGCATGCACGCTTTGGTCATCTGAATTTTGCTAGTTTGCTACGCCTGCAGAAATCTGAAATGGTGTCCTCTTTGCCCAAACTTGAGGCACCTAGAAAACATGTTTGTGAAGGCTGTATTTTGGGCAAAATGCAGCGTTCCACCTTTCCAAAAGATGGTTCAGTTCGGGCTACGCAGAAATTGCAGCTTGTACATAGTGATGTCTATGGTCCTATGCAGACACCCTCTTTTGGAAATTACCTTTACTTCGTGACTTTCATTGATGATTTTTCCAGGCATGCATGGGTATATCCACTCAAAGCAAAGTCCAAAGTGTTCATGTGCTTCAAATGTTGGTGCATTTCAAGCCTTCACACTTGGCTTGGAACCTTGGAAGATTTGGTTTGGAACCCTTGAAAGATATCACTATGTGAAGCTAGAACCATAGGAACTCATACCTATGATTTATTATCTTTTTACTCCTTGTAAAAGTCTAAGTGACTTGGCATTATGTAATCACACCTACTTGATAGATTCGTGGAAATTGGAAACTTGTAAATGGAGAGAATATCTCCTTACTTTTAGAGGAGAGATTCTAGGGAGTTTAGATTTGAATTTCAAATTCAAATGATCACTCAACTCATATAAAAATGGAGAGAAAAAACTCGCGGTTAGTCTGGTCACTTCAGCTCACTCCCCGAGGCATTCTATTGTTGTAACTTTGTGTGTGTTAGTGCTACTCCATAGCCTACACCACAATACCTCATTTAGCTATGCTTGTCATGCTAATGAGATTGTACAAACACATTAATCAATAGAAGTATACACATTCATCATATCTGCTTCTCTGAGTTATCATCTCCAAGTCTGTCAACTTCAACAGGGCATATCTCAGGATCTACTGAACCAAATCAAGTGATTCAAAGCACATTGGATTCACCTCAAAGTCTTCTATAGACCTACAAAGTTTGAAGTCAATTGGTTCAGCCATTTTCGAGAAACCGCCATCGAACTGGTCTCTGGTAATTTTTTGCAGAGCTCCTAAAAAGTCGGGAGTGTTCCTAACTTTGCTAAAGTGATTTCTCTGAGTATAGTCTATCATTTTATCTCATTCCACTTGCAAATGGTAGCTTACTAAGCTAATAGAATATCTCTAGAAGGAATTTTGCCAATTGTAACTGCACTGGTCATACTGAGTGAAAGACTGAGCAGGTATCAAGATCAAAATAGAAAGTTTTCAAGTCTAGTGAAGTGCAAACTCACCTGTTTTGATCTAATCATTACTCAAACCTTTTCCAAAGTACATATAGCATATTTTGGTATCATTTGGAAGTTCAAGGAGTCTACTAAGCATATCTGAAGCAAAGGAGGGCTGGAGCAAAGCAGGTCTAGCAGCTTCAACTCAATCTCTTGAGTGCATCCAACCATCACTCCCAACAGTGGTATCAGAGCAAATAAGGTAAACATGGGAGATGGATTTCCTTCATTCATTGACAAATTGGACAGGAACAACTACCAAGCTTGGTCTCTGAGGATGAAGACCTATCTACAAGGAAGGAGCTTATTTGGATACATATCAGGAGATGAGGAATTGCCCTCATTCAAAACTAGAGGACTACCCACAAAGGATGAACATGAAAGACTCAACCAATGGTGTGCAAAAGATGCTTTGGCAAGGTCTTACCTTCTTAACTCTATATCTGATTTTCTTTTACCTCATGTAAGGAACTGTAAGACTTCCCAAGAGACTTGGGAAACTCTGTCAACATACTTTTCTTCCAACACAAGGGCCAGGAAGAATCAACTGTGGATTGAATTCACAACCCTTAGGAAGCAGCCCAAGCAATCAGTCTCAGAGTATGTGACAAAGATTAAAGATGTGGCAGACCAATTAGCAAGCATTGGAGAGGAGATTGAAGAGGAGCAAATAGTCAGGCAAGTAACAAATGGACTCAAGGCAGATGATAAGTGGGAAAGTTTCACCACTGCAATGGACCTCTATATGGACATGCATACCCCAGATCTCACAACACTTATGGGCCAACTTTTCACACATGAAGCAAAGTTTACAAAGGCAGGAGATCAATCAAAAGGTAAAAACCCCTCTGCTCTCTATACTGATAAGAAAGTTAAGGATAAAGGTAAAGGGAAGAAACAGGATGAAGAAGGCTCTACCTCCCAAGCTAATTATGCAGGGAGAGGTAGATCATCAAGAGGTAGGGGCAGAGGAGGTAAGTCAGGTAGGGGGAGACCCTACAACTCATCGCCATGCAATATTTGTGGATTGTCCAATCATACCACAGATGAATGCTACAAGAACTACAAGAATCAGAGAGGAAGAGGCTACTCAAGAGGTGGATACTCTCAAGGGAGAGGCAGATTCAACCAACATCAAAGCTACAATGGATACAACAATCAATACAACAACAATTACAACCACAACCACAATGGTAATTACCAAGGTGGATTCAGAAATAGAAGGGATTACAACAATTACACAGAGGAGCAAGATGACTCCCTATTGATCATGAATATGACCTCCAAGGCAGGTACAAATGATGATCATTTATTTTATATTGACTCAGGATGTTCTAACCATGTAGCTGGCAATGTGGCACTACTTTCTGATTTGGAAGAACCCAAGGGTAAACATCAGGTACAGACAGGTGATGACACTAAACATTCTGTTGTTAAGATTGGAAATGTAAAGACATGTGATGGTAACCAAAACCTATTGAGCAGGGTACTCTATGTACCAACTATCACCAAGAATTTAATGAGTGTTGGTCAGATTGTGGAGAAAGGTTTGCAGGTCAGATTCACACAACATGGAGCATATGTGGAGGACCCAAGACATGGATTCAGAAGGATAGCCAAAGGGGAGAAATCGGGTAGATTGTTTACTTTTGAGCTAGAAGACACCAAGAACATTGCTTTGTATAATTACAAGGATCAAACACTTTCAGAGTTAGAGATATGGCACAAGAGATTAGGCCACATAGGTGAAAGAACCCTAAAGCAAATGTGCAGGGATCAATGTGTGCTTGGGATACCCAATGTATCCAAGCAACACATGATTTATAAGTGTGGATCATGTCAATTTGGTAAGTCTCACAGGTTGCCCTACTCAAGGAAAGGTTTCATACATGAAGACTACCTAGACTTGGTACACACAGATGTTTGGGGACCTAGCAAGGATCCTTCCATTTCAGGTTCAAGGTATTATGTGTCCTTTATTGATGACTATAGCAGGTGGACCATCTTATACTTTATGAAGCATAAAGATGAAGTGTTTAATTGTTTCAAGAGGTATCTTGCACTTGTTGAAAATCAAACAGGAAGAAGCTTGAAGAGGCTAAGATCAGATGGTGGAGGAGAGTACTTCTCAAATGAGTTTGAAGATTTCTTGCAGGAAAGAGGCATCAAAAGGGAGATTACTACAAGGTACTCACCTGAACAAAATGGGGTAGCTGAAAGAAGGAATAGACTCATTGTAGAAACAGCTAGGTCTATGCTTAATGAAAAGAAGTTGCCAAATTATCTTTGGGCAGAGAGTGTATCCACTACCACCTATCTTATTAACAGGTTGCCATCCAAATCACTTGATGGCATGACACCATATGAAGCTTGGCATGGTAAGAGACCATCTCTAGATCATTGTAAAATCTTTGGTTGTGTAGCATATGTGCATATTCCCTCACAGGTAAGGGGAAAGCTAGACCCTAAAGCTGAAAAATGTATCTTCATTGGTTATGATTTGAACCAAAAGGGATACAGATTCTACAACCCAACAAACAAAGGCTTCAAGGTAAGCAAAGATGTCACTTTTGATGAGAATGACTCTTGGTATGAGAATGAATGCAGGAAGGTTAGTCTACCCTATGATATGGAAGAAGATTTCCCAAAGCTCACCAAGGAGGAACCAATCCAGAAAGATGAATCAAGCTCAGATGATGATGATACAATAAATCTTGAGGAGTTCAAGGCTTGGAAGTCCAAAGGAAAGATGAAGATGAAAAAGCTAGAGGATGCACCAGAATCCTCAACTCAAGCAATGAGGAGATCTCAGAGAGAAAAGAAGAAACCAATCAGATTTGGGTATGACACATCACTTGTAACTAAACATTCTGTATATCTTGCAAAAGACTTGTTGAATGAAGAACCAGGTACCTATGAAGAAGCAATCACAAAACCAGAATGGAAAGAAGCCATGGATGAAGAAATGGAAGCTCTCAAGGAGAGTGATACTTGGGACTTGGTACCCAAGAAGGACTCTATGAAGGTGATAGGATCCAGATGGATCTACAAACTAAAGAGAAATTCAGATGGAACAATCAACATGTACAAAGCTAGGTTGGTAGCCAAGGGTTTTGCACAAACCCAAGGCATTGATTATGAGGAGACATTTTCTCCTGTGGCTAAGATGCCAACTATTAGAATATTGGTGAGTGTAGTTGCATCCAAAAATTGGAACATGTACCAATTAGATGTCAAGAAAGCATATGGATATCTGAATAAGTCTACATGTCACAACCACCTGGCTATGAAGACCCCAAGAAGGTAAATTATGTTTGTAAATTGAAGAAGGCTCTATATGGTTTGAAGCAGGCACCTAGAGCATGGAATTACAGGTTGACAACCTACCTCCAAGACCAAGGATTTATGATGAGCAAAGCTGATACTTCTCTGTTCATAAAGAGAAGTAGTACAGAGGTAATCTACTTGTGTGTTTATGTTGATGACATCATCATTACTGGCAATGATGTCAATGGTATTAGACACATCAAAGGACAGATGATGAAGGAATTCAAGATCAATGATCTTGGATTATTGAAGTATTTTTTAGGTCTTGAGTTAGTCTACACCAACTCAGGTATATATATCACTCAAAAGAAGTATGTACAGGATATGGTCAAGAAGTTTGGCTTGCAGGATGCTAAAGTCTCAACTACTCCAATGGAGGTCAACCTAAAGCTAAGTGCTCATGAAGGGGAAGAAGTCCAAGACATCACAGCATATCAAAGTATGGTTGGTAGTTTGAATTATGCTACCTTGACAAGAATTGATATAGCATATGGAGTTAGTGTGCTTAGTCAATTCATGCACAAACCAAGGGTACCTCACCTAGAGGCAGCAAAGAAGATTTTGAAGTATTTGAAGGGAACTCAGAACCATGGTTTGTACTTTCCTTATACATCAGATATTGATATTAAAGTATATTCAGATGCAGATTGGGCAGGATGCAAGGATGATAGGAGGAGCACATCAGGTTACATTTGTTTTGCAGGAGATAAACCTATTTCTTGGTCAGCCAAGAAACAACCTACAGTGGCATTGTCATCCACTGAAGCAGAGTATAGAGGGCTTGCCAATGCCACTCAAGAAGCTATCTGGTTGAAGCTTCTATATACAGAGTTAGGCCTATATACAAGACCTCCAATTATCTTTGGAGATAACACTAGCTCTCTTCACCTTGCAGCTAATCCAATATATCATGCTAGAACCAAACACATAGAGGTTCACTACCACTATGTGAGAGAGAAGTTGCTTAGTAAAGACATTCAATTGACTTATGTGTCTACTAATATGCAATGTGCAGATTTACTCACTAAAGCATTAGATGGAAACAAGCTATGCAGATTCAAATCCATGATTGGATTGCACGAAGTAATTGAAGATTGAAGATAAAGACTTAAGCCAAAGTGCTTGGCTTGAGGGGGAGCTGTTGGTGCATTTCAAGCCTTCACACTTGGCTTGGAACCTTGGAAGATTTGGTTTGGAACCCTTGAAAGATATCACTATGTGAAGCTAGAACCATAGGAACTCATACCTATGATTTATTATCTTTTTACTCCTTGTAAAAGTCTAAGTGACTTGGCATTATGTAATCACACCTACTTGATAGATTCGTGGAAATTGGAAACTTGTAAATGGAGAGAATATATCCTTACTTTTAGAGGAGAGATTCTAGGGAGTTTAGATTTGAATTTCAAATTCAAATGATCACTCAACTCATATAAAAATGGAGAGAAAAAACTCGCGGTTAGTCTGGTCACTTCAGCTCACTCCCCGAGGCATTCTACTATTGTAACTTTGTGTGTGTTAGTGCTACTCCATAGCCTACACCACAATACCTCATTTAGCTATGCTTGTCATGCTAATGAGATTGTACAAACACATTAATCAATAGAAGTATACACATTCATCATACCTGCTTCTCTGAGTTATCATCTCCAAGTCTGTCAACTTCAACAGGGCATATCTCAGGATCTACTAAACCAAATCAAGTGATTCAAAGCACATTGGATTCAGCTCAAAGTCTTCTATACACCTACAAAGTTTGAAGTCAATTGGTTCAGCCATTTTTGAGAAATCGCCATCGAACTGGTCTCTGGTAATTTTCTACAGAGCTCCTAAAAAGTCGGGAGTGTTCCTAACTTTGCTAAAGTGATTTCTCTGAGTATAGTCTATCATTTTATCTCATTCCACTTGCAAATGGTAGCTACTAAGCTAATAGAATATCTCTAGAAGGAATTTTGCCAATTGTAACTACACTGGTCATACTGAGTGAAAGACTGAGCAGGTATCAAGATCAAAATAGAAAGTTTTCAAGTCTAGTGAAGTGCAAACTCACCTGTTTTGATCTAATCATTACTCAAACCTTTTCCAAAGTACATATAGCATATTTTGGTATCATTTGGAAGTTCAAGGAGTCTACTAAGCATATCTGAAGCAAAGGAGGGCTGGAGCAAAGCAGGTCTAGCAGCTTCAACTTAATCTCTTGAGTGCATCCAACCATCACTCCCAACATCAAACAGTTTTTGCTTTTGGCTGAAAATCTGTCAGCATGTAAAATGGGCACCCTCCGTTCTGATCGAGGGGGGGGAATATATGTCTTCAGATTTTAATGCATTTCTGGCTGAACGTGGGATAAAACACCAGTGTACAGTGCCGTATACACCTCAACAGAATGGAGTTGCTGAACAAAAGAACAGGTCACTCATGGAGATGGGGAGGTGCATGGTCAAAAGTCAGGCTTTACCACATAGTTTCTGGCTTGAGGCTGTCATGTGTGCAGCACATGTATTGAACAGGTGTCCCACTAAAGCGCTGCAATCTATCACTCCATATGAGGCTTGGCATGACCGCAAGCCATCTGTTGCTCATCTCCGTGTTTTTGGTTGTTTGGCATATGCACTAGTGCCTGAACAACATCACAGAAAATTGGATGATAAGGCAGGTAAATGTATTTTTGTTGGGTACAGTTCTGAAAGTAAAGGTTGTCGTCTGTATCATCCATAGACTAAACGCATTCTGGTTAGCCGTGATGTTGTATTTGTGGAAGATGCTATTCAGCCATTGCTTTCATGTACTAAGGAGACATCTGTTAGCTCCAAAGACATGTATGATACTTTGATGCCTCTTTTCACAGGTGGACAGTCTAGTGCTGGTCCTAATGAGGCAACTTCTCAGCCTTTGCAGATTTCATATGATGATGCAAGTCATTCCATTTCTAATGCAGATTTACATGATGCACTTGTTGATGAGAGAGCTGATATTGAGCAGGCAAAAACTATGCCAAAATAGCTGGTGCAAACTTTGCGTGACAACAAATTAGATGCACCTTTGTCATATCGTACTCGTTCAGGCTCTCATAGTGCCTCCTTTGCATCAGATTGCTCTGCTATGGCTGCGTCTAGTCTCTGTGATGAGAATGAGCCTGTTTCTTTTGATGAAGCATAGAATTCAGAAAATTGGATGGCTGCTATGCAATCTGAATATGATGCTATAATGAAGAATGGTACATGGTCTTTATGTGACTTGCCTCCAGGCAAGAAGGCCATTGGCACTAAGTGGGTATACAAGCTGAAGCGTAAACATGATGGTACAGTTGACAGGTATAAGGCTAGGATCGTTGCAAAGGGTTATGCGCAGGAAAGAGGCATTGATTTTGATGAGACCTTTGCACCTACATGCCGTATGACTACTGTTCGGAGCATTTGTGCACTTGCAGCCCATCATGGTTGGAATGGACATCAGTTGGACATTAAAACAGCATTTCTGAATGGTGACTTGCATGAAGAAGGGTATGTTTTTCAGCCCCGTGGCTTTGTGTAGAAAGGGCATGAAAACCAGGTGTGTAGGTTAAAGAAGGCATTATATGGTTTAAAGCAAGCACCACGTGCTTGGTATGAGAACATACATGCCTATCTGATTGCACATGGTTTTGAAAACAGTCCAACTGAAAGCACCTTATATGTTAAGCGTGCTAATGATGTGCTTCTGATCATTGTTGTCTATGTTGACGACGTGCTTCTCACTGGTCCTATTGAGAAGCATATTGCTGATTTCAAGGCTGATTTGCATGCCTCATTTGAGATGTCTGATTTGGGGCATTTGCATCACTATTTGGGCGTTCAGTTTATGCAAGTTGATGGTGGAATGGCTTTGTGTCAAACGAAATATATTGACACATTATTGCAGCGTTTTGGCCTTGAAGACTGTAAGCCTATTGCCACTCCTATGGAGACACGTTTACGATTGAGTCTTCATGATGCTGGAGATGCATTTGATGTTGTTCTCTATCAGCAGGCTGTTGGATGCTTGATTTACTTATGCATTACTCGGCCAGATATTCAGTTTGTTGTCTCACAAATGAGCAGGTTTATGCATTGCCCAGGAGTCACGCATTGGAAGGCGGTTAAGCGCATCTTTCACTACTTGAGTGGTACTCGGCTACTTGGGTTGTTTTATCCCAAGGGGGGATCACTACCGCCAGATTTGCATGCTTTTTTTGACTCGGATTGGGCTGGTTGCTATGACACTCGTGTGTCCACCAATGGTTTTTGCTTCATGCTTGGTAGCTCATGTATATCTTGGTTGAGCAAGAAGCAGCCTACTGTGGCCACTTCCAGTTGTGAGGCTGAGTATAGGGCAGTTTTCACAGCGACTGTTGAGTGTGTGTGGCTCAGATGCCTTATGGCTGATTTGGGTGTTGGCCAGTCTTCTACCACCACCATCTTCACTGACAGTCAGAGCGCATTGGCAGTTGCGAGGAACCCTGTGTTCCATGCTCGCACTAAGCACATTGAGGTGCATTATCACTATGTCAAGGAGAGGTTCTCTGCTGGGGAGATCAGCTTGGCATATGTGCCCACGTAGGAGAACATTGCATACCTTTTCACGAAGGCTCTGCCTAGGGAGAAGTTTGAAGCTTTCCGCAAAGCTTTGGGCTTACTTCCTTTTGTGGAGTGATTTCCACATAGCTTGGCACTTCCTTATACATGAGTGCCAGCTCCTTGTTCACTGCATCACTCCCAGGGGGATTTGTTGATATATTTAGGTAGTGATGTGTGTGAACACGCTAGGACTGTCGGGGCACCTTTTTCCCTCTCTAGGAGGTTTTTCTCCCTCGGCTTGTATATACGCCTATTGCCCTAATGGGCTACCTATCTTTGTGCATTCTCTAGTAATACATTCAGTATTGTGTGTTGTGCTCCAAGCTTCTTCTTTTTCCTTGTGTTGTTCGTGTGCTTCTGCAGACGTCTATCTCCAATAGCCTCCTAAATAGTTGAGAACTAATCGCATTATCTGTCGAACCAATGTCAAAGAGTACCTTGGTAGGTTGTCCTGCCATGACTCCCCTCATGAAAATGAGCTCGATATCTAGAAATTGATATCCTTTCTATGACACCATTGAAAGCACAATGTATCGCATAGTAAGATCCTTCTTCGTGACCGTCATGGCCACTATGGAAGATGATATCTGGGATGGGGAATCTCCAAAGTCCTCATCTCCATTACTCCCTGCCTGAGTGGGACTAATAACTATGGTGGTTGTTATTTTCTTTTTCTTAAGATAGTCCTTGAAGAGATTCTACCCTAGACACGCATAGCATAACCCCTCTTTCATTGCCTTCTCTTTCTATTGAGGGGTAAGAATAGACGTATTATATGCCCTCTCAACCAGAGCAGACACTTTTCTTTTGCCTCCTGAAACTCTGTTGATCATCTGCACCTACTTAGCCTCTTTTTTGAGGTTGTGCACTGATCAAGCTAGGAGTAGATGAAGAAGAGGGTCGACTCATCTTAGTCCATGAGGACTTGTGACCCTAAGAACCTATGCCCCTATGGCCATCCTCATAGACTAAATCCATCTCCATGGCCTGTGCCAAGGAGTGACACCTCTCCTTTCTCACTACAGGTCTAATAGTTTCTCTAAGTCCCAAGATGAACTTGTGGACCTAGAGAAACTCAAGGATAGTATCAGGTACTTTAAGAAGTACCTCTCTGTACTTATCCGAGTATTGTTAAATGGTTTGGTTCTTCTTACTAATGAAGAACCAAGTGTCTAGCTCTCTAGACCTCTCATTCGATGGTATGAAATTATTATAGAACAAGACTTTAAACTGTTCCCAAGTCATGGGCTCTTTCTTGTCTTGTTCTATCTTACACCACCACCTATGGGTGACATCCAGAAGGTTATAAGTGGACTATTGAATCTTATGCCTATCGTCCATGATATGGCATAAGCGGAAGCACTGCTCCCACTTGCTGAGCCACTACTCAACAACATCAATAGTCCTAGCACTAGTTGAGCCATGATATCTAGGCAGCTTAAGGTCCTTAAGCTGCCATCAGGCCTCTCTGACTAGTATGCTATCTCTATGGATGTCTAGAGTTTGATGATTGCCTGGAGCATCTACCTCCATTCGTGGCAACTCTGTTTCATGCATCACTTCCACTTTCTTGGAACCACGCACGTGTTCCAAGATGTCGTGCAGTGTGCTCTCTAAATGTGCAATCCTAGAACTCATGGTCTCTATGGGGTCAGAAGTGTGCTCAACCATGAGTGTATCAGTCCTAACTGCTGTAGATGATCTGAATCCATGTTGAGATAAAATGTAGGTCCCTTTTAAGGTTTTATGATTTTTATGTTTTTTTTTCTTTTGAGTTTTTTATGCTCTATATACACCTAAGATATCCAAGTGGTAGCGAAAATCAACAAATCACATGTTGGAAATTAGGTAGCCCATAACTAATATCACAGGTCCATGGTTCCATATGTCCAAGATTTACAACACAGATTCCAAAAATTTTCCAATATTGACAAAACATGAACATACCACTCTTATTCATACAAATGATGAGACAAAGATAGAGAGAGATTAGACAACATGTGTAAATTTTTATGTAAGCCACTGCTTACTCACACTATCAAATATATAAATGTCAATTTACAATGTGGGAGTCAAAATCTCAACCACTCTATGTGAACAGAAATAGATGGATGAGTGAATGTATAAATGTAATAAACATATTCAGATGTATGGATAGAAATCTCAATATATATGAGATGTGTGACCTAATAGGTTGTAGAAGAGTGAATATGAGTGACAGAAAGAGGAAGGATCAATTGGAAACGGATAATCAGCAAACCCTTATCTGATTTTAGGCTATGGAAGACCCTAAGTCAAATACGTGTGTGAAAGCTCACATATTTACAAAAGTAGCAAAGAATGCTAACAAGTTTGCTGCCAGAAATCCTCAAACTCATATGAACATACCTTCTCAAACACCTCATACAAATATGCATAAAGCATATATGTATTGATTCTCTTGTACCTATCCCGAATAGGACTCCTCCTCATATGGATGCCACTACCTCCATAAGCTCTAAGTAGTACCTATGTGCATAAAGAGAATATGTACCGGAATTCTTAACATAAGATGCAAATCTTATGTTAACCTCCATCCAATGTCTTTGAAGTACACCGAAATCTTCATGTAGAAGACAATCTTCAAATACATTATGTAGATGGCTGATCCACACCACCAAGCTGTTTATGGGCAAGTCCTCTCCATAAGCAAGAGTGTGAGCACACTCTTCTCCAAGAAGTGCTCCATAGCTGCTCCTCAACATGCTCGTAGAGTGCACCATGGTTGCCCCATGTGTGCTAGAGCACCACCTCTACTGAGGGACCAAAGCTGGCATTGCCAATTGGTGTAGGATGTCATAGAAGTGACCCAAACACTTCTTTATATAGCCTTGAGTGTCTCATGCAAAAAACTCACTAAAAAGCACTTTATTTTAATCTCTCGCTTTTTAAATTGCTTTTGCTTTATTTTTAAGTGAGTTTGCTTTATTTTTAAGTGAGTTTGCTTTATTTTTAAAGTTGCTTTTAGCTAACTTTAAAAATAACTTCTTGACCTGCTTTTTCACACTTCTGACTAGCTAATGAATGATCTGACAACATTTTTATGATCCTTATGTGGAGAGCTATCATATGAGGTAAAAGCCCTAAATTCCTAGAAAATTAGGGTTAGGGTTTTCTCCCAAATCTGATCTCTGATGATTGAATGTCATATACCATTGGAAAGCTTTCTTCAAGTTCTACAAGATAGGTTCATAAAAATTTTACCCATTTTTGTGCCAAAAATGACTAAGTACCAAAATTAGGGTTTTTGCCCTAAATGGATTTTGGACTGATGTGACATTGTTTTCCAACAATCCCCCCTGCAATGTCATATTGGTACAAATTGAACTGGATATGTAACTTCATTCATCTGCAAATTGTCATAAACTTCAAACTTGTACCCCCGAATTGACTTTCAAACCTTTTCTTCAAAAGTCTTCTTCAAAACTGAATTTGACTTTCTTCGAACTTCAAAAACTTGAACTTGCTGAATATGAACCATAATACTTGAGAAAATATGCAAAGTAGATATCCAATAGTGTACTCATCAAGCAACCACTTTCTTGATAACAAATATAGCATGTACTGACTCTGAACCTGCTATCTCCTGTCTTCTCAAACCTGAAAACATATACTAGGATCCTCATACTTGCATTTACCTTACGAAAGGTTTCTCAACGTACTTTTGCTATGTCATGTAAATACACTAGACATAATCAAGAACTGAATCCTAGGACTTGTGACTGACAACTCACAACTTAGTGTATTATGAACACTAGTTGGTTCACCTCTGACTGTACTCAACTCAACTCAACTCAACTCATCCTATGAGTCTCATCAAAATATCATATATATGATGGCATCATGTCTTCATCTTTGTTCATACCTATTAGTCCTTTATACCTCTTTCCTTCAAAACCTGGTATAAACATATATGTGCGCACTTTTGAAAACATACCTTTCTGAAATATCAAATTTCTCTTCAATAGAACTCTAGAACCTTCTCCTGAACAGGAACACCTAACAGGAACTTTCTCCATACATTCTCCTTCTTCCTTCTTCTTTCAAAGTTGGAACATAAAGAGAAACTGACAAAGGAGATATAGGAATACCTGATATAGGAATATCTAGAATTCTTATAGGTATGAATCTGCATTCTTTCACATATGGCTGAAAATAAGTCTTCATGTTTCATCGCCCCCTGGACAACTTAATACTAGTATCCAGAATTCTTCAAATATATCAGACTTTATGAAATCTGGAATGTCTTCCTTCATAATCTGATCTTTCATAACATTAATACCTATGTCTAAAATAAATAATCTGAACCATTTTATTAGCATTGTACACTGTTGGAGATAGATGTCTGCGGAAGCACGCGAACAACACAAGGAAGAAGAAGAAGCTTGGAGCACAAACACACAATAATGAATGTATTACTAGAGAATGTACAAAGATAAGTAGCCCATTAGGGCAATAGGCATATATACAAGGGGGGTGGGGGAAACCTCCTAAATAGGGAAAAAAGTGCCCCCGTGGTCCTAGTGTGTTCACACACATCACTACCTAAATATATCAACAAATCCCCCCTGGGAGTGATGCGGTGAACAAGGAGCTGGCACTCATGTATAAGGAAGTGCCAAGCTATGTGGAAATCACTCCACAAAAGGAAGTAAGCCCAAAGCTTTGCGGAAAGCTCCAAACTTCTCCCTAGGCAACTCAGCCTTAAAATCAGCAATATGCTTCTCAATAGGACCAGTGAGCAGCATGTCATCAACATAGACAACAATGATTAGAAGCACATCATTAGCACGCTTAACATATAAGGTGCTTTCAGTTGGATTGTTCTCAAAACCATGTGCAACCAGATAGGCATGTATCTTCTCATACCAAGCACGGGGTGCTTGCTTTAAACCATATAATGTCTTCTTTAACCTGCACATCTGGTCTTCATGGCCTTTCTGCACAAAGCCACGGGGCTGAAAAACATACACTTCTTCATGCAAGTCACCATTTAGAAATGTTGTTTTAATGTCCAACTGATGTACATTCCAACCATGATGGGCTGCAAGTGCACAAAAGCTCTGAACAGTAGTCATACGGCATGTAGGTGCAAAGGTCTCATCAAAATCAATGCCTCTTTCCTATGCATAACCCTTTGCAACAAGCCTAGCCTTATACCTGTCAATTGTACCATCAGGTTTACGCTTCAGCTTGTACACCCACTTAGTGCCAATGGCCTTCTTGCCAGGAGGCAAGTCACATAAAGACCATGTACCATTCTTCATTATAGCATCATATTCAGATTGCATAGCAGCCATCCAATTTTCTGAACTCTGTGCTTCATCAAAAGAAACAGGCTCATTCTCATCAGAGAGACTAGATGCAGCCATAGCATAGCAATCTGATGTAAAGGAGGCACTATAAGAGCCTGAACGAGTACGATATGACAAAGGTGCATCTAATTTACTGTCACACAAAATCTGCACCAGCCATTTTGGCATAGTTTTTGCCTGCTCAATATCAGCTCTCTCATCAACAAGTGCATCATGTAAATCTGCATTAGAAATGGAATGATCTGCATCATCATATGAAACCTGCAAAGGTTGAGAAGTTGCCTCATTAGGACCAACACTAGACTGTCCACCTGTAAAAAGAGGCATCAAAGTATCATGCATGTCTTTGGAGCTAATAGATGTCTCCTTAGTACATGAAAGCAATGGCTGAATAGCATCTTCCACAAATACAACATCACGGCTAACCAAAATGAGTTTAGTCTATGGATGATACAGATGATAGCCTTTACTTTTAGAACTGCACCCTACAAAAATACATTTTGCTGCCTTATCATCCAATTTTCTGTGATGTTGTTCAGGCACTAGTGCATATGCCAAACAACCAAAAACATGTAGATGAGCAGCAGATGGCTTGCGGTCATGCCAAGCCTCATATAGAGTGATAGATTGCAGCGCTTTAGTGGGACACTTGTTCAATACATATGCTGCACACATGACGGCCTCAAGCCAGAAACTATGTGGTAAAGCCTGACTCTTGACCATGCACCTCGCCATCTCCATGAGTGACATGTTCTTCGTTCAGCAACTCCATTATGTTGAGGTGTATATGGCACTATACACTGGTGTTTTATCCCACGTTCAGCCATAAATGCCTTAAAATCAGAAGACATATATTCCCCCCCTCGATCAGAACAGAGGGTGCCCATTTTACATGCTGACAAATTTTCAGCCAAAACCAAAAACTGTTTGAAGCACAACTTCGGACTTTTCCTCAATGGATATACCCATGCATGCCTGGAAAAATCATCAATGAAAGTCATGAAGTAAAGGTAATTTCCAAAAGAGGGTGTCTGCATAGGACCACAGACATCACTATGTACAAGCTACAATTTCTATGTAGCCCGAACTGAACCATCTTTTGGAAAGGAGGAATGTTGGATTTTGCCCAAAATACAGCCTTCACAAACATGTTTTCCAAGTGCCTCAAGTTTGGGCAAAGAGGACACCATTTCAGATTTCTGCAGGCGTAGCAAACTAGCAAAATTCAGATGACCAAAGCGTGCATGCCAAAGCTTTGCATCTAACATAGCCTGAGAATCATATGCCAAATCATTTTTAGATTTTTCATAGTCTATGAGCTTATACAACCCACGACATAAAATGCCAGAAGCAATAATCACAGCGCCATTTGACAGATCATGAACTGTACACCTGTCATCAACAAATTTCACAACCAAGCTAATCTTGGCTAATGCAGAAACTGATAACAGGTTCTTTTTTATCGCTGGCACAAATAAAGCATCTGACAAAGTGAAAGAACTACCATCAGCAGTAGTCAAAATGATCTTACCAACTCCCATAACAGGATAAGAGGAGTTGTTGGTGCATGTAACAATATTCCATGTAGGGGCAGGCTCGAGTGAGGAGAAGAAACTGCACTGTGAAGTAATATGTTTGGTCGCCCCACTGTCAAAATACCAAACATCTGAGTCTACTGCAGACATGCACTGCTCATGAGAAGATGGGTCAAAATTGCAGACAGTAGTAAACGCCCATTCTTCTTCCTGCACAAGATTTGTAGACTCTATTTTTGGTGTAGAGACCTCTGCAATAACCATTCCAGCCTCTTTCTTCTTTGCTTCTTTAGTAGCCAGTTTTGGACAGTTCTTTATGATATGATCATTCCCTTTACAGTACTTACAAAACAATTTCTCCTTTTCTGATTTCTTCTCATCTTTATCTTCCTTCTTCGAATATGCAGAATCAGTAGATTTCTCCTTACTAGTTGAAGAGCTCCATTTTCCTTTGCCCTTCTGACTAGCCAGGAAAGCTTGATCTACAACTCGCATAATGGACCTGTTTTGCCTGGACTGATCTTCCTGCAACATAACAGAGACTAACTCCTCAAATGATAAGGCATTTGGATTGCCTTTCATCATCAACCGAAGACTAGAAGCAAAACTCTGATATGAATCAAGAAGACCATTCAGAAAGGTCTGCACAAGTGAGCTATCTGGTATAACCTCATCAGCAGAAATCAACTGTTCCTTCAAGTCTTTGATCTTCGTTAGGAAACTGTCCATAGAATCACCTTCATTCATGTGCTCACTCTCCAACTATTTTCGGAGGTAAGCAACACGAGCCTCATTCCTAGCTTGGTACAATGTGGTAAGTGTATCCCAAGCATCCTTTGTTGTTCTGCAAGAGCGAATATGAGGAATAATGGCACGTTTGATAGACAAAGCTATCAATGCATGTGCCTGGGCATCTCTGCCATCCCAGCAAATCTGCTCTGCAGTAGGTGCAGCAGAAACAGCAGCACGAACAGGAATCTGTGGAATATCATCTTCGACACCATCTTCATCGGCTCCAGCACCTGTATTTGCAGTACCTATAGTCAGAGGTGTAACAGGATGTCTTTCAACACCCTGCACAATGTTCCACAATCCTTTTGCAACCAATACATGTCGCATCATATAAGCCCACAATGGGTAGTTGGTACCATCCAACTTATCCTCAACAGCCAACATACGGAATACATCACTGCTTTCAGCCATGGCCAGTGACTAAAATAGCTTGATGCAGAAAATTGACTGTATCTCAAAAAGTTGAACAGAACTACCCAGGCAAGTTCTGCTAGACCTTAGTAGACTTCGAGACGCTTAAACTGGCGAACAAAAACTGGTATATACCTTTGGCACAAAAAGATGAAATAGCCTGCACAAGTGCTGTGATAGTGCATTCGGAGGCCGAAACGAGCTCAGATCGCGATTTCGGCACCACATAGCGAAGCTGTTTTGATCTTGGAAACACGTTGAGTATGCTCACCAAAATTCATGCAATTCTGAGACTGCAAACGGAGGAGTGTCGACGGCGCCCTAGATGAAGCGACGACCTGCTCTAATACCAATTGTTGGAGATAGATGTCTGCGGAAGCACGCGAACAGCACAAGGAAGAAGAAGAAGCTTGGAGCACAAACACACAATATTGAATGTATTACTAGAGAATGTACAAAGATAAGTAGCCCATTAGGGCAATAGGCATATATACAAGGAGGGGGAAAAAACCTCCTAAAGAGGGAAAAAAGTGCCCCGGCGGTCCTAGTGTGTTCACACACATCACTACCTAAATATATCAACATGCACATGCCAATAGCTTTCCCTGTCGTTCTTCAGCTTCCCAAAAATCTAGAACAAGGTTAGCTGATCTATCATAAAAACCTTGTTGAAAGCATTTTAGGATTCATATTTCTGCAACACAACAAGTATCTTCTTCTATTTCTCTGCAACACAAATCTGATAGAACCTGAATCTTTGACTTACTTCTTCCAATGTTAAAGAACTTTCACAAACAAAGGATAGATATCTTACTCATAAATATTCAAGATCTTCATTATCATTCAAGATCATCCAAGATCATACAAGATCTATCAAGATCTTACAAGATCATACGAGATCATCCAAGATCAATGATCTCTCCAACAAAATACCTGTGTAGAATCTGCTCTCATCAAACCTTCATGATTGAATGTTTGATTTGCTACCTGAATGTTTCCAAGCATCCATGCTTCTCACATAAAGTTGTAAAACTTTCTTCAAACAAATCCTTCCCAAGAATCTGTAACTCCTACTTGAAACATAAGTGGACAAACTCTCACCTTGAGAACTCCAAAAGCTGTAAGTTGATACTTCATATCTTTTCATATTCTTCCAGGGTGAAATGTGACAGTACCTGCTTGACTTTCTTTTGGCTAATTCCACTCCTCAATCAAGTGATGGGATCTGATGGAACACCTTTTTGAATACAAGCATGTATCCAAAAAACAAGACAATCATAGAAAGCAGATTCTTCAACTGACTAGTACATCAAAAATCTGAATTTTTTGAAGTTTTTTGAAAATATTGAATATGAGGTAACTTTTCCAAACAAAAACCTCACTTCATGTCTCCAAGATCTGCTACAAATACTCTTATACCTCAAGAGTTAGGTCAAGAAGAATCTCTGCAACTTTTCATATACCAAGTAGCTCTGAATTGACACTCCAAGAATTCTTTGAGGGGACATATAGTTGTCTGCTCAAAATCTTCAACTTATATATAACTCATACATATGAGTCAACATATACAAGTTGTCTTCAAAATCTGCTGCTTTCCTTTCTCTCAATGCAATTCTTTGTCAAATCTACTAAATCATGCCCAAGTATAATGCAAACAAGAAACTACTTCTTCTTTAAACTATCTTCACACAAGATGTTCTCGTAGACTTGTCTTTGGGTGTAGAGGATTAAATAAGAAAAGTATACGAAAAATATGAGAGAAAAGGAAGTCTTACTTTCCCTTTGGAATTGTTGGACTTTCATCTTCTGCATCTTTCTTCCACTGATGATGATGTCAACGTCTTCAAACTTCTCTTCCATACCTTTTATTTTCTTCATCTTGAAGTAGCAAGCACTCTTGACTTCTTCAAATGAACTTTTTCTCTTCCTCTAGTGTTAAGAGTAAGAGACAAAACAAACATGGTATACAAATGGAAGTGAATATAGAATCATGTTTTACCATCTCCTCATATCTCTGAAAAATTTTGCTTCAAATGTAACTGATATGACTGAATTCATCAATCTTTTGGCTGAATAATGAATTACCTTTCTAGAGTTACCTCTCTAGATATAAAATGTGAGCAAAAACTTCCAACCAACTTACAACACAAGATTGGCTGAAGACAAAACTGATGCTCTCCACATTTGTCTTCTTAGATGAGCTTTCTTGTCATGAAAAAGATCTCTCAAAATTCTCTAGAAAACCCTCTAGATACCTATTTTGATGTAGTTAATGCTTTTACTTTCAAAATAATGAAAGTGTATAAAAGAACTCCTTAAATCCTTCAAATCTCTTCATAACTGCTCTTCTTAGATATGACCTGCAAATGATAATCTGATAGTAGAAATTGATACCTATGATTTGATGTTGACCTGATTCGTTCATCTTCTCCAAAACATTGTTTTTCCTTGAATTTGAAGTAGCCTTCTCTTCATCAAGTCTCGGTCTTCAAATAATACTTCTGTAAAGTATTTACATACTCTTCCAAACGTATTTGGCTGCTAATAGATCATCAACTTCATACTTCACATTGATAAATAAACATTTGACTGAATTGTCTGATTCTCAAATCTCTACTCGTCTAGATTAAGTGTGTATGTCAAATGCCACATGTTAGAAGATGCTCTTAAATCATATGTTGTAAACCTCGAAGTTTGGGAACCTGGGAATCTGAATGAGCTTTGATACCAAATGTTGGAAATTAGGTAGGCCCATAAGTAATATCACAGGTCCATGGTTCCATAGGTCCAAGATTTACAACACAGATTCCAACAATTTTCCAATATTGACAAAACATGAACATACCACTCTTATTCATACAAATGATGAGACAAAGACAGAGAGAGATTAGACAACATGTGTAAATTTTTACGTAAGCCACTGCTTACTCACACTATCAAATATATAAATCTCAATTTACAATGTGGGAGACAAAATCTCAACCACTCTATGTGAACAGAAATAGATGGATGAGTGAACGTATAAATGTAATAAACATATTCAGATGTATGGATAGAAATCTGAATATATATGAGATGTGTGACCTAACAGGTTGTACAAGAGTGAATATGAGTGACAGAAAGAGGAAGGATCAGTTGGAAACTGATAATCAGCAAACCCTCATCTGATTTTAGGCTATGGAAGACCCTAAGTCAGTTACATGTGTGAAAGCTCACATACTTACAAAAGTAGCAAAGAATGCTAACAAGTTTGCTACCAGAAATCCTCAAACTCATATGAACATACCTTCTCGAACACCTCATACAAATATGCATAAAGCATATATGTATTGATTCTCTTGTACCTATCCCGAATAGGACTCCTCCTGATATGGATGTCACTGCCTCCATAAGCTCCAAGTAGTACCTGTGTGCATAAAGAGAATATGTACCTGAATTCTTAACATAAGATGCAAATCTTATGTTAACCTCCATCCAATGTCTTTGAAGTACACTAAAATCTTCATGTAGAAGACAATCTTCAAATACATTATGTAGATGGTTGATCCACACCACCAAGCTGCTGATGGGCAAGTTCTCTCCATAAGCAAGAGTGTGAGCACACTCTTCTCCAAGAAGTACTCCATAGCTGCTCCTCAACATGCTCCTAGAGTGCACCATGGCTGCCCCATGTGTGCTAGAGCACCACCTCTATTGAGGGACCAAAGCTGGCGTTGCCAATTGGTGTAGGATGTCATAGAAGTGACTTAAACACTTCTTTATATAGCCTTGAGTGTCTCATGCAAAAAACTCACTAAAAAGTGCTTTATTTTAATCTCATCGCTTTTTAAATTGCTTTTGCTTTATTTTTAAGTGAGTTTACTTTATTTTTAAAGTTGCTTTTAGCTAACTTTAAAAATAACTTCTTGACTTGCTTTTTCACACTTCTGACTACTTGATGAATGATCTGACAACATTTTTATGATCCTTATGCGGAGAGCTATCATATGAGGTCAAAACCCTAAATCAGCAAAAAATAAGGGTTAGAGTTTTCTCCCAAATCTGATCTCTAATGACTGAATGTCATATACCATTGGAAATCTTTCTTCAAGTTCTACAAGATAGGTTCATAAAAATTTTACCCATTTTTGTGCCAAAAATGACTAAGTACCAAAATTAGGGTTTTTGGCCTAAATGGATCTTGGACTGATGTGACATTGTTTTCCAACATCACAAGCGTTTGCATAAAGGAAATAAAAAAAATAAACTTTCAATATGTTTTATCTACTTTTATGCACATGCATGCTAAATTTTAAAAATTTTCGGCAACATTTAAAATTTTGATAGCATTACGGCGAAAAAATGAAAATCAAAAAAATAAAACCAAGTGCGCTACAAACACTTCTCCAAATAAACCATAGTGCCAGTAGGCATAGTATATACACATTAAAATAAAGGGCACTACATGCCCTTGCAATAACCCTCGTGCTTGCTGCACGGTATCACAATAAGAATGCTTGTCCTATGTGCATCATGGTGCACATAGAGAGCAAGTATGCATTGAAATTGACCAAAAAAACTTATCTTAAGGTCCAAAAGCTTGATGTGCAGGTGTTTGTAGGTGTTAAAAATGATCCACACACACTCTTCTTGCTTCTGCAAGAGTCTTTGGAATGCATCAAACAAGTGCTCAAATGAAGGTCCTTGATGTCCAACAGCTAAGTTTGAAGCTCTATACAGGTTTGAAATTTGATCCAAAATGTAGCTTCCAACAAGTCAATGGAAAGCGATCTTAGTGGGGAATCCATAACAAGAAAAATCCCTTGATTTGGAGTTGAAATAATCAACATATGGCCAAATAAGTGGAAGTAGGTGGTAGTCTAAATAAGCTATAAAAGGCAAGCTCTGAAGATGATATGAAGAAAAGGGATTCGAACTCCTTCCTCTCAAGGTCTTATTCATAGTAGAATAGTGCATGCAAGCATTACCCCACATTCGATGCTCAACAAACATTCGGTGCCTTCATATAGAAGGTGGATTCCGTGTTGTCTTCAACACAAGTGGAGGAGGAGCAGCCTATGAGTCTCTTGCTCTCTCTCTGGCTTCGAGTAGTGTGTGAACATGAGGGCAACATTTTGGAGGTCCAGGTAGGCATTCTGGGCAACTGAGCTTTGAGCTATGTAGTGGGATGAAGCTCACGTGCTAATCTCCACCTCTTTTATCTCCAAGAACAGTTCTCTGCTATTCATAAGTGGTGGCCTCATGTTGAGATGATGATAATCTTCCAAATCCTGAGGCAGTCAAGCTCTCACATGTCGATTTTTTTTTCAAAAAAAGACTCTTCTTTCCCAAGAAAGCTTCCAAAAGGATGCTCTAATTACCAAATGTGAGAGCGAGAATCTCTCAAAGCTTGAAAATCAAAGACTAGTGAATGATGTGTGTGTCCTCTCCTCCCATCTATTATATCCTCTTGCATTCAAAATAGTAATGATCTAGAAGGTCCTAGTGCTGCCATGTGGCCATCATGCAACTCTCATCCCCATTACCATTGAATATCTTAGGATATCCCATGAGCTTGGGACCTTGGCTATGGCTAGCCCTTGTCCCACAAACACATGGAGTGGTCTCTATAGGCCAATGTCTCACAGCGTAGGCTTCAACATCAAGACAATTCCATGCTAGTACTATTCCCTTCTACCTTAGACAAACTTGTGGACAAATGGTACAACCAACACACAGACAGTCACTTCACACATGGAAGGCCTTGAAAACTTCCTTCTGTCAAACATTTTGGCCAAGCAATTCTTATGAGAAAACCTTGGATCAATTGCATAACTTGAACAGCTAGGTGAATCCTTCCATGAACTTTGTACACGTGCTAAACCACTCAATTGTCATTTGTCACATGCTCCAAGAGACTTTCTAGTCAAAAACTGAATAGAGAAGGCTCACCCAAGGTCTTCTTAATAGAATCTTTGGGAATCACTAAGATTGGATGCCACATTGAATGAATTTGTGGCAGCTGCTTCTCGCATAAAGGAGGCTAGAGTGCATTTTGAAGGCAAGATTCAAGTAAAATTATACCAACTCATAAAAATGGATGTAAATATGAGAAATGGTTTACTTAAAGTCATATCGTCTACCTAGTTGAGCCCACTTGCACCAAGTATATAGGGGTTCATGGTGGATTTCCCCCTTGTGCCATTGGTAGACTATGAGAGTTCAAGCTTATCTGTTTCCATAAAAAGTGAGATTTTGATAGGTGTCATTGTAGGTGGTGGCTCTTGCATCAATCTGATGCCCGATTTTACCATGAAGAAATTAAATTTGGACCTCACAAAGGTAGCACCTTTTGCTGTGACACTAGCAAATCAGCATCGAGTTACACCATTGGGCATCATTGAAAAGGTACTCATGATAATTCATGTGAGACTTTTCTCACAAAAGACTTGAAAATGGCATGTGTGCTACTCTCCTCCCATCCTATCTATCTGCTTGCTCCAAGATTAGAAAGCTTCAAGAGTGCTCTAGTGTGACATGTGGCCATCATGCACACTCACTCTACTTTCTAAGGTGGAACCTTAGGATAACCCCCAAGCTAGGAACCTTGGCAATACATGCTCTTGTTCCAACACACATTGATAAATGATCTGATTTGGATCTATGTCTAACATTCTCTTCCCCTTCAAAAGATCATTGTCCTGAATGATCCAAGGGGAGATTGAGAGCAGACACCCTTCCAAGATGCCAAATACTATAGAGCAAACTAGTTCTTCATGCAATTCTCCTATTTAGCATCTGATGATGGGAAATTTTGACAAGTCTAACCTTGGCCTTAGCAAACCTTGCTAATTCTTGGCCCTGGCTTGAAATTCTATAAACTATGTGGATCTTCCACCTAAGACACATGTAATATGAAGACATTCTATATGAACCTACTAACTATCTACCAATGGTTCCCTTGTCTTCTATATATGTCTAGGATAGTTATGTGGCATATATGCAACTAGGAGTTATGGGATGTATGCTACCATCTCATGAGGAAGTGAACTCACTGCCTTCATGCATTATAGCTACATGTATCCCATTCTATCTTCTCTCTAACATATTTGCCTATAACAAATCTTATTTATCTTCTAGGTTTGGCACTCTATCATATTTGAATATCTCATGTAGCTTGAAGATAATCAGTGTGAACCTCTTACCTTCTTGCAAGTGTTCCACCATCTTCTACATAAGACCTTATGTCATCTAGACATCTTATGGATCTTCTACTATCTTCTTGATAGAAGTCTTCCATTTTAAATATTTTCTATTCTTGATTCCTTTGAATACTAAGGCACATTGTGTTCTTTTAGAGATGTATTGGACCTTATGTCCTAACTCTTTCTTTTTTAATATTGACCTTGACACATACAAAGCTATACTTATGAATTCTTCTTACTAACTTGTGTCCTTGTCAATCATCTTTACTATTCCAATTTTTTTGAAATATCTTGCTTGCAAACCTTTCCTTTCCATTTATCTTTTCCAATCTGTATTGGAAAATGGACTTGACTTGTTTGCTTTAGAGAGATAAAATCATTTTTCTCTCCTTCAATAGAGTCATCAATGATGGCTCTAAACACTTATAGATCTACCATAATTGCTTGCAGACTTGGTGTGTGTAAACATCCAGTAGACTTGGTACTTTTCACCCTTTCTGAACTTAAACATATAACTTTGGTCCACTTGAACACTTTATTCTCTTTGACCTACTTGGTCAATTTTTTATGATTTCCTATGGATAAAAATATCAAACTTGTTTGTCAATTTTTTTTTCATTTGGAATTGATTTTCCTGCTTGTAGGCCTTTCATTGTTGTATAATCACTCCCTATTGGAGAGCAACTTTGCCTTGTCTAGTAAATGCAAACCTCTCCTTGTTGTGCAATCATTCTTTACTAAGAATCTTGACCAAAACCTTGCCTTGTCTGCTTACTGCAAACCTTTCCTTGCTATTTAACCTTATCTCACCCCCTGTTAGGGATTTAGACTATAGCCTTGCCTTGTTTACTCTTTGCAAACCTTGCATTTCTTTATATCTTGGCCATTCTCTCTTGAGCATTTGACCTACAGGCCTGCCTTGTTTGCTCTTTAAAAACCTTGCCTTTTTGTGTATCTTGGCCACTCTTGAGTTCTTGGCCTATAGACTTGCCAACCGAGGTTATTGTAAAGTTGGTAGGTTTTGAAGGTTGGAGTCCAAGCCTCTTCATCATGTACTCTGGCATTAAATTAATACGTGAACTAACATCCACTAGAACTCCATGGGATATGTGTCCTTTGGTACTTACAAATAGCTTGGACTCCTACGGAGCTTCCCTAACCATTTTCTCTTCACTAAGTGTGCCAGCCTTTGGAGTCATAACGGAAGTGGAAAAGTCATCTATAATCTACAACACCATATTTTGTGGAGGATCTTCACTTTATTTAGAACCAGAGCCACCTTTTCTAGTTGTCTCCTTAGTTTTAGGCACTTTATTTGTGGTGGAATCTTGAATTACTTCTTCTTGTGGGGGGCCTCCCTTGCTCCTTGTCAATACTACCATGGAATGAAATTCTTCCAAGTGAACTGCTCTAGCAACTAGCAAAGGCATACTAGACTCATCTGCAAAGTTCTCTTTATCCACAAATATCATCTAGATATGAGGTCTAAATGTGCAAGCCTTGTTCTGGGGCAACACATGGTATAATGATCTCTTGCCTCTGAGAAATTTCTGCAAGGGGGAACCTTTGGGTAGATGCCATTTTCTCTCATAATGCCCACACTTATCACACCTAAATCAAATGATTGGCCTCTTTGATCCATTTTCAAAATTTCTTTTAGGATGTAAGTTTTAGTTGCTACCTTGGTGGAGTTGCAACCATTAAATTGGGTGAGGGTAGAGGTTTCGCTTGAGATCCTAGTTGTCCCCAATACACCCCAAGCTTCTTGTAGAGCTGGCAAGTTACCCTTCATAGGTTGTTCACTTACCACATGGCCCTACTTATTGCACATGGTGCACCAAATTCCACTTTTTACTCCACTTTCCAAGTAGAGTTCTTGCAATTCCTATCAAATTTGGGCCACTTCCTATGCTTTGGAAATGTCTCTTTGACATTCAATCTTAAGCTTTCTAGTTCCTCTATAAAATTCTCTATTGTATTTCCTTGATGAAATTTCTTCTTAAAAGCATCCTTCATTAGTACGCATGTTGCGAAATGGTTGTCAAGGAACTAGCTGAGTCATTTATCTAACAACCTTTCTAATGTTTCCAAAAAGAGAATAAAAAAGGCATCTTGCCTTCCAATTAATCCCCTTGTTTTGCATGTCTAAAAACCACCTTACATGCGCATCAAGGTCTTCATGAGCTAAACCTTTGAAAGAGGGGAACTTAATGTTTAGTCCGAAGAGTAAGGCCTCTAGTTCTACCATATGATATAAAGCCCTTTTTTTTACCTTAGTAGGTTCAACATTGACATCGTTTTAGCCATTGAATAGGCCAAAACTCTATGGCTCATCTTTAACTTCAAACAAAAACCTTATGAAAATGTGAGGCTAATAGCTAAGGGATTTAATTCATACATGGATTGATGCCTAATAGAGGATCCTCCCTCTCAATTTGAGTCAATATCATTATTATTGGATGGATTGATGGATTATTAGACACTTAATTATGTTACTCCACTTCAAGAGGTGCAAAAATCTTTACTTCAAATTATAATAGATATGAACAAGAATAAATTCCAAGTTTGAACTCACCATAGGAAGAAGAACCAAGGCTTATGATAGAATAATGGAAAGAGGTTCAAGCCACCTTCATGTACATAACCAATAGAGGATTACAATGATGGAGAGTGCAACATTAGAGACCATCAAAGGGACCTTGGTACAGGTGCCAAGAAGACCACTACATGAGAGATTTGGCCTTGCTAGAGCCCACCATAAAAATTAAATAGAAAATTATGTGATAATTGTGGTAGGAATATTATATTTAAGGATTATCCCAAGAAACCTAGCAACAACATGACCACACAAATAAAAAAGGTTATTGTTGTTCCTAGCTTTGATAACATAAAAGAGAAAAAACTCCTACCCCATGTAATTACTTGATCTCAAGCCAAGAAAATGCAAGTAAATGATGAAAAAGATTTCCAAACTTAAAATGTTGACCAAAACTCTTGAAAAGAGGAAGAAATATCAAAAGATGGATCGATACCTACCTTGAATGTGGGAATAGAAAAGTCAATGGTTAAGATGGCAATTCGAACATATGATATGTTAAAAGGAGTTGTCCCTAATGCCATGTCATATGCCACTCAATAAGCCTAAAGGACATGATGTAACTATTTGTCTCAATCAAATTTTTTATTGTTTACTTTCTTTGCTAATACAATACAATTTTTTGGTTGTGTGTTGTCTTGAGGGTGATGTGGTGTTGATTTGTTATGTACTAATAGAAACTCATCTAGCAATTTTTCTATTATCTCATTAATGATGCAATTCCCAAACACTTTCAATTTTAATTGGTAAACCAAAGAGAGTGAAGATGTTCTAAAACAAAAATTTGGTTGTTGTTTGGCATCAACCCACTTTGTTAAATAATTCATAACTACAATAATATATTCTGTGTTTGATCCCTTTATTGGTGGACTTATGGGATCCTATAAAGTATCTACCCCACTTTACAAATACTCTTCCACCTGTCATGGGTCTTAGAGGCATTTAATCTTGTTGTAATGGATGTTTTGTTCTTTGACACATGTCACAGTGCCAAACATACGTCTCTGCATCCATATGGAGGATAGGCCACCACAATCTATTAAGTCATTTTTATTGTTCTCTAAAGCTGTTAGGAGTCTCAAATATTTGTGAATGATCATCTCCCTTTTCACTTTATTCTCATTCTCCTTTGCGTGCCTCTTATTTTCTTCTTCTTCCATCACATCCATAATGAGGGATTTTTTCTTAAGGTAAATATTTTGTAGTTTTCTACCCCATTTCTTACAAGAATTCATATTTAGTCAAAATTTGGCTCTATGATGATATATTTTCATCTAATTCTTCTTCCCTTTCTTGGGATGTCCTAGTACCACTGTTATGGACATGTTTGTTAGTATATTTTGATAGTGATGTGTGTGAACATGCTTACGATTGTTAGAACACTTTTTTTTTTGTCTATAAGAGATTTTTTGCCCTTGACTTATATATATGGCCATAATCCTAAAGGGATTCTTATCTTTGTATATTCTACACTTGGTAATACACTCTATGTTGTGCTCTTGTTGAGCGTATTCCAGTGTGTGGTTGGGAAATAGGTGCATAGGTGGTACACATGTGGCCATTGGGTGTGTTGAGGATAGTGGCCACATAGGTAGTGCACATGCATATGCTCACAATTTCCCTATGGTGGAATTTAATTACAAGTTTGAGAGGGTTTTTGCAAGGTTTTTGAAGGGTGATGAAGGTTTTGAAAGTTTCAGATGAACCCTCCCTAATCTTACATTTTGGAGAAGTCAAGGTTAAAAGTGCAAAGTTTAAGTAGAGTGAAAAATACATATGTTGGGCCCCCATGATTCTTTTTATAAAGGTACTTTCCTAAGGTCACTAGAGGAAAAAATAGGATCTAGTGGAGGGTACATGAGAAGATTCTTGGAGACAACACGAAGTGAAAAGGCATCATAAGGAATACAAGAAATTGAGAAGTGTGTGCACTAAGGAGTGGGAAAGTGGGATGCATATCCAAGGCCAAGATCTTGGATACACATGTGAAGAAAAGTAAAGTGTGTGTATGCACAAGGGGTTGACAAGGAAATCAAAGTGAGGTGTGTGAGAAAAAGGCATAGAGTAAACAAGTATAAGCATAGAGAAGAGAGACAAAATCCAAGTGAGAAAGCATGCAAAGAACTCCCCTATAGTTAATGGAGAGTTAGAGAGCCAAGTGAAGAGTGAAGAGAGTAGTGTGTTCTCTATTGTCTACTACAAACCAACATCATCTAAGGAAGAATAAAAACCAAGGTGTCATTCAAGTGCTACCAAATATGAGTTGTAGGTTGATAGTGGAAAGTAAAAAGGACTTTGTCTTGAGTGGAGGGTTGAGCTCAACGGGGCATAGGAGCAAGTCATCAAGATGAAGAAGCTGCACAAAGATTGACTACCTACACATTACTTGGAAGTACTTTGTTATACTTGGGTGTACTCTTTATCTTAGTGTAACCTACAACTAATACATCTGTTTGGCAAAAGCATTGTAATCTTCCTATATTGATCAAAGTGAGAATATTGGTTTGATTTATTTTAAAATTTCAATTAGTTTTTGTTGGCTGCCAAAAGCTGATCCATTTAAGCTCACTATTACACTCACATTGGGTTTATGCATGTTACTTTTCTTGATGTACTCCAAGATTCTATGTTTATTATTTTGTGCAAGTTTTGTGTGTTTCAATCATGCCAAAATCTTTAGTGGAATCTATTTCTACTATTGATGATGATTCACCACTAGATTACGGGACTTCACAAATCCTCCATGGAAGCATTGGAGCTTACAAGGCTGGCAAGTTGCTATTCTTCATCATGTACAAATCAATAATTCTATGGTGAGTACCATTTGATTGAAGCATTATTTTCCATGGTTTTTCATCTTCCAAATATTCGTAATATAGTTGAATGATGTTGCAATGGAAAGAGAATTTGGGGCTTCAATAGGGATGATGTAGTATTATATCGTGGTAAAAAGTCATAATTCCTCGAGATGGTTTCTAGAAAGATATTTGTCTCTTGTTCAAGTTAGAGTTCATTTCTAAAGGAAAGTATACCTTAGTAGATGCTCCAGAGAAATGGAAACATGTGATTTTTGCCACATTATCATTTCAACGAATAAACTTAGGATTGTTTTTGAAGGCACATATGAGAGATAATACAATAAAGTTTAGAATTTATATTTTATTAGGATGCCAATACTTAGAAATCATTCATATGAGTGTAAACTCACATAAAATTGAACTTTTGCAAAAGCAGATTGAAGAGTCAATGAAACAATGACAAATGCAAGAAAGTAGATAGGAAAGATCTAGCAAAAGAAGTACAAAAATGGAAAACAAGCTAGATTAAAGATATTATAAGGGATTTTCTAGGTGTTGTAGCAAAAAGGAAAATGAGTATACTAAGTTATAGACACCTAAAAAATCATGAAAGATGATGTGGTGCAACATCAAGCACCTGATAAATTAGTTTTTATTACTAAAAATAAATTAAATACACAAGTCAGAGTATTGTAGTTGGAAGAAGGGGAGGTTCAAGGAGTTGTTCAACAAGATATTATGGTAGTATAGTAGGCAAAGAAACAATTCAAGAAGGAAAAAAAAATAATGATATGGAGGAAGATTTGTCTACAAAGAATGCTTTTAATTAAAGAATTGTGATTCTCAAAATGGCCTCTTCACTACAATTAGCATATATCAAGCTATGCCAAGTGTGACATGGACAAATGATGGAGTTTGGTTTTATTTTGTTTTTACAATAACTGTTGATACATTATTATTTATTATGAAAAAATAATATATTTTGATGTATTTGCTTTTACACACTTATGGAGATATGGTTAGTCATGATAATCTATCAAATTCATGAGAATACAAAGTAGTTTTTTGGTTATATAGGGATAATTAGAGAAGAATATGAATCAACATGTGTGGAGACCTTGTTACATTTACGTTTTCCTGGAGTAGCTTTGATGTGAACCTTTTCCCTATACATGGACACTTTTTACTCTAGTGCTAGCTAGAGGTTTTCTCCCCATGTTGCCACATACATGATTCACTCATATGTGGTGGTACTTTGTACTTAGGGATATTATTCAGCTTTTACTTCAATTATGTTCATCATCAATAGAGAGAGCTATTATAGCCACTCGTTTTCTCCATGTGTCTTGTTGCACTTGTGCTCCTTGTGTGTGCTTCTTGTGTGCCTCTTGCAATTCTATACACACCCAATAGTGGTATCAGAGCAAGTTCAATTCCTTGTCAAGTTTCAGTTTTTTGTATCGCGATGTGTTTGCATTTTTAGAACAATGATTTTCAGTAGCCAAGAAGCAGTCAAAATCACCATCAGACTGATGGATTGTGAGCTGAAATTTCAGCATTAATTTCAACTTTCATTGAAGTAAAGATCTTGTCACATTTTTGTTCTTTAGTGAAATGGCAGGCAGCAATGAATTGTTTGGTTGAAATGGAGTCTTGGCATGACTGAAATGAGTCTTGGCATGCTTGTTTTGGTCACTTGAACTTCAATAGTTTGCTTTAATTTCAAAATAAGGACATGGTTATTGGTTTTTCAACACTTGAGTTCATTGAAAGGCATGCATGTGAAGGTTGCATTATTGGAAAAATGCATTGTGCTTCTTTTCCAAAAGACAGTCATACACACACCACAAGAAAATTGTAGCTTGTTCATAGTGATGTATGTGGTCCCGTCAGGACTCCATCTTTTGGGAAGCATGTATATTTTGTTACCTTCATTGATGATGCTACTCACCATACATGGGTGTATCCGATGAAAGAAAATAATGAAGTTTTTTCTTGCTTCAAAGCATTTTTAGCTATGGCTGAAAATTTTTCTTCAAATAAGCTTTTGACTCTATGCACATATCATGGTGGTGAATACATGTCACATGAGTTTAATGCTTTTCATCATGAAAGAGGAATTTCACAGCAATGTACGATGCTATATACACCTCAGCAAAATGGTGTTGTCGAGCATAAAAATAGAACACTCCTTGAAATGGCATGATGTATGGTTAAAGGAAAGCACCTTCATGACAAGTTTTGGATGGAAGCGGTCATGTGTGAAAACTATGTGTTGAATCATTGCCCTACAAAAGCATTGAGGGTCATCACTCCTTCTGAGGCTTGGAATGGACATAAGCCTATGGTTAGTCATATGTGTGTGTTTGGTTGTTTGGCATATGCTCTTGTGCCATCACAACAATGTCATAAATTTGATGACAAGGCAAAGAAATGTATATTTGTTGGTTATAGTATTGAAAGTAAGGGATATTGTTTGTACCGTCCATTGACGGACATAATTATTGTGAGTTGAGATTGGGTATTTGCTGATAATTTGATTCTCCCTCTACTTGAATGCAAAAGACACTCAACATTTAGCTCACAAGATGTGTTTGATACACTCATGCCTTTGTTTCAAAGTGGCTCACTTGACTATGGCCATGTAGACTAGCCTACCGAGGCTCAAAGGGCTAAAAAATTCTAGCAAAATTAAGCTAAAAATGTAGAGAACTTCCACCCAAACATGGTTGAAATATTTCAGCAAAAATATGTGGAATTGTTGGAAATTTCCAGCCACATATGGCTGAACATTTATGTCAAAATATGATTGAAAATGAGCATGAAATTCATCCCACGCATGATATATGTGTTGATGATGTATTACATAATGAACACATGTCTGTCAAGCATGCAAAAACTATGCCAAAGTGGCTAAACAAACTTTGCAATACAACAAATTGAGTGCACCTTTACTTGGTAGAACAAGATCAAGCTCTTGTCATGCATTAAGTAATTTTGTGGATTATTCTCTTATTGTAACAACATGTAATGAAGAGCCACTTACTTTTGAAGATGCATGTGACGATCCACATTGGATGAGTGCTATGCAATAAAAAATGGATTCCATGCATAGGAATGGTACTTGGGAATTATGTGAATTGCCAAAAGGAAAAAAATGATATTGGTACAAAGTGGTTTTACAAGATTAAGAGAAAGTCAAACGGTATCATTGATCACTACAAAGCTAGATTGGTATTGAAACAATATGGCATTGACTATGAGGAAACTTTTGCACCTACTTCTTGCATGACTACCATTCATACCATGGTTGCATTGGCTGCCCAACAAGATTGGAAAGTACATCAGTTGGACATAAAAATGGATTTCTTGAATGGTGATTTGCAAGAATAGGTTTATGTGAAGCAACCTCTTGGATTTGATAGGAAAGGGCAAGAGAATATGGTTGTTGGTTGCATAAAGCCTTGTATGGTTTGAAGCAAGATCCACATGAATGGTATGACAAAATCCATAAGCTCTTGATTAGTGTTGGCTTCACATGTACTCCAATTGAAAGCACACTCTATGTACGCAAAGATGGGGCTGCTCTTATAGTGCTTCTTCTTTACGTTGATGGTATACTCTTGACTGGGTCATGCGATGCAAAAAATGACATTGTTATGGCTAATTTTCAGCATACTTTTGATGTCACTAATCTTGGTCTTTTGAGCCTTGGCATCTAGTTTGTATCCATTGAGGGGGTACTGTTATGCATCAAGAAAAGTATGTTGAAAAACTACTTCAGTGTTTTGACTTTGAGAATTGCAAGCAAGTTTCCACGCTGGTGGAGATAGGATTTAGGTTCTCAGTTGAGGATTCTAGTGATGCATTTGACACTTCTCTTTATCAGCAAGTTGTGGTATGTCTTATATATGCATGCAACATAAGTCCGGATATACAGTATGCAGTTTCCCAGTTGACTCGATTCATGCATAGCCTTGGCACTAAGCATTGGCAAGTAGTGAAATGTGTGTTGAGATGTTTCAAAGGCACTTTGAGTTCATGTCTCTTTATGGTAGAGATATTTAGCCATGCTTGCATGCTTTTATAGATAGTGGATAGTGGTTGGGTTGGTTGTTATGGTACTCATGTGTCCACTAGTGGTAATTGCTTTTTCCTTGGAGACTCATGCATACCTTGGTTGAGTAAGAAGCAACCTACAATGGCAACATCGAGCTCTTAAGCTGAGTACATGGTAGTTTTCATAGCTACATTGGAGCGTATATGGTTGAGATGCCTATTGAGGGATCTTTGCATGGAGATTGATGTTACTATGCATATTCTCACTGATAGTCAGGGTGCATTGGTTGTTGCACAAAACCCAGTGTTTGATGTAGGGGACAAACTTATTGAGGTGCATTATCACTATGTGAGAGAGCACCTTCGTGGAGGAGATAATGATTTGGTATATGTACCTAAGTACCACCACATATGAGAGTATCAAGTATGTGGCAACATGGGAAAAAACCTCTAGCCAACACTAGAGTAAAAAGTGCCCATGTATAGGGAAAAGGTTCACATCAAAGCTACTCGAGGAACACATAGACACACACATATGAATAACCATAGGCTTATGAACATTCCAAGCCTCATAAGGAGTGGTGAATCTCAATGCTTTTGTAGGGCAGCGATTCAACACATAATTTGCACACATGACCACTTCCATCCAAAACTTATCAGGAAGATGCTTTCCTTTAACCCTACATCATGACATTTCAAGTCGAGTTCTATTTTTATGCTTGGCAACACCATTTTGCTGAGGTGTATATGGCACCGTACATTGGTGTGAAATACCCCTTTCACGAAGAAAAGCATTAAACTCATGTGACATGTATTCACCACCACAATCCGTGAGAGTCAAAAGCTTTTGTGAAAAAAAATTTCAGTCATAGCTAAAAATGCTTTGAAGCAAGAAAATGCCTCATTCTTTGCTTTCATAGGATACACCCATGTATGACGAGTAGCATCATCAATGAAGGTAACAAAATATACATGCTTCCCAAAAGATGGAGTCTTGACGGGACCACATACATCACTATGAACAAGCTGCAATTTTCTTGTAGTGTGTGTATGACTATCTTTTGGAAAAGAAGCATGATGCATTTTTCTAAGAATGCAACCTTCACATGCATGCTTTTCAATGGACTCAAGTGTAGGCAAGCCAATAACCATGTCCTTCTTTTGCAAGTAAAGCAAATTATTGAAGTTCAAGTGACCAAAATAAGAATGCCAAAATATTTCAGCCATGGAAGAAGTATGAGCAACCAAGGCATGGAATATGTTGAACAATGCATTGTTGGAGTGTTAAAAAATTATTGAACAATGCATTGTTAAGAGTGTTAAATTATTGATGTATTAATGTGTTTCTGATGTTTTTGATATAGCAGCTGAAGGTTCATGAGGAGCGTGCAAGGCGTGAAAGGGCGGATATCAATAATCCAAATAATTATTATTTACCTTATAAATAAACCTACGTAGAAGGTTCTATTGTTAGAAACAGTTAGAAAAGTAATGGTTAGAATAAGGGTCGTTGTAGACCGCAGTTTTTGTTATTGAAAGCAATGGCTTTCTGTAAAAGTTACCAACTTTTAGTTTCACACTTGCTTTTCGAAGTCGCTCTCATGTAACCACTCTTTTCGATGTAATCAAAAGTTCCTATAAATACATGCACTCTGTGGACTGTCGACACAGAGTGCATGGGGGAGATTGCACCCAATACTGTGTTCTGTCTCGTCTATTGTTGCGTCTATTCTCTGTGTGTTTCCTGTGTTCGTAACCTCTATATGCGCGTGAGCAAGATCCTGACAACAGTGGTATCAGAGCTCTGCATGCGTCAATACGGAGGGTTCTATTCTCTGTTCGCGATTCCGATTCCGATTCCGATTCCGTCTCCGTCTCCGGTTCCGGTTCCTGTTTCTGTTCCAGTTCCAGAACCAGAACCTACCGTTGGCTACATGCGAGGCAATTTGAATTTTGAGTGGCAATAGAGAGGTTTAGATTCCCTAAGGTAGGAGGATTTGAACCCACAACCTCCTACTTACAAGGGAAGTACTTTAACCACTACTCCATCTCTTGGTGTTGTTACTCAAGTTCTTTCCTCATAAATTTAACATAGCTTGCAGTTTTTCTTACCTTTCAAGGCGGCACGACGCGACGCGACGCAGCACGTCTCAGGGTACATCCTGTTAGGGTACACTCTCAGGGTACACCAGGGTACATCTAGACAGGGTACATCCTATCAGGGTACATCAGGGTACATCCAGAGAGGGTACATTTTGCTAAGGTACATTTCCTGAGGGTACATCTCGAGAGGAAAGCACTAGCTTAAGGGTCCAAGAGCACCATGCAGGATTACAATAATTCACCTCTACCTGAGGCAACACTTGAACAACAACTAGAGCTTTTGCGGCATGAGCTTCGAGGAGGTCAAAATGAGATCCGACAACGTGATGAAGTCCTCCAAAAGATACAAACTGAGGAAGATAACCTTACAAGCGTAGTAAAAGCTATTGTTTCTGCCCAATCTGATGTTACTCATTCGAAGATTGGTACTAGAAACTACCAGTTTCTACGATTTGATGGCCGAAAGGATGGGCCTTTAGTCCTTTCCTGGCTGTCACAGTTTGATGATTTTTATACTGACGAGATGTATGCCACTAACTATTTAGTAGGTAAAGCTCAACTATGGTGGAATGTCCTGCGGCATAGTACTGAGCGTCCAACAACGTGGAAGGCTTTCCAAGAAAAAGTGAAGGATTCTTTTCTTCCTCCTCAATACCATTTGCATGTTCGACGTGCATGGACGACCCTTACATGGAAGGAGGGTGATACGGTTACAACCTACACGGAGCGGTTTTGGCAAAATTTACTACTTGTTCGTATGCTTGAAGAAGTACCGGAAGATATATTGCAGTAGAAATATGAAGATGGTTTGGAAGTGGGAATCCAAGCTAAGCTTCACACCCTACGGCCTACAACCCTCAACGAGGCTATATCTTTTGCTTATGATGCAGAAAAAGAATTCCAGTCCATAACCAAGTCACTCCGACTACAACAACCACGTCAACGACCATTTTTTGTTAAACCTAAATTTCCTATGAAGCGTACTTTTAATGCCCCATCTTACCCTAGTTTTCCTCGTCCTCCACAATCCAATTACTCAACTCCACCTGTTGCTTCATCTCTCCAACCAACCAAACCACCTACCTTTCAAACTTCAGCGGTGGATGCCCAACAAAAGTGACCACGACTTACTTGCTGGAATTGTGGTAAACCTGGACATACAAAAATAAGGTGCAGATTGCGACCCCTTCACATGAAACCGGGTATAGCTCAATTGCATAACATGGAGGTCCATAATGAAGAAATTCCTCCTCTTTGGACAGAGGAATCATTGGAGAAGGACTTAAGTACCTTGGGTAACGATATCTCTCTTCACTCTCTACTTTGCATGCAGGGTACAATAAATAACAAACTAGTTGAAATTCTACATGACGATGGTAGTTCACATGACTTCGTTTCACATTCATTAGTACAAAAACTTAAATTACAAATGTTTCCTTCCTTGTATAAAGTGAAAGCTACATTTCAAGGTAGTCGTTATAATGTAACACGAGAAGTGCAAGATGTTACGATTAGCATAGGCCCATATGTTGATTCACGAACATTTTTAATTGCACCTTTGCAATCTTACAATATTATACTAGGTATGCCTTTTTGTCACCATTATAACCCACATATTGACTACCATACACATACCTTTAACTTTGCATTTAAAGGTCAAGTCATTAGTTTGTCTGCACGACATGATTTCTAGCCATTTCCATTAATTAGTCACACTCAAGTAAAGCGTGCATTTAGGAAAGGATTCAACTCATGCATTGTTTTTGTCAATGTCATCAATGATTATACTCATACACTTCATGATGCATATGAACCTTTCATGAGTACTTATAAGGATTGCTTTATGTCTGAGTATCCCTCTGAACTACCACCATCTCGTGGATCCTTTGACCATAGCATAGACTTAGTCCCTGGTAGTTCTCCTCCTCATAAAGCACCTTATAGACATGGCCCACTACACCAAAAGGAAATAGAAAACCAAGTAAAAGACCTACTACAGAAAGGACTTATAAGGTCTAGTTCTTCCCCATTTGGAGCACCAGTTCTCTTAGTAGAGAAGAAGAATAAAACTTATCGAATGTGCATTGATTATAGAGCCCTTAACAAGATCACAATAAAGAATAGATACCCTATTCGTCGAATAGATGATCTTTTAGATAAGTTATGAGGAGCTCGTGTCTTTAGTAAAATTGATCTTAAATCGGGTTACCGTCATATTCGTATGACACAAAGTGATATTTTCAAGACTGCATTTAGAACTCAAACTGGCCATTATGAATTTATGGTAATGCCCTTTGGACTTACTAATGCCCCTGCTACATTTGCGCGAATGATGAACAATATTTTTCTTGATTACCAAGCTTTTGTTCTTGTATTCTTTGATGATATACTTCTATACAGTAAGAATGATAGTGAACATGAAAAGCATCTTGAAACAGTTTTTCATTTGTTACGAGAGAACACACTTTATGCTAATCCTAAAAACAGTTACTTCTTTCAACGTAAGCTAGAATATTTAGGACATATTATTTCAAGTGAAGGTGTGCATGTGGATCTGAAAAAGATTAGCGTTATAGTAGAATGGCCTACACCACAATCAGTCAATGATGTTCATTCTTTTCTTGGGTTGGCTAGTTTCTATAGGAAGTTTGTTCGAAATTTTTCTTATTTAGCATTGCCTCTTACCTTGTTGTTGAAAAAGAAAATAAAATTTGCATGGGGACTTACCCAACAACAGTCCTTTGAAAAACTAAAACATGCACCTTCACATGCACCTGTTTTACAGTTACCTGATTTTTCATAACCCTTTCATGTCGTTACTGATGCTAGTGGTTCAGGAATAGGTGCTGTTTTAATGCAAAATGACCATCCCATTGCATTTGAGAGTAGGAAGCTTAAGCCCTCAGAAAAGAATTATAGTATATGATAAAGAATTGTTAGCAGTTGTGCATGCTCTGTGAATTTGGAAACACTATCTTATGGGCTCTGAGGTCTTAATCAAAATCGATCAACAGGCTATTAAGCATTTATTAAGTCAACCTCTAATCTCTGATAGGCATCTTAAATGGGCATCATTCGTTCAAAATTTCCAACCCATGATACAATATCAGCCTGGTAAAGCTAATGTTGTTGCTGATGCTCTTAGCCATTCTCCTTCACATTCTGTTGTTTTGAATAATATTTCTGCCATCCAAATACATTCTTTTCAAGAAATGGTTTCCACTTATGCATCTGATTTGTATTTTTCACGTGCATGGCATGATTTCAATAATGGTGCATCTTTATCTGATGAACATTATACATTTCATAATGGTTTTCTTTATTTTCAACATAGATTATGCATAACCCAAGCTTTTAAAGATTTTGTCATTAAAGAAATGCATGAACCATCTTACATGGGTCATAGAGGCATACAGAGCACCATTTCTGCTTGCAAAGATTTCTTCTTTTGGCCACACATGGAAAAAGATATTGCACATTATGTTTCTCAATGCATTGTTTGTCAGCGTGTCAAACGTCATCATGGTAAACCATTTGGATTATTAATGCCACTTCCCATTCCGAATGAACCATGGAAACAAATTTCTATGGATTTTATCACAGGTCTTCCCATCACTTCATCACATAATGATATGATTTGGACAATAGTTGATAGATTTAGTAAATATGCATATTTCATTCCATGTAGAAAAACTTTGACTGCACCTTAAACTGCAAAATTATTCATTAAATGCATTTTCCCACATCATGGATTTCCTAAAGTAATGTTATCTGATCGTGATGTTAGATTTTGTAATCATTTTTGGGTTGCCTTATTTCAACATTTTGGTTCTAAAATAGATTTTAGCTCTGCATTTCAAAAAGTAATGGACAAAGTAAGGCTACAAATAGTACTATTCTTGATTTATTGCGTTGTTATTCATTAGATAATCCTAATAACTGGGATGAAAAGTTGCCATTGCTTCAATTTGCTTACAATAACACAGCACACACCACTACTGGTCGTGCACCTTTTGAAATTGTTTTTGGTAAAAAGCTTCCCACTCTCATGTCCCTCACCCAAACTGACATTCCGATGGCTGATTCTATTGCTCATGATCATGTTTCTATACTTCATGATGTTCACGAGCACATTAGGAAAAGTCAAGAGCAATATACACGTAATATGAATACTAAACGATTAGCCAAAGAATTCAAGGAAAATGATTTTGTATGGTTGCGTATCATTAAAAGACGTCTCAAAAATATTTTGCAGTATCCTAAATTTAAACTTGCACCACGCTATTATGGACCGTTTTGCATTATAGAAAAAATTAATGATAATTCATTTAGATTAGATATTCCATCTCATTGGACTATACATAACTCTTTTCATATTAGTTTACTTAAACCATTTAAAGGAACTTTACCACTCACTCCACTTGTTGATGATCCTCCTTTAATTGAAGAACAATCTGAATTGATCATGATGTCACTACTACACGCATAGGTACTCAATATCATCGATATTTAGTTAAGTACAAAAATCATTCTATTGAAGAATGTCAATGGATACATAAAACACAATTAACACCCTAGTATGACCACTTAATTTCTGCATATCATACACAAACACATTAATGTAACACCTCCATGAACATTTCCATGCATGTGTTTTTACATGGAACATGCTTATTTTTTATTCAGTGATGAAACATGTGACTGCCATCCATGTTTATTATTTTATCAACTGAGGTCAGTTGCTTTTTCAACTGATGGGCATGTTATAACTTATGGAATATGTTGAACAATGCATTGTTGGAGTGTAACATGGAATATGTTGAACAATGTATTGTTAGAGTATAACATGGAATATGTTGAACAATGCATTGTTGGAGTGTTAAATTATTATTGAACAATGCATTGTTAGAGTGTTAAATTATTGATGTATTAATGTTTCTGATGTTTTTGATATAGCAGCTGAAGGTTCGTGAGGAGCGTGCAAGGCGTGAAAGGGCGGATATCAATAATCCAAATAATTATTATTTACCTTGTAAATAAACCTGCATAGAAGGTTCTATTGTTAGAAACAGTTAGAAAAGTAATGGTTAGAATAAGGGTCATTCTAGGCTGCAGTTTTTGTTATTGAAAGCAATGGCTTTCTGTAAAAGTTACCAACTTTTAGTTTCACGCTTGCTTTTCGAAGCCGCTCTCATGTAACCACTCTTTTTGACGTAATCAAAAGTTCCTATACATGCACTCTGTGGACTGTCGAAACAGAGTGCATGGGGGGAGATTGCACCCAATACTGCGTTCTGTCTCGTCTATTGTTGCATCTATTCTCTGTGTGTTTTCTGTGTTCGTAACCTCTGTATGCGCGTGAGCAAGATCCTGACAACACCTATTCACTCTAGATTGCTCTTCTTGCAAAAGAAGAGACACAACATCATCAAATGCATACATATTAGGATTTTCTTTTGCAACCAAAAGGAGTGTAGTAGCAAAGCTTTGAAAAGATTTCGGTAATCCTTTCAACAATGTATAAATGAGTGATGCATCTGGAATGATCTCATCTATGTTTGCCAATTGCTCTTTCAAGTCTTTGATGCGTGTCACATACACATCCACCGACTCATTTTCAACCATACATACATCCTCAAGTTGCTTCCTCAAGTAGGCAACATGTGCTTCATTACGCACAACATACAAAGAAGCAAGAATGTCCCTTGCCTATCGTGATGTAGAACATGACCGAATGTGTGGAACTATATGATGCTTCACAGAAAGTGCAATCAAAGCATGAGCTTCAGCATCTTTTCCATCCCCTCTAAGCTGATCCTGTGTAGGTGGAGAAGGAGAAACCACTGTACTTGAAGAAGAAGCTCCATCTCTGACAGTAGACTGTGAAGTAGAAGCACCTATGGGTCTTTGATCTACATCTGTCACTATGTTCCAAAGTTGTTTAGCAACAAGAACATGTTTCATCATGTAAGACCACATAGGATAGTTGGTCCCATCAAGCTTATCTTCAGCTTGAAGCATTCCAAACAAGTCATTCCTGCCCACCATTTCACAAAAGAACAAGAATGTGACAAAATCTTCACTTCGACGAAAGCAGAAATGAATGCTGAAATTTCAGCTAACAAACTATCACTCTAATGGCAATTCTGACTGCATGAATGACTTTGAAATGGGGGTAAAACCCTAGCACACATGGTGGAAGTGTTTCTTTGCTACTGAAATTCACTCTTCTATGCTCGGATATCGATTTGCACTATTAAAAGTGTGAGCACGCCTCGATGCAAAAAACCAAAACTTGAGAAGGAGCTGAACCTGCTTTGATACCACTGTTGGGTGTGTGTAGAAGTGCGAGAGACACATAAGAAGCAACACGAGGAGCACAAACGCAGCAAGACACACGGAGAAGACGATGGCTAGAATAGCTCTCTCTATTGAGCATGAACTGAACTGAAGTAAGAGTTGAAATAATATCCCTAAGTACAATGTACCACCACATATCAGAGTATCAAGTATGTGGTAACATGGGGAAAAAACCTCTAGCCAACACTAGAGTAAAAAGTGCCCATGTATAGGGAAAAGCTTCACATCAAAGCTACTCGAGGAACACATAAGTGTAACAATATTCACCAATTAAGCTCTTCGATAGGAAAAGTTTGAAGCTTTTTGCACATCTTTAGGCTTATTTCCTAGTGGGGGCTGATCTCTCACTCCTTGTATGTGTTCACATCAATCGCTCTAGGGGGGTTGTTACAACTATATGTTCCTTAAGTAGCTTTGATGCGAAACTTCTCCCTATACATGGGCACTTTTTAATCTAGTGCTAGCTAGAGGTTTTTTCCCATGTTACCATATACATGATTCACTCATATGTGATGGTACTTTGTACTTCGGGATATTATTCAACTCTTACTTTAGTTCTGTTCATTGTCGATAGAGAAAGCTATTCTAGCTATCCATCTTCTCCGTGTGTCTTGCTACATTTGTGCTCCTTGTGTGTGCTTATTGTGTGTCTCTCACACTTCTATACAGACCCAACATATCTTTTGTGTGGGAAATCTCATTCTCTAATAGAGAACCCTCCTCTACAATGATACATCCAATTAATCTTACAAGATTGATATTCTAGATGGGAAATTCAATTTTTTGTAGTTTTTAAATTCATGATTTGATGTATCATGATGGTAAAAATCTATCTCATACTATTATATCCATGTTATTCTTCCAATAATGAGAGGGTATATGTCATCAATCATCTTGGATTGATATATGACTAAGTGCACACAAGCAAAAAGTTATAATCGTTATGTTTATATAAATTTTGTATTCTTGCAACAACTTGGATAAGTAAGTAGTACAAGGATATGTAATTTGTTTAGGTGCAATATACTAAATTCATAATGCTTTTTGTTCCTTACCCACTACAATATGTCTCTACTTCTTGAGATGATTATGTGTGTCCCAATGAGTTAGCAATCATTTCAAGATTGTTATCCATAATGGTTTGTCATATCCTTCATTTTGGATCACTCCCTAAGTAGGAAAGATTTATAAGCTTATTCAAAGGCACACTCTCTTCGAATGATATGTGACTAGGGTTCCAAGGTTGTAGTGTGTCTACTTCATGTCATGATCTCAAGAGCATCTAACTTCTTCCCCCTATGCCAATCATCCAATCATACACACTTGATCGATACATACAACCAAATAGAAAGGAGAGGATTTGGTAGTGGTATTTTACCTCCCAATTTTGTGACACTTTCACTTTGTGAAAATAATGAGCTTTTTGTAGAGTCCTATACCTAAAAAAAAGACACGTAGGTTGAAAACTATGCCAAATCAAGGTTGTTAGGGTCAAAACAAGAAAATATGGTTTTTGGGATTCTAAATGGTTATTACGGACTCTTGAATTTCTCAACAAGTCTCTTTTTATACCCACTCTAGAAGTTTTTCCTCAAAAATAATTTTAGGTGATACTTTGCAAATTTCATGGTGCCTATGAACTATTGGCGAGACTTGAGAAAACTATATTTTACAAATAATACTCAACAAATGATAGTAATACTTGGTCAAGAATCAATGTTACTTGATCTTAGACATCAACATCACTCAAAAAAATATAAAAAATACTTAAACATTAATTATTGGTGATATTCTAACCAGATATCAATGAAACTTGTCAAATTTCCTAATACATGGAATCTCAAGAGGTCAAGTATGAATGATCTTGGGTGCTAAGTGTGAGCAATACTTGAACAATTGTGTGAATGACATGATACTTGTGAGGTGTTGTGACATTCACAAAATCTTAGCAATACTTGTAATATAAATATGATACATGTTAGGTATCATAATGCTAGGATCCACAACACTCATTGGTCAAGTCTTAATGATACTTTTATTATGAAGTATTCTAACAACCAAAACTTAAGCATTGGTAATACCTAGGGAGTCAAGATTAAGAGTTCCTACTTACATGTATTACATGGAGTCTTGGTATCAATCCAATATGATGATGATTTTATCTAGTGACATCCTATTTTATTTTTGTACCTCTTTCTTGGCCTACCTATCGAGCATTCAACAAATTGACCTTGTGGACATTATTTGGAGTTACTAGATGAAACATGTGGTGGAAATATTTTTGATTTCATGGAGATATATTTCAAGGAATTTATATGCTATCTTATTGTTGTTACTTTACATGGAGGACACATTCCTTTGGAGTATTACCTTCTCTAGTTGATTATTTGGACCTTTGCAACATGTGATCACTCCAAAATGGAGCTAAAAAGGGGATGTTTAATAAATGATACTATAGTCCTTTCTATGTCTACATTTATAGTTTATCTCCATCCAAGTACGTGTGTACTCTAGTCATATTTTGAAAGCCTTTCCATTCAACTTTATTTTGTATTCATCCCGCTTTTATGAGAATTATCCCACAATTGGATGCTTTTAGAGAAACCTATCTAAAACGAGACCCTTACTTCAATTTTTACTCGGCTAGAAGCTTGAGAGATCATTCTATGCTCTTGGAAAGATCAATCTAATCCATATGTGATTATCCCACAATTGGATGCTTTTAAAGAAACATATCTAAAATGAGACCCTTACTTCATTTTTTTACTTGGCTGGAAGCTTGAGAGCTCATTCTATGCTCTTGGAAAGATCACTCTAATCCATATGTGAGTTTTCCAATTTCATGGTCTACTCTGTCTTTGCATCTCATACTTTTTCTTTGCAAGTATACTTTCATTTTTTCTTCCATATGTGTACTCTTGGCATGAAAGTGGATGATTAGAGAAGCTCAAAACTTTTCTAGAGTCTAGATTAATTCAGTAACATACTATCATATCCTTAGACTATAATTAAAGATTGCATTTAAAATATAAAACCAAGAGCGTTCTACAGAGCACAAGTTTGGAACTGATTACACAAAATGCACATAAAAAACTCATTGATTTGGGATCAAGTCTAGAGTCAAGAATTGAAGTGTGAATGAATGATATCCAAAACTAGATGTTTAGAGAAAACTATTTTGTTCTGGATAAAATTTCAAATTCAACTACAAGGTTTAGAGTCAAATTCGGAATCTAAGCCTATTAAGGTTCACAAACTTTTTTATAAGATCCATACTTTAGTTTATGGTCCGAAATCAAATTATTAGAGTGTGGCTTTTGAGAACTAGTACCATATTGTGCAATTGAAATGAGATTCAAAATCTATCAATTATAAATCATGTTTAAATGCCAAAATTTGAGCCATAGATGCTAAATTAGTATACAAATAAGGGATGCAAGGTTTTGTAGAATTAGAGATGATTCTATCCAAAATTGATATGAGAGATCAAAGGCAAATACTAAAAAATGGCCAACAAAATTTATGATGAAAAAACTACAAGTTAACATTGAATTTTGAAATATCACTCTCTAAGGTCAAAACTTTGAAAATGTAACCATGAAATAAACTAAATTTTCTACAAAAAAAACAATTAAAATCCCACGAAAACAATATACCAATGCCAAAACACTTCATATCTGTTGGAGTTAGACGTCTGCAGAAGCACGCGAACAGCACAAGGAAGAAGAAGAAGCTTGGAGCACAACACACAAGACTGAATGTATTACTGGAGAATGTACAAAGATAAGTAGCCCATTAGGGCAATAGGCGTATATACAAGCCGGGGGAAAAAAACCTCCTAAAGAGGGAAAAAAGTGCCCCGACGGTCCTAGAGTGTTCAACACATCACTACCTAAATATATCAACAAATCCCCCCTGGGAGTGATGCGGTGAACAAGGAGCTGGCACTCATGTATAAGGAAGTGCCGAGCTATGTGGAAATCACTCCACAAAAGGAAGTAAGCCCAAAGCTTTGCGGAAAGCTTCAAACTTCTCCCTAGGCAGAGCCTTCGTGAAAAGGTCTGCAATGTTCTCCTGCGTGGGCACATATGCCAAGCTGATCTCCCCAGCAGAGAACCTCTCCCTGACATAGTGATAATGCACCTCAATGTGCTTAGTGCGAGCATGGAACACAGGGTTCCTCGCAACTGCCAATGCGCTCTGACTGTCAGTGAAGATGGTGGTGGCAGAAGACTGGCCAACACCCAAATCAGCCATAAGGCGTCTGAGCCACACACACTCAACAGTCGCTGTGAAAGCTGCCCTATACTCAGCCTCACAACTGGAAGTGGCCACAGTAGGCTGCTTCTTGCTCAACCAAGATATACATGAGCTACCAAGCATGAAGCAAAAACCACTGGTGGACACACGAGTGTCATAGCAACCAGCCCAATCTGAGTCAGAAAAAGCATGCAAATCTGGCGGTAGTGATCCCCCCTTGGGATAAAACAACCCAAGTAGCCGAGTACCACTCAAGTAGCGAAAGATGCGCTTAACCGCTTTCCAATGCGTGACTCCTGGGCAATGCATAAACCTGCTCATCTGTGAGACAGCAAACTGAATATCTGGCCGAGTAATGCATAAGTAAATCAAGCATCCAACAGCCTGCTGATAGAGAACAGCATCAAATGCATCTCCAACATCATGAAGACTCAATCGTAAACCTGTCTCCATAGGAGTGGCAATAGGCTTACAGTCTTCAAGGCCAAAACGCTGCAATAATGTGTCAATATATTTCGTTTGACACAAAGCCATTCCACCATCAACTTGCATAAACTGAATGCCCAAATAGTGATGCAAATGCCCCAAATCAGACATCTCAAATGAGGCATGCAAATCAGCCTTGAAATCAGCAATATGCTTCTCAAGAGGACCAGTGAGCAGCATGTCGTCTACATAGACAACAATGATCAGAAGCACATCATTAGCACGCTTAACATATAAGGTGCTTTCAGTTGGACTGTTCTCAAAACCATGTGCAATCAGATAGGCATGTATTTTCTCATACCAAGCACGTGGTGCTTGCTTTAAACCATATAACGCCTTCTTTAACCTGCACACCTGGTTTTCATGCCCTTTCTGCACAAAGCCACAGGGCTGAAAAACATACACTTCTTCATGCAAGTCACCATTCAGACATGCTGTTTTAATGTCCAACTGATGCACATTCCAACCATGATGGGCTGCAAATGCACAAATGCTCCGAACAGTAGTCATACGGCATGTAGGTGCAAAGGTCTCATCAAAATCAATGCCTCTTTCCTGTGCATAACCCTTTGCAACAAGCCTAGCCTTATACCTGTCAACTGTACCATCAGGTTTACGCTTCAGCTTGTATACCCACTTAGTGCCAATGGCCTTCTTGCCAGGAGGCAAGTCACATAAAGACCATGTACCATTCTTCATTATAGCATCATATTCAGATTGCATAGCAGCCTTCCAATTTTCTGAATTTTGTGCTTCATCAAAAGAAACAGGCTCATTCTCATCATAGAGACTAGATGCAGCCATAGCATAGCAATCTGATGCAAAGGAGGTACTATGAGAGCCTGAACGAGTACGATATGACAAAGGTGCATCTAATTTGCTGTCACGCAAAGTCTGCACCAGCCATTTTGGCATAGTTTTTGCCTGTTCAATATCAGCTCTCTCATCAACAAGTGCATCATGTAAATCTGCATCAGAAATGGAATGATCTGCATCATCATATGAAACCTGCAAAGGCTGAGAAGTTGCCTCATTGGGACCAGCGCTAGCCTGTCCACCTGTAAAAAGAGGCATCAAAGTATCATACATGTCTTTGGAGCTAACAGATGTCTCCTTAGTACATGAAAGCAATGGCTGAATAGCATCTTCCACAAAGACAACATCACGGCTAACCAGAATGCGTTTAGTCTGTGGATGATACAGACGATAGCCTTTACTTTCAGAACTGTATCCAACAAAAATACATTTTACTGCCTTATCATCCAATTTTCTGCGATGTTGTTCAGGCACTAATGCATATGCCAAACAACCAAAAACACGCAGATGAGCAACAGATGGCTTGCGGTCATGCCAAGCCTCATATGGAGTGATAGACTACAACGCTTTGGTGGGACACCTGTTCAGTACATATGCTGCACACATGACAGCCTCAAGCCAGAAACTATGTGGTAAAGCCTGACTTTTGACCATGCACCTCGCCATCTCCATGAGTGACCTGTTCTTTCGTTCAGCAACTCCATTCTGTTGAGGTGTATACGGCACTGTACACTGGTGTTTTATCCCACGTTCAGCCAGAAATGCATTAAAATCTGAAGACATATATTCCCCCGCTCGATCAGAACGGAGGGTGCCCATTTTACATGCTGACAGATTTTCAGCCAAAACCAAAAACTGTTTGAAGCACATGAACACTTCGGACTTTGCTTTGAGTGGATATACCCATGCATGCCTGGAAAAATCATCAATGAAAGTCACGAAGTAAAGGTAATTCCCAAAAGAGGGTGTCTGCATAGGACCACAGACATCACTATGTACAAGCTGCAATTTCTGCATAGCCCGAACTGAACCATCTTTTGGAAAGGAAGAACGCTGCATTTTGCCCAAAATACAGCCTTCACAAACATGTTTTCCAGGTGCCTCAAGTTTGGGCAAAGAGGACACCATTTCAGATTTCTGCAGGCGTAACAAGCTAGCAAAATTCAGATGACCAAAGCGTGCATGCCAAAGCTTTGCATCTGACATAGCCTGAGAATCATGAACTGCACATGCCGAATCATTCACAGATCTTTCATAGTCTATGAGCTTATACAGCCCACGACATAAAATGCCAGAAGCAATAATCACATCGCCATTTGAGAGATCATGGACTGTACACCTGTCATCACCGAATTTCACAACCAAGCCAATCTTGGCTAATGCAGAAACTGATAACAGGTTCTTTTTGATCCCTGGCACAAATAAAGCATCTGACAAAGTGAAAGAACTACCATCAGCAGTAGTCAGAATGATCTTACCAACTCCCATAACAGGATAAGAGGAGTTATTGGCGCATGTGACAGTATTCCCTGTAGGGGCAGGCTCGAGTGAAGAGAAGAAACTGCGCTGCGAGGTAATATGTTTGGTCGCCCCACTGTCAAAGTACCAAACATCTGAGTCTACTGCAGACATGCACTGTTCATGAGAAGATGGGTCAAAACTGCAGACAGTAGTAAACGCCCATTCTTCTTCCTGCACAAGATTTGCAGACTCTGTTTTTGGTGTAGAGGCCTCTGCAACAACCATTCCAGCCTCTTTCTTCTTTGCCTCTTTAGCAGCCAGTTTTGGACAGTTCTTTATAATATGATCATTTCCTTTACAGTACTTGCAGAACAATTTCTGCTTTTCTGATTTCTTCTCATCTTTATCCTGGTTCTTCGATTGTGCAGCATTTGCAGATTTCTGCTTACTAGTAGAAGAGCTCCATTTTCCTTTGCCCTTCTGACTAGCCAGGAAAGCTTGATCTGCAACACGCATAATGGACCTGTTCTGCCTGGACTGATCTTCCTGCAACAGAACAGAGACTAATTCCTCAAATGACAAGGCATTCGGATTGCCTTTCATCATCAATCGAAGAGTAGAGGCAAAACTCTGATATGAATCAGGAAGGCCATTCAGAACGGTCTGCACAAGTGAGCTATCTGGTATAACCTCATCAGCAGAAATCAATTGTTCCTTCAGGTCTTTGATCTTTGTAAGAAAATTGTCCATCGAATCACCTTCATTCATGTGCTCACTCTCCAACTGTTTTCGGAGGTAAGCAACACGAGCCTCATTCCTAGCCTGGTACAAAGTGGTAAGTGTATCCCAAGCATCCTTTGCTGTTCTGCAAGAGCGAATGTGAGGAATAATGGCACGTTTGACAGACAAAGCTATCAATGCATGTGCCTGGGCATCTCTGCCATCCCAACGAATCTGCTTTGCAGTAGGTGCAACAGAAACAGCAGCACGAACAGGAATCTGCGGAATATCATCTTCGACACCATCTTCATCAGCTCCAACACCTGTATTTGCAGTACCTGTCGTTACAGGTGTAACAGGACGTCTTTCAACACCCTGCACAATGTTCCACAATCCTTTTGCAACCAGTACATGTCGCATCATATAAGCCCATAATGGGTAGTTGGTACCATCCAACTTATCCTCAACAGCCAACATACGGAATACATCACTGCTTTCAGCCATGGCCGGTGACTAAAATACCTTGATGCAGAAAATTGACTGTATCTCAAAAAGTTGAACAGAACTGCCCACACGAGTTCTGCTAGACCTGTAGCAGACTTCGAGACGCTTAAACTGGCGAACAGAAACTGGTATATACCTTTGGCACAAAAGGACGAAATAGCCTGCACAAGCACTACGATAGTGCGTTCGGAGGCTGAAACGAGCTCAGATCGCGATTTCGGCACCACAAAGCGAAGCCGTTTTGATCTCGGAAACACCCTGAGTATGCTCACCAAATTTTGTGCGAATCTGAGACTGCAAACGGAGGAGTGTCGACGGCGCCCTAGAAGAAGCAACGACCTGCTCTGATACCAATTGTTGGAGTTAGACGTCTGCAGAAGCACGCGAACAGCACAAGGAAGAAGAAGAAGCTTGGAGCACAACACACAAGACTGAATGTATTACTGGAGAATGTACAAAGATAAGTAGCCCATTAGGGCAATAGGCGTATATACAAGCCGGGGGAAAAAAACCTCCTAAAGAGGGAAAAAAGTGCCCCGATGGTCCTAGAGTGTTCACACACATCACTACCTAAATATATCAACAATATCAACATTAGTTTATCTAATAATGTTTGATTGGATCTTCATAAATAAATTCCCTTTTCTTTTCCCCCTTACATCCTTATAGGTTTTTGGCAGAGTTGGTAGCTCCTTATGAACAACTTGACAAGCTCCTTCTAGTTTTTGTAGCTCTATTCCACCAACTGAACATTTTGCAAACCCTTTTGCACAATCGTGCTTTCCACACAAAGCTCTACCTGTTTAACCCAGACATGTTTTTACAAATATTGTGTACTTGTATGAGGGTTGGGCTTGAAGCTTTCAAGCTTTCACTTTTTTTTTTATTTTGAACCTTCGACTTGTTAGATAGACCTCAAAGACAAGAGTTTATCAATCTATAAAAGTTTAGAAGCTTTTTTTTTTCATGAACTTTCTAATTGTGAGCTTGGTGCATGGACACTTCCAAGTCATGAACCATAGCTCTTACTATGCACATAATGAACCGTCGTCTTTGATACCAATATTTCCAAACATAAGTTACTATGAAAGTCATTTAGTGTTTCTATGTCCCTTAGACACAATTTTTAGCTAGTAATCACAATTTGGACACATGAAATGCTGACTTCAGGCTATGTTACAATTGAACACACACACACACACACATAGATGAGGAAAAACATGAAGAGAAGCAACATATAAGATGGAATGATGAAAAATATGATGATAAAGACAAAAGTGCAAAAAAAATTGACTATATTGTTGGAGTTTGATGTATGTGGAAGCATGCGAACATCACAAGGAATAAGAAGAAGGTTGGAGCACAACACACAATACTGAATGTATTACTATTAGAATGTACAAAGATAAGTGACCCATTAGGGCAATACATGTATATACAAACCGGGGGGAAAAATCCTCCTAAAGAGGGGCAAAAGTGCCCCGGTGGTCCTATTGTGTTCACACACATCACTACCTAAATATATCAACAAATCCCCCCTGGGAGTGATGCGGTGAACAAGGAGCTGGCACTCATGTATAAGGAAGTGCCAAGCTATGTCGAATCAATCCATAAAAAGGAGGCAAGCCCAAAGCTTTGCAGAAAGCTTCAAACTTCTCCCTAGGGAGGGCCTTCATGAAAAGGTTTGCAATGTTCTCCTACATGGGCACATATGCCAAGTTGATCTCTCTAGCAGAGAACCTCTCCCTGACATAATGATAGTGCATCTCAATGTGCTTAGTGCAAGCATGGAACAGAGGGTTCCTCGCAAATGCCAATGTGCTTTGACTGTCAGTGAAGATGGTGGTGGTAGAAGACTGACCAACACCCAAATCAGCCATAAGGCATCTGATCCACAGACACTGAACAATCGCTGTGAAAGCTACCCTATACTCAGCCTCACAACTTGAAGTGGCCATAGTAGGCTGCTTCTTACTCAACCAAGATATACATGAGCTACCAAGCATGAAGCAAAAGCCACTAGTGGACACATGTGTGTCATAACAACCAGCCCAGTCAGAGTCAGAAAAAGCATGTGAATCTGGCGGTCGTGATCCCCCCTTGGGATAAAACAATCCAAGTAGCCGGGTACAACTCAAGTAGTGAAAGATGGACTTAACTGTCTGTCAATGCTTGACACTTGGGCTATGCATAAACTTGCTCATCTGTGAGATAGCAAATCCAACAGCCTGCTGATAGAGAATAGCATCAAATGCATCTCCAACATCATGAAGACTCAATCGTAAACCTGTCTCCATAGGAGTGGAAATAGGTTTGCAGTCTTCAAGGCCAAAATGCTGCAATAATGTGTCAATATATTTCGTTTGACACAAAGCTATTCTGCCATCAACTTGGATAAACTGAATGCCCAAATAATGATGCCAATGCCCCAAATCTGACATATCAAATGAGGTATGCAGATCAAACTTAAAATCAGCAATATGCTTCTCATGAGGAGGAGTGAGCAACATGTCATCAACATACACAACGATGATAAGAAGCACATCATTTGCACGCTTAACATATAAGGTGCTCTTAGTTGGAATGTTCTCAAAACCATGTGCAATCAGGTAGGCATGTATCTTTTCATACCAATCATGTGGTGCTTGCTTTAAACCATATAATGCCTTCTTCAACTTGCACACTTGGTTTTCATGCCTTTTCTACACAAATCCATGGGGTTGAAAAACATACACTTCTTCATGCAAGTCACCATTCAGAAATGTAGTTTTAATGTCCAACTGACGTACATTCCAACCATGCAGGTTGCCTTCTTCAACCTACACACTTGGTTTTCATGCCATTTCTACAAAAATCCTTGGGGCTGAAAAACATACACTTCTTCATGCAAGTCACCATTCAGAAATGCAGTTTTAATGTCCAACTGACATACATTCCAACCATGATGAGATGCAAGTGCACATATGCTACAAACATTAGTCATTCTACATGTAGGTGCAAAGGTCTCATCAAAATCAATGCCTCTTTCCTGCACATAACCCTTTGCAACAAGCCTATCCTTATACCTGTCAATTATTCCATCAGGCTTACACTTTAGATTGTATACCCACTTAGTGTCAATGGCCTTCTTGCCAGGAAGCAAGTCACATAAAGACCAAGTATCATTTTTCATGATATCATCATATTTTGATTGCATAGTAGCCATCCAATTTTCTAAATTTTGTGGTTCATCAAACACTCTCATTCTCATCACAGAGACTAGAGGCAGCCATAGCATAGCAATCTGATGCAGAAGAAGCACTATGAAATCTAGAACGAGTACAATATGATAGAGGTGCATTTAATTTGTTGTCACGCAAAGTTTGCACTAGCCATTTTGGCATAGTTTTTGCCTCCTCAAAATCAGCTCTGTGATCAACAAGTGCATCATGTAAATCTGCATGAAAAATGGAATGATCTACACCATCACATGAAACCTGTAAAGGCTGAGAAGTTGCCTCATTAGGACCAACACTATACTATCCATCTGTAAAAAGAGACAACAAAGTATCATATTGGAGCTAATTGATGTCTCCTTGGTACATGAAAGTAATGGCTGAATAGCATCTTCCAAAAAAACAACATCATCAGCTAACCAAAATGTGTTTTGTCTATGGAAGATACAGACGATAGCCTTTGCTTTCAGAACCATATCCAACAAAAATACATTTCACTGCTTTATCGTCCAATTTTGTGCGTTGTTTTTCAGGCACTAATGCATATGCCAAACAACTGAAAAATGTAGATGAGCAACAGATGGCTTGTGACCATGCCAAGCCTCATATGGAGTGATAGACTGCAGCGCTTTAGTGGGACACCTGTTAAGTACATATGTAGACGACCATTCAAAACAGTCTACACAAGTGAACTGTCAGACAAGACTTCATCAGCAGAAATCAATTGTTCTTTTAAATCTTTGATCTTTGTTAGAAAACTGCCCATAGAACCACCTTCATTCATGTTCTCACTCTCTAATTGTTTTTGGAGGTAAGCAACATGAGCCTCATTCCTTGCCTGGTTTAAAGTGTTAAAGTGTATCCCAAGCATCCTTAGTTGTTCTGCAAGAGCGAATGTGAGGAATAATGGCACGTTTGATAGACAAGGCTATCAATGCACGTGCCTGAGCATCTATGCCATCCCAACAAATTTGCTCTACAGTAGGTGTAGTAGGAATCATAACACGAATAAGAACATGAAGAATATTGTCATCTTCAACACCATCTGCATCACCTTTAGCAACTGTGTTTGTAGGTGTAATAGGACGTTCTTCAACACCCTACACAATATTCAACAATCCTTTTGCAACCAATACATGTTGCATCATATAATCCCATAATGGGTAATTGGTACCATCCAACTTATCATCAACAACCAACATATGAAATACATCACTGCTTTCAGCCATGGCCAGTGACTAAAATACCATGATGCAAAAAATTGTATGTATCTCAAAAAGTTGAACAGAACTACCCTGTCGAGTTCTGTTAAACCTGTAGCAAACTTCGATATGCTTATACTAGCGAACTAAAACCTATGTATATCTTTGGCACAAAAAGATGAAATAGCTTAGCACTATGATAGTGCATTCGGAGGCCGAAACGAGCTTAGATCGCGATTTCGGCACCACAAAGTTAAGATGTTTTGATCTCTTGATCACGCTGAGTATGCTCACCAAATTTCATACGATTCTGAGAGTGTGACTTGTCGACGATGCCCTAGATGAAGTGGCAACCTGCTTTGATACCAATTGTTGGAGTTTGATGTCTACGGAAGCACGCGAACATCACAAGGAAGAAGAAGAAGTTTGGAGCACAACATACAATATTGAACGTATTCCCACTAGAATGTACAAACATAAGTGATTCGTTAGGGCAATAGGTGTATATACAAGCCGGGGGAAAAACCTCCTAAAGAGGGAAAAAAGTGCCCCAGCGGTTCTAGTGTGTTCACACACATCACTACCTAAATATATTAACATATATGATCCATAGCACAAGTAATTGGAACAAATCATTAGATTCCATTAACCTTAAAAATGATCACAAAATTTACACATGCATCTTTCCAACCATCTAATCTTTCACAAAAGCATCCCTTCGAGGAAAATGTTGCTCTCTTTTGCAGTAAAAGAACCCATTGTGTATGCATATATAAAATCAAATGAGATGGATAATGCCCTTCTTTCCTTTGGCTTCAAGCTTTCACGTTCTACTGATAAAGGGACTAATAATAATATATGAGGAGGGCAGATACAAAGGGGACTAATAAACCCCTTGTCCCCTATGTGAAGGACTCACTCTATTTCATGCCATTCATATGAATGTCAAAAATTTGGGGGTGCCTAAAGAAGTGTTTGTTTACAAAGCTTTTATTCCTCTTGTATAATAATGATAGAGAGCTTCCTAGGAAGGGGTCATAAAGATTACTTTAAGGTGTGTTGCACTTTTCATAAGACTAATGCTCTACAGGCTTTCTCTTCTGATGGATTCTAGGCAGGTTTTTCCTCTAACTTGAAAAACCTACACACCCTTTCTACTTTGTATCCCTCAAGCTTCGAGCTCCAAAAAGCATTGTCTAGAGTTTTTCGACTGGATAAAAGATCTCTTGGTAGCAAGCCATTTTGATATGGATGTGGAGTGTGGACCATTCCAGCAAGGAATGTAGTAAACTAACCAAAGGTTTTTTTTTGGAGTTTGGTCTTTGAACAACTCTCCTTGTAAGTCAGAAATTTGAAAAAACAAAGCACATACCTATTAGACCCCCCTTCATCCCCACATTCGAAGACTAGCATTATTAGACCGGTCTCCAAATATTGAAACATTGACTTTCAATGTAAAGATTCAATGTGTTTATCACTACAGCATGCATCCCCATCTTAGCTTCATGATTTTCCTCTGTTTGGCAAAAGAGGTTTTCATTTCCTTAGTGTTTAAGACCTCATGATTTTCCTCCCTTGGCAAAAGAGGTTTGGATTTCCTTAAGTGTCTTTAGACTTCATAATGGCATACCGTTCATCGTTTACTCTAATGAAGCTTCATATCGGGTAATAGCTTCTTTGAGCATGGCCTCAGAAGAGCAGGTGATACCTCTATCGAGTCGAAGTTCAAAACCCTAGTCAACGTGTCGGGGAGCTGTAACAGACGTCAAGCGAGGAAGGTAAGGGAAATTCCTGTTCTATTCTTGTAAGCATATCAGTGTAGGATGGATCTGCCAATGGATAATGTGTGTGCGCTTGACAATATCTTTGCTCTGGATTGTGCGCAAATGTGCAGTCGCATTCTGATATATCAGCCACTGTAGTGTTTTTTCGATGCATTTAAGGTTTTAATTGTTCTGTCATATGTCGGTTTTTTATTTTTAATCATGCTTCCCTTCTTTTGTGCCCGCATGCGTGCGTGCACGCTGGGTTAGTGAACTTTAGATTCTCACATTCCTTGGGTATATACTAGTTTTATGTGATTTCTGGTGCAATGTTCACGCTTTCTATTACGAAGGATACTCTTCTAACGAAAAGTTGGATTCTTGGCTGTCTTAGAATATAAGGCACTGGTTTCACACGGTAATTCCTTGTGAGCCTTAACATCTCTTATTCAGGTTGAACTGTAGGTTTGTCTTTAAGCAGCTGCTTATTATTTTGTCTGTATATTCCATGAAAATTTTCTTTTTAAGCACTTATTTAAACGAAGATAGTTCCTGTTCCCTATGCAATGTGCATTATTTCTGTTCTAAGTTCTCATGCAAGTGAACCAGGATGCTTTTCTTTTTTAGTTTTTTCGTAATGCTACTTGTTTTGTCATCATAATCTCAGGGTCATATTTGTATCCTAAGCTATTGTGTCTTCTAAATCAAGTGTTCCAATGCTTCAGAAGGTCCAGGTTTCATTTGGGTTGTGAGCTCCGGTGGATGGCGGATCATATACCCCGCCAAAATAGCCCAGACAGTGGTCATCAGTCGGATGAGGAGTCAGGTGGTCATTATGGGGGTGGCCATGACTCTGTGAGAGAGCAGGATCGCCTCTTACCAATTGCCAATGTCAGTCGTATCATGAAAAAAGCATTACCTGCTAATGCAAAGATTTCTAAAGATGCAAAAGAGACAGTGCAGGAATGTGTGTCAGAATTTATCAGCTTCATCACAGGAGAAGCTTCTGACAAGTGCCAAAGAGAGAAAAGAAAGACAGTGAATGGGGATGACTTACTATGGGCTATGGGAACCCTAGGTTTTGAAGACTATTTGGAGCCTCTAAAGGTGTACCTTCATAAATACAGGGAGATTGAGGGCGAGAGAGCAACTATGGCTAAGCAAGGTGAGCAGATGACCAAAGATGCAGGTGTCATTGGTGGACCCTCGGGAGCTGTAATGGGAGTGAATGGTGTTATCAATGGTGGGGCTATCCCAGGAACGGTGCAAATGATGCAGCCACAAGCAGGTTATGTGTTCCCCCAACATCAATATGTCCAAACACCATATCAGATGCAGCCAATGCATGGTGGCAATAGTGCTGCAATGGGTCGTCCTGCTGGAGGTAACGGACAAGTCCGGGGAACGTGAGGCAAAATGTATGGTTTATTTCTTTATATGATTTGCTCGTCTTTCAAAGAAGAAAGAAAGAACTGCGACAGAAGGAAAGTCGGGGTGCTGCAAATTGTATTATAGTCCATGAAATAGAAGACACCCGATAAGTTATCGAGATGTCAGGAGGAGACCAGTCAATAAGAGCTTAATTTTTTATTTGTGGGCTTTGACTGTGAACATAGGAACTTTTGAATTTGTGTATGCTTGCTTTTACAATTTTTGGGGTGAAATGTATGAATATAATGGAACTCGGGTCATTAAGTCTGAGATTTAGACTGATCCCATCTTGCATTATCTAGAATATTTTGTATCAGCGTTTCATGTGTAATGTGGAGCAAAATCTATTGAGACCGAGCGTTCATTGAGTATGATGATTCTATTTATGCTAGAGTGGTCTGCTGCTAAATTACATACTTCTCAAAAAGCGTTTTGCAAGCTATCATAGATTACCCATTATTTTCAAGTGTTGAGCTATTTATTTTTTTATTTGTTCATATGGAGCTTTCACTGGAATAGTATTTTTCAAAGCACCGTAGATAATTTTTCAGTCGGAGAAACATGATGCACATCTATCCAGTGGTCAATACAAAGTGAAATATGTGGTAGGCTTGCAGACTTTGCATGTATTTTTAGTGACTTAAAGAGGGATCTCGTGTGTGTCACACATCTACATATGCATTCATAGACAAGAAATGTTGTTCTATGTGCATAAATTCAGGTGAGCACATCTAATTTGTCTATGGATATGTACATAGAGATATGGAGGATTATCATTCAACTGTAAATAGGCTACCACATATGTCAGACATCCATCTATATGTATCATAATATTTGTACTTATTTGCATATTTCATGCATTTATTGAGCCTTTTCCTGTGCAAATGCACATTTTTGTCTGTGTTGCATGTGCATGCACACCCACAGATACACATGCATGCACACCTATGCGTACATAGGCACATGCACACCCACAGGTGCACACACGCATGGGTGTTCATGCACACACACATGTTGCACATGTGCTGACATACACACAGGGAAAACATTGCATCTCGATTGCATTTGTACATATCGCTCACACACACGAGTGATGTGTATTTGTAAATGAATTTGCATTTGAGGCATTGAGTTAGAGCTACACACATTTAAATGTAAAATCAAGGTTTTCAGTGGAAAACATGTCATATGATCCATGCAGATCTTTCTCTTGCTAGATCCATTCAAGCTGTGATAGTTGAGTTCTGTAGTTTCCTAACTAATCGAAAAAGACTGTTTCATCATTATCTGGATATTCATGATAAGATATTCATGTCTGTTTATGTTTCCATAGATTGCAGTTTTCTTTGATCCAGATCATTTATTCATATAGATCTTGATATCCATTATCCCTTAGCCAACATGGCTAACAAATAGGTTTTTGAACCTAGCTGGTTTAAGGAGGGCTTTCTTGTGCTGCAGTTCTAGGCCCTTCTGAGTTTTATCTGCCATGTCTATCAATAGCATGAAATTCCTTTTGTTGTATATAATATCTGGAGATCCTGCTTTACGCTTTCAAGACTTTAGGAAGTTTTTGGATTTATCTATGTTTCCGTATTCTGTCAGAGGACTTTTTCGTCCTCTTTTGAATTTTTTTGTTGTGTTGAAGCTTGGTTGGAACTCTTACTTTGATCTTTTGCTGTTGTGGATGGTTTGCATTTGCAAGGAATCTATTTACATTAATATCATTAACTTGGCATAATTATGGTCAATATAGTCACTTCAGATTTACTGATCAAAGTTGTATGAATTGACTACGAAACATGGAAACAAGAGAAAGAAGGGAAGTCTGTCTGGCAAATATGTAGCTGTTAAAGCAGTGAATCTGCTTATGGATGATGGAATGGTGTATCACATGTTCTGTTTCATTTTGTAAGGACATGTCTAATGTGTATGTCGCTTGACATTTGTCACTAATTCATTTTTGCTTCATTCTTGAGTTCAGAAAAGACTTGTAGTTTTTGAGATGGTGCACTTTTAGAAAAGCATTTCGATCAGTGCATGCCATAGAGTTGATGGCTTATCAGAATTGTCAGGATCGTTATTATACTGTTCATTTATATATTGAAGTAAAAGTCTGTGTATTTTTTGTGGATATGAGCCTGCCAAATTATATGGCTATGGCTATGTCATGGCCTTCCTGATTAAGACACTGAATGAATCGGAAAAGGAAAAAGTGGATGGATAAGACCACTGTCCTAGTAGCACACCACAAGGTAATTGGCAGTAAATACAAAAGTAGATCCGGTTTTGTGGTCAAGAACGTAAAATTTGAATAGCGAAGTTGGTTGGCTCCTTGTAGTACATTTGTATTTTTATCTGCCTTTTAGTACTTTTGTACTTCATCACATCGAATAATCAAGTATTAATATTTGTAGACAACTTTGAGTGTCTATCTCGTTAATATTGAAATGATGTGCACTCTTTCACATGAATACAGAATTCTCATGTCTATAATTTAATGAACATTTTCATGCCGGATGTCTGTCTCGTTAATGTTGACATGATGTGCACTCTTTCACGTAAATAAAGAATTCTCGTGTCTATAATTCAATAAACATTTTTATGCTAGGCGAGTGGCGAACATCTGTTTGTGGTGCTAGCACGATTGCGTTTTTCCTTTGGATGGAGATACCCAAAAGTACGGTGAAATGAGTTATTAGGCACTTCAGACATGGTCTCTTTGTTTTACGGATGGTATTAAAGGTGGGCAAACTCGTTGTTTTTCTGAATTTCTAATGTGTGCAGGCGTCTGCATTTAATGACATAGTTTTAGGATTGCTAATAACATCTTGATGGTATTCCCCCCCTCCCCCTGCAATTAAACAGGAGATTTTACAAAGATCCCTTTGGCAGGCATAGAGTTCGGACAGAGCATTAAGGTTAGTGCTATGCTATCCTTTGCAAGGCATGGTGACATCTTCTAGAAGAGTAATGGTCAAGTGTAGCGAAGCAATCACTAATGTTGTTTGTCGATATTTGTTTCATCAAAATTCATAGGGGGAATTAGAATATGAATATATATTCTTCTTTCAAGCCTGAGGTATTGATGGTGATGATTGTTCTTTCTATTGCAGTTACTACATTTCATTGTATACTCAAGGATCCCATTGATGTGGATTAGAGATGATTCTCTGCTCCAAACATAAGCCAATTGTGGCTGTTTTACCTTCCAGATATGAGCTTATAACTTTATCTACAGCAAACTTGGGCCTTGGATTCCTTCTCCGAGCAAGGCTTTGGGCTACATAAATGACCAACTTGGATATGAATAAAAGGACTTGTGGTCACTGTGGGAACGGGTGTAGTACTCGTAAAAGACCTTTATTGCCTCATGAATCAAGGGTAGACTTTTTAAGGGGTTGAGTTCTTAAGTCCACGCCATTTGCTTAAACTACTACCCCCAAGTACTTGTGGCTCTATAGGTTAGCCCTTTCTTGAATAAGGCAAATAGCTACGACCTATGACTTCCTTTGGCACCCTGATGGATTTGTGGTATTTGTGGGGGTTCTGGACTACATGAATCTACAAATCATCTATCTGAAAGTTGTGCTTGAAAATTTTGGGGAAATTTCAATGAAGTATCTATCGGTTGCAGTTCTACCAAGTTCTATATGTCGAGTCTCTATACTAGATAGAGAAAGGGTAGGTTGCTTCTCGTTGCACCATGTGATAGTAGCACTCAAGAACATAAAGCTACTCAAGATGATCTATCTAAAACACTACCAACCCAAAGCATACTACATCTATATAGCTGTATATCAACATCAACCTCATAAAACAATGCGTAGTCCAAAGTAGTTATCACATATCATGATGTATATTGTAATTCATCCAAATATGGATATCTTGGAATCAACATAAATAGACCCTAAACCTTAAACCCTAAATTGTGTGCTACAACTAATGCTATAAGAGCTTTGGAAGTAGCCTTTTTACTAGGCCAAAAATCTCTTCATAGTCAATTTATGTTTTTGCATATACTTGTCACATCATATGACACGGATGGTGTTCCCACCATCCATGTCATATGATAATGTCACATCATATGACATGGATTCTGGGAACACCCTCCATGTCATATGATGTGACAATACCTTTGCTACCAATCTTGCTTTATACTTGTTTATCCTACCATTAACATTATGTTTTGTCTTGTAGACCCACGTGCCACTTATGGCTTTCTTTCCTTTTGGAAATGGTACTAGCCCCCATGTTCCATTTGCATAGTGTATCCATATCCTCATTTGTTTTTTTTTCCATCTTTCATTTTTCAACAATACATCGAAAACAAATGACTTTCAGATCTTGCAATACCATTGCCATATCAATACAATGAAAATCCATATAACTATCATATGCCAATCTTTATACTAAGATTATTCATCGTACCGTATCTTCTTGGGCCTAGGTCACTTCCTCTTGTTGTGCTCCCTTTATTTGTATTTCTTACTTCTAGATTATTTAGAGAGGGTATTCCCAAATCCTCATCAATTCTTTGTGTTGAACCACTTAAATTGACATGTGGATCTTCAAAACCCACAACCACATTTGGTATCTTAGGAATGCCATCAATTTTTTCTTTACCTTTCCTTATTGTATTGAATGATTTTGCAAGTTTCAACTTTCCATGCAATCATCTACTCCACAGGTTTGAACTCGAGCTATTACTACATTAGGACAAGTTTGAGGCCTTTTAAGGCCAATTTACTTGCCACATTATTTTTTAAGTATGTTTTTCTTAATTTTTTTATGGAAATTATGTTTTTTGTTAATTTCCATTGTTTTTATTTGGTAAAGGGTGGTTTTGAAGACTTATTTTGAGGAGAAAAGTATTTACATTTAAGACTCCCACAAGGAATCGATAAATTTTGTATCACGTATGTGAGCCGAGTGTCTTTGGCAATTCTATTTTATCTTTATTTGTGAATGCAAAATAATGGCTTTCTAAAGAGGTCCTCATATGCATACTTGGCCATCAATTTCATTAGAAGGATAGTTAAAGATATATATTATCAACTCTCTACATCTAAACCATTGAATGAGAATGCAATCCAACAATATATGATCATGGACACATAAATCTTGATATTCAGGGAATCTTTCACATCATAACCATCAATTCAATGCTCAATTGAAGGGTTCAACATTTCTCCTACACATGAAAGCTTCTTTCCAAGCCCCACCAATGATCTAAAGTGAATCTTCACAAGTGGAATCCAAATCCACATGTTATTGGGGGAAAAAACTCCCAAAGAGGGAAAAAAATGTCTTGGCAGTCCTAAGTGTGTTCACACACATGACTACCGAAACCAACAAATCCCCCTTGGAGTGACATGATGAACAAGGAGTTGGCACTCATGTATAAGGAAATCCCAAGCTATGCGAAAAGAGATCAATCCACAAAAGGAAGTAAGCCCAAAGCTTTGTAAAAAGCTTCAAAATTCTTCCTAGGCAAAGTCCTTGTGAAAAGGTTTGCAACATTATCCTTATAGGCACGTAAACCAAACTCAACTCTCCAATAGAGAACCTTTCCCAGACATAAAGATAGTGCATCTCAATGTGCTTTGTGCAAGCGTGGAACACAAGGTTCCTCACAATTCCCAATACACTCTAATTGTCAGTCAAGATGGTGGTGGCGAAAGACTGACCAACACCCAAATTAGCCAAAAGGCGTCTGAGTCACACACTCAACATTCGATGTGAGAGCTTCCCTATACTCAACCTCACAAAAAGAAGTGGCCACAGTAGGCTGATTCTTGCTCAACCAAGATATGCATGGGCTACCAAGCTTGAAGCAATAACCACTAGTGGACATAGGAATGTCATAGCAACCAACCCAATATGAGTAAAGAAAGCATGTAAATATGGTGGTAACGATCCCCTTTGGGATAAAACAATCCAAGTAGCTGGGTAACACTCAAGTACCAAAAGATGCACTTAACCACCTGCCAATGCTCTACACCTAAGCATTGCATAAACTGACTCATATGAGAGATAAAAAATTGAATGCCAAGCTGAGATATGCATAAGTAAATCAAGCATCCAACAACCTATTGATAGAGAACAACATCAAATGTTCTCGAGCATCATGAAGATTCAACTGTAAACCTATTTCCATGGGAGGGGCTATTGATTTGCAATCTTCTAGGTCAAAACACTACAATAATGTCTCAATATATTTTGCTTGGCACAAAGCTATTCCTCCAACTTGCATAAATTGAATGCCCAAATAGTGATGCAAATACCCCAAATCTAACATCTCAAAAGAGGCATGCAAATAAGCCTTAAATTTGGCAATATTCTTTTCACTAAGACCAGTGAGAAGCATGTCATTAAAATATACAACAATGATTAGAAGTACAATATTTGCATGCTTAACATATAAGGTTCTCTCAATTGGACATAGACAAACTACCACCAGTACATTATGACTCCCATGCCCCCACCTACTCGCTCTCCCACCAGGAGAGGAATTATACTCAAACCATGTGCAATCAAATACACATGTATCTTTTGCTATCAAGCATGTGGTGCTTGTTTCAGAACATGTAATGTCTTTTTCAACCTACACACTATGTTTTCGCGCCCTTTCTATACAAAAGCATGGGGCTAAAATGTTGGGTGTGTGTAGAAGTGCGAGAGACACACAAGAACCACACACAAGGAGCACAAACGCAGCAAGACACACGGAGAAGACGATGGCTGGAATAGCTCTCTCTATTGATCAATGAACTGAACTGAAGTAAGAGCTGAATAATATCCCTAAGTACAAAGTACCACCACATATGAGAGTATCAAGTATGTGGTAACATGGGGAAAAAACCTCTAGCCAACACTAGAGTAAAAAGTGCCCATGTATAGGGAAAAGGTTCACATCAAAGCTACTCGAGGAACACATAAGTGTAACAAACCCCCCTGGAGCAAATGATGTGAACACATACAAGGAGTGACAGATCAGCCCTCACAAGGTAACAAGCCTAAAGCTTTGCGAAAAGCTTCAAACTTTGGAAGAGCTTTGGTGAATATGTCTGCCACATTATCTTGTGTAGGCACATATACCAAATCAATATCTCCTGCATGAAGGCGCTCCCTCACATAGTGATAATGCACCTCAATATGTTTGGTCCGTGCATGAAACACTGGGTTTCGTGCAACAGCCAAAGCACTCTGACTATCAGTGAGAATATGCGTAGCAGCATTAATCTCCATGCAAAGATCCATCAATAGGCATCTCAGCCATATACACTCCACTGTCGCTGTGAAAACTGCCCTGTACTCAGCTTCACAACTCGATGTCGCCACTGTAGGTTGCTTCTTACTCAACCAAGATATGCATGAGTCTCCAAGGAAAAAGCAATTACCACTAGTGGACATGCGAGTATCATAACAACCAGCCCAATCACTATCTGTAAAAGCATGCAAGCATGGCTGAACATCTCTGCCATAAAAGAGACCTAAGCTCAAAGTGCCTCGAAGATATCTGAACACATGTTTCACTGCTTGCCAATGCTTAGTGCCAGGGCTATGCATGAATCGACTCAACTGAGAAACTGCATACTATATATCCGGCCTTGTGTTGCATGCATATATAAGACATCCCACAGCTTGCTGATAAAGAGAAGTGTCAAATGCATCACTGGAATCCTCAACTGAGAACCTGAATCCTGTCTCAACTGGTGTGGAAACTGGCTTACAATCCTCAAAGTCAAAATGCTGAAGTAGTTTTTCAACATACTTTGCTTGATGCATAACAATTCCCCCCTCAATGGATACAAACTGGATGCCAAGATAGTAGCTCAAAAGACCAAGATAAGTGACATCAAAATTATGCTGCAAATCAGTCATAAGAATGTCAAGTTTTGCATCACATGACCCAGTCAAGAGTATGTCATTGACATAAAGAACAAGCACTATAAGATCAGCCCCATTTTTGCGTACATAGAGTGTGCTTTCAATCGGACTACATGTGAAGCCAAGAGCAATCAAGTGCTTATGTATTTTGTCATACCATGCACGTGGAGCTTGCTTGAGACCATACAAGGCTTTATGCAAGTGACAAACCATATGCTCTTTCCCTTTCATAGCAAATCCAGGAGGTTGCTTCACATAAACCTCTTCTTGCAAATCACCATTCAAGAAGGTTGTTTTTATGTCCAACTGATGCACTTTCCAACCTTGATGGGCAGCCAATGCAACCACGGTACGAATGGTAGTCATGCGTGAAGTAGGTGCAAAAGTTTCCTCATAGTCAATGCCATAGTGCTGTGCATATCATTTGGCAACCAATCTAGCTTTGTAGCGATCAATGCTACCATCAAATTTTCTCTTAATCTTGTAAACCCACTTTGTGCCAATGACATTCTTTCCTTTTGGCAATTCATATAACTCCCAAGTACCATTCCTATGTATGGAATCCATTTCTGATTGCATAGCACTCATCCATTGTGGATCGTCACATGCATCTTCAAAAGAAAGTGGCTCTTCATTACATGCTGTAACAATAAGAGAATAATCCACAAAATTATTCGATGCATGGTGAGAGCTTGATCTTGTTCTAGCAAGTAAAGGTGCACTCAATTTGCTGTCCTGCAAAGTTTGTTTCAACCACTTTGGCATAGATTGTGCACTCTTGATAGACACGCGTTCATCATGTAATACATCTTCAATATGTACATCATGCGTGGGCTGAATTTCATGCTCAGTTTCAGCCATATTTTGACGCAAATGTTCAGCCATATGTGGCTAAAAATTTCCAACAATTTTGGCAATTTTTGGCTGAAAATTTTCAGCCATGTTTGGATGGAAATTCTCAACATTTTCAGCCCCATTTGGCTGGAATTTTTCAGCCCTTTGAACCTCAGTTGGCTGGTCTACATGGCTTTAGTCAAGCGCACCATTTTGAAACAAAGGCATGAGTGTATCGAACACATCTTGTGAGCTAACTGATGGCAGTTTTTTGCATTCAAGTAGAGGAAAAACTGAATTTTCAGCAAATACCACATCTCAACTCACAATAATTGTGTTCGTCAATGGATGGTACAACCGATATCCCTTATTTTCAGCACTATAACCAACAAATATACATTTCTTTGCCTTGTCATCAAGTTTGTGACGTTGTTGTGATGGCACAAGAGCATATGCCAAACAACCAAACACACGCATATGACTAACTATAGGCTTATGACCATTCCAAGCCTCATAAGGAGTGATGAATCTCAATGCTTTTGTAGGGCAGCGATTCAACACATAGTTTGCACACATGACCGCTTCCATCCAAAACTTATGAGGAAGATGCTTTCCTTTAACCATACATCGTGCCATTTCAAGTAAAGTTCTATTTTTACGCTCGACAACACCATTTTGTTGAGGTGTATATGGCACCGTACATTGGTGTGAAATACCTCTTTCACGAAGAAAAGCATTAAACTCATGTGACATGTATTCACCACCACGATCCGTGCGTAGAGTCAAAAGCTTTTGTGAAGAAAAATTTTCAGCCATAGCTAAAAATGCTTTGAAGCAAGAAAATACCTCATTCTTTGCTTTCATAGGATACACCCATGTATGGCGAGTAGCATCATCAATGAAGGTAACAAAATATACATGCTTCCCAAAAGATGGAGTCTTGACCGGACCACATACATCACTATGAACAAGTTGCAATTTTCTTGTAGTGTGTGTATGACTATCTTTTGAAAAGAAGCACGATGCATTTTTCCAAGAATGCAACCTTCACATGCATGCTTTTCAATGGACTCAAGTGTAGGCAAGCCAATAACCATGTCCTTTTGCAAGTAGAGCAAACTATTGAAGTTTAAATGACCAAAACGAGCATGCCAAAGCTCCATTTCAGCCATGGAAGAAGTATGAGCAACTAAGGCATTCGAGGCAGCCCTCTTGTATGTATCCATGCGATACAAACCATTACATAATGTACCGGACATCACGATAACATTGCCATTGCTGAAATCATGAACCATACACTTATCATCAACAAAGTGTACATGAAGTCCAGCTTTGGCAATCAACGGAACTGAAAATAAGTTCTTCTTGATACCGGGCACATACAATGCATTTTTCAAGAGAATCACACCTCCATTTGCAGCCGTAAGCTCAATTTCTCCTACTCCAATGATAGGATAAGAGGCATTGTTTGCACACACCACATGTCCTCCTTTAGGTGCATCTTTCAAAGAGGCAAAAAATCTTTTGCATGATGTTATGTGCTTTGAAGCACCACTATCAAAGAACCAATCCGAATCAGCCTCACTCACAACCATACATTTAGAATGTAAAGAAGCATCATAATGACATGTAACAACACATGCCCAAAAATCTTGAGCCATGTTAGCTTCATCATTCTTTGCATTTGCTGAATTTTCAGCAATAGACATGCTGGATTCCTTCTTCTTTTCATTGCGTTTAGCAAGATTTCTAACTCATCAATAGTATGAACAACCTTTCAGCAATATTTGCATCTCTTCTTCTTTTGCAAATCACCATCATTAGAGGAATGAGTGGAAGAGGAAGCTTGAGTCTTTGGTTTTGGTGAACCCAAAGCTGAACCATACTTGTTTTTCCCCTTTTGTGAGATAGCAAGTGCTTGTGTTCCCTCAATCAAACCACTCCTATTCACTCTAGATTGCTCTTCTTGCAAAAGAAGAGACACAACCTCATCAAATGCATACATATTAGGATTTCCTTTTGCAACCAAGCGAAGTGTAGTAGCAAAGCTTTGAAAAGATTCCGGTAATCCTTTCAACAATGTAGAAATGAGTGATGCATCCGGAATGATCTCATCTATGTTTGCCAATTGTTCTTTCAAGTCCTTGATGCGTGTCACATACACATTCACCGACTCATTTCCAGCCATACATACATCTTCAAGTTGCTTCCTCAAGTATGCAACACGTGCTTCATTACACACGACATACAAAGAAGCAAGAGTGTCCCATGCCTGTCTCGATGTAGAACATGACCGAATGTGTGGAACTATATGACGCTTCACTGAAAGCGCAATCAAAGCATGAGCTTGAGCATCTTTTCCATCCCATCTAAGCTGCTCCTGTGTAGGTGGAGAAGGAGAAACCACTGTACTCGAAGAAGAAGCTCCATCTGTGACAGTAGACTGTGAAGTAGAAGCACCTACCGATCTTCGATCTACGTCTGCCACTATGTTCCAAAGTTGTTTTGCAACAAGAACATGCTTCATCATGTAAGACCACATCGGATAGTTTGTCCCATCAAGCTTATCTTCAGCTTGAAGCATGCCAAACAAGTCATTGCTGCCCACCATTTCACTAAGGAACAAGAATCTGACAAAATCTTCACTTCAACGAAAGCTGAAATCAATGCTGAAATTTCAGCTCACAAACCGTCACTCTGATGGCGATTCTGACTGCACGAATGGCTTCGAAATGGGGGTAAAACTCTAGTGCACCTGGTGGAAATGTTTCTGGGCTGCTGAAATTCACACTTCTATGCTCCGAAGTCGATTTGCATTGTTAAAGTGCGCGCATGCCGCGACGCGAAAAACCTAAACTTGAGAAGAAGCTGAACCTACTCTGATACCACCGTTGGGTGTGTGTAGAAGTGCGAGAGACACACAAGAAGCACACACAAGGAGCACAAACGCAGCAAGACACACAGAGAAGACGATGGCTGGAATATCTCTCTCTGTTGATCGATGAACTGAACTGAAGTAAGAGCTAAATAATATCCCTAAGTACAAAGTACCACCACATATGAGAGTATCAAGTATGTGGTAACATGGGGAAAAAACCTCTAGCCAGCACTAGAGTAAAAAGTGCCCATGTATAGGGAAAAGGTTCACATCAAAGCTACTCGAGGAACACATAAGTGTAACATAAAATACATACACTTCATGTAAGTCACCATTCAAAAATGTAGTTTTAATGTCTAACTGATTTAGATTCCAATCATGATGAGCTACAAGTGCACAAATGCTATGAACAGTGATCATTCAACATGTGGGTGCAAAGGTCTCATCAAAATCAATGCCTCTCTCTTGAGCAGAACCTTTGGCAACAAGCATTGGCTTCTACCTATCAAATGTTCTATCAGGCTTACATTTTAGCTTGTATACCCATTTAGTGCCAATGGCCTTTTTCTTGGAGGAAAATCACATAAAGAACAAGTACCATTCTTCATAATAACATCATATTATGATTGCATAGGAGCCATCCATATTTCTAAAATTTTGCTTCATCAAAAGAAATAGACTCATTCTCATCACAAAGACTAGAGACAACCATTGCATAGCAATCTAATGCAAAGGAAGCTCTTTTAGAGCCTAAACGAGTATGACATGTGAAGGGTGCTTCTAATTTGCTATCTCTCAAGGTATGCACCAACCATTTAGGCATAGTTTTTGTGTTCTCTATGTTAGCTCGCTCATCAACAAGTGCATGGTTTGCACCAACCATTTAGGCATAGTTTGTGCACATCTATGTCAGCCGTCTCATCTACATAAAAAATGGAATGGCTCGCATCATTATTTGGAACCTGTAAAGGCTGAGAAATTGCCTCATTTGGACCAAGACTTGACCATCCACCTGTAAAAAGAGGCAAAAAAGTATCATAAACATCTTTATAGCTAATTGATGTCTCCTTGGTACATGAAAGTAATGGTCGAATTGCATCTTCCACAAAAACAACATCATGAATAACCAAAATGTGTTTATTCTGTGGATGATACAGACAATAACCCTTGATTTTAAAACTAATTTCCTAGGTTGTTGATTAGTAACTAATGTATTTTTTGGACAACCAAAAACACACATATGAGAAATGGGTGGCTTACGACCATGCCAAGCCTCATATGGAGTGATCAATTGCACTCCTTTGGTGGGAAACCTATTAATAATATATGCTTCACACATAACAACCTTAAGCCAGTTGCAATGTGGTAAAGCCTGACTTTTGACCACTTACCTTGCCATCCCCATGAGAGACTTGTTCTTTCTTTCAGAAACTCCATTTTTATGAGGTGTACAAGACACTTTACAATGATGTATTATCCCATGCTCAACCAAAAACGCATTAAAATTAAAAGACATGTATCCCCCCGATCAAAACAAAGGTATGAGAAGCCAAGGCAAACTAAGCAGACAAGGGAGCCTCTGGCAAGAAGGCTAACAAGAAAGACAAGCTCATACACAGGATTGAGGAGGCATGGTAGTCAATACAAATCTAACAGAGAATAGGCTTGTCAATTTTTTCAAATATAATTTCTATCAAAACAATGTTTTTTATCACCACATTTTGATGTAAATACCTATTTTTGGTAGAATCGAATCCATTTTGTACAAGCTAGGGAGTCTTGAGCTTTAGGAGTGCTAGAAGGGCCTATGTTTTTTTTTTCATAATTTTAATTGGGTAAGTAAGAGGATCATATGAACCTTAGGTCAAAAAGACACATAGGAAGAGCAAACAAACAAAGCATCATATCTTTTGAGGCTAGTGTCAACCATAATGCCAGGTCATGGGCTCAACAATTGAGTGACTATCCTTACATTTTGAGCTAAAAACAAGAAAATTTGAAATTTGTTTTAGCATGGAAAGATCAATAGGTAGTTCAAGGCTAGCATACCTAGAAACTCCAAAGGGTCCCTATAAAATTGAGCTAGAATATATCCATAAAAATTGCCTAGGTGCTCGCATATATGAGGATGGTTTGAGATGATCGGTGGTCCAACTTAGGAACCCAAAGTAACCCCTTTGGAATTGATCATCTTGTGGTCAAATTTGAAGAGGAATCCTATATTGATAACCAACCATGTATGTGGTAGCCATCTTACCAGATAGGATAGATGAGTTTGGATCAATCATTCCCAAGTTGGAAATAGGAGACCTGGATCAAGAGAACCAAGAAAGAGAGCCTAGAATTCCTAGAGGTAAGTAGATCCTGTCTAGGATCATAACACAAGAATGAATCCCCCAAGACAATAAAAGTATAGAATTCTTCATGAACAGAGAGGCAGATGAAGCATTCTAGAGATTCAAGCCCCACATGCCTAGTGTAGATGGAGTAATCATAGATGACTTCAAGGACCCTGATGTCCCGAGAAAAGTTATCTACTTGGATAAAGTTATGGAGCATAGTAGACACAATTATATTTGGAGGGGTGAACCAATTTTCCCCTCGCACAAGTCTACTAATCCTCATAGTCTGCATGAGGCTGGATCTTCTCCTATCCTAGGAGCACACAAGGATAAATCCAAAGAGCAACTAGAAGTGAGCTTTGTGAACACGACATGAAGAGAGAGGTCATCACTAGACACTGACAAAGCAGAATGAGAGAGACCTAGAGTGCCTAGAAACCAAAGAGGTATGGACAAATTTCCCCTATCTAGATCGAGATAACATCCTAGAATTTTGGGACCCACTTAGTTAGTGAAGTCCATGAAGAATTACTTTGATGGCCTGGGAGACCCATACAATCATATGACTAAATTCAAACAAGTGCTAAGGGCTGAGCAGGTCAAGGATTTGTTCATGCAATACAATGCTTTTGGACCAACCTTGAAGAATACAAACTTAACATGGTTTCAACTCCTACATCAAGATCAATTCAGGGATATTAAGCAGTTGCTAGATGTATTCATTACATAGTCCTCCAAGAGCGGAATCAAACACAATAATTCATTCTTGATTCATCTTTAAGCAGACACCATATGAAACTATTAGGCTACCATGACATAGGTTTAGACACTACATTGAAACATGTCCATTCCCACAACCAGCTACTTAGGCGAAGCAAGTTTCCTTGTTTTTGGATGGCTTATTGAGTGCAAGGTTGCAATCATATGTCTATCTTAAGGAACCCCGAACCATAGAACAATGCATAAGGATGTGCATTGATATTGAGGATAATTTGGGTGACGAGTTAGAACTCTCCAAACTCCATAAGGATTAGGATCACACTATTTTACTAGCTTCACTTCCAAACCCTCAACTTCAGTAGATGAATTCGCGGAGTAAGTGGCATGAAAGCTAGGAGTACTAAGTGGAGTGGTCTCACCAAAGCGTTTTTACATTTGTCAAGGAGACCACATGGCCAATGTGTCCCCCTTGTTAGCTCGAAATTCAAGGAACTTGAATGCCCAATACTGCACCATTGAGAGAAAACACACAAATCACACTACGCAAGATTGTCCCTACATTAAATAGTCAGTTAGGCAAAACTACTATCAGCCTTACCAACAACCAAGTAGATGTCAAATCCAATATCAAAAACCATAGTATAGACCACAACAACCATACTGGCCACACTATCAAGCACAATAAAGACCTCAACCCATGTTAGGTCAACAACCACCACCCCCTACCAATGTAATTTGAGTCAAATATTCAACGATAGAAGATAACTTAAACAAAGCTTTAATGCCAACTTCTCCTTTTATGTTTGATACTGACCCTAATGCTCAAAATCTTGGATTCAACACATATAGATAGCCCACCAACTTACTACATAGAATCACATGAGCATAATGAGATCTATCAATATAAAATACCACTATTAGAATCTAATTTGGAGCTTGAATACTCCAATGAAATGTACATGAATCCAAACCCTAGGCACCTATTGAGACAAATGAGACCCCAAACCCCTAGAGGACCATGATACAAATGTCAACGAGACCACTTCATTCACAATTGTCTGCTTCCTCCACCAGGGAAACCTCAACCCATAGTGATCTAAGGTTTTTGTCTTGATTGTGGAAAGGAGCATCTCCTCATAGATTGTCATAAGAATCCAACCAATGCACAAAAGATTACTCCAATCAATGTCAGTGGCTTGGTAATAGAACCCAATGGAAGAATATTATGCCCCTACACAAGTAGTCAAAACACATGCTCTACAAAAAACCCTAGACTCAGAGCATGAGAAGAAATTAGGCTAGTGAGAGTCAAAGAGCACAAGTAAAAGGATAACAAGATCTTGGAAGGACAACCAAAAAAGAATAAAAAGAAAGGGGGCAAGGAAATTGAGTGAATTAGAAGAAAGCCTTAAGAAAAACAAAACAAAAATAGCTGAACTGACATCCCAAACACACTCTCAAACACCATCACCATTCAACCCACCACATCACACCCCATCCCACCACCACAAATTAGAGCAAGATTAGTCTTACGGGATTGTACTCCGTAAGACCTAGACATGATGTTCAAGTCCTATCAAGCTTGACTTCAAGAAGGGCCAAATGTAGCCAAGTTAGATAAATGTTATCCCCACATAGATCTAGAGATTCAGAGGACTAAGCTTTGTGAAAAAATGGTAGAATTAGATCAGGCTATGTTCAATGCAAGTTGCCTTTTCAATCACACCCACTCAGTGAAACCACAATTACTTTTCTAAGGACCTTTAGAGAAATTAGAGAAGTTGGTAGGTAAACCCAAGACTTTGGCTACTCCAAAGGCTCAGAATAGTGGAAGTGAAAGAGTAAACTTACCACCATAGGAAGCTTATGTTCTTAATGCTATGGATGATGGAAGTCCTTCCTCTATAAATAAGTACTCCCAAGAGTTCCTAAGAGAGATACAAGAGGAGAAACGGGCCAAGGAGAGAGAGGATCCTCCTCCAATTTGAGAAGTGGATGACCTTCATGATCAATTTCCTCCAAAAATTCCCTCTATCTCTAGAAGATGTGCAATCGAGTGAATAATTAGAATTTGAATCCAATTCTTTACCAGAATTGCCTCATTTGACATGCCTTGGAGAATCTAAGTATATTCAAATGAGACCTCTGTGTACCTAAGTCGTGAAGTCTTAAGGACTTGTATCGATGAGTCTCTACCTCAATTGCCCCACAAGTGCATATAGTGGTGGATAAATACACGTTTAATTATCAATCCGAGAGATTAGACGTACATTGCCTTTCATCATTAACCGAAGAGTAGAAGCAAAACTCTGATATGAATCAGGAAGACCATTCAGAATGGTCTGCACAAGTGAGCTATCTGGTATAACCTCGTCAGTAGAAATCAAATGTTCCTTCAAGTCTTTGATCTTTGTTAGGAAACTGTCCATGGAATCACCTTCATTCATGTGCTCACTCTCCAACTGCTTTCGGAGATAAGCAACACGAGCCTCATTCCTAGCTTGGTACAATGTGGTAAGTGTATCCCAAGCATCCCTAGCTGTTCTACAAGAGCGTATGTGAGGAATAATGGCACGTTTGGCAGACAAAGCTATCAATGCATGTGCCTGGGCATCTCTGCCATCCCAATGAACCTGCTCTACAGTAGGTGCAACAGAAACAACAGCACGAACAAGAATCTGTGGAATATCATCTTCGATACCATCTTCATCAGCTCCAGCACCTGTATTTGCAGTACCTATTGTTACAGGTGTAATAGGACATCTTTCAACACCCTGCACAATGCTCCACAATCCTTTTGCAACCAAAACATGTCACATCATATAAGCCCATAATGGGTAGTTGGTACCATCCAACTTATCCTTAACAGCCAACATACGAAATACATCACTGCTTTCAGCCATGGCCGATGACTAAAATACCTTGATGCAGAAAATTGACTGTATCTCAAAAAGTTGAATGGAACTGCGCAGACGAGTTTTGCTAGACCTGTAGCAGACTTCAAGACGCTTAAACTAGCGAATAGAAACTGGTATATACCTTTGGCACAAAAGGACGAAATAGCCTGCACAAGCGCTACGATAGTGCGTTCGGAGGCCGAAACGAGCTCAGATCGCCGAAATGAGCTAATAACACCCTGAGTATGATCACCAAATTTTGCGCGAATCTGAGACTGCAAACGGAGGAGTGTCGACTGCGCCCTAGAAGAAGCGACGACCTGCTCTGATACCAATTGTTGGAGTTAGATGTCTGCGGAAGCACGCGAACAACACAAGGAAGAAGAAGAAGCTTGGAGCACAACACACAATACTGAATGAATTACTAGAGAATGTACAAAGATAAGTAGCCCATTAGGGCAATAGGCGTATATACAAGCCGGGGGAAAAAAACCTCCTAAAGAGGGAAGAAAGTGCCCCGGCGGTCCTAGTGTGTTCACACACATCACTACCTAAATATATCAACATCTATTAGCTCCAAAGACATGTATGATACTTTGATGCCTCTTTTTACAGGTGGACAGTCTAGTGCTGGTCCTAATGAGATAGCTTCTTAGCCTTTGCAGGTTTCATATGATGATGCAGATCATTCCATTTCTGATGCCGATTTACATGATGCACTTGTTGATGAGAGAGCTGATATTGAGCAGGCAAAAACTATGCCAAAATGGCTGGTGTAGACTTTGCGTGATAGCAAATTAGATGCACCTTTGTCATATCGTACTCGTTCAAGCTCTCATAGTGCCTCCTTTGCATCAGATTGCTATGCTATGGCTGCATCTAGTCTCTCTGACGAGAATGAGCCTGTTTGTTTTGATGACACAGAGAATTCAAAAAATTGGATGGCTGCTATGCAATCTGAATATGATGCTATAATGAAGAATGGTACGTGGTCTTTATGTGACTTGCCTCCTGGCAAGAAGGCCATTGGCACTAAGTGGGTATACAAGCTGAACCGTAGACCTGATGGTACAGTTGACAAGTATAAGGCTAGGCTTGTTGCAAAAGGTTATGCATAGGAAAGAGGCATTGATTTTGATGAGACCTTTGCACCTACATGCCGTATGACTAGTGTTCGGAGCATTTGTGCACTTGGAGCCCATCATGCTTGGAATGTACATCAGTTGGACATTAAAACAACATTTCTGAATGATGACTTGCATGAAGAACTGTATGTTTTTCCGCCCCGTGGCTTTGTGCAGAAAGGGGATGAAAACCAGGTGTGCAGGTTAAAGAAGGCATTATATGGTTTAAAGCAAGCACCACGTGCTTGGTATGAGAAGATACATGCCTATCTGGTTGCACATGGTTTTGAGAACAGTCCAACTGAAAGCATCTTATATGTTAAGCGTGCTAATGATGTGCTTCTGATCATTGTTGTCTATGTTGACGACATGCTGCTCATTGGTCCTATTGAGAAGCACATGGCTGATTTCAAGGCTGATTTGCATGCCTCATTTGAGATGTCTGATTTGGGGCATTTGCATCACTATTTGGGCATTCAGCTTATGCAAGTTGATGGTGGAATGGCTTTGTGTCAAACGAAATATATTGACACATTATTGTAGCGTTTTGGCCTTGAAGACTGTAAGCCTATTGCCGCTCCTATGGAGACAGGTTTATGATTGAGTCTTCATGATGCTGGAGATGCATTTGATGATGTTCTCTATCAGCAGGCTATTGGATGCTTGATTTACTTATGCATTACTCGGCCAAATATTCAATTTGCTGTCTCACAGATGAGAAGGTTTATGCAATGCCCAGGAGTCATGCATTGGAAGGCAGTTAAGCACATCTTTCGCTACTTGAGTGGTACTCGGCTACTTGGGTTGTTTTATCCCAAGGGGGGATCACTACCGCCAGATTTGCATGCTTTTTTTTACTCAGATTGGGCTGGTTGCTATGACACTAATGTGTCCACCAGTGGTTTTTGCTTCATGCTTGGTAGCTCATGTATATCTTGGTTGAGCAAGAAGAAGCCTAGTGTGGCCACTTCTAGTTGTGAGGCTAAGTATAGGGCAGCTTTCACAGCGACTGTTGAGTGTGTGTGGCTCAGACGCCTTATGGCTGATTTGGGTGTTGGCCAGTATTTTGCCTCCACCATCTTCACTGACAGTCAGAGCACATTGGCAGTTGCGAGGAACCCTGTGTTCCATGCTCGCACTAAGCACATTGAGGTGCATTATCACTATGTCAGGGAGAGGTTCTCTGTTGGGGAGATCAGCTTGGCATATGTGCCCACGCAAGAGAACATTGCAGACCTTTTCACGAAGGCTCTGCCTAGGGAGAAGTTTGACGCTTTCCACAAAGCTTTGGGCTTACTTCCTTTTGTGGAGTGATTTCCACATAGCTTGGCACTTCCTTATACATGAGTGCCAGCTCCTTGTTCACCGCATCACTCCCAGGGGGGATTTGTTGATATATTTAGGTAGTGATGTGTGTGAACAAACTAGGACTCTTTAGGAGGTTTTTTTCCCCCGGCTTGTATATACGCATATTGTCCTAATGGGCTACTTATCTTTGTACATTCTCTAGTAACATTCAGTATTGTGTGTTGTGCTTCAAGCTTCTTCTTCTTCCTTGTGATGTTCTCGTGCTTTCGCAGACGTCTAAATCCAACAATTTCTATGCCCCCAATTGTAGTGCCTGTACAATATTCCATAATCCTTTTGTAACCAATAGATGACACATCATATATGCCCATAATGGGTAATTAGTACCATCCAATCTATCCTCAATAACCAACATACAAAATCCATCATTGCTTTCAGCCATGGCCACTGATTAAAATACCCTAATGCAGGAAAATGATTGTATCTTGAAAAGTTGAACATAACTTCCATGTCCATCTTTGCTAAATCTATAACAGACTTTGAGGTGCTTTTAGTGGCGAACCAAAACTTGTATATATGTTTGGCACAAAATGACAAAATTGCCTCCACAGTTGTTGTGATAGTGCGTTCGGAGGCGAAAACGAGATGAGATTGCAATTTTGACACCGCACAATGAAGGTATTTTGAATTCCTAATTGTGCTAAGCATGTTCACCAATTTTCATGGGATTCTGAGATTGTGACCAGAGGGGCATCGACGATGTTCTAGATGAAGTGATGACCCACTCCGATACCAATTGTTGGAGTTTGAGGTCTACAAAAGCACGTGAAGAGCACAAAGAAGAAGAAAAAGCTTGGCGCATGACACACAATACTAAATATATAACCAATAGAATGTACAAAGATAAGTGACCCATTAGGGTTATATGCATATATACAAACTGGGGGAAAAAAGCCTCCTAATGAGGGAAAAAAGTGCCCTAGCAATCCTAGTGTGTTCACACACATCAGTACCAAAATATAACAGCAAGCATGCCATCCTCTCCATGTAAAACAATTTTAAAGTGAATAGCTTGATGAGTATAATTGTGAGGTCAAGTTGCATAAAGGATATGTTTCCCTTCTTCTAGAACACGGGTTTCTCAATTACATCCTTCTACATGAATATGCATCAAAGCCCCTACATGTTATGTTTATAATCATCTAGATTTTCATGCATAGAGTCCCTACATGATGCATATGTAAGGTTACTGCAAGACCTTGCATATCTACAAATGTGTCCCAAGTTTGAATGACTTGCATATCTACAAATGTGTCCCAAGTTTGAATGACTTGGTCATTGTATTATGATTGATGAAGATTTCTAGCTTCCTTATCATTGCAAGAGATCCTTTTTGAGTCATGAATATCAATGACTTTTAAGGGATGGGTTGGTCATTGTATTATGATTGAGAAGATTGTTAGCTTCTTGATCATTGTTGGAGATCCCTTTTGACTTCTCTCTTGCTGATCTTCTAGGTGCTTGTTTTGAACATTCTCCAACCTCTTGCATCTTTGCTTTGCCTCTTGACTTCCATAGCTTGTAATCCCTTTCTCTTTCATCTTGATCATCATCTCTATCACTTCTTGGATCCTGGACCTGTGTATCATGCTTGCTTCCTAATTAATGAGAGTCAGAATCAAGATCATATGGTAGTGTTACCTTTTGTTTGTCTTCATCATACCAAGACCTGTGCTCTTCAAACACAATATCTCTACTTGTAGTGAATTGCTTGGTTGAAGGATTGAAGAACCTGTAACCCATCTGAGTCGAATCATATCCAATAAACACTGCCTTTGTTGCCCTTTCATCTAGCTTACCTCTTATTTGTGATGGTACATGAACATAAGCTAAACAACCAAAAACCTTGCAATGTCCAAGACTAGGTTTTTTTCCATGCCATGCTTCATAAGGAGTCATACCTTGAAGTGATTTGGATGGTAGTCGATTGACAAGGTACACAGCAGTTGAAATAGCTTCTGCCCATAGATAATGTGGCAACTTCTTCTCTTCAAGCATTGTTCGGGCTGATCCAACCAATGTCTTGTTTCTCCTCTCTACAATTCCATTTAGTTGAGGAGAGTACCTGGTAGTCACTTCCCTTTTGATACCTTTTTCTTGCAAGAACCCATCAAACTCTTTGGAGAAGTATTCTCCCCCTCCATCAGATCTGAGCTTCTTTAATGATCTACCTGTATGATTCTCCACATGTGCAAGATACTTCTTGAAGCAATCAAACACTTCATTCTTACTCTTGATAAAGTATAGAAAAGTCCATCTACTATGGTCGTCAATAAATGAGACATAATACCTTGATCCTGCCAATGAAGGTTCTTGACTTGGTCCCCATACATCTGTATGTACTAAGTCCAATAAGTTGTTGTGGATGTAGCCTTTGTGGTTGAATGGTTGTCTTTGTGCCTTCCCAATCTGACATGCATCACACCTGTTGATCATGTGTTGCTTTGATATGTTCGGCAGTCCTAGAACACTTTGATTCCTGCATATATCCTTCAAGGTTCTTTCATTCACATGAGCAAGTCTCTTATGCCACACTTCAAGCTCACTTAGGGTTTGAGACCCAAAGTTGAATAGAGCTATGTTCTTGGTTTCTCCTACTTCAAAAGTAAAGAGCCTACCATGCTTCTCACCTCGAGCTATCTTCTTGAAGCCTTGACATGGATCTTCCACAAAAGCTCCATGTTGGGTGAACCTAACTTGCAAGCCTTTTTCAACTATTTGGCCTACACTTATTAGGTTTTTAGTGATAGTGGGTACATAGAGAACCTTACTCAGAATGTTTGTCCTACCATTGGAAGCTTTGACATTACCAATCTTCTCCACATTGTGCTTTGTGTCATCCCCTGTTTGCACTTCATGTCTATGCTTTGGATTTTCCAAATCAGATAGAAGAGGAATGTTGCGTGCAACATGATTCGAACATCCTGAATCTATGTAGAACAAATGATCATCTTCTTTACCTTCTTTGTGGCTTAGATTCATGAGAAGTAATGAGTTTTCATGTGGTTGATCTTCTGAATAATTGTTGTAGTCCCTTCTATTATAGCTTCTATTGTTATTGTTGAAGTTGAGTCCACCTCTGCCTCTATTGCCGCCATATCCACCTCTTCCACTTCCTTTCTGGGTCTTCCCATTGAACCAACAATTCTAAGTGGTGTGGTTGGTCTTATCGCATATGGCACAAGGTTGAACATTCTGGCCTTTGGCTTTGTCTTGCTTTGGTCCTTTCTTCTTCCCTTTCCACTTGCTCTTGCTTGCAAAGTTGGCTTGGGAAGTCTCTTCTTCATCTTCTTCCTTCTTCTTGCCTTTCTACTTCTTATCCTTCTTATCTGCATATAGAGCACTAGTTGAATTACCATGATAAGAGTTACCTTCCTTTATGCTATTGTTGGCTTCTTGATTGAAGAGTTGTCCAAGAAAGATGTTGAAGTCTAGAGTATGCACATCCATGATGAGATCATAAGCCGTCGTGAAGGATTGCCATTGCTTATCACTTCGAATGCCGTTGAGAATTTGCCTCATGATGACCTCTTCTTCAATTAGCTCTCCAATGGATGCTAACTAATCTGCAACCTCTTTGACCTTGGTAACAAACTCTGTGATAGTTTGTTTGGGTGTCTTCTTCATTTGGTTGAACTCGTTCCAAAGATGATTCTTTCGTGCTTTGGTACTAGTAGAAAAGAAAGTCTCCAGGGCATCCCAAGTCTCTTGAGATGTCTTGCATCCTCTAATATGTGGTAATAGAAAGTCAGAGATAGAGTTTAGTATGTACGACCTTGCTTGAGCATCTCTTGCGCACCAAAGTGTGAGCTTATCTGTCTCCTCTTGTGTAGGTCCTCCTTTGGATCTTGGAATAGGCATAACTTCATCACCTGCTACAATTCCATAAAGATTTCTACCTTGCAAATAGGCCTCCATTCTGATTTGTCAAGCCGCGTAGTTGTGTCGATCAAGCTTCTCGATCATTGAGGGAAAGCCGTCACCCATCTTGATCTAGCTCTGATACCACTGAAAAAACTTGGAGAAGCTTGTCGAAGGTAGAAAAGTGCGTTTCGAGGCGACAAAGTTTTGTCAAGCCAACCGGCACAAGACCAGCCCTTGAGCTTATGGAGACTCAAATAGACCTTATAAGCATGTAATAAGTGCAAAGAAATGCACTATGTACTTTGGAGCATCAAGGAGAATGAGTCGATACAAAATAGATAGGTTCCCGGGTCGACTAGCTCAAAAAACTTACTTACTATCTATGGAAGAGACAATGAACTTCAAATGCCCATAGCGACCAGCGTGATTACAATTAGAAAAAATACTTTTATGGGAGTGATACACATAGGGTTGAGTGTATGGAATGCACAAAAGTATAAGGAATAAGCAAAATATGCTATAGGAATGAATGCGACATTCACCGGTGGTACTTCCTATTTTTCAGGAATATGCAGAGATTGACCCCGAGGCAGAAAAACTCAGATTTCTCCAAATGTGCCAAACCCAATGCTTTGAAAATTTACAGGCATAAACTAGACACTGATACCTTTCCAATGAGTCCTCTTGCACTCAATTTGGAGCTTTGGAGAGAGAGCAGCAGCCTCTGCAAGATTATTGTTGGCGAAGAAGATGATGCAGAAAATTGGAGCAAGACAATGATGGTCACAAGTGTATGTATATTGCTTCCATGTAATTTACAAGTGATTTCAAGTCTTTATATAGACTCTAGGAGTGTTCCACGACTTTTACAAGTTGAATTTGAATTCAAATGAAAGTGGGAATGGTTGTTGGAGGGAATCAATTCACTTTCCTACAATCTAGGAAAAGTGAAGATCTTGATTGATCTACTTTTAGGTGGTTGATTGCTTGATTGAATGCAACTTCAACCACCACAAATTCGTGGGATTTGGGCTCTATACTTGTACCTTTACATGTGTAAAGATCAAGGCTTTTACAATGGTAAATGAGCCATCAAAAATCTCTCAAAAAAATACAATAAATGAGCATATGAAAAAGAACTCTCCAACGGATATTCTTTCGATGCGATAGCCTTTGATGTAGATCAAATCCACCTCAAGCATAGTTTAAGCTTGATGTTCCAACACATTTTAATGATTGTATTACAACCTAGTCGTTGGTGTAAAGACAAGGCTTGTGCTTGTATCCAAGGTTCCATTGTCATGAGAATGAGGAGTCTTCTAGTGTATCCTAAAGCTCAAACCTTTCCCATGAAGAATTGAAGGACACATGCCCTATTCCTAAAGCACCATAAATTCTACACCCTCATAAAGTACCATAAATGCTACACCGTAAAATCCCATTCCTAGCATATCAAGATTTATTCATAACTCATAATATGAGAGCAATTATGGGAAATTTTAGATAGGGAGGCATCCCAATTTCGGAACACATCCCCCTAACCATAATTATAATTTTAGCTGCACAATCACATACTAAAAATCCCACACACTAGCTTGAGTGCACAACACGCAAGATAAAACATGCAGAATTGTTCAACCTAGTCCACAATGTTCATGAATGTTCCACCATCTAAATAATATCCAACACGTGTGAGGGCATGTCTTTGTTTTTTGTGTCTAAGAGTACAAGAAATTTGAATTGTCTATTGAAGTGGACTTGAACCTAGACACTCTGCCCCATGGCATTCAAAGCATACTGCTACACCACACTCGTTTGGACTTACTATTGAGATTCATAAAATGCTGAAATAAGTGTGTATTCCTACGATTCACTATGAAATCTTAATTGACCAATAAAAAATTATTGAGAGTAGACAACCTGAGGACTTGCTAGATTCTTTTTCCAAATACAACTCTAAAAGGAACACATTTTGAAACCTTGTGTGGACTTCAACAATCTTGTGAAAACGATTTTTTTCCCTTTTAGAAATTTTCAGCTTAAAGGAACTCACACGGTGTTCTATGGTTAGTGATAAAGAGACACAATGCTTAGCACCTATTACGAATGAACAAATCTTCGAGTTTTGATAAGGGTAAATGGGATAGGAACGACCCTAAGGTTAGACAAAGAGACTGGATTGAGTTGAACTCAATCCTATTGCAATGATCATGATCCTTTCCACCATCAACATAGTCCAAAAATAGTGCCCAAAGACTAAGGATTCCCCTAAGGGACTGGTTTCAACATTTCATCATAGAAAAATGAGGAGTGTCTTACCAATGTAGCCAACTAGATTTGAACCCATGCCCCCATCCAAAGAGAGACAAATGATTAAGCCATTTGAGCTAGCATTCTTGATTTTTCTTTTTTGGGAAGTTTTTTCATCCACATACTCGATCATTTATGCATGGAATATTGAAATCAACAACACATGTGCCTTGGGGTATCCCTTTATTCTCCATTTTTTTTTTGGGATGTACGTCAGGCTACACTATGGGTCTTGAACCCCATGTATATGTTTTTCTTTTCAGTAATGAATAGTTCACATGTGAAGGTACTAGTGTTGGATATTCAAGAGTAGGGATGGAGATAAACAATATGAGGAAGAAGAAGAAGCTTCGGATACACAATGTATTGTTGGGTATGGAATGTAGAAAAATAACTAACATCTTAAGAGTAAGCTATCTATATATATATATATATATATATATATATATATATATATATATATATATATATATATATATATATATATATATATATATATATATATATATATATATACACACATATATATATATATATATATATATATATATATATATATATATATATATATATATATATATATATATATATATATATATATATATATATGAGCCTATTAAAAAAACTCTTAAAAAGGGAAAGGAGTGCTCCGGCGATCGTATTTGTGTTTGCAAACATGATTACCAAAATATTCTAACAAATCGTTTCTACGGGTGATGCAATGAACAAAGAGTTGGCACTCATGTATAAGTCCCATGCAATGTGGATCAGGATCATTTTACAAAAGGGAGTAAGTTCAAAGCTTTATGATAGGTTTCAAACTTCTCAGAAACCTTTTTGGAAAAATCTATCCAAGTTGATATCTCTATCAAAAATTCAATTTTTGGCATAATTATACGACACCTTAGTGTGGTTAGTGAAAGCATGGAACATTAGGTTCCCCACAACTACCAATGTACTTTGATACTCATTCAAGATGGTGGTGGTAGAAGTCTACCCAATGCCCGAATCAGTCCTAAGGGATTTGAGCCACACACACTCAATCATAGTTGCAAAAGTTACCCTATACTTAAATTCACAATTAAAATTGGCCTTGGCAAGTTGATTCTTGTTCAATCAAGGTATGTAAGAACTACTAAGCATGAAAAAAAACCAGCCGAATAAGACTCAAAAAAGGCATGTAAAACTTGTGGTATTGATCCCTCACAGGGTAAAACAAATCAAGATGTTGGGACCAAATAAGTAGGAAAAATACTTCTAACTACTTAATAATTTTAGACACATAGGGCTATGCATAAATCTACTCATATGAGAGACAATAAAGTAAACTTTTCAAGTCAAATATTGCATACATAAATGAAACATCCAAGACTTTGAAACCAACATCAAATGCGTCTCCAACATCATGAAGACACAATCTCAAGCATGCCTTCATGGGCTCAAAATGGGTTTACAATCCTAAAGGCCAAAGCTCTCCAATAAAGTGTTAATGCCTTTTGTTTGACACAAGGCAATGCCTCCAACAGCTTGCATAAGTTGAATGCCCAAATAATGATGCAAACACCTTAATTGTGACATTTCAAAAGAGCCATGCAAGTCAACATTACACTTAGTGACATGCATCTCATTAGGAACGATAAGCAACATCTCATCAACGTAACCGACAATGATGATAATCAAATTATTTGCATGTTTCACAAACAAGGTGTTTTTAATTGAGCTATTATGAAAATCCATATACCAATAAGGAGGCATGCATTTTTTCATATCAAACACATGGTGCTTGCTTCAATCCATACAATGCGTTCTTTAACCTACACATTTTGTTTTCATACCCTTTCTACACAAAACAATGGGGTTGAAAAACATATACTTCTTCATGAAAGTCAATGTTCAGAATTTGATGCCCAATTGATCTAGATTCCAACCATTCGTGAGTTGCAAAAGCACATACATCACATAGGAGCAGAGAGCATATCAAAATCAATGCCTTTGCTGAAGTATTTTGACGATGATGCACCACAGTGCGCTCTCCTTCTCGCGAACTCTGCGACAATATCCTCGGAGTAGAAAACCGAGCTCCTAAGGCCGCACACGGTACTCCGCACAAAGACTGCAGAATACGTAGAAAACACAATACGTAGGGAGCACGAAGATAGACTTCTTAGGTCTTACAGATGCGATCGAATTTACAGTCCGTGACTGACCAGGCCACTATATATTTTATTAAAGAATATATACAAAGAAGTGTCTAGTGGCCATTTGGCCTTTCACATGGACACTAACAGTAACAATCTCCCACTAAAGGCCAATATGGCCAAAGTAACTATGGGAGAAAAATAAAGAATGATAAAGAATACTTGAGTGTAAGTATACAAACTATACCTCCCACTTGATGGGCATGTTACACAGTATACAAGTGACTGTGTAAGATCATGAATCAATTAGCTCCCATCAAGTGACAATAGTGTCGAAAGCTATCCTGTGGTAGAGCTTTAGTCAAAGCATCTGCAACATTATCTTGAGTGTGAACCTTCTCAAGAATAATGCGCTCAGTGGCTAAGCAATCTCTAGAGATGATACCTCACCTCAATGTGCTTGGTCTTTGCATGATACACTAGATTCTTAGCCAAAGCAATGGCACTTTGACTATCATTGAGCAAACAAGGTACATGCTGAGGTAAACCCATATCACAAGCAAAACGAGAAAGCCACAATGATTCCTTACATGCCCCACTTGCTTCAACATACTCTGCTTCTGTGGTGGAAACAACTATACATTCTTGAAAACGAGATCTCCAAGAGATAGCACCTCCAACAAAATGAAAAATGTACCTTAATGTAGACTTACGATTGTCTAACAACCAACATAGTCAGAATCTGTGTAACCAATAATGGATGCATAGACACTTGTTCTTAGTACCACTCACATATCTTAAAATCATCTTGACCGCTTCCCAAGGTTTCTTGCGAGGATTAGACATATATCTGCTCACAACTCCCACTGCAAATGCAATGTCTGGTCTTGTAGCTACCATTACATACATGAGACGACCAACAATAGACTGATAGGGAATTTTGGTCATGAATTCCTTTTCCTCATCTGATTTGGGGCAATCATCCTTGCTCAATTTCACATATGTGGGTAAAGGTGTACTCAATGCCTTTCCACCCTGCATATTGAACCTGTGAAGTACTTTGAATATGTACTCACTTTGAGACAAATATATGCATCTTTTGCTCCTATCACGAGTAATGCGCATGCCAAGAATATGTTTGGCATCCCCCAAATCCTTCATATCGAATGTCTGACTCAACTTCTTTTTGAGGTACCAAGAGACTTTGCTGCATAATTAGAGAACCATTCTCTGTGTGGTGTCACATGGAAAGAAGCACCAGAATCTACCAGCCAGGTGTGGGAAAGAGAATCAGCCATAAGAGCCTAAGTTGGCATAGTATTATCAAGTGTCAACACATCACCACCATCAAAAATAGCATTAATTTCTTCAATCTTCATAGTCGAAGCAGATGGTGCAGGTAATAATTTAACATGCCCATCAACATTCTGTCCTTTACCTTTAGCATTCTTTAATGCATAACATTCTTTCTTCATGTGTCCTTTTTTATGACAATAATGGCATTCATTAACCCTCTTCCTTGATTTACTTCTAATCTTATTTCGTTGACCATTCTTTTCCTTGTTCTTGCTCCTACCACGTTGTCGATTCTTTCCTTCGTAAAAATCACGAACATTATATGCATCTCCACTCTGAGTGCAAACCATAGATTTTCTACAAATCTCCTCACTCAAGAGTGCTCCACATATGTCATCATAGACGAGTTTGCCACCAGGTGCACTATTGCTAATAGCTGTGCAAAATGTATCCCATGATGATGGCAAGGTGCATAACAACAATACTGCTTTCATTTTATTATCCATATCCAATTTCTGAGACTATAGTTGAGATAATATAGCATCAAACTCATTTAGATGAGCAACAACACTATCTGTGTCCTTCATATGAAGGTCAAATTTTCTCATCAGATAGACTTTATTTGATGTCGTCTCTTTTTCATATGTATTGCATAACTTCTTCCAAAGGTCCTCTGAACTTTCACAGTCTAATACTATAAAGTAAACATTATCTTCCAGGTGCACGTGAATGGTAGACCTGGCCATTTCATCTAACTCATCCCAATCATCTTCATCCATGTCACCAGGCTTCTTTGAAATTCCATTTACTGGCTTCCATTGCCTCCTTTGAATCAGCAAATCTTTAATATGATTTTTCCATAGAGCAAAGTTTGTGCCATCAAATTTTCGAATCTCAAAATGGTCTCTGCCTTGCAAGTTATAGCTCCTCCTCGGAACACTAGCACTAGAACCTGATCCACCGGATGTGCTTGAGACCTTTTGATGCCATGATGGTAGAGAACTAAATAGAATGATAATGGAGCTTGAAGAGTCCGAACACCAACGAATAAGTGTATTAAGGAGTAAATCGAGCATTGTATAGTTGATAAAGCCAAAAATCTAGAAAAATTTTGCTAGAGTATCCTCTGCAAAATGTGCATATAACCAGTGTCAAAATATCATAAAACTGCAAGTAGTAACATGTTTGCCTGCGTAGTGAATCACTGACTCCACTGCATATAATCAGTTACCCAATAGAAGCCAACTAGGCTTATCGAGCACCTATGAACAACTATTATACATCTCCTATGGCGAGACTAGGTAAGTCTTCTGCCTACATCACCAAAGAGACCCCGACATATGGGTGTCTCCCAGTTAAGAAAACCTCACCACGATCCTCTTTATCAAATGTAAAAGGCTTTACACAACGAATGTAACCGCTATATCAATGACCACATGGACGTACATAAGTAGTATCCACAAAAGAGTACATGGTGTGTATGTGCTCAATATATGCAGTAACATGACATGAAAAGGCTAAATGCCCAAAAACTAGCCAATAATGCCTACAAGTGTCTGTCAACTCTGATGTTTTAGGCTCAAAAAACTTGCAGAAATTTGCAACGGTTGCTCCCACCAAAGCTGAAATGTGTTGAGAAACCTGTAGTTTTATGCGTGTGGTTGAAAACATACCCCAAAGGTTGATATTTACTATCGGAGAAGTACAAAGAACACCCTTCTTGATGTTCTTAGACCTGTGTGAAGAGAACTATGTGCAAAAGTACTCCAAAACGGCTCCAAAAGACACCCCAAAAATGCTTCAAAATTAGGTTTTGAAAGCAAAGAATGAAGCTTTGAGGTACCAAAACATGTTCAAGGTAATGTCAACCTTAGTGTTTCCCATTCTTCAGACACCACAAGAGTTTAGCTTAGTGGCAAGAGATTGTCACGGTTAAGCGAGCTCCTGAGGGAACAATACTGGGATGGATGACCTCCCGGGAAGTATCGGGAACCTCTATATTCCTTGATCATTGAGGTCCTCCCTCGTGCGCAGCCAACGGTGACTTCGGTAACTCGGATGACAAGGTATGCCAAGGTCTATGCCTTGGTCGCCACCTTAGTCATAAGCCTCGAAGAAACTCAAGGGGGGGTGCTCACTTCGCTCGCACAAAAGGGACAAAGCTTTTGCATCGAACTGCTCTGATATGAGTGAAGTAATTTGATGGTGATGCACCACAATGTGCTCTCCTTCTCGCGAGCTCCACGAAGATATCCTCCGAGTAGAAAACCGAGCTCTAAAGGCCGCACATGGTACTCTGCACAGAGACTACAGGATACGCAGAAAACACAATACATAGGGAGCACGAAGATAGACTTCTTAGGTCTTATAGATGCGGTCGAACTTATAGTCTATGATTGACCAGGCCACTATATGTTTTATTAAAGAAAATATACAAAGAAGTTTCTAGTGGCCATTTGGCCTTTCACATGGTCACTAACGATAACATCTGCCTTGAGAATAAACTTTGGCTACAAACCTAGTTTTATAGGTATAAATGCTAGCATCAAGCTTTTATTTCAATAGACTCATTTATTTTCAAGGCCTTCTCGTAAGGAGGCATATTAGATAAAGACAAACTACCATAATTCATAATAACATCGAATTTTGATCACATGACATCCATCCGATTTTCTTATTTCTGTGCTCCATCAATAGAGTCATTTATTGTCAAGGCCCTTCTTGTAAGGAGCATATCACATAAAGACAAAGTACTCTATCCAAACAGGTGTGGTGTAGCTGTAAGCCTTGAATGCTGTGGAGCAAAGTGCCTGGGTTGAAGTCCCACTCAATGGACATGTTCAATCTTCTGGCATATCCAAATGTATGGGTGCCTCTACCTTACGAGGTCGGGTGTGTGTGCCTTTCATTCATTGTACTCTTAAAAAAAAGGGACGAAGTCCATCCTTTAGAATGACATTGAATTTTATTGAATGACATCCATTTGATTTTTTTATTTTTGCACTTCATCAGAGAAAATAGGTTGGTTCTCATCACAAAATCTAGAAAGCCATCACATAATAATTTGATGCAAAAGAAGCACCATGGGCGCCTTGAAAAGTATGATAAGGAAAAAGTGCACCTAACTTATTATCTCTCATATTGGCATAGATTTTGCCTCTTCAATGTGTGTTCTCTCATCCTTAAGTGCATCATGTATATTCTCATAAAAAAATGGAATGATATGTATCCTCAATCAAAACTTGCATAGGTTGATAGGTTTCCCCTAAAAAAACTACACCTTGGCTGAACATAATACGATTGGTATGTGGGTGACACAAATGATAGCCTTTTCTTTTAGAAATATACCCAACAAAAACACATTTCGTAGCTTTATTGATAGCCTTTTCTTTTAGATATACCAAAAGAAAACACATTTTGTAGCTTTATCATCCAATTTCTTGTGTTGTTACTTAGTGAACTGAAGAAACTATGCTGCAAGGTAACATGTTTTGTTGCCCCACTATCAAAGTACCAAACATCTAAGTCTACTGTAGACATACATTGTTCATGAGAAGATGGGTCATAACTGCAAAGATTAGTAAATGCTCATTCTTCATTTTGCACAAGATTTACAGACTTTGATTTGTGTCTAGAGGACTCTACAACAACCATTCCAACCTTTTTTTTCTTTGCCTCTTTTGTAGCTAGTTTTGGACAACTCTTCATGACATGATCATTTCCTTTACAATATTTGCAAAACAATTTCTGTTTTTTTGTTTTCTTCTCGTCTTTGTCATCCTTTTTTGATTGTGCAAAGTTAGTAGATTTTTGCATACTAGTAGATGAGCTCCATTTACCTTTGCCCTTATGATTAGCAAGGAAAGCTTGATCTACAAAACGCATAATGGACCTATTTTTCCTAGACTCATATTCCCGCAACAAAACAAAAACTAACTCCTTAAGTGTTAAGGCATTTGGATTGCCCTTCATCATCAATCGAAGAGTAGAAGAAAAAGTCTGATATGATTATGGAAGACCATTCAAAACAGTCTGCACAAGTGAACTATCTGGCGAGACTTTGTTAATAGAAATCAACTTCTCCTTCAAATATTTGATCTTTGTCAAAAAACTGTCCATGGAATCTCCTTCATTCATGTGCTCACTCTCCAATTGTTTTCGAGGGTAAGTAACATAAGCCGCATTCATTGCCTGGTATAAAGTGTTAAGTGTATCCCAAGCATCCTTTGCTGTTTTGCAAGAGTGAATGTGAGGAATAATGGCACGTTTGACAGATAATTCTATTAATGCATGTGCTTAAGCATCTGTGCCATCCCAACAAAGTTCCTCTATAGTAGGTGCAACAAGAACCGCAACACGAACAAGAACTTGAAGATCACCATCTTCAATTCCATCCACATCACCTTCAATAACTGTATTTGCAGTTGAAGTAGGATGTTTTTTAACACCTTGCACATATTCCATAATCCTTTTGCAACCAATACATGATGATTTGTATATGCCCATAATGGTTAATTGGTACCATCCAACTTATCCTCAATAGCCAACATACGAAAACATCACTACTTTTAGCCATGGCCACTGATTAAAATACCTTGATGCAAAAAAATGAATGTATCTCAAAAACTTGAACAGAACTACCTTGTTGAGTTCTTCTAAACGTGTAGTAGACTTCAAGGAGCTTATACTAGTGAATCAAAACTTGTATATATGTTTGGCACAAAAAGGGGAAATTTCCTACATAGGCACTGTAATAGTGTATTCGGAGGCCAAAACAAGCTCATATCACGATTTTGACACCACATAGCAAAGATGTTTTGAACTCCTAATTGCTTTGAGTATGCTCTCCAATTTTCATGAAATTCTGAGACTGTGATCGAAGGGGTGTCGACGAAGCGTTAGATGAAGCGATGACCTGGTCTAATGCCAATTGTTGGAGTTTGAGGTTTACAAAAGCACACAAATAGCACAAGGAAGAAGAAGAAGAAGGTTGGAGCATAACACACAATACTCAATGCATTACCAATGGAATGTACAAAGATATGTAACCTATTAGGGTTATAGGCACATATACAAGCCGGGGCAAAAACCTATTAGGGTTATAGACATATTCCTAGTGTGTTCACACACATCACTAGCAAAATGTATCAACAAAAATGAGCAACATTTGGTATGTGATCACGCTAAGCCTTGTAATGAGTGATCTAATATAATACTTTGGTGGATAGGTACTAAGTACATGTGCAACACACTTCACAACACTCAAGCCAAAGCTATGAGACTTGTATTTTGGTCATGCATTTTTTTCATTTCCATCAGAGAACTATTATTCCTCTCAACAAAAGCACTATGTTGTGGTTTACATGGCATCCATGCTAAAACAAAAATGCGTTGAACTCAAAGATGTGTACTCCCTTCCTCCGAATTAAGGGTGCCCAATGTTGACATATTTTTAGACCTGACAAAAACTACTGAAAACAAATAAAAATGTCAAACTTTGACATGAGTTGATAGGCCCACACATAGTTAGAAAACTCATAGGTCCACACGTAGCTAAAAAAAGTAATCTATAAAAGTAGAGAAGTGTAGGTAATTACCAAAAGATGGTTGGTGCCTAAGACCACAAACATCATTTTTCGAAAGTTAATGATTAACTCTTACTATAACATCTTTCGAAAAAGAAATAACACTACATTTTACCCAAAATGCAACCCTCACATACACATTTGAAAGGTTCCTCAATTTTTGGCTAAAGAATACCATATAAGATTTGTGAAAACATAGCAAACTAGCAAAATTAAGATAAGCAAAACTTACATGCCATGTGAATCCTGAACATGCATAATCATCCATGAATTTTTTTACTTTATAAGATTATATATCCCATGACATAGAATACCACACACAATGATCTTCTCACCTTACTTATCACAAAACAAACTTGATTACCAAGCCAATCTTGGCTAGTGTTGACATTGATAACTTGATTATCCTGAATTGTACATGAATTTCATATGATATGGCATGTGAATCTTGAATTGAACATGCATAATCATCCATGAATTTTTGTAGTTTATGAAATTATATATACCATGACATAGCATACTAAATTCAATAATCTTGTCACTATTACTTATCACAAAAACAAAAATGATTACCAAGCTAAACTTGGCTAGTGCTGACATTGGTAACATATCCTTCCTCATCCTTGGAACATATAGGGCATCTAATAACATGAATATAGTACCATTATCAGCTCTATCCGAAATCTTCCAACTTCCATGATATAATAAGAGGACTTTTTGGTGCATATGAAAGTATTCCCATTAGGGGCAAGTACAAGTGAGGTGAAGAAACTATGTCGAGAGGTATTATATTTGATTGGACTACTATAAAAGTACCAACATTTGAGTCCACATTAGGCGTACAATGATCATGTGATGATGGATCATAAATACATCATGTACACTACAACAAAATCAGAATTTTTTGATGTGTATTGTGACAAAAACCATCTTAAATTACATTTAAATACACATCATTATGCAAATATTGGTATACAAAACTATTGCAATATGCGTCTAAATGCACATAGGTATTTGATGTGAACCATCAAAATATTGGTCATCATAAATACCATTGGTATACCAGTTGCTATAATGGTTCATATAGCACTTCAAAAACCATGAGAAACTAATTAAATTCTTTCTATTTTAAATTAAAAATCAATAAGTAAAATGCATCACTATACACGTCAATATAGCAGTCAAATAACAAAAAATAAATAAAAAGGGTTTGCCAAGCTTGTGCATGCTTATCTAGGCCTATGTTTGCACATGCCTCTATAACATGAACCTATAGAAATATGCACATAGACATCATAATCATGAATTTTTACATAAACATGATAATCATAACCCTATGCATGAATCTATACATAAAGATCATGGACATGTACATATAAAGATCATAAACCTTAACCAAACTGATATCATATAATCATAAATTTCTACATGAACATCATGGACACGTACATAAAGATCATAATTATAAGTCTTAACCAAACATCATAATTGTAGACACCATAGTCATCAATCTATACATAATCATAAATTTTATCTTAACAAAAGTATTCATAACTTTAATTGAACTTGAGAATATTGAACATGTAGAACAAAACATCATATATAAAATGATCAACATAAATACATAGCATTCATATGATGCCATAAAAAAGATATGTCTCTTGGTATACATAAGAAAGTAAGTGGTACAAATTGAAGTGGTGTGATAGTGATGCAGCATGGTGGTTTTCCCTTGATGGAAGCTTCGCGATGATGCCCTCACAATAGAAAGCCAAGCTCTCGATGACACACATGGTGCTCGGCAGAGACCTACAAAACATGCAAAACTTAGTGTTTTAGTATAAATACTAGCATCAAGCTTTTATTTCAATAGTCTTATTTATTGTCGAGGCCCTTCTCGTAAGGAGGGATATCAGATAAAGACAAAGTATCATGCTTCATGATAACATTGAATTTTGATTGCATGACATCCATCCATTTTATATATATATATATAAAGAGGAGGTTCCACCGAAGTCTAATATCCCTTTGCGTGAATTGATTGAAAGAAAAATTGTGCTCCATCAATAGAGTCATTTATTGTCGAGGTCCTTCTTGTTGATATATTTAGGTAGTGATGTGTGTGAACACACTAGTACCATCAGGGAACTTTTTTCCCTCGTTAGGAGGTTTTTTACATCGGCTTGTATATATGCCTATAACCCTAATGGGTCATGTATCTTTGTACATTCTCTTGGTAATACATTCAGTATTGTCTATTTTGCTCCAAGAAGCTTCTTCTTCCTTGTGTTGTTCATGTGCTTTTGTAGACCTCAAACTCCCACAATTGGTATCAGAGCACGTTGCTGCTTCATCTACGGCATCATCGATACCCCTTTGATCACAGTCTTAGAATCACACGAAATTTGATGAGCATACTAAGGGCGATTAGGAGTTCAAAAGCGCTTCGCTTTGTGGTGTTGAAATCACGATATGAGCTCATTTTGGCCTTTGAATGCACTATCGTAGTGCCATTGCAAGCAATTTCATCTTTTTGTGCCAAAGATATATATAGGTTTTGGTTCGCCAATATAAGAAGCTCAAAGTCCGCTACATGTTTAGCAAAACTCGACAAGGTAATTCTGTTCAACTTTTTGAGATACAACCATTTTTCTACATTAGTGAAAATTCCAGAGTTCATTAGTGAAAATGACTATGGATGTTTTAGAAAGATTCTAGATGTACATGTTCCGCCATATCAAGAGGGAGTTAAAATTCCTAGGATTCAAGAAAAAGTTGAAGAAAGAGGAATTTCACAACCTTCTATAGAGTTGGTTCCACAAGAGACTTTGGTTCCAGAAATGGAAGAAGTTAAAGTTCCAGAAAGTCCTAGTACCTCGGCAGGACAAGTTCCAGAACCTGTGGAAGCTGAAGGGTCAAAAAGAGTTTCACCACTATTTAAGGATACACCTACATGGTTATATCAGACTTGGAAAGATAGTGGTATAAAGACTTTTAATCGAAGAACAAGGAGTCAGACTAGACAACAACAACAAGATCATGTAAGAACAAGAAGTCAGACTAGATAGCAACAACAAAAAGATCATGTAAGTTTTGCTGAAGACTTTGAGATTCATGATATTTTGGCTTTTACGACTGTTGAAGATGAACCTGTATGTGTTAAAGATGCACTTAACATTCCTATTTGGAGAAAAGCTATGCAAGAAGAGATTGATTCTATTCATAAGAATCAAACTTGGTAGCTATGTGAGTTACCAAAGGGAAAGAAGGCTATAGGTGTAAAATGGATCTTCAAAATCAAAAGGAAAGCAGATGGTACTATTGACAAGTACAAAGCAAGATTAGTTGTCAAAGGATATGCACAACAGAAAGGTATTGATTATGATGAGACATTTGCTCCTACATCTAGGATGACTGTTATTAGGTCAATACTTGTTCTAGTAGCACATTTTGGTTGGGATATATATCAACTTCACATTAAGACTGCTTTTCTAAATGGCGATTTACATGAGGATGTGTATATTCAACAGCCAGAAGGTTTTGAAGAGACAGGTAAAGATCACTTAGTGTGTAAGCTTATAAAAGCTTTGTATGGTTTAAAACAGGCACCTAGAGCATGGTATGAAAAGATACATACATATCTTTTATCCATTGATTTCCATAACTCAGATGCAGCTCCAACTCTTTATGTCAATGCTGAAATAGGTATGATGATTATAGCAATCATTTATGTGGATGATATTATAGTCACATACCCAAAGATGAAGATTTGCAGATGTTCAAAGAACAGTTGAAGCAAACATTTGATGTGAATGATTTAGGAATTTTGCATTATTATCTTGGGATTCAGTTTCTGTTTCAAGATGAGTGTATCTATATGACACAACAGAAGTACATTGAGAAACTTTTGGAGAGGTTTCCGATGGTTGATTCTAAACCTCTGCAAACACCTATGGATCATAACGCATCTTTACAGATGGTAGCAGATGCAGAGTCATTTGACGCTACTTTATATAGTCAAGCAGCTGGTTGTTTGATATATCTGTGTAATACACGTCTTGATATACACTTTGCAGTTTCTCAAATATCAAGGTTCATGCAAAATCCGACAGTGTTACATTGGAAAGGAGTAAAGTGGATCTTTTGGTATTTGAAGGGAACTTCAAATTTTGCTATGTTATTTTTGAAATCTACACATTTGTTACTAAAAGGATTTTCAAATTCTGATTGGGCAAGTGATAGAGACACAAGAAGAAGTACTAGTTGATTTTGTTTTTATCCTAGAGATTGTCTGATCTCATGGCTTTCAAAGAGACAACCCACTATTGCAACTTCATCGTGTGAAGCTAAATATCGTGTAGCATTTACAGCTACTCTAGAGTCAGTTTGGTTGCAGAAGATTTTCAGTTATCTTGATGTGAGAGTACATGAACCCATTTAGATATTTTCAGATAGCTAGAGTGCTATAGCTATAGCTAAGAATCTAGTGCATCATGCAAGGACAAAGCATATAGAGGTACACCACCACTGTATGCGAGAGTAGATAGCTAAGAAGCACATTGAGCTGGTTTATGTTCCTTCTAGTGAGAATGTTGGAGATATATTTACCAAAGCATTGACTAAAGATAGTCATGAGAAGATTTGCAGGTTACTGAAGCTTGTACCAATGTGACATTGAAGGAGGGATTGTTGGAGTCAATATCATATGGTCCAAGAGTATGGACTTTCTATCCTCTCAAAGGAACCCAAGTGGGTGCATTTACAAAACTACGCTATATTGTTTATATACCTTCTACAAGAAAATGTCATTGGCAGCATGACTATAATAAAACACTTTCATCGCACCCATGCGGGTTCAAATCCCCTATCTGACAGTGCGATGCAAAATTTTTGAAAAGCATACGTTCGGATAAAACTCATGGACGTCGAATTCAAATCATGATAGTTTTCTTTTGGCTATTCATGATCACGTAGCTTTCTTGATATGAGTTTTTTGGTGTAGCTTTTCAAGGGAGTTCACAACCTATATAAAGAAGCATAAGCTCATTGTTGAAATATCACTAATCAAGCAAAGAGGAGGTAATCAGGCTATCTGTTGATGTTCTGAAGCTTTGGAGGTGGAGGTTTGGTGAAGGAGAGGCTACTCTCTTGGAGCAAGAAGTCTTCTACAAGGTGGTGGTAACTATCTTTTGTGAGTTAACCTTATATTTTGTTTTTAGGGTTTCTCTACCCTAATCCCAAAATTAGGTTTGGTTGATTTACAATTTTGTTACACTATTTTGTGAGAATAAGGTTAGCTTCGTTGCTCATTCACTTCACACACTTAGTTTATTTCAACATAATCTAAATTTTGTATCATCATCTTCTTGGATATTCTTCCATTAGTGAGTGCACCACTTTATATGGTTGAGTAGTACTCCCATGTTGTAATTTGGACATCTATGTTTTAGTGACTAAGCATCCAACTTATGTTCTCTATCCTTGTCTCAAGAGCTCTTTCTTTCTATCTCTCACCTATCATGTTAATTAATTAAGTGTGTATGCTCAAAAGGTTTTAGTTTGGAACGATCCTGGGGCCCCAAATTCCAACACATGACATAGCATACCAGACACAATGATCTTCTCATTGTTACTTATGACAAAACAAACTTGATAACCGAGCCAATCTTGGCTAGTGTTGACATTGATAACTTGAGCATCTTGAATTGCACATGAATTTCATATGACATTTCATGTGAATCTTGAATTGAACATGCATAATCTGTTGGAGTTTGAGGTATGTGGAAGCATATGAACAACACAAGGAAAAAGAAGAAGCTTGGAGCACACCACACAATACTGAATGTATTACCAAGAGAATGTACAAAGATAAGTGACCCATTAGGGTTATAGGCATATATACAAGCCCAGGGAAAAAAAACTCCAAAAGAGGGAAAAAAGTGCCCCGATGTTCCTAGTGTGTTTTCACACATCATTACCTAAATATATCAACAAATCCCCCCTGGGAGTGATGCGGTGAACAAGAAACTGGCACTCATGTATAAGGAAGTGCCAAGCTATGTGGAAACAATCCACAAAAGGAAGTAAGCTCGAAGCTTCGCAGAAAGCTTCAAACTTCTCCCTAGGCATAGCCTGTGTGAAAAGGTCTACAATGTTCTAATTGTGTGGGGACATATGCCAAACTGATCTCTCTAGCAGAGAACATCTCCCTGACATAATGATAGTGCACCTCAATGTGCTTAGTGTGAGCATGGAACACATGGTTCCTCACAATTTCCAATGTGCTCTGACTATCAATGAAGATGGTGGTGGTAGAAGAGTGACTAACACCTAAATAAGTCATGAGGCAACTAAGCCACACACAGTCAACAATCACCGTGAAAGCTTCCCTATACTCAGCCTCACAACTAGAAGTGGCCACAATAGGTAGCTTCTTGCTCAACCAACATATGCATGAGCTACCAAGCATGAAGCAAAAACCACTCGTGGACACACGAGTTTCATAACAACTAGCCCAATCAGAGCCAGAAAAAGCATGCAAATTTGGCAGTAGTGATTCCCCCTTGGGATAAAACAATACAAGTAGCTGGGTACCACTCAAGGAGCGAAAGATGTGCTTAACCACCTGCCAATGCTTGACACTTAGGCAAAGTATAAACCTCCTCATCTGTGAGACAACAAAATGAATATCTTGCCGAGTAATGCATAAGTAAATCAAGCATCCAATAGCCTGATGATAGAGAACAACATCAAATGCATCTCCAACATCATGAAGACTCAACCATAAACTGGTCTCCATAGGAGTGGCAATACATTTGTAGTATTCAAGGCCAAAATGCTACAATAATGTGTCAATATATCATGTTTGACACAAAGCTATTCTGCCATCAACTTGCATAAATGAAATGCATGAATAACGATGTAAATGCCCCAAATTTGACATCTCAAATGAGGTGGAAAACAACTGCTTCTCAATAGGATCACTGAGTAGTATGTCATCAACATAGACAAAAATGACCAGAAGCACATCATTTGCACTCTTAACATATAAGGTGCTCTTAGTAGGACTGTTCTCAAAATCGTATGCAATCAAGTAGGCATGTATCTTTTCATACCAAGCACATGGTGCTTGTTTCAAACCATATAATGCCTTTTTCAACGTGCACACTTTGTTTTCATGCCTTTTCTACACAAAACCACGAGGCAAAAAACCATACACTTATTCATGCAATCACCATTAAAAAATGCATTTCTAATGTCCAATTGATGTACATTCCAACCTTGATGAGCGGCAAGTGCATAAATGCTACAAACAATAGTCATTTGACATGTAGGAACAAAGGTCTCATCATAATCAATGTCTCTTTCTTTAGCATAACCTTTTGCAACAAGCCTAGCCTTATACTTGTCAACTGTTCCATCAAGCTTACACTTCAGCTTGTATACCCACTTAGTGCCAATGGACTTCTTGCCAGGAGGCAAGTCACATAAAGACAAGGTACCATTCTTCATAATAGCATCATATTCTGATTGCATAACAGCAATCCAATTTTTTGAATTTTGTGCTTCATCAAACAAAATAGGCTCATTCTCATCACAAAGTCTAGAGGCAGCCATAACATAGCAATCTCATGCAAAAGAAGCACTATGAGAGTCTGAATGAGTATGATATGATAGATGTGCATCTAATTTGCTATCTAGCAAAGTTTGCACCACTCGTTTAGGCATAATTTTTGCCTCCTCTATATCAGTTCTCTCATCAATAAGTGCGTCATGTAAATCTGCATCACAAATGGAATGATTTGCATCATCACGTGAAACTGTAATGGCTAAGAAATTGCCTCATTTGGACCAACACTAAATTGTCCACCTGTAAAAAGAGGTAGCAAATGTCATACACATCTTCGGAGCTAACTGATGTCTCCTTAGTACATGAAATTAATGATGGAATAGCATCTTCCACTAAAACAACATCATAGCTAACCAAAAGGCATTTAGTCTGTGGATGATACAGATGATAGCCTTTGCTTTGAGAACTGTACCCAAACAAAATACATTTCACTACCCTATCATCCAATTTCTTGTGTTGTTGTTTAGGCACTATGCATATGCGAGACAACCAAAGACACAGATGTGAGCAATAGATGGCTTGCAACCATGCTAAGCCTCATATGGAGTGATAGACATCAATTTAGTGGGACACCTATTAAGTACATATGTGGCATGCATAACAACATTAAGCCAGAAACTATGTGGTCAAGCCTGACGCTTGACCATACACCTTGCCACCTCCATGAGAGACCTGTTCTTCCATTCAACACCTCCATTCTGTTGAGGTGTATATTACATTGCACACTGATGTTTTATCCCACATTCAACCGGAAATGCATTAAAATCAAAAGACATATATTCCACCCCTAGATCAGAATGGAGGGTGCCCATTTTACATGCTGATAGATTTTCAACCAAAACTAGAAACTTTTTGAAGCACATAAACACTTCGGACTTCGGTTTCAATGGATACACCCATACATGCTTAGAAAAAACATCAATAAAAGTCACAAAGTAAAGGTATTACCCAAAGGAGGGTGTCTACATAGGACCACATACATGAATGTGAACAAGCTGCAATTTTTGAGTAGCTTGAAGTGAACCATCTTTTGGGAACGAGGGGCACTACATTTTGCCCAAAATATAGCCTTCACAAACATATTTACTAGGTGCCTTAAGTTTGGGTAGAGAGGACACCAATTTTTATTTTTGCAAGCGTAGCATACTAGCAAAATTTAGATAACCAAAGCATGCATGCCACAACTTTGCATCTGACATAGCTTGAGAATCATGCACTACACATGATGAATCATTCACAGATTTTTCATAGTCTATGAGCTTATACATCCCATGACATAAAATGCCAGAAGTGATAATGACATCGCGATTTAGTAGATCATGAAGTGTACATATGTCATCAACAAATTTCACAACCAAGCTAATTTTGGCTAATGTTAAAACTGATAATAGATTTTTTTTGATCCTTGGCACAAATAAAGCATCTAAAAATGTAAAAGAACTACCATCAGCTATAGTCACAATGATCTTACCATCTCCCATGATAGGATAAGAGGAGTTGTTGGTGGATGTGATAGTATTCCATGTAGGGGTAGACTCAAGTGAAGTGAAGAAACTATGCTACGAGGTAATATGTTTGGTTGCCCCACTATCAAAGTACTAAACATCTGATTCTATTGTAGACATATAATGTTCATGAGAAGATGGGTCATAACTGCAAACAATAGTAAATATCCATTCTTCATTCTGCACAAGATTAACGAACTCTATTTTGGGTATAAAGGCCTCTACAACAACCATTCCAGCCTCTTTCTTTGCCTCTTTTGCAACCAGTTTTGGACAACTCTTTATGAGATGATAATTTCCTTTATAGTATTTGCAAAACATTCTTGCTTTTCTATTTTCTTCTCATCTCCATCATCCTTCTTAGATTGTGCATAATTAATACATTTTTGCTTATTACTAGTTGAGCTCCATTTACCTTTGCCCTTCTGACTAGCCAAGGAAGCTTGATCTACAATACACACAATGGACCTGTTCTGCCTAGGCTGATCTTCCTACAATCGAACAGAGAATAACTCCTCAAATGTTAAGGCATTTGGATTGCCTTTCATCATCAATCAAAGAGTAGAAGCAAAACTTTGATATGAATCTGGAAGACCATTCATAACAGTTTGTATAAGTGAACTATCCAAGTCTCTTACCCCACCATGCCTCATATGGTGTCATACCCTACAAAGCTTTACATGGTAACCTATTGACCAAATATGTAGCTGTATTTATAGCCTCAACCCACAAATAATTGGGACAATTTTGCTCCTTCATAATGGATCTTGCAAACTCAACAAGAGTTCTATTCCTCCTTTTTGCTACGCCATTTTGTTGAGGAGAGTACCTGCACGTAACTTCCCTTTTTATACCTGCATTCCATAAGTAACCACTGAATTCATTAGAAAAATACTCTCATTTCACAAAAGATTTAACACAGAAGGAGAACACTCAGAAATATCGGGCGCAACTTTTCTTCTATTCAGAAAACTTTTACATCTGGATGAGAGAGAGATCTTCTTCACTTCTAAAGTATCTAATTACTTCTAATTCTTATAAATTCTTGTTCTCTCATACTCTCTCATATTTGGCCCGACATTTTTACTTATATATATAGGCAAATATGTACAAGCTCATAACCAAACAAAAGGTATAAGTGAGCTAACTCTAAATTAATGTACATATATATACAAGTCTTCATCTTCTGAACATGTACTTTCTTCATGCTTCATAAATTGATCTTTTCTTCAATCCTTGACTTAAATCCTTCATCAAAAATATATATGTACATTAATTTAGAGTTAGCTCACTTATACCTTTTGTTTGGTTATGAGCTTGTACATATTTGCCTATATATACAAGTGAAAATGTTGGGGCAAATATGAGAGAGTATGAGAGAACAAGAATTTAGAAGAATTAGAAGCAATTAGATACTTTAGAGGTGAATAAGATCTCTCTCTCATCCAGATGTAAAAGTTTTCTGAATAGAAGAAAAGTTGCACCCGATATTTCTGAGTGTTCTCCTTCTGTGTTAAATCTTTTGTGAAATGCTTTTGTACAAGTCTAAGTCTATAGTTGATTGACTTCTGTACAAAGTTTTAGCTTCTAATTATGATCAGGCTGAGAGAATTAAGTGTAGGAACATTTACATGTGTAAATGTGAAGAAGTGAAGTTGCAGGAGGTGCAAAATTTGATGCTAATGTTTTGGTCAGTTCTCCTTCCACAGTGTAAAGTTTTGAGCAATTTGCACTCATTCTTTAGGTTCGGAGGTAAGCTACCTATGGCTAAAAGCATTTGAATAAATGGGTTATAGTTTGGGAGAACTATGTGTTTAAAGTTACAAGTGTCAAAGTTGATTGTAAAGAAGTATAGTTTTAGGTGAATTGTTAAGATCATTTCTCAAGATTTACTCAGTCTTTTGGAATGATTTAACTTGGAGAAGGTGCAAAAACTATAGGTGACACCTTATGCAAAGTTTTATAAAAAACTTTACACATTTGATCAGTCAATGAGTGAGATATATGCAACAAACTTTCTGAGTAGTTACTCTCTTCACAGTTTGTTCAAGATTTTGGTAATTGAGCATTGATCCTCCAAATTGGTAAAGGTTTTGATTTATTCTTGATATAGAGGTGCTCTAACTTCAAGGATAGTTTGTTCTTTTGGATATTAACACTCTCCAGCAGACACACAAGAATAAGGAGCACATAGGGAGCTCCAAGAAGTGTATGTCAAATTTTCAGAAGAAAATTTTTAGACTCTGTTTGAGCCTTCAAATAAGTCCTAGAACCTAATTTTAAACTAGGCGGGTCATTAGGTCTGGACAGGGCCAAAACTAGTCCAAAAACTATAAAAAGAGCTAGAGAGCTCATTTTTGAGGTTAGCTTGTTAGAGAATGGAGCTTTTGTAAGAGAACTCGTGTAATCAAAGTCCTTCCATTGTTCCTCTCTTTGATCTTGCCTTGTGTGCGTGTGTGTGCATGTTTGTGTGCTTTCACTCACGCACTTATGCCTTCACTTTCTCATGGTCTTCATACTGGTCCTCATGTCTCTGCGGATTGACAAGTAAAGGAGGTGGTGCTTACGCTTGAGCTACACCAAATTTTTGCGCCGTTGTCGAGGAGAGAGCTTCGAGGACAAGCATTGTGATGGTAAGATCGTAGATTTGTGACGTTGGAAGGTAAACAAACTGTCATTTCTGTTCATTTTCTGATTTTTCTTCTTCATCTTCATCATCATCAACATCACCATCTTCATCCATCTTCTTCTTCATAGAAATTTCCTGTTTTTTAGTGCATTTTCACCATTTTCATACCATTTTTCATGTATTATTGTGTGAGGAGGAGTTAGGAAGTGGAAGGGAGAGCAAGCGCTTGTGTTTTTTCACGATTTTCTGCACATACGGAGCTCCTCATTGCTCGATGCTCAGAAATTTGATTTTCCTGCCAAAAAACACGATTCTGACTGAAAATCGCGATTTTCATAAAATTCAAATTTTTCAAAAAAATGCGATTTTCTATTTCCTGCCTAATAGCTTTCTAAAGAGAACACGATTTTGAGGTCATTCTTAGAATCACGATTCTCTGGTTGTGCTCAAAATTACGATTCTTTACGATTCTCAAACACACGATTTTGACCAAAAACACAATTTTGACCAAAAACACGATTTTGGGAAAAACACGGTTTTGGGAAGAACCTGATTTTGCGAAAAACACGATTTTCAGTTGGATCAAAATTGCAATTTTCATAAATCACGATTTTCATCCAAAATCGCATTTTCACGATTTTTAGAAAACACAATTTTCACTAAGATACAAAATCGCGATTTTCAAAACACGATTTTCAACACACGATTTTCAATCAAAATCGCGATTTTTTGGTCATTCTCAAAATCGTGATTTTCAGGATAAAAACACGATTTTGACCGAACACGATTTTCAATCAAAATTGCGATTTTCTGGTCATTCTCAAAATCGTGATTTTCAGGATAAGAAGACGATTTAACCAAACACGATTTTCAGTCAAAATCGTGATTTTCTGATCATTCTCAAAATTGCGATTTTCAGCCCGAAAACATGATTTTCTGTTAGAATCGCGTTTTTTCATGATTCTCACTCAAAATCGCATTTTTTCAAGATTCTCACCTAAAATCGCATTTTTCACGACTTTCAGCCAAAATCGCATTTTTCACGATTTTCATTCAAAATTGCATTTTTGGGGATTACTCAAAATCGCGATTTTCATGATTTCACAAAATCGTGAATTTTACGGTTGCTCAGCATCGCGATTTTCATGATCCCTCAAAATCACGATTTTCATAAGAGCTTAGCATCGCGATTTCTAGACCCCCAAAATCGCGATTTTCGCACAAAATCATGATTTTTACAAAAGGGCCTGTTTCCCTGTTTTGATCTCCAAGAGCCTGATTTGACATAACTTTTTCATCAAAAGTCCATTTTTTGAGCTCTATAGCTTGTTGGAAAGCTCGTTTCGAATCCCACACAGCCTCAACTGTTTTATAAGAATAATGTGTTGATTTTCAGATAGACTAATTTGAAGTTGACCCTCAGGTAGGACTAGGAGACCAAGGGGACCCCAAAGGATTTTGAACCATACCAAGGGGAAAATTTGGACCCTTAACCAGAGCTTATGAACTTGAGATCTGGTAGTCACCTAGACAAGGATAGACAAAGTAATAGATCTTCTGAGGCTAGCGTCAACCATACAACTAAGTCTTGGGCACAACAACTAAGTGGTTACCCTTACGTACTAAGCTCCGACACAAGTGACTCAAAAATGTCTTTTAGCATGGGGAAACCTGTAAGGGGCTCAGGCACTGCCTATCTCCAAACACCAGAAGGTCCCTATAAGACACAATTGGAATATATTCGGACCAATTGATTAGGTGCTCGCATCTATGAGGATGGCCTAAGGTGATTAGTGGTCCAACTCAAAAATCCAGATCAACCCTTTGGACTTGAATACCCTGTAGTCAAGTTCGAAGAGGGTTCATACATTGATAAGGAAGGAACAATGTATGTGGTTACTAACTTACCAAATAGGACAGATGAGTTTGGAAACATTATTCCTGAGAATGAGGTAGGAGGCCTAGAACAAGGAAATGTAGGACAAGAACCCAAGACTCCTAGAAGTAAGTCAATTTTGACCAGAGTGATCACCCCAGATTGGATCCCTCAAGACAACAAAAGCATAGAATTATTCTTGAATAGAGAAACGAAGGAAGCCTTTTGGAGATTCAAGCTAGATCAACCTAGCCAATTGGGCATAGCCATAATCTACAAGTTCAAAGATCCCGAGACACCAGGCAAGGTTGTCTATCTAGATAACTCATCAGAGAAAATGTTCTTGGTAACAGAGCATGATAGGCATGCATACACTTGGCAAGGTGAATCAATTTTCCCTCCATCAAGATCCAATGTTTCCCATGGCCTCCAAGGTGTAGGATCATCCCAAGCTCATGAAGCCGAGAGGGAAAGAACTAGAGAGAGACCTGAGGTAAGCTTTACACACAATGTGGGTAGAGACAGATCAAGATTTGAAGGTGAAAGACCTAACACAGAGAGACATCGAGCACATAGGCATCAACGAGATGAACATGATTTTCCATTACCTAGACCTTGAGAAAACCAAAGAACCGTTAGACCCACTCAAGTGATCAAGGCAATGAAGAATTGTTTTGACGGGATAGGAGATCCTTATGATCATGTGGCCGAGTTCAAACAAGTGTTCAGAGCTGAACATGTTGAGGATTTGTTCACCCTGTAGGAGGCATTTGGTTTGACTCTTAAGGGCACTGCCTTAGCTTGCTTTCAACCCCTAAACAGTCGCAACTATCAAGATATAGGCCAACTGCTAGAGGAATTCATTGTAGAATTTTCCAAGAGTGGCATCAGGCATAATACATCATCCTTGATCCACAGCTTCAAGCAGACACCCCAAGAAACAGTGCGACTAGCGGGAGGAAGGTTTAGACAGTACTTAGAAAGATGCCCTATTCTAGAATTACCCACATCGGCCAAACAAGTGGCATTGTTTTTAGATGGCTTACTAAGCACAAAGTTAAGATCATATGTGTACTTGAAAGAGCCTAGATCCATAGAGTGTGTGCGCATGTGCATAGACATAGAAGACAACTTGGGTGAGGAGTTAGGACTGTCCAAACTCTACAAGGATTGAGACAGTTCTACTAGTCATACCTCAAAGACTCCCACAGAGATAGATGAGATAGCTGAGCAAGTTGACAAGGAGCTAGGAGTCCAAAATAGACAAACACAAAGAGTCACCTCATTGAATCGATGTTATACTTGCGGAGGAGACCACATGGTTAATGTTTGCCCAATGTTGGTTCAACCCCAAAGAGACCCTAATGCTCCATATTGCACTATTGAAAGGAAATACACAAACCACACGGCTCAAGATTGTCCCTACAACAGGGAGGCTGTTAGATAGAACTATCAGCAACCTTACCCACAAGGTAGGTATCAGAACCAATACCAACAGCCATACTATAGACCACAACAACAATATTAGACACCATATAGGCCACAACCAGCCTTGGGAAACCAACCACCAGCTCTTGCCAATGTGATTCCAGTCAAGTATGCAGTGGTAGAAGAGAACCTTAATAGAGCATTGGTGCCACTAACCCCATTGGTATCAGAAAGTGACTCTCATGCTCATAGTTCAAACTACTCCCATGAAGGTAGTCCACATGCTTATTACATAGAGTCACCTGAGCATAGTGAGACTTATCTATATCAGTATGAGACACCACCTATGGAAACAAATTGGGAGCCTCATTACTCTAATGTCATGTACACAAATCCTAACCCTAGGCCCCAATTGAGACAAATGAGACCACAAGCCCCTAGAGGACCATGCTTTAGATGTTAGGGTGACCATTTCATTGGTGAATGTCCCCACTCACCAACTCTGGGACAAGGACAGAACATCACAATACAAGGCTTTTGTCCTGAGTGCCGCAAAGACCATCTCCCTAGAGATTGACCAAGAAACCCCTCTAGTGCGCCCAAGGTTACACCGATTAATGTTGTAGGCTTAGTTGTGGATTCAAGTGCTAGTAGCAATAATGTGGCTCCTCTACAAGCTGTTACTAGAGCACAAGCCTTAAAACAGGAGAAACCAGCTGAAAAATCAGAGTCAAGTGAATAAGGAGAGGCTAGTAAGAGGAAAACAAGGACATGGAAAGATACCAGGGAGAAGGCCAATCGCAAGTAAAGTAAAAAATTATCAGAACTAGAAGAAAGCCTGAAAGAAGCGAAAACAAAGAAAGAAGACATTGCATCTCAAAGTCCCTCGCATGCCGAAACTCCATCCACACCACCTCATCCCACCCCACCACCCATTGTAAATAGACCACAACCAGGGTCCGTTCTTGTAGATCCAACCCCAAAAGACTTGGACATGATGTTCAAGGCCTACCAGGCTCGTCTTCAAGAAGGGCCAACAACTGCAAACCTAGACAAGAGTTACCCTAGAGTAGATTTAGAGATTGAACGGACAAAAATGTGCATGAAAATGGTAGAGCTAGCTGTGGCTATGCTTGAGACCAATCAATCATTCAATCAAACAAACTCAGTCAAACCGAATTTGCATTTCCAAGGCTTACTAGAAAGATTAGAGCAGTTGGTAAATAAGCTTCAATTTTCTTTACCTCCACAGGCTCAACCAATTGTTGAAAGAGAAAGCTCACCACCAATGAAGGCTTATGTTCCTAACTCCATGGATGCTGGAACACCTCTTTCAATTCAAGAGTACTCTCAAGAGTTCTTTCGGGAAATACAAGAAGAGAAATGGGCCAAGGAGAAGGGTAATCCCCCTCCTATTCATGAAATCGATGACCTTCATGACCAATTCCCCCAAGACATTCCATCTATTTACGGAGATCAAGCAGAACAACAAGAAGACAAGAGATTAGATTTTGAATCTAATACTTTAGAAGAACTGCCACAATTCACAGGCCCATGGGAATCTGAATCTCTTCAGATCAGAGCTCCCACAATACTGGTAAGAAACAAAGACTCAGTGGTTCCAAGGAACACTGATGTCATGAAGAACACTAAGGTCCAGTGTCATCTCACCGTAGAAGAGCTGCTAAAAGTAAAACCCCAACTATGGAATCATGTGAAGGATCAGGTCCCAGAACTTGATTCCAATATGCCAAAAGTAGGCTCTAAGAAAAAAGTACCAAGGATACCCATAAACAAAATAGGAGACATGAGTGAAGGTGAGGAAGGTAATACTTATCTTCTGATCACCTACCAGGGTTACACAACCAAAGCGATCATAGATTCAGATGATGGTGTTGCTATTGCGACCACCTCCTTGTGGAAGCGATGGGGCAAAGCCACATTGAGACCAACTAGAATGAAGCATCAAATGGCTGATGGCCATGTTGAAAGACCTCTAGGATTGCTTGAAGGGATAACTCTAACCACTTGTGGGGTAGATTTTGAGCACACCTTTGCTATTGTGACTTTGAGAAAAATAATGTCTATGAGATGATCCTAGGAAGACCCTTCCTACGACAACTACAAATAGTACAGGATTGGGGAACCAACTCTTTGTACTTGCAACACTTAGGGGTCACCACCAAGGTCAATTTAAAGGATTATACATTTAGAGACGTACCACCCCTACAGTGGAATCCTATCCACAAAGCGAAAGAAGATTCAATCTTTGTGCATTCTGGAAGTTCTTCTGACCCATCCTGGATGCATGAAGATACTCACTTGTGGATGTGCAAAGTTGCAGAGGAAGAGGAAAAGCGCCTAAAAGCGAGAGAAGAAGGAACTTCTCAAGGAGAAAGGCCAGTTAAAGACCCAGCCTACACACCGATGATCTTTCCAGATGAGGAATTCGAGCCTCATGGCTGGGCAAAAATCTTAGCCACCATGGACATTGCTGTCAATGAAGAACAGTGGACACGTCATTGTGATGAGGAGGGCTATGATATTTCAGTGTTCATGTGTCAGCCCTTCCTAGAAGAATGTGACCCTAGTGAATTCATAGAAGAAGAAGAGAACAATGACGATCTAGAGTCCATTGTGATGGATAGTTACTTTAACTCAGAGGAGCATTATCTAGAAGACATAGGAGTATTTACCCAAAAAGAAGAAGAACCTCTCACAAGTATCAAAAGTGTAAATTCAAAGGAGGGAAGTGAGTGTAGTCAAAAGAAAAAGAAGAGAAAAACAGTGAAACAAGAAGAGGAGGAATCTTTGTTTGAAGTACCAGAAAACTTCAAGAAATATGAAGTTGAAGATCGGAAATTTTGGTACGAATGCCTAAGAGGGAGGCCATCATAGGAGAATCATGATAATAAAGAAAAGACCAAAAAGATTGTTGTGACCATTGAGGAAAACAAAGAGAGATGTACGTACATAGGAGAAGACCTAAGTGCAGAAGAAGAAATGGAGCTCGTAGCTCTACTAAGGGAATATAGGGACGTGTTTATGTGGCACTATAGAGACTTAAAGGGGGTAGATCCGAGAATATGCTCTCATATGATTCCCATGACTACTGATGCCAAGCCCACCAAACAGAAGCCCTACACATATAATGACACTTATGCAGCTAAAATAAAAGAAGAAATTGATAGATTGATTGAAGCTTGATTCATCTATGAGATTGAGCATACTGAATGGGTGTCCCCCATTGTGATGGTGCCCAAGAAGAATGGAAAGTTGCGAGTGTGTATCAACCCTAAAAAAGTTAATGCAGCTACGATCAAAGATAGCTATCCACTTCCAATCACCGAACACTTATTGGAGCATGTTGCAGGCAAGGAAGTTTATAGCTTCCTTGATGGATTTTCCAGGCTACAACCAAGTAGCCATAGCCCCAGAAGATCAACACAAAACGGCTTTTGCCACAGAGCGGGGAATCTTTGCATTTTGTGTGATGCCATTTGTGCTCACAAATGCTCCTGCAACATTCCAAAGGCTGTCATGTCTTCAAAGAGTTCTTGCGAAAGAGCTTAGAAGTATATGTGGATGACCTATGTGCTCATTCCCAAGAAAGAAGATATCACATCGCTAAGCTCACACAGATCTTCAACAAATGCAGAGAATATCAAGTGTGTTTGAACCCAGAAAAGTGTGTGTTCATGGTACGACAAGGTAAAATCTTGGGTCACCTCATTTCTAAAAACGGTATATCAATAGATGAGGACAAAGTAAGAGCTATAGTGGAGTTGCCGAAGCCAAGGAACGTTAAAGAGGTACAAGCCCTTATGGGCCATTGTGGATATTACCGTAGGTTTATCCACATGTATGCAATCATAGCTAAACCTCTTTATGCCTTGTTGACAAATTTTGAGTGGAACGATGAGTGTGAAAATTCCTTCAATGAGCTGAAGAGACGTTTGTGCATAGCACCAATATGAAAACTCTTGATTGGAATAAACCATTCCATGTCCATGTAGATGCATCCAATCATGCAATAGGATATGTGCTAGCACAACCCACAGGTGAAGGAAATCTAGATCTACCTATAGCTTATGCTAGCTGACAGCTAACTGCAGCTGAACGAAACTATACCACCACTGAGCGAGAGGGCTTAGGCATGGTATATGCTGTGAAGAAGTTTAGACACTACCTATTGGCCAACAAGTTTAAGTTTCTCATTGATCATCAAGCTTTATTATATTTGGTCAATAAACCTTGCAATGCAGGACGCTTAGTGAGATGGTTCCTCTTACTAATGGAATATGACTTTGAAGTTGTTGTTAGGAAAGGTCGAACCCACCTCAGGGAAGATCACCTTTCCTAAATGGACAAATAAGTTGGTACCAGTCCTAACCTTTGGACCCACAAATAAGAATGTGAAAACATCACAAGAAGAAATTGTAAAATCACAAAAATATCACATATTGGCAGGAAGCATGTACAAACAAGATATTGAGGGTGTATTATCTTGTTGTGTTGAGGACGATGAACATAGTAGTTGGTTGCAACAAGCTCATGAAGGATTGCTAGGAAATCACTATTCTAAACAACAAACATTGCAGAATCTGAAGCATTTAGGAGTGTATTGGCCTAGCATGGACAAATAAATACATGAGTGGATTAAGAATTGTCCAGTGTGCCAGGAAAAATCCCCAGTGGAGCATGCCACTCTTTGTCACGTGTCATTAATTCCAGATTGGGATGCTCCATTGGTAGAATTTATGAGATCGGGAACACTACCTAGTGAGGCTAGTCTAGCAAGAAGACAAAGCATGGAGCAAGAGGCTAAGGACTATGCCTTAGTAGGCGAAAACCTATACCAAAGAGGAAGAGATGGCTATCTAAGATTGTGCGTTCATGAATCAGACTACTTGAAGGTCTTAGAAACTACACATAGCGGTGTTGCGGGTGGACACTTTGGGCCTGGGAGCAACTGCTAGCTTCGAATTGCTTCCTAGGTATTGATGTTGCCCCCAGGATGTCCTCTAGCTCTTCTAAAGATGATGTTCAGAGTAGTCATGCCAAGTACTCATAACCCATAGTGAATGATGGGTAAATGTGTTAGTGCATGGGTTGAAAAAAGTATGTGCCTTGTGCACGGCCCTGTAATGTAGCCCTATGCATGCTTACTTGGAAAATGCATTGGAAGAAGTATGGTGCAAAAATTTGGGGTCTTGAGCTAAGTGCTCAAGGGTATGCTGATGAAGAGGTTTCCTACTCTATCATGGTTATGGTGTTTCCAGAGTAAAGATACTTACCATGGAGAAGGTCGACCGATGTTCATCTCTTCGTGTTGTACACTCGGCCTTTGGGATGGAACATTGTTGATGAATGTCCATGTTGATGGTCCACTGATGAGATCTTTTGAGTGGTTGATCCTCTCTCCTCTTTTCAAAGCAACATTTTCCAAATACTGAGAATTGAGTTTCTTTATATTCAAAGATTTGCAGGGTACCAGAACTACCCCTTGCAGATATCTCCCTGGATGCTCTCGTACATGCAGTAGTTAAGCATCACTCAAGTTGCGGACCTTCAAGCTCTTCACTCCTACCATAGTAAGAGGAAACCATAGTTGTGGATGCCATGTTTATGCCAAGTTCTTGACATCTACCAGATAAGGCAACAACTCTATCATCTACTAGCCGAGACCCACTTCTATCCAAACTGATAAATGCTCAGTAATCAACAGTTCCACCTGCCACTAAGCATGACTCATTCATGTTTCACGAGCCAAACCTAGGAACAAGTTCTTCCTCTCTCTCTTCTTCCCCTTTTTTTTTCGGAAAAAGATATCGCAAAACAAGAACACAAAAGTTAGTATCAATAGAAATATTTGACATATGTCATTGTGCTCTTGTGCTTGGGATTCTCAAGTGTGTCTATGCATGGCCGTGTAATGTGGCCCTATATTAATGCATACTTTGGAAATGCATGACCTGAATGGTGCAAAAGACAGGGTTGTGCACGTAGCACATGGTTGTCGCTCGTTCGAGGATTTTGATGTTATTTGTGGAGGTTGATGCCGACCTTGGTGGAGGTATCCATTGAGTCTCGAACTGATGTAATCCTCCTTATTGGAGTCCATTTTAGAACATCATTTGGCACTATAGAGGTCACTTCAGGCGTCTTCCTCTTTGGATGCTTTCTGAACTGTGGTACCCAGTGTGGTTGGCGCTTTGGTTCGGTGGAGGCTACTTGTACTTTTGGCTTCCAAACCCATATCCTTTTTGCATGTCTTCCTACTAATGTTGAAGAGCTGATTTGATCTTCCTTTGGTCTCTGTACATGGTTCTTACCCTTTTCTCTTTTTGGCTTCTTTGTTGAGACCTTTCGCATGTGGGAGAACATAGGTTGTTGTGGATGTAAGAGCTTCTTAGGTACCCACATCTGTAATTGCCCTTGTTGAGCTGCAGCTAACTTCTTAGGCACCCAAACTTTTGGATACCTTGTGATTGAGCTTGTCCGAGCTGCTTCCTTTGTCTTCTGGCCTGGTTGGCTTGCCTGGATGGGATTTGTGGGGGCAAGGCTGGTGGTTGCTCTCCTTTGCGTACCCTGATCTGCTTCATGCTCGGAACTGCTTTCTTATCGAATGGTGTCTTTCTATTTGATGTAACAGTTGTCGTGAACGGTTGTGTTCGCTAGTGTGGTGGACTCACTACTGTGGCTACTTGATTCTTTGGAGAAGAAGAAAGATCCACCGGCCTTCGAACCTGGTCTTCCATGATTGACTCCTTTTGCATCATAGAGCTTTTGACACATACAACATCTTTGTTCATATGATTAGTCTCGGAAGAACTAAGAGAGTGTGTGGTGCCATGATCTAGGAGCATGTAGTTCTCTAATTCTAATGTAATGCATTGTTCATGTACCCAAACTTGAAGAATTTGACTTCTTAGGTTTAAGTTAACTGCATGGTCATAGATCCAATCTTGACCCAAGACAAGTGGTTCTGTAAGGTTCTCATCTTGACATACTAGCGCTTTGACTTTCATTGGAACATCTTGAAGGTAGATGGGAAGTTCCACCTCGCCCAAACAAGGGGTTTCCACACCTCCCAATCCTATGAGATAAGCTTCTATGGGATTGATGTTCAATTGCAAGTCTTGGCAGTAGGAAAGTCTAACTGCACTACTTGCTGCACCTGAGTCAATCAATGCTTTCACCATCCTTGCACCCTTTCCTTGTCCTATCTCTATGGTCACAAAGGGTCTTCGGTCAATGACTTGAGAAGTCACTATGCCTAACTTTTGGCACATATCCATGTGATATTTTGGAGCTTTTGAGTTGACAGCTAGGCCTAGTCGCCTTAACTTATTTCGCCTTATGCGCTCTCTAGCCTTTGCTTGTGCTTCTTCTCTCACTCTTAACTCTTCTTCTTTTCGCTTCTTAGCAGTGTTGAGTTTCATTAGCATATCCTCAGTAAGAGCTTCTTGATATAGCTTGACTCTACAACCACTAATATAGTTTGGCAAGATATCTCCTTCTAGAGTGGCCAACTGAACTGCACCACTAGTGGAAATTCTATTAATGATCATGGGTCCGTATCCTCTTTTTTCCAACTTACGGGCATGTTGTTTTAGTGTGTAAACCAACACTAGATCTCCCTCTTTCAATCCCTTATCCTTGATGTGTGCATCAAAGTATGCCTTTTGCCTCTTCTTTGCAGCGTAGATGCTTGCTGCCACTCGTAGCCTCGTCTCACCTAAGCATTCGAGATCAAAGATCCTAGAGGACAATTCATGCCCATTCCACTCATACTCTTGTGCTACTTTTAAGGCAGGGATTAAGAAATCTAATGGTAGCACAGCGTTCTGTCCGAAGACCATCTGAAATGGGGTGGCGTTGAGTACCGTTTTGTAGGCAACTCGATAAGCCCAAACAGCATGATGAAGTTGTTTGTCCCAATCAGAGCGTTTATTATTTACCAGTTTTGTCAATACGTTACAGAGGATCTTATTGGTGCTCTCGGCTTGTCCATTAGCTTGTGGGTGATAGGGAGCAGACTTCTTATGTATCACCAAGAATTCTTGGAGAAGATTTTCAATGACTTCATTCAAGAAGTGTGTGTCTCTATCGCTCACCAACTCTATTGGTAGTCCATATCTCGTGAACACATTCTCGAATAAGAACTTAGCCGTAGTCTGAGCATCATTCTTTGTTGTGGCTTTCACTTCTACCCACTTGGTAAGGTAATCTGTGGCTACAATAATATACTCTGCATGGGAGTTTCTAGCTGGGGGGTTGATAGGACCTACAAAGTCTATACCCCATTTCGAGAATGCACGTCCTCCCATCATTGGCCTCAAAGGCATTTCATCTTTTCTAACTGGATATTGTGCACGTTGGCATGTGTCACATTTCTTCACATAGGTATGAGCATCCATATGAAGAGTGGGCCACCAAAGTCCTGAGAATAGAATGGTCTTGATTACTCGCTCAGGGGCGAAGTGTCCACCTTCAACTGTTGTGTGCAGTTTCTAAGATTTTCAAATAGTCTGATTCATGAACGCACAGTCTTAAGTAACCATCTTTGCCTCTTCGGTATAAGTTGTCTCCTACTAAGGCATAGCCTTGAGCTTCTTGCTCCATGTTTCGTCTTCTTGCTAGACTAGCCTCTTTGGGTAATCTTCCCGATCTCATAAACTCTACCAATGGAGCACTCCAATCTGGAATTAATGATACTTGATAAAGGGTCGCATGCTCCACTGGTGGTCTCTTTCTGCACATTGGACAATTATTGATCCACTCATGTATTTCTTTGTCCATGCTAGGCCAATACACTCCTAAACGTTTCAAATTCTGCATTGTTCGTTGTTTAGAATAGTGATTTCCTAGCATTCCTTCATGGGCTTGTTGCAACCAACTACTATGTTCATCATCCTCCACACAACAAGCTAATACACCCTCAGTATCTTGTTTGTACATGCTTCCTGCCAATATGTGATATTTTTGTGATCTTACAATTTCTTCTTGTGATGTTTTCACATTCTTATTTGCAGGGCCGAAGGTTAGGACTGGTACCAACTTATTTGCCCATTTAGGAACAACTTCTAAATTGAATAGATAAGCATCTGGTAGGTCGTCAGACACTCCTTGCGGTGACTCTCCTGAAGTGATGCAAGAAAGGTGATCTGCCCTAAGATGGGTTCTACCTTTCCTGACAACAACTTCAAAGTCATATTCCATTAGTAAGAGGAACCATCTTACTAAGCGTCCAGTATTGCAAGGTTTATTGACCAAATATAACAAAGCTTGATGATCAGTGAAAAACTTGAATTTGTTGGCCAATAAATAGTGTATAAACTTCTTCAGAGCATATACCATGCCTAAGCCCTCTCGCTCAGTTGTGGTATAGTTCCGTTCAGCTGCAGTGAGCTGTCTACTATCATATGCTATGGGCAAATCTAAGTTTCCTTCATTGGTGGGTTGTGCAAGCACACATCCTATGGCATGATTGGATGCATCCACATGGACATGGAATGGTGTATTCCAATCAGGAGTGGTCAGTATTGGTGTTGTGCACAAACGTTTCTTCAGTTCATTGAAAGAATTCTCGCATTCGTCGTTCCACTCAAAATTAGACAACAAGGCATAAAGGGGTCTAGCTATGATCGCGTACATGTGGATAAACCTACGGTAATATCCACAATGGCCCATAAAGGCTTGTACCTCTTTAACATTCCTTGGCCTTGGTAGCTCCGCTATGGCTCGTACCTTATCTTCATCTGTTGAGATTCCATTCTTAGAAACGATATGACCTAAGATTTTACCTTGACGCACCATGAACACACACTTTTCTGGGTTCAGACACACTCGATATTCTCTACACTTGTTGAAGATTTGTCTGAGCTCAGGGATGTGAAACCTTCTTTCTTGGGAATGAGCACATAAATCATCCACATACACTTCTAAGCTCTTTCGCAAGAACTCTTTGAAGACATGACACATGAGCCTTTGGAATGTTGCAGGTGCATTGGTGAGCCCAAATGGCATCACACAAAATGCAAAGATTCCCCACTCTGTAGCAAAAGCTGTTTTGTGTTGATCTTCTGGGGCAATGGCTACTTGATTGTAACCTGAAAACCCATCAAGGAAGCTATAAACTTCCTTGCCTGCAACACGCTCCAAAAGGTGTTCCGTGATTGGAAGTGGATAACTATCTCTGATAGTAGCGGCATTAACTTTTTTAAGGTTAATACACACTCGCAACTTTCCGTTCTTCTTGGGCACCACTACAATGGGGGACACCCATTCAGTATGCTCAATCTCATAGATGAATCCAGCTTCAATCAACCTATCAATTTCTTCTTTTATTTTGGCTACATAGGTATCATTATATGTGTAGGGCTTCTGTTTGGTGGGCTTGGCATCAACAGTCATGGGGATAGTATGAGAGCAAATTCTTGGATCTACCCCTTTCAAGTCTCTATAGTGCCATGCAAACACATCCCTATATTCCCTTAATAGAGCTACGAGCTCCATTTCTTCTCTTTCAGTTAGGTCATCTCCTATATATGTGCATCTCTCTTCGTTCTCTTCAATGGTCACTACAATTTTCTTGGTCTTTTCTTTATTATCATATGATTCTCCTATGATGGCCTTTTTCTTAGGCATTCGTACCAAAATTTTGCGGTCGTCAACTTCATATTTCTTGAAATTTGCTGGTACTTCAAACAATGATTCCTCCTCTTCTTGTTTCACTGCTTTTCTTTTCTTTTTCTTTTGACTGCTCTCGCTTCCATCCTTTGAATTTACCGTTTTAATGCTTGTGAGAGGTTCTTCTTCTTTCTGGTTAAACACACCTACATCTTCTAAATAATGCTTCTCTGAGTTAAAGCAACTATCCATCACAATGGACTCTAGATCATCGTCATTCTCTTCTTCTTCTTCTATGACATCACTAGGGTCACATTCTTCTAGCAAGGGCTGACACATGAACACTGAGATATCATAACCCTCCTCATCACAATGAGGTGTCCATTGTTCTTCATTGACAGCAATGTCCATGGTGGCTAAGATTTCTGGCCAGCCATGAGGCTCAAATTCCTCATCTGGAAAGATCATCGGTGTATAAGCTGGGTCTTTAATTGGTCTATCTCCTGGTGCACCAGCACCTGAATCTATGATTGCTTTGGTTGTGTAACCTTGGTAGGTGATTGGAAGATAAGTATTACCTTCTTCACCCTCACACATGTCTCCTATTTTATCGAGAGGTACCTCTGGAACTTTTTGCTTAGAGCATGTTTTTGGCATGTTGGAATCAAGTTCTCAGACCTGATCCTTCACATGATTCCATAGCTCCGGTTTTGCTTTGAGCAGCTCTTCTACAGTGAGGTGACATTGAACCTTAGTGTTCTTCACGACATCAGTATTCCTTGGAACCACTGAGTCTTCATTTCTTACCAGTATTGTGGGAGCTCTAATCTGGAGAGATTCAGATTCCCATGGGCCTGGAAATTGAGGCAGTTCTTCTAGGGTATTAGATTCAAAATCTAATCTTTCATCTTCTTGTTGTTCTGCTTCATCTCCGTAAATAGATGGAATGTCTTGGGGAAATTGATCATGAAGATCATCAATTTCAGGAAGCGGAGGAGGATTACCCTCCTTGGCCCATTTCTCTTCTTGTATTTCCCGCAAGAACTCTTGAGAGTACTGTTGAATTGAAGGAGGTATTCCAACATCCGTGGAATTAGGAACATACGCTCCCATTGGTGGTGAGCTTCTTCTCTCAAGAACTGGTTGAGCCTGTGGAGGTAAAGAAACTTGTGGTTTGTTTACCAATTGCTCTAATCTTTCTAGTAAGCCCTGGAAATGCAAATCTGGTTTGACAAAGTTTGACTGATTGAACTTTTGACTAGTCTCAAGTATAGCTTGAGCTTGTTCTACCATTTTCATGCACATTTTCATCCGTTCAATCTCTAAATCTGCTCTAGGGTAACTCTTGTCTAGGTTTGCAACTGTAGGCCCTTCTTGAAGTCGAGCCTGGTAGGCCTTGAACATCATGTCCAAACCTTCTGGGGTTGGGTCTGCGAGAACAGAACCTGGTTGCGGTCTATTTACAATGGGTGGTGGGGTGGGATGAGGTGGAGTGGATGGAGTTTCGACATGCGAGGGGTTTTGAGTTGCAATGTCTTCTATTTTTGTTTTTGCGTCTTTCAAGCTTTCTTCTAGTTCCGATAACTTTTTATTCCACTTACGATTGGCCTTTTCTCTGGTATCCTTCCATGTTCTTGTTTTCCTCTTACTAGGCTCTCCTGATTCACTCGACTCCGATTGTTCTATTAGTTTATCTTGTTTTAATGCTTGTGCCCTAGTAACTGCCTGTACAGGTGCCACATTACTGCTACTTGAACTTGAATCCGCCACTAAGCCTACCACATTAATGGGTGTAATCTTGGGTGCACTGGAGGGGTTTCTTGGACAATCTCTGGGAAGATGGTCTTTGCCACATTCAGGACAAAAAGCTTGTATTGTGATAGCCTGACCTTGACTCGGAGATGGTGGGTGGGGACAATCACGAAGGAAATGGTCGCCTTGACATCTAAAACATGGTCCTCTAGGAGCTTGTGGTCTTACTTGTCTCAATTGGGGCCTAGGGTTAGCATTTGCATACATGACATTGGAATATTCATGCTCCCAATTTTGTTCCATAGGTTGTGCCTCATATTGATACGGGTAAATCTCACTATGTTCAGGTGACTCTGTGTAATAAGCATGTGGACTACCTTCATGGGAGTAGTCTGAACTATGAGCATGAGAGTCATTATCTGGTATCAATAGGGTTAGTGGGACCAATGCTCTATTTGGATTTTCCTCTCCCACGGCATACTTGACTGGAATCACGTTGGCAAGAGTTGGTGGTTGGTTTCCCAAGACTAGTTGTGGCCTATATTGTGCCTGATATTGCTGTTGTGGTCGATAATATGGCTGTTGGTATTGGTTCTGATATCTACCTTGTTGGAAAGGTTGCTGATAAGTTTGTCTAACAGCCTACCTATTGTAGGGACAATCTTGAGCCGTGTGGTTCGTGTATTTTCTCTCAATAGTGCAATATGGAGCATTCCTTTCTCTAATGTTTTGGTTTTGCATTGGGCATACATTAGCCATGTGGTCCCCTCCGCAGGTATAACATCGATTCAATGAGGTGACTCTTGGTATTTGTCTATTTTGAACTCCTAGCTTCTTGGCAACTTGCTCAGCTATCTCATCTATTTCCGTGGAGATTTTTGAAGTATGACTAGTAGAACTATCAGAATACTTATAGAGTTTGGACAATCCTAACTCCTCACCCAAGTTATCTTCTATGTCAATGCACGTCCGCACACACTCTTCTATGGATCTAGGCTCTTTCAAGTACACATATGATCTTAACTTTGTGCTCAGTAAGCCATCTAAGAACAAAGCCACTTGTTTGGCTGGTGTGGGTAACTCTGGAGTAGGGCATCTTTCTAGGTACTGTCTGAACCTTCTACCTGCTAGTCGCACTGTTTCTTGGGGTGTCTGCTTGAAACTGTGGATCAAGGATGATGTGTTATGCCTGATACCACTCTTGGAAAATTCTACAATGAATTCGTCTAGCAGCTGACCTATATCGCGATAGTTGCGACTACTCAATGATTGAAACCAAGCTAAGGCAGTGCCCTTAAGAGTCAAACCAAATGCCTCGTATTGGGTGAATAAATCCTCAACCTGTTCAACTCTTAACACTTGTTTGAACTCAGCCACATGATCATAAGGATCTCCTGACCCGTCAAAATAATTCTTCATTGCCTTGATCACTTGAGTGGGTCTAAGGGTTCTTGGGTGCTCTCGGGGTCTAGGCAATGGAAAATCCTGTTCATCTCTTTGTTGCCTATGTGCTTGATGTCTCTCTCTTTCAGGTCTTTCATTTTCAAATCTTGCTCTATTTCTGCCCACCGTGTGTGCAAAACTTACCTCAGGTCTCTCTCTAGTTCTTTCTCTCTGGGCTTCATGAGCTTGGGATGATCCTACTCCTTGGAGGCCATGGGAAACATTGGATCTTGGTGGAGGGAAAATCAATTCATTCTTCCAAGTATATGCATGTCTATCATGTTCTGTTACCAAGAAAATTTTCTCTGATGTGTTATCCAGGTAGACCACTTTGCCTGGTGTCTCTGGATCCTTGAACTCGTAGATGATGACTATGCCCAATTGGCTAGGTTGATCTGGCTTGAATCTCCAAAAGGCTTCCTCTGTTTCTCTATTCAAGAATAGTTCTATGCTTTTGTTATCTTGAGGGATCCAATCCGGAGTGATCACTCAGGTCAAAACTGACTTACCTCTAGGAGTCTGGGGTCCTTGTCCTACATTTCCTTGTTCTAGGTCTCCTATTTCATTCTCAGGAGTGACATTTCCAAACTCATCAGTCCTATCTGGTAGGTTGGTGACCACATACATGGTTCCTTTCTTATCAATGTATGAACCCTCTTCGAACTTGACCACCGGGTGTTCAAGTCCAAAGGGTTGATCTGGATTTTTGAGTTGGACCACTGATCGCCTCAGGCCATCCTCATAGATGCAAGCACCTAATCGATTGGTCCGAATATATTCCAACTGTGTCTTATAGGGACCTTCTGGTGTTTGTAAATAATCAGTTCCTGAGCCACCTACAAGTTTCCCCATGCTAAAAGACATTTCTGAATCACTTGTGTCTGAACTTAGTCTGTAAGGATGACCACTTAGTTGTTGTGCCCAAGACTTAGCTATATGGTTGACACTGGACTGAGAAGATCTAATGCTTTGTTTATCCTTGCCTAGGTGTCTACCAGACCTCAGGTTCATAAGCTTTGTCTTCTAGTCCCAAAATTCCCCTTTGTATTGCTCAAAATCCCTTGGGGCCCCCTTGGTTTCCTAGTCCCCCTTGATTTGAAACGAGCTTTCCAACGAGCTATAGAGCTCAAAAAATGGACTTTGGATGAAAAAGTTATGTCAAATCAGGCTCTTGGGGGTCAAAACAGGCAAACAGGACCTTTTGGAAAAAATCGCGATTTTGTGAACTTCAAGAGAATCGCGATTTTGTGAACTTCAAGAGAATCGCGATTGTATGAAATCAGAGAATCGCGATTTTGTACCTTGAGAATCGTGTTTTCACAAAATCGTGTTTTCATAAAATCGTGTTTAGAATCGCGATTTTGTACCTTGAGAATCGTGTTTTCACAAAATCGTGTTTTCATAAAATCGTGTTTTGAAAATCGCGATTTTGAGCAGAGAATCGTGTTTTTTGAAAATCGCGATTTTGAGCAAAAAATCGTGTTTTCACAGAATTGCCTTTTTCACAAAATCGTGTTTTTACTGAAAATCGTGATTGGTGAGAATCACGATTTTGAGCAAAGAATCGTGTTTTCACAAAATCGTGGTTCACAGAATCGTGGTTCACAGAATCGTGTTTTCACAGAATCGTGTTTTTGCTGAAAATCGTGATTTGTGAGAATCGCGATTTTGAGCAGAGAATCGTGTTTTTTGAAAATCGCGATTTTGAGCAAAAAATCGTGTTTTCACAGAATCGCCTTTTTCACAAAATCGTGTTTTTACTGAAAATCGTGATTGGTGAGAATCGCGATTTTGAGCAGAAAATCGTGTTTTCACAGAATCGTGTTCTAGAGAATCACGATTTTGTCTCAGAGAATCGTGTTTTTGAAAATCGCGATTTTGAGCACAAGTGAGCACATGAATGAAGGTGATTCTATGGAAAATTTTCTCACAAAGATCAAGGATTTGAAAGAACAGTTGATTTTTGCTGATGAAGTTATACCAGATAGCTTACTTGTGCAGTTTGTTCTGAATGATCATCCTGACTCATATCAGAGTTTTGCTTCTACTCTTTGTTTGATGATGAAGGGCAATCCAAATGCCTTTTCATTTGAGGAGTTAGTCTTTGTTCTGTTACAAGAAGATCAGTCTAGGCAGAATAGGTCTATTATGCGTGTTGCAGATCAAGCTTTCCTCGCTAGTCAAAATGGCAAAGGAAAATGGAGCTCTTCTACTAGTAAGCAAAAATCTGCAAATGTTGCACATTTGAAGAAGGAAGACAAAGATGAGAAGAAATCAGAAAAGCAGAAATTGTTTTGCAAATACTGTAAAGCAAATGATCATGTCACTAAGATCTATCCGAAATTGGTTGCTAAAGAGGCAAAGAAGAACGAGGCTAGAATGGTTGTTGCAGAGGCCTCTACACCAAAAATAGAGTATGCTAATCTTGTGCAGGATGAAGAATGGGCGTTTACTACTGTTTGCAATTTTTACCCATCTTCTCATGAGTAGTGCATGTCTAAGTTAGACTCAGATGTTTGCTACTTTGATAGTGGGGCAACCAAACATATTACCTCGCAACACACTTTCTTCTCTTCACTCGAACGGTCCCCTACAACGAATACCATTACATGTTTCAACAACTCCTCCTATCCTGTTATGGGTGTTGGTAAGATCATTTTGACTACTACTGATGGTAGTTCTTTCACTTTAGATGCTTTGTTTGTGTCACGGATCAAGAAAGATTTGTTATCAGTTTCTACATTAGCCAAGATTGGCTCGATTGTGAAATTTGTTAATGACAAATGTACAGTTCATGATCTGTCAAATGGTGGCATCATTATTGCTTTTGGCATTTTATGTCATGGGCTATATAAGCTCATCGACTATGAAAGATCTATAAATGATTTGGCATGTGCAGTACATGATTCCCATGCTATGTCAGATGCAAAGCTTTGGCATGCATGCTTTGGTGATTTGAATTTTGCTAGTTTGCTATGTCTACAGAAATCTGAAATGGTGTCCTCTTTGCCCAAACTTGAGGCACCCAAAAAACATGTTTGTGAAGGCTGTATTTTGGGCAAAATGCAGCATTCCTCATTTCCAAAAGATGGTTCAATTTGGGCTACTTAGGAATTGCAGCTTGTACATAGTGATGTCTGTGGTCCTATGCAAACACCTTCTTTGGGGAACTATCTTTACTTCGTGACTTTCATCGAGGATTTTTCCAAGCATGCATGGGTATATCCATTGAAGGCAAAGTCGGAAGTGTTTATGTGCTTCAAACAATTTTTGGTTTTGGTTGAAAATCTGTCAGCATGTAAAATGGGCACTCTCCATTCTGATCAATGGGGGGAATATGTCTTCTGACTTTAATGCATTTCTGGTTGAACATGGGATAAAACATCAGTGTACAGTGTTGTATACACTTCAACAGAATGGGGTTGCTAAATGAAGAACAAGTCACTCATGGACATATGCATTAGTGCCTGAACAACATCGCAGAAAATTGGATGATAAAGTAATAAAATGTATTTTGGTTAGCCGTGATGTTGTTTTTGTGGAAGATGCTACTCAACCCTTACTTTCATGTACTAAGGAGACATTTGTTAGCTCCAAAGACATGTATGATACTTTGTTGCCTCTCTTTACAGGTGGACTATCTAGTGTTGGTCCTAATGAGGCAACTTCTCAACCTTTGCAGGTTTCATGTGATGATGCAGATCGTTCCATTTCTGATGCACATTTACATGATGCACTTGTTGATGAGAGAGCTGATATTGAGCAGGCAAAAACTATGCCAAAATGGCTGGTGCAGACCTTACTAGGGAGATCATCTTGGGATGTGTGCCCATGCAGGAGAACATTGTAGACATTTTCACGAAGACTCTGCCTAGGGAGAAGTTTGAAGCTTTTCGCAAAGCTTTGGGCTTACGACCTTTTGTGGATTGATTCCACATAGCTTGGCAGTTCCTTATACATGACTGCCATTCCTAGTTCACCGCATCACTCCTAGGGGGGTTTGTTGATATATTAGGTAGTGATGTGTGTGAACATTCTAGGATCATCGGGGCAATTTTTTCCCTCTTTAGGAGTTTTTTTTCCTGGCTTGGATATATGCCGATTGCCCTAACGGGCTACTTATCTTTGTACATTCTAGTGGTAATACATTTAGTATTGTGTGTTGTGCTCCAAGTTTCTTCTTCTTCCTTGTGTTGTTCGTGTGCTTCCGTAGACGTCTAACTCCAACACAAAAACCATGAGTAAATAAGTAAATTATTTCTATTTTAAATTGAAAAGCAATAAGTAAAATGCATCACTATACACATCAATATAGCAATCATATAGCAAAAAAATAAAAATAAAAAACAAACCAACCAAGCTTGTGCATGCTTATCTAGGCCTATGTTTGCACATGTCTCTATAACATGAACCTACAAAAATATGTACATAGACATCATAATCATGAAGTTTTACATAAACATGATAATCATAACCCTATGCATAAATCTATACATAAAGATCATGTACATGTACATATAAAGATCATAAACCTTAACCAAACTGATATCATATAACCATAAATTTCTACATGAACATCATGGACGTGTACATAAAGATCATAATTATAAGTCTTAAAAAACATCATAATTGTAAACACCATAGTCATCAATGTATACATAATCATAAATTTTAGCTTAACAAAAGTATTCATAACTTTAATTGAACTTGAGAATATTGAACATGTAGAACAAAACCTCATATATAAAATGGTCAATATAAATACATAGCATCCATATGATGCCATCAAAAAGATATGTCTCTTGGTATACATAAGAAAGTAAATGATACAACTTGAAGTGGTGTGATAGCGATGCACCACAGTGGATTTCCCTTTGTAGGAGCTTTGCGATGATAGTGAAAGCATCTGCAACATTATCTCTAGTATTAACCTTCTTAAGAATCATGCACTCAGTGGTTAATCAACTTCTAATGAAGTAATAACTTACCTCAATGTGCTTGTTCTTTGTATGATAGGTTAAATTCCTAGCCGAATCAATGGAACTCAGACTATCATTGAGAAAATGAGGTAAATGTTAAGGTAGACCCATATCGCAAGGAAGATGAAAAATCCACAATGCTTACTTACATACCTCACTAGATGCAACATACTCTACTTTTGTAGTGGAACAATTGGACATTCTTGAAGACTGGTTCTCTAAGATATAGCACCTCCAACAAACTAAAAAATGTACCTTGATGTAATCTCTTAATCATCTACAAAACAAGCATAATCAAAATCTATGTAACCAATAATGGATGCCTCTCCTCTACCCAAGCATAGAAAATTTTCCTTAATGCCACTTAGATATCTCAAAATCCTCTTGATTGCTTCCCAATGCTTTTCGCTAGGATTAGAAATGTATCTGCTCACAATTCTCACTACAAATGCAATGTCTAGTCTCGTAGATACCATGGTGTAGCTCAGTGATGAGTAGCACCTCCTTTAATGTCAATCCGGGAAGACATGAGGATGGTATGAAGACCTCGAGCAAGTGAAGGCACAAATGTGTGAGTGAGAAGCACACCAACATGCACACACGTACACACACACGCACACACAAGAAGCTCTCCCAAAAATGAGCTCTCTAGCTCTATTTATAGTTTTTGACTAGCTTTGGCCCTGTCCAGACCTAGTGTCTGGCCTAGTTAAAAATTAGGTTCCAGGGCTTATTTGAGGGCTCAAACAAGATCTTAAAAATATGAAAATTGGTAGGCAACTACTTCTAAGGCTCCCCAAGCTCGAGGACTCCTCGGCTTGTACAAAATGGAGCTCCAAAAGGGTGAAATGGTACTTACATGGGTTTTTAGTGATGAGAATCACTTTTACAATGATGTAAGGTTTGGAAAAATTTAATGGGTTGCCTTAGTGCTAGATCTGCATGCATGCCCGTACTTGCTTCTTCCCATATGATGCCAACACTCTCCCCCCCCTAGCGTCTGTCGTCTCTGACAGACCTCTGCGTGATCCAGAGATCGCGACACTTGTCAAAGGTCGGTATCGTTTCAGCTAGGTATCGTCGATCGTTTCCAGTGAAGGTCGTAGATCGTTTCTTTCCGAGTATCGTGTATCGTCTAGTGAGAGATCGTGTATCGTTTCAACGAAGTATCGCCGATCGTTTCTCTCAGAGATCGTCGGTCGTGTATCGCTTTCTGTCAGAGATCGTCGGTCGTCTCGTGAGAGATCGTTTCAGACAGCGGTCGTAGATCGTTTCAGCTAGAGATCGTTTGGTCAAAGATCGTTTTCTAGCGATCGTTTTGATCAAGTGTCGTTAGATCCAAGTGTCGATTTCCAGCGATCGTTTTGTGGAAGTATCGTTTGTGAGCGGTCGTTTTGGGTCAGAGATCGTAGATCGTCTTGTGGAAAGGTCGTGTATCGTTCCCAATCAGAGATCGTTTGGGGAAAGGTCGTTTCCCAGCGATCGTTTCACCCAAGTATCATCTGTCAGCGATCGTTTTCTCAGAGGTCGTGAGAGTCAAGTATCGTGACTTGAAATTTTCTTTCAGTCATTTTCCAGCCTAAGTTTTCCCTAGACTTCTGAGCCATAACTTAGAACTCTAGAGGTTAAAGGTGGACAAGATTTGATTAAAGCTCTTAAGTGAATGAACTTGAGATCAGGAAGAACCCTAGGAAGCCGAAGAAGTGTAATTTCTTCCGTAGGGAGTGTTGCCGAACCTAGTAACCGATCACACTATTCTGAGACCTCCAGTGAGTCAGAAGGAGAAATCCCCATGGCTTCCGAGGATATGCAAAACACTGTGCCCATGATTGGCCAGATGTCCATCATTGAGGGCGAATACAGAACTTCCTTAGAATATGTGAGCACTAACCGCAATGAGATCCCTATCTATTTAGATGGTCTCAACAGATCAGTGGCCAGATTAAGGAAGGCTTCAGAGGCCTACATAGTGCCAAGACCAGCAGTCAAATACATAGGAGGACTGTACATGGATAAACAAGACATTCAATACATGGTCACTGAACACCCGGAAATCATTAATGAGCATGGTGAGGAAAATAATACTTCAAGTCTAAATGGACATGGAACTGAAGAACAAGTAACAACTCCTAGAGGTAGATCGACAATTACTAAACTTTGGAGAGGAGACTTAGTCCCCCAGGATGACACTCTAATAGATGTGTATTTGATCAATGGGATGGAGCACCTGCTCAGAACCCATTCTTCTATTTGGGACGCTGCTCCTAATCCAGTTACCATCTACGAGTTACAAGATCCTGAATTCCCCACCATCATTACATATTTGGACAAAGACCACAGAAGATATTGGCCAGTCACTGAATTAGAGAGAGCTGAGCTGAAATATCAGAACATTCCAGTGTTCCCCCCAAGGGACCAAGCAACCACTTCACGAAACCCACATGGAACTTCTCAATATGACTCAAGTCAACATTCGGGACAAACACAACAAACTCAACAAACCCAGATCCCCATCAGACCTCATGTGCAATTTGCAATACCTGCCACTAATCCCAATTACCGGCCACAACCAGCTATGGACCCAAGACAAGGAGTTCATGCTCCAGTCAGACCACAGGTAGTAAGAGGACCAGGCATACCTATAGGAAGACCAAATTACCCTGTAATGCCGAGACAACCTGAAGTAGGAAGGAGACTAAGACCAATTCAAGTGGCCAAATGCATGAGAAATCATTATGATGGCTCGAGTGAACCCTATAATCATATAGCAGAATTTAAACAAGTAGTTAGAGCCGAGCAGGTAGATGACTTCATGATTCAATATGAATCCTTTGGCCTTACCTTGTCAGACACGGCATTGGCCTGGTTCCAGCCATTGGATCCAAATACCTTCCAGAACATGGATCAAGTGTATCAAGAAATGATTGAAGAATTTACCAAGTCTGGAATCAAGAACAATTCTTCGTCATTAATCCACAGCTTCAAGCAAGCTCCAACTGAGTCAGTCAGATTGGCTGCCAGGAGATTCAAGCAGTATGTGGATAGATGCCCCGTAGAGGAGAGACCAACACAAAACAAGATGGTATCTTTGTTCTTAGAGGGACTATTGAACGGAACCTTGAGGTCATTAGTGTACGTGAAGAGAGTTCAAACTCTGCAAGAATGTATGAAGGAATGTATAGACCTAGAGGATAACCTTGCAGGAGACTTGAAAATACCCCAAGGAAGTGTGAAAAGTGAAGAGTCATCAAATAGCACATCGAACCCTAAAAACAACATTGAGGAAATTGCTGACTTGCTAGCAAAAAAACTGAATATGCAAGGACAGAGGAATTATCCCACCAATCCTATGAGAACGCCTATGCTTAGAAGATGTATGCAGTGCGGAGGGGATCATCCTTCTCACCTGTGTACTAGGGGAGTAGTCCCACCACCTGCCTATGCCCCTCAGAGACCCTCTGTCCCAGGACCACTGCAGTACTGCAGCATAGAGCAGAGATACACAAATCATAGCACAGAGAACTGCCCTTACAATAGGCAAACCAGACCCACCCAGCCTTATGTGACACCATACGGATATCCGCAAAACCAGCAAGGAGGAGAAGCTTTCAGATATCCATCATATCAGCCGCAGGCACCAATGCCACGACCATACGCATACCAGGGATATACACAGCCTCAACCAGTACTAGGACAACAACCGCCCCACCCTCAGAACGTTGTCCCAGTTAAGATAGCGCAGCCAGAGGAAAACTTAGAAAGGGCCATAGTGCCAGCAACACCGTTGACTAGTAGTGAACCATATGACTCATTTTATGAACCTAGTCAAGGAACATACCCAGGTTATGAGAACTCAACAATGGAATATGGGCAACAATACGACCCATATGCTTATGGCATGGAGACGCCGGAGAGTTCATATAACTACGAGCAAGATTACGTACCATTAATGTACACAGCTCCTAGAGCAACCATGCCACCTCGACCAATGAATAGACCACCTGTACCTAGAGGACCATGCTACAGATGTGGAGGTGACCACTATATCAGAGAATGTACATTGCCAAACCCACCACCACCACAACGAATTTGGGAAGGTTACTGTAGCGATTGTGGAAAGGAACATCTTTTCAGAGATTGTCCTAAGAACCCAAACAAAGTCACTTCTAATGTACAGATTAATGTGATAGAGGTAATTGAGTCCTCAGGGAGTGATAAAGAGTACACTATACCTTTAAAAGCCATAACGAGAGCAAAGGCTAGAGAAAACCCTGAAAAAACTGAAGAAAGTAATCAAAGTGACAAAGAGGGAAATACACCCATCCCTCATAGAGTAGAAGACTCAGAGGAACCAGAAAAAAGTATCACCAGTAAACGATCCCAAAGATGGAAGCAAAGGAGAGACAGGATAAAAGAGAAGAAATTGTTGCAAAAGAAGGAAAATGAAAAGGGTAAACACAATTCATCAGAAGAAGCACGAGTGGAAGGAGAAAATAAAATGGAGGAAGAAAAGAAGGAGGTAGGATCGGTATTAGCAGACACAATGCCTGAAGATTTAGCGATGTGGATTCAGGCATACAAAGCGAGAATAAAAGCAGGACCTATCATAGAACAACATGAGAGAGAATATCCTAGAGGCGACTTAGAGAAAGAAAGATTGGAAATCTGCAAGAAATTGATAGAAGTTGCCCAACAAACATTAGAAAAACCCGCATCACCCTTACCAAACAACCGAATTTGCGAGGAAAAATTCCAAAAGTGTCTAAACAATCCGGAAAAGCCTAACGTAAATAGACCTCTGGATAGTGAAATTGGTGTTGAAAGAAAGGAAGGATCCATAGTCCCTGAAACAGAAGGAGATTGGACTAAGGATTTATGGGCGCGAGTTCAAGAGGACAAGTGGAAAAAGGTAGAGGGAATGGAACCGCCCTTTGAAGAACTGAAAGCAGAAAACGAAATGGAAGATTCAATACCTGAACTTAATTCAGAAGAAATTTTTCCAACGGATGCAAGTGACAAAGAAGCCGAAGACGAGGTAAAGGAGCTACCTAATTACACCGGGGAATACGAGCACAACTCAGAATTGTATCGCATTCCATCAATAACAAGAAGAGAAACGAATCCATCAGTTCAAACATCGGAAATCATACAACGCCTTAGGGAAGTGAAAATCCCATGCACCTTAACATTCGAAGAATTGCTAAAGGTAAAACCACATCTGAAAGACAAATTGATCAATCAGTGGGAAGTCAAGGAAGAAAAGAAGGAGGTAGATGACGAAATGAAAACGGTGAGAGTTCCAGTGGATAAAGTAGGAGACTTTAGTGAAGGAGACGAAGGAAATACATGTCTACCAATCACTTACAAGGGTTACACAACCAAAGCCATATTAGATTCAGGAGCTGGTGTAGGCATTGCTACCAAAGAAATTTGGGAGAAATGGGGAAAACCAGCATTGAGACCAACACGTATGAAAATTCAGATGGCCGATGGACATACAGAAAGACCCTTAGGATTGTTGGAACGAGTAGTCTTCACTACGTGCGGAGTGGAATTCGAGCATACCTTAGCAATTTGTCACTTTGAATGGCCGAGCAACTATGAGATGATCTTGGGAAGGCCATTCATGAGACAGCTAAAGGTAGTACAAGATTGGGGAAAGGATGCAGTGCACCTACAACACGCAGGAGTCACCACTAGGATCAACCTACATACGTATGCATATCAAGATGTACCACCTCTGCAATGGAATCAAATCCATAAAGAGGAAGACGATCAATCGATTCATAGTGCAGGTTCTAGTGACCAATCCTGGATGAACGAGGACACTCATCTATGGATATGCCAAGCTGCAAAAAAGGAAGAAGAGAGAAGAAAGAGTTGGCAGCAAAAACAAGGTGTAGTGAGATCGGTACAAGATCCAGCTTATATGCCACAAGTATTTCCAGACGAAGAATTCGAACCTCATGGTTGGATGGAAATCTTAGCTACCCTCGATGTGTGTGTAAACGAAGAAGTGGTAACTATGAACGAATGTATAGACGAGGAGGGTTATGACATTAGCCTGTATATGGTAGTCCTTCAGGAGGCAGAAGAAGGAGAAGTATTTGAGCAAAACTGGAAGGAGGACTACGAGAGCATTGAAATGGAACCAGAACCTATGGATCTAGGTATTAGTACCACCAACATGGATATCACTGCCAATGAACAACATAAGGATCTCTCACAAAAGGAAGAATTAGAAGTTGAAAGGGAGTTGGAAGATGACGATAATAAGCTTGAAGACCAATTTGAGGTACCAGCGCATTTCAAAAAATATGAAGTAGAAGAGAGGAAGATTGCTATTCAAATGCCTAAAAGAGAGGCACAACCGGGAATAGCATATGATAATAAAGAGCAGACCAAGAAAATAGTCGTAACCATGGAAGGAGGAGAGGAACGATGTACTTTCATAGGACAGGATGTCTCAGAGGAAGAAGAACGAGAGTTAATTCAACTCATAAGAGAATATCGGGATGTCTTCGCTTGGACTTATAAGGATTTAAAAGGAGTAGATCCATCTATATGTGCGCATAGAATCCCCATGACATCCGAAGCCAAACCTTCCAAACAGAGACCTTATACTTATAATGAGGTGTATTCAGCCAAGATAAAAGAAGAAATAGATAAGCTGTTGGATGCTGGATTCATATATGAGATAGAACACACAGAATGGGTATCGCCATTAGTGGTAGTGCCCAAGAAAAACGGAAAATTGAGAGTGTGCATAAATCTGAAGAAGGTGAATGCAGCCACCATACGTGATAGCTACCCATTACCGATTACGGATCATCTATTGGAGAGGGTAGCGGGTAAAGAGGTCTATAGCTTCCTAGATGGTTTCTCTGGATACAATCAGGTGGCTATTGCAACTGAGGACCAACACAAGACAGCTTTTGCCACTGAATGGGGTGTGTATGCATTCAGAGTGATGCCCTTTGGACTCACTAATGCACCAGCTACCTTCCAACGATTAATGTGTCACGTTTTTAAGGAATTCTTAAAAAAAAGCATGGAAGTGTATGTAGATGATCTTTGCACATATTCCAATCAAAGACCCGATCACATACCTGAATTAAGGAAGATATTCAACAAATGTAGACAGTATAGAGTCTGCTTAAACCCAGAAAAATGTGTCTTCATGGTACGACAAGGCAAAATACTAGGACACATAGTTTCTAGAAATGGGATATCGACGGATGAGGATAAGATTAAAGTCATATTGGACTTACCAAGACCCAAGAATGCAAAAGAAGTGCAAGCCTTTATGGGACATTGTGGATATTACCGTAGGTTTATTCACATGTATGCCATAATAGCCAAGCCCTTATACGGTCTATTGACTCAGTTCATTTGGACAGACGAGTGTGAGAAGGCCTTCAACGAGCTTAAAAAGAGGCTGAGTACAGCCCCAATTCTAAAATCACCCAACTGGAGTAAGCCTTTTCATATTCATGTTGACGCTTCGAATTTTGCAATTGGATGTATCCTAGCACAACCGGCTGATGAGGGAAAGCTTGACCATCCAATCGCTTATGCGAGTAGACAATTAAACCAAGCCGAACGAAATTACACAACTACAGAAAGAGAAGGCTTAGGAATGGTTTATGCAGTCAAGAAGTTTAGACATTACCTCTTAGCCAACAAATTCAAATTCTTCATAGACCATCAAGCTTTGTTGTATTTAGTCAATAAACCTTGTAGCACAGGAAGGTTGGTGCGATGGTTCTTGTTACTAATGGAGTTTGATTTTGAGGTAATAGTCAAAAAAGGAAACACACATGTGAGGGCAGACCATCTTTCTAGGTTAAAACACGGAGAGCCACCGAGCGGAGTTCCTGATGATCTGCCAGACACTTATCTCTTTAACCTGGAAGTATGTCCTCAGTGGGCAGAAAAGTTGATCCCGATACTCACACATGGACCTAAAGATGGGATCACGCCAAACCGAAAGCAAGATCTTTGGAGGACTAAAAACCTTCACATTATTGCTGGAAGTTTATACCACCAGGATTCAAGCGGACTATTGATGAGATGCGTGGAGGAAGATGAACAAAACATGTGGCTTCAGAAAGCACACATAAATCAATGGAATACTCACTTGGACGCAACGGGAACATGGCAAACACTCAAAAGATTCGGCATATATTGGCCAACCATGCAACGAGATGCTCATCATTATGTGTCAAACTGTCAGACCTGTCAAGAACAAATCCCAGGAGAGAACTCTACGTTATGCTATTCTACAATAGCACCAAGGTGGAGCATGCCTTTAGTAAAGTTCTTGAAAACTCGAGAGTACCCTGACGGAGCTACCATAGCAAGAAAACGTTCTCTTGAAGAACAGAGCAAGGATTATGTCATCCTAGGAAAACAACTCTTTAAACGCGGAAAGGATAACCAACTAAGGTTGTGCATTCATGAGAATGAATATCTCTCAGTCTTAGAAATGGCACATGCAGGAGCTGCAGGAGGACACTTCTCAGCAGATAGAACGGTCAAGATGATTCTCTTTGCAGGCCTGTGGTGGCCAACTCTACATACGGACGCAGAGACATACGTGAGAAGCTGTGAAACATGTCAGAGAGCAAAATATCCTATTAGAAGAGATGACATGCCTTTGAGACCCATGGTTTGTGCGAGAGCATTCACCAAATGGGGAATTGACTTCATAGGACCCATCAATCCACCAGCCAGAGGATCACATGCAGAGTACATCATAGTAGCCACCGACTACTTGACTAAGTGGGTAGAAGCAAAAGCCACGAGAAAGAATGATGCTCAAACCACAGCAAAATTTCTCTTTGAGCACATATTCACACGCTTTGGACTACCGATTGAGATAGTAAGTGATCGAGGAACGCATTTCTTAAACGAAGTCATTGAATCGCTAATGAATGAGTTCTTAGTGATTCATAAAAAATCAGCCCCTTACCATCCTCAAGCTAATGGGCAAGCTGAAAGTTCCAACAAAGTACTCTGTACTATATTGACAAAGATTGTCAATAATGGAAGGTCAGATTGGGACAAGCAATTGCATCACGCAATTTGGGCCTTCCGAGTGGCATATAAAACGGCCATTGGAACTACACCTTTCAACCTAGTGTACGGGCAGAATGCGATTTTGCCAATTGACTTCTTAGTGCCTACATTAAAAGTAGCCCAGCAATATGAGTGGAACGGTCATGAATTATCTCAGCAATTAGATCAAATAGAAAAGCTGCATGAGACCAGATTGCAAGCAGTAGCAGGCATCTATGCCGCTAAACGGAGACAAAAGGCATATTATGATGCACATATAAAAGACAAGGGACTGAAAGAAGGCGATTTAGTCCTAGTATACACACTCAAACAGCACGCAAAGAAACTACAGAAACGTGGATATGGACCTATGATCATAAATCGAATCTCCACTAGTGGTGCAGTCAATCTCGCTACACTAGACGGAGATATTCTTCCCAACTACATCAGTGGTTGCAGAGTGAAAAGATTTATGGAGCCTCTAACGGATCAAATGTTAGCACGACTCTTAGGAGCTCAGAGTAGAAAAAAGGAAGAAGAACGCATACGCGAAGAAGCGAGGCAAGAAGCCCTAGAACGTATCAGAAAACGGAAAGAGTGGATGAGAGAAAGAGACGAGAGATATCGAGTAGGAGAAGAACTCATCCCCATGGCTAATTTTAGAGCCACTGAGAACTCAGGACAACAAAGAAGACAGCCTTATTTGAATCTGGGGGCAGGACGAAAAGAGTACCACTTAGTGGATGCTCTTATAGACACAGGAGCAGCAATAAGCTGCATTAGATTCTCTTTGTCTCAGAGACTTAAAGAGGAGTTACGGCCATCGAAGGCGCAGCTAATTGGAATAGGAGGAAAAGTTACTCAATGCATAGGTGAGATCACTCTACCTTTACATATGGGGAACAACACAATGGAGCAGAGACTTTTAGTATGTCAGGACCAAGATCTGCTTGAAGATGTGGTGCTAGGCCAAGATTGGATATATGAATATGAGGTAACAATTCAATTGGCGTTAGGATACATCTCTGCCAGAATAGGACCTCGTGAAGTATATAGTTTGCTAGACGAAAGACCACCCAAAGCCGCTATGATAGAGCCAGAAGTTCATCCTAATGAACAAAGTCATGATTGTATGTTCCCTAGCAATATCGGAACCCCATCGTCAAGTACTTCATGTGAAAATACTGTGAGTCCTGTGTGCACTCCACCCATGAGTTTAGAGAGTCACAAGAGTGCACAAGAACATGAAATCAAGCACAGAGAACCACAAAGTCCAAGACAAAATATTCCTCTGCAAAACGTGAAGTCTACAACCGTGAAAGTGTACCCCATTCCACATTCCACACGAGCTTGGATAAGAAAGGACCAAAAGAAGGCCTATCTCCAGCAGCAGAAAAGTCTTCGACAGCAGCATGAGCACTTGTATAAGAAGACAAAGAATTTCGGACACTTTCAGCAACCACAACTCAAGAGCATATGGATCCCAAAGGAGCTGATAACTGCACAACCTGACCGAACAAAGATTTGGATCCCAAAGTCACATACCCAAAGGACGACCATCCCAAACAAAAAACAGCCACAGAAGAGCTATCATAATCACATTGGTCAACAGGCACATCAAACGAGAAAGAGGACATATTGGAGGAAGAAGGAATCTCCAACTGCAATACAAACCGACTTGAGATCCCCAAAACAGAATCAGAAGACATACAGCCGAAAACGAACAGCATTCGTCAAGAAGGTGGAGAATACAGTACGTCGCACCCAAGTGAAGCAAATATGGATGCCGAAAGATAAGACAACCTGCACACTGCATGCAACTACTTCCAATTGCACACATGAGGAGTTGCCAGGATCCAAAGTATGCATGATAGGGCCACATTACAAGGCCAAGCATTCGGCACGTCCTTCTTCTATTTTCGGATAGTTACGCACATTTTCCCTTTGGAAATAGGAGAGCACTTGTACATACTTAAACTATTACTCCAATAACATTTCACTAACCGCTTCGGCTTTGTACTAACCTTTATGTTTTCTTTTCAGCAAAAAAAAGTATAAAAATACATAAAAAAAGTTCAGGTATTACCTTTCTCACACCCACGGGAAAGGGACGACACCATGCACTCGGAGCCACATCGAATTAATAATCAACATATGGAGGAGGATTTCTGAAAAAAAATATGGATACTAATACATCCTCTATATTGAGTGCAGATGACATCTTCTGACTCAGAAGCTACACAGCAGGAAGAGGAATTACTTCTTCCATTGGGATCAATAACCAAGGTCAGAGGACATTGGTTTCGAGATGACCAACCTATCTCGGAACTTCTATTCATGGCAACCATCAAGATTATGGACAGGGACCACTGTTTCCCTATTATGTCACAAGATTTCAAGACCATCATACAGGGGTTACCACATATCGAAGAAGTATGGACTCAAGCTGGCATGGAAGCATTTCTGAAGATACCTATATGTGTACCAGACTTCCAAAGATGTACACAAGTAATGAACACTATGCAGCCGGCTGCTACAAAAATTTCGGTTCCTGAAGCAAAGGTTTTGGACAAGGTGGGCAAGTGGAAGACTATTCAATTCACTCATGAATTGATCAATAAGGCCTTTGGATGGAATCAGGAAGGCATTACTAATGTCAAAGAGGAATGCCACGATCCCAAGAAAAGATCATTCCTGGAGATTAACAGAGTGGATATTGAAGATGCAGTACGTTTGGTACACCAACACTTCTGTTTTCCTGGCATGAACAGATACACTGCACCTCAGAAAATTGTAGTACAACTCCTATCGCATGCCATGAGACAGATAGGAAACAAAGTGAATCTCACAGGCTATGTACAAGAGCGATTGTTTGAAGCTCAAAAGAAATGGGGGCAAAAGAAGTTCCTGAACGGTGGTTCAGCCTTGACATTATTGATATATGAAGCCCTAGACATGAGACACTGCTTAAGAGAGATGCCAACAGCAGAAGGACTAGCAAGGTATGCAAAATCCGCTTCTGTCCCTAAGAAAAAGAAAGCAGCAGTTGTAGTGGAAGAGGCCGGAACCAGCACGCAGAAGCCCATGAGGGGTACAAAACGCTTGCGAGAAGAAGAAGCCCAAGCCACACCGCAGTCCAAGAGAACACATCTCTTGCCTAAGGTCACGACGGCTCAAATGCCGATTTCAAAAAGAGACTTGTCTGCTGCCCTCGAGCAAACACACCAATATATGCAAGGGCAGGTAAATCTAAATGTCCAAGGACATCAGTATAGACAAGCGAGTCAAAGTCAGCAAAAACAGAGTACAGAAACACCTCCAAAACAACCTGGAAGATACCAAGAATTGGGCATTGATGACTCAAGTACAAATACGGAATCCAGTCCTGAGAAAGATACACTAGATACTGATATCAGGACAGAAACTTATGAAGACGAAGGGCCGGAGGTCAATCAAATGGAAGTAACACCAGACAGCCAGAAGGAAAAAGAAAAAGAAGAATGCATTGAAGAGCTACAGAATCAGCGGAAATGTAAAGAACCGATCGGGACATCAGTAGTGCCCGAAACAGAACATCCTACTGACGAGGTAGAGGTAAGCCCTCTATCTCAACCGATCTATAATTCTCCAATGCATGAGCAGATGGCGGATATGCATGATGATCATCCAATGCCATACACTGCAGAAATAAGTCAGAAGGAACGGGCACTAGTGGTGTCCCGATTGACGGAAGTTTTGAGAATGAAGTCATCAAGGTCATGAAGGAAGCCAAAATTAAAGGTAAAGACTTGGAGAAGATTATAAAGCCTTTCAACATTCCATATGGACTGTTGAAAGAGAAAACAAGGCAATATATAAAGAAGGTTACACACAAAAGTCCGGATCAGCAGCTTAATTTCAAGAATGACACATTCACGTACACTCAAGCAGAGTTTGAAGCTGCACAGCCAGTGTGGAGAAGAAAATTTTTGGAGAAGCATCCCACACTACGGGTGCACTGGGAGGCCGCACCTTATTTATTACAGGTAAACCCTTCGTTTTGTCCAATACCACGCAGAAGGGAGCCAATGGAATTTTTGGCCTTACAACGCAGCGGCAATATTAATAAACAGTGGCTCAACTATCCGATGTTACCTAGCCCGCCGCATAATTATTTGCCAACCGAGGATTACATGATCAAAACAATAGAATTTTGGCTACAAAACTATGCGACAGTACCAGATTTAGCAGTTAAAATGACAAACAAAATACTTAGTATGCTACTTACAGTTTTGCGAGTCTTCAAACATGCGGCATTTACATTTCTGAACTTCATCGGCATTAATCAAGGCACAGATGTACTAATTTTTGATCTATCAGTAATGCCGAGCCGCCCCACAATAATGGCATACTATTCTAGACTCATGTTTTTGCCAAGCTCGTATATGCAGACATTCGAAGAAGCGTTTTTCACAGGATTTTTTGAAATCGATTCAGAGGTATTTTTAAAGATGTCATCCAATCTAAATGCCAGACTTGTGGCATACGAACTGAGCTTCTTCGCAGATCATAGACAACCGCCAAACGATGGAGTCAAAGCGGAACAATGGAAACAGATCATGATACGTGAAGCTAATCTGCTAAACGATACAGAGCAACAAGTATACAGAACATATGCCCGGCGCTTATCAAAGCCTGTCGGGGACGACAGAGTTCAGGAGGGGGGCAGTGTTGAGGGCGAGACGAGTAAGAAGAGGAAAAAAAGAAAGCAACGAAAGAAACAGCTTCACTAAAAGCCAAATTTGAAGATAGACAAATGTAAAGATACATCTCTGCAGGAAGCCCCGCAGGGGCTTGTTGCAGAGCCAAAGAGCGCACAAAGCAGAGAAAAAGACGGGTCCCAAAATTTTTTCCGATTTGGACCAGATATTTTTGTAACATATTCACTTTTGTAATATATTTCCCTTGTAAAGGCACTAGAGGAGTCCTCTAGATGCATTCCCATAGAAGAATAGAAGCTTATCCATGTAAAATAGTAGGAAATTAGCTCTTAGGGAATAAAGTGCCGGTCACTTGTGTGAAAGGACCATTTTTAAGGCACTAGTATATAAGTCAAATGTGACTCTTTTGTAAAGAACTTTTTTGCCATTGTGAGAATAGAGAGCACCAAATTTCGAATTTGTGTCTTCTTCCCTCTTCATCTTCTTCGTCGTGAGCTTGTATGCATGTGTATTGCTTGGAAAGAGTGCTTGTGAGTGTGATCTATCCTTGAGAGTGTTTCTTTGCTGTAGGAGAGGTGTGTGCGAGGTGTAGGAGGTGCTGAAGTGTAGGAAAGTATTCCCGCGACTCAGTATTTCTGTCATAACTTGAAGTAGGAGTGTCGGAATTGCGTGAAACCACTGCCATTGGATGCGTCTTCTCGAGAGCTTCGAAACGCATATGCTATTCGCTATGTTTGGAGCTCGGAGCTAGGAGAAAAGTCCAAAATACTGACGGCTGCTGCACCAAGTATCGTTTCGTCTTGACCTACAGTTGAAGCTTGTTAGGATAAGTGTTTTCCTCATTTTCACTTTTGAGTAATACTTTTGCATTGACCATTACGCATTTGCATGTCTTCATACACTCGGCTAGGTTAGTATACTCTTCGGATTGATAAATTAAAAGCGTGTATCCCCACTATATGCACTTGTGAGGGGATTGAGGTACAGTCTCTTTCTCCGCAAGTCCCTAAGTTGAAGCTTAGGTCAACATATCCACACTGGCATTTTAATAGGTAAGCTCCCGGTCTCTGCTAGGTATAACCCATACCAAATCTTCTTATGAGGCTGGGTGAACCGGTCTTGCGCCGGAAATGCAAAGTGTTGAAGGCACATCCACAGTGGTATGGCGATGTTGGGGGTGAGAGCACACATTCTTTCAACTTCTTGAGTTTATTGTTCTTCATAGACTCCGGTATCAAGGGATCTCGATCGGAGGGTACATGGGTGCCATACATCTGAAGGGCCTCCCTGATTAAAGTAATATTCAACTCAAACTTCTTCATTTCCTCCTGGTTTGATAGAGAGGGTACCAGGAATGTGCTTGAATGATCTTTATCTCTTGTAGCCTTCAGAGTTGCAATCAAGTAATAGCACCTAAGGAAATCAGGTTTAGGCAAAGCTGCACTAAAATAATCTTGAAATCTCGCTTTTTGCCAGATATCTTGAAGAGGGGCTACATTTTGTAATGCTTCAAATTCTCGTGAGAAGAACTGAAAGGTCCACCAAACTCCTCCGCATTCCAACTTGGATTCCCAAATATGATCAGCATCTCCCAAATCTCCTGGCATCTCATTGAACCAATGAGAATGCCCCTTTACTCTTTCTGTTAGGCCACTTGGTGGATCCGAGATAGGAATTCTTCTCACATTTAAAAGCTCTTCAGGCCTCGCTGTCAAAGGAGCCTCCACGAGCATGGTATCCCAATTGCTTTGAGTACTAGTGCCTGCCTGGGAGCTTGTTCCTGCTGTTGCTGCCATGATACTTCTGATGCTTATCTGCTAGAAGAAGAAGGGCACGTCAGTGTTGCATAGGAAACAAGATGTAATGGTGTTCCCTTCACAATACTAACATGACATTCCAGATGGTTAGTGGTTAGAGGTGAAGTGTTTGTGATAAGTGTGAGTGTTGATTAGTGGTTAGTGTCATCCTAGATGCATACTTTGGATATGCAATGTACTCAGAATGCATCGTCATCAAAGTGCATGGATTTACAAAATTGGGTCAGTGGGTTTGATACAAGGTTTAAGTCTCCAAACTTTGATTGAGGATTCGTAGCTCTTAGAGCTAATGATAGGTAAAGATTTATGAACTAGATTGTGCTGGATTTGGAACCTTTTGGGCACCCATTTCCAAACATTTCTAGGTTTGACCAAAGGTGTGCTAGTGTGGGGTGTAGGTATCTTTCCTGAACTGTTTACCAGGAGCACTAGTGAGTGTTGATTTATGCTAGTGACTGGAGGTGGAGCTATTTGGGCTTGTAAGCAGGCCTTGGGCACCCATATCCATCTAGCATTAGGGATAGCCTTCATTGACCGCTTAGGGACCCAAATAGAAATGGTGTGCCTAGATTGTTGCCTAGGGAACTCCTTCGTTTTGATCCTTGCTGGTGTGGCTTGCTTGATGCTTTTCTGAGAACCTGCCTCTAGAGCCGTGGTTTTTTCCCCTTTGCATATCCAGATCTGCTTCATGCCAAGAGGTACTTCATATTGCTTAGGTTGGTGCTCATGCTTCTTGATCCTAGGTCTCCTCAGTGTTGTGTGTTGCAGAGCCTTCCCTTTTAGAATCTTCTTTGGAACAGATGGGAACTCATCATTGACTTTTATACCTTCTTCAAGAGTGACAATCCTCTGCGCCATAGAACTTTGGACAAGAACAGCATTGTTATCTTCATGTGGGCTCCTGGAGGGACCAGGAGTTGGTGCCTTTTCTAATGGTTTGAGTGCTTGATTTTCTAACTCAATCATAAGGCAGCTTTGGCCTTCCCAAGCCTGAAGAAGTCCACTTCTCAGGTTGAGGTTGACTGCGTGATCATAGATCCAGTCTTGGCCCAAGACAAGAGGTTCGGTAAGATCCTCATCTTCGCATACTAGCAATTTTGTTGACATTAGGACCTCGTGAATGTAGAGGGGAAGTTCCACCTCTCCTATGCAAGGAGTTTTAATGCCTCCCAATCCTATGAGATATGCCTCAATAGGCTTGACCTTCAATTGCAATTTTTGGCAGTAAGAGAGCCGAACTGCACTAGTGGCTGTTCCTAAATCAATTAAAGCTCTCACGGTCCTTGCACTCTCTCCTTGTCCTACTTCTAAGATTAGGAAAGGTCGTCGATCAGCTATCTTATGGGAATGTTTACCTGAAGACTCACACATGGCCATGTGATAACCCAGAGCTTCATGAGCATCATTAGTTGGTTGATCTCTACCTTGCCTCCTCAATTTCATTCATCGAATACGTTCTAGAGCTTCGGCCTGTGCTTCTTCTCAAATTCGCTTTTCCTCTTCCTTACGTTTCTTTGCAGTATTAAGTCGATTGAGCAGTTCTTCAGTTAAGGGTTCTTGATATAGCTTGACTCTACATCCGCTTATGTAACTTGGTAGTATGTCACCCTCTAGAGTGGCTAGTTGTACAGCTCCACTTGTGGAGATCCTATTGATAATCATTGGTCCATAGCCTCTTTTCTCTAATTTTCATGCATGTTGCTTCAATGTGTAGACTAGGACTTGGTCTCCTGCTTTCAAGCCTTTATCCTTCACATGTGTATCAAAATATTCCTTTTGCCTCTTCTTGGCTGCATAGATTCCTGCTGCAGCTCTCAATCGTGTCTCACCTAGACGTTCAAGATCAAAGATTCTAGAGGAGAGTTCATGGCCTATCCAGTCATGCTCTTGTGCTACTTTCAATGTAGGTATCAAAAAGTCTAAGGGTAGCACCGCATTCTGGCCGAACACCATCTGAAAGGGTTTGGCTTGGAGTACCGTTTTATAGGCAACTCGGTATGCCCAAACAACGTGGTGTAGCTGTTTGTCCCAATCAGAGCATTTGTTATTCACTAATTTAGTCAGCACATTGCATAAGATCTTATTTGTGCTCTCAGCCTGGCCATTAGCTTGTGGGTGATAGGGGGCAGACTTCTTATGTACTACCAAGAATTCTTGGAGAAGGTTTTCTATGACTTCATTCAAGAAGTGTGTGTGTCTATCCCTACTTACTAATTCTATTGGAAATCCGTATCTAGTGAACACATTTTCAAATAAGAACTTTGCTGTTGTTTGAGCATCATTCTTCGTAGTGGCTTTCACTTCTACCCACTTGGTTAGATAGTCTGTGGCCACAATGATATACTCAGCATGTGAACCCTTAGCTGGGGGATTAATAGGACCGACAAAGTCTATTCCCCACTTAGAGAATGCACGTCCACCCATCATAGGTTTCAATGGCATCTCATCCTTGCGTATGGGATACTGAGTTCGTTGACAAACCTCACACCTCTTCACATAGGTATGTGCATCCATGTGAAGAGTTGGCCACCAAAGACCTGCAAATAAAATTGGTTTGATCACCCGATCTGGTCCAAAGTGTCCTCCTGCTACACCTTGGTGAACAGTCTCTAATACCTTCAGATATTCGCTCTCGTGGACACACAATCTAAGATACCCATCTTTTCCTCATCTGTATAGATTATCTCCAATGAGAGCATAGTCTAGTGCCTCTTGTTCTAAGCTCCTTTGTCTAACCAGAGTCATTTCTTGAGGGAATGTTTTGGTCCTCAAAAGGCCACTAATGGCTCGCTCCAATCTGGTACTAAAGACACGCGATAAAGAGTGGCATGTTCCACTGGTGGCTTAGTGCGGCAAATCGGACATTCCTTGCACATCCTATGAACATCTGCTTCCATAGTTGGCCAGTATACTCCAAGTCTCCTCAATGTCTGTAAGGTTCTTTGTCTCGAGTAGTGTTGCTCTAATGCACCTACATGTGCTAATTGCAACCACTTCGCGTACTCGTCCTCTTCCACACAACAGGCTAATACTCCTTGATCTGTATGTTTGTACACACTTCCTGCCATAATATGATACTTCTGGGCTTTTACTATCTCCCTATCTTGTGTGTTTACTATTGGGTGGTTAGGCCCATATGTCAATAATGGCACTAATCACTTAGCCCACTGAGGTACAACTTCCAAATTAAACAAGTAAGCATCAGGTAAGTCATCTGACACTCCTTGTGGGGCCTCTCCTGATGTGAGCCTTGAGAGATGATCTGCTCTCAGGTGGGTCTTGCCTTTTCTCACCACTACCTCAAAGTCGTATTCCATTAGTAAGAGGAACCATCTTACTAATCTACCTGTATTGCATGGCTTATTTACCAGGTACAACAATGCTTGATGATCAGTAAAAAATTTAAACTTATTTGCAAGCAAATAGTGTCTAAACTTTTTAACTGCATAAACCATGCCTAATCCCTCTCGTTCGGTGGTTGTGTATTTCCGTTCAGCTGCATTCAACTGTCGACTAGCATAGGCAATAGGAAGATCCATATTACCTTCACCAATACGTTGTGCAAGTACGCATCCAAGTGCAAGTACCTTGATGATTTTGTGAAATGAACCTTTGGGTGCCAATGATCAAGTCTTCATCTATACAATCCATGACAAAGAATGTTTCTGAAAATTGCATATCATCCACCATAACGGGCAACACAACTTGACCCATGCATTCATAATGTTCATCATCCATGAGGATAGAAGAATGAGTTGTTGGTTGAATGTTCTCAAAAATAATGGTCAATAAGTCAATATGAATCAAATTCCACTCACAATGAGGATTGATATATGCACTCAACCTTCTACAGTCATATCCTATTTTTATATGCACAAAAGTATTGTCATATTCTCTTGTTGCAAATATGGATCCCACCCCCCTAGACATTTCCTCCGTTTCCTTGACTCCTTGCAATTTTTCTCTAGATGTTTCACCCTCATGTGAGATTATTTCATGCACTTCATGTTTATCTCCCTTCTCTTTTCCCATCTTAGCCCCCTTTCTTCTATCTTTTGCTTTTTTCTTTCCCATGACACAATTTTTTCTCCCCCTTGGTATTGCTCAAAAATCCTTGGGAGCCCCCTTGGTTTCCTAGTCCCACTTGAGGCCCAACTTCAAATTAGTCTATCTGAAAATCAACGAGCTATAGAGCTTTCCAACGAGCTATAGAGCTCAAAAAATGGACTTTGGATGAAAAAGTTATGTCAAATCAGGCTCCTAGGGGTCAAAACAGGCAAACAGGACCTTTTGGACAGAATCGCGATTTTGTGAAATCAAGAGAATCGCGATTTTGTGAACTTCAAGAGAATCGCGATTTTGTGAACTTCAAGAGAATAGAGATGCTATGAAATCAGAGAATCGCGATTGTGTAAAATCAGAGAATCGCGATTTTGTTCCTTTGAGAATCGTGTTTTCACAAAATCGTGTTTTTGGCTGAAAATCGTGATTTATGAGAATCACGATTTTGAGCAGAGAATCGTGTTTTTGAGAATCGCGATTTTGAGCAGAGAATCATGTTTTCACAGAATCGTGTTTTCACAAAATCGTGTTTTGAAAATCGCGATTTTGTACCTTGGATGAAAATCGTGTTTTAGAGAATCGTGTTCTAGAGAATCACGATTTTGTCTCAGAGAATCGTGGTTTTCAAAAATTTAGAGAATCGGGATTTTGAGCACAACCACAAAATCGTATTTTCTCAGAATCGTGTTTTTGACATGAAAATCGCGATTGCCAACAGAAAATCGTGTTTTCACAAAATCGTGTTTTTCACAGAATCGTGTTTTGAAAATCACGATTTTGAGCAGAGAATCGTGTTTTCACAGAATCGTGGTTCACAGAATCGTGTTTTTAAAATCGTGATTTTGTCTCAGAATCGTGGTTTTCAGAAATTTAGAGAATCGCGATTTTGAGCACAACCACAAAATCGTGTTTTTTTTCTTTTTCAGAATCGTGTTTTCTTGGCTGAAAATCGTGATTTGTGAGAATCGCGATTTTGAGCACAACCACAGAATCGCGATTCTGAGAATGACCACAGAATCGTGTTTCTTTCAGCAAGCTTTTAGGCGGGAAACAAAAAAACGTGATTCTCAAAAAAATTTGAATTTTCACAGAATCGCAATTTTCATCACAAAATCGCGTTTTTTGGCAGGAACTTTGAATTTTTGAGCGCCGAGCAATGGCAAGCTCCATATGAGCAGAAAATCATGAAAAACACAGGTGCTTTTTCTCCCTTGCACATCCTAACTCCTTCCCACACAATAATGCATGAAAAAAGGTATGAAAATGGTGAAAATGCACTAAAAAACAAGAAAATTTCTATGAAAAAGAAGGTGCAAGAAGGTGGAGATGATGATGATGAAGAAGATGAAGAAGAAAAATCAGAAGATGAACAAAAATGACAGTTTTTTTACCTTCCAACATCGCAAATCTACGATCTCACCATCACAACGCTCGTCCTCGAAGCTCTCTCCCCGGCAACGGCGCCAAAATTTGGTGTAGCTCAAGCGTAAGCACCACCTCCTTTACTTCTCAATCCGCGGAGACGTGAGGACCGGTATGAAGACCATGAGCGAGTGAAGGCACAAGTGCGTGAGTGAAAGCACACAAACACACACACGCGCACAAGGTAAGATCAAAGAGAGGAACAATGGAAGGGTTTTGATTACAAAAGAAATCTATTAAAAAACTGAAATCTACAAGAAGCTAACCTCAAAAATGAGCTCTCTAGCTCTTTTTGTAGTTTTTAGACTAGCTTTGGCCCTGTCCAGACCTAGTGTCCGGCCTAGTTAAAAATTAGGTTCTAGGGCTTATTTGAAGGCTCAAACGGAGTCTAAAAAATATGAAAACTGGTAGGATGATACTTCTAATGCTCCTCAAGCTCGAGTACTCCTCGGCTTGCACAAAATGGAGCTACAAAAATAGAAAATGGTATTTACAATGGTTTTAGTGATGGAAATCACTATTTTTGTAGGGGATTCTTCTGAAAATTTGGCATACACTTCTAGGAGCTCCCTACTTGCTCTCTCTTCTTTTATGTCTACTTCTTTGATGTGCTTCCATGTTTTATGCTTGACCTTGAGTTCCAACAAGCCTTAATCTTAGTTCCTTTTTCAATCTCAATTGAAGCAACCCATTTTTTGAAAGTAAGGAATACCTCATCCTTTGAGTTGATAGGATATACCCAAAATTTTATAGTAGCATCATCTATGAAAGTGACAAAGTAAAGAGGACCACCTAATGACCTTGTGATATAGGACCACACACATATTTATGAATGAGATATAAAGGTTTAATTGAAGATTCAAGTGTGTTTCATGCATATTCCTAGTTTACTTTCCATATTGACAATGCTCACAAAATGAAAAATTAGAGAAAGATAACATAGGTAAGTATCCAAAACAAGAAAAATTTTCCATTCACTATGAGATATGTGCCCCAAATGGTCATGCCATATACAAGCTAGCCACATGCTATATATTGATAGCTAATAAGTGCTTCTTTTGTGATAAAAGTAAATGATTAACCGAGCCAACTTTGCATCCCTTTGTAATAAACATATTTCTTTGTGATATGTGAAAGAATTGAGCATAGAAAACCACTTTGTAACCAAGGTCATCAAGTTGATCAAATGACATCAAACTACATGGTAACTGAGGCACTTAGCATACATTATGCATAGTAAATTTTGAACCATCAATGAACTACACAACCATATCTCCAATCCCAACAGTATCACATTGGTAAAAATCACCAAGTCTCATAGTACCAATAGACTTTGCTACATAAGTAGGGAATCAATCTCTATGTGGTGTCACATGGAAAGAGGCACCATAATCTAATAGCCACATGTGCAAAAGGTAATCAACCATAAAAAGCCTCACTAGGCATAATATTTTCAAGTGTCAACACATCAACATCATAAGAAATAGCATTTATTTCTTCAATCTTCATAGTTGAAGCAAATGGTGCAGGTAAGTGTTTAACATGCCCATCAACATGTTGTCCTTTGCCTTTAGCATTTGCAATGCATATTCGTCCTTATTCATATGTGTTTTCTTATGAAAATAATGGCACTTGATATAGAGCAAAGTTTGCGTCATCAAATTTTTGGATCTCAAAATGGTCTTTGCCCTACAAGTTATGGCTCCCCTTGGGAATATTGGCACTAGACCCTGATCCACCAAATGTGCATGAGACCTTTGATGCCATGATGATAGAGGACTGACTAGAATGATAATGGAGCTAAAGGAGTCCAAATACCATGAAGGCTCAAAAAAGTGACCAAGTGTCAAATTGTGGGAGAATTTTAGCAGAGTCTTCGAAAAGAAAAAGGATCAATTAACAACAATGACCAACCAAAGAGATTATGTGAGAATGTATGTGTTCACACCAATAAGTGTCTCAAGGAGTAAAATCATCCACTATATAGTTGAAAATTAAAAATATCAAAAAAAATTTCTAGAGTGTCCTTTGCAAAATGAGCATATGAATAATGTAGGAAACTCATAAAATTGTGAGTATTGTCATGTAAACTTACATACAAATCAGTGAATCCACTGCATATAACCACTTAATTGAAAGAATGTAACTAAGCTTATGGAGGACCTATGAACAAGTAGACTACATCTCCTATGGCAAGACTGAGTAAGTCTTCCACCTGCATCACCAAAGATACCCCAATGTTTGGGTGTCTCCCAATTAAGAAAACCTCACAATGATCCTCTTTATCAATGTCAAAGGATTTATGCAAAAATGCAACCTCTATATCAATGATCACATGGACATACATAAGCAATATCCAAAAAAGAAGACATAGTGTGTATGTGCTCAATACATGCAATAAAATTGCATGAAAAGGCTGAATTTACAACCCAAACACTAGCCAAAAACATCTACAAGTGTTTGTCAACTCCATTCTTTAGACCCAAAAAAAACCTGCATAAAGTTGTGTTGGTTGCTCCCACCACAATTCAAAGCGCACCTAAAGACTCAAAAACTGAAAATTCAACAATAAAGCTGAATGTAAATTGCTAAGAAGACACAATCTCAAGTGCCTTTAGCCTCAACATTGATCTTTTACCACTATTTCCACTTGTGTAGCCAAAATTGTCCTAAAACTAAAAAAATTAGCTTCTAATTTTTCCCAATTTTGCACCTAAACAAACTCTAAGAAAATCAATGCAGAGATCACAAGAAGACACTTTGAAGGCTCCAAAATAATTTTAACCTCAAGTATCTTTACTCTTATAATCACCAAGCAACTAGGCTTAGTGGTAGGTAAACTTGCAAGAAGCCTTGGAAGGGGTGGGGGGGAACAATACTTGAATGGGCGACCTCCTGGGAAGTACTAGTACTTTGTGTTCATTGATTGTAAAGTCCTTATGTGTAGCCAATGACAACAACAATAACTTTGGTGACTTATATGACAAGGTATGCCAAGAATCTATGCCTTTGTTTCCACCTTAGTCATAAGCCTTGGAGGAAGCTACTACAATCCACAAAGTTTCAGGAACCAATAGTGCTTGCTTTGCTCACACAACAGTGAGAAGCTTTCACTGCAAACTGCTTTGATACCAATGAAATGGTACAATGGTGATGCACCGTGCTGGATTCTACTTTGCAAGGTCTTTGCAATGATGCCCTCATAGTAGAAACCAAGCTCTAGTTGATGCACATGGTGCTCCGTATAAACCACTAGATACACAAAAACTACACACTACATAGATACCATGAACATAGATTTCTAGGTTTTCCAAATGCAGTCAAACTTATAGTTAGTAGGTAACTAGGTCACTAAATGATTTATTAAAGAAAAATACATAAGTTTTCGATAGCCATTTTTCTTTTCACATGCAAAATGGTAACAAGTACATTTCAATAGAAAGTAAATCATATGAGTGAACTTATGTACATAAAAAGACATATAAGGCAAAAAGAAAAAAATATATACTATTGAGTGCTCTCATCCATGTTACCACCAATGACTAGAACTCATGTTATCCCATATGATATGCTTTCTTGGACTCTCCATATCAACAAACATATCCAAAAGGCCATGTATTTACCCACCCTTTTCTTGCCCACATGTTTAATGATGTCCAATGGCTACAAACTCATCCCATAGATAAAAAAAATAATTAACGATATCCACAAGTTTGTTCTAGCTTGTAGCTGTTCTTGTAAGAGGAAATGATGGAGGAAGAGTTTGAGAAGGAGTTAGAAACATAGATGTCATGAACATCCATGATACCAACTTCATTTGTGCAAGATTCATAGTAGATAAGATCTCCTGGAGCTCTACATCACTATAATAATGTGGTGTACTATCATTGACCATGTTAATAAATAAATAAAGTTTTATATATCCTAGGAAATTCAGCTCCAGCTATCAACTTGGGATTTCAACATTGCTTCATAGTCCTCTGCTCATAAGATCTCATCCCCATTCTTCTTGTTTCAACAATTTTCATTCCCATATTACTTCATAGTCTCAACTTGGTCCTCACATTGCCACCTACAGTCGATCATTGGAACAAGATGCATAGGGATGAGAACTGATGTATGAGGACTATGAAATAATGTTAAAACCCAATTTGATAGATTTTGTGCTCTAAAAATACTCATGTATGTGTATATGTATAATGTGTGTGTGTAAGTAAGTACATAAGTACGTAAGTAAGTAAGTAAGTAAGTAAGTAAGTAAGTAAGTAAGTAAGTAAGTAAGTAAGTAAGTAAGTATGTATGTATGTATGTATGTATGTATGTATGTATGTATGTATGTATGTATGTATGTATGTATGTATGTATGTATGCATGCATGCATGCATGTATGTATGTATGTATGTATGTATGTATGTATGTATGTATGTATGTATGTATGTATGTATGTATGTATGTATGTATGTATGTATGTAAGTAAGTAAGTAAGTAAGTAAGTAAGTAAGTAAGTAAGTAAGTAAGTAAGTAAGTAAGTAAGTAAGTAAGTAAGTACATAAGTAAGTAAGTAAGTAAGTAAGCAAGTAAGCAAGCAAGCAAGTAAGTAAGTAAGTAAGTAAGTAAGTAAGTAAGTAAGTAAGTAAGTAAGTAAGTAAGTATGTACGTAAGTAAGTATGTTTTTACGTATGTATGTATGTATGTATGTATGTATGTATGTATGTATGTATGTATGTATGTATGTATGTATGTATGTATGTATGTATGTATGTATGTATGCATGCATGCATGTATGTATGTGTGTGTGTGTAAGTAAGTAAGTAAGTAAGAAAGAAAGTAAGAAAGTAAGTAAGTAAGTAAGTAAGTAAGTATGTATGTATGTTGAATTTTTTTGTCATATGTAACACCATATGCCCAAAAAAAAAACTATAGCATTTCCCCTAAATATGGAACTAAAAAGAAATTAAACATAAGTCATGCAAGTATATAAGCAAATAAGGCATGATGACCATAATAGAATCCCACGCGGGCTAAACAAAAAAACATTTGCAAAATTATATGTGTTCCATCTACAAAATAAAAATTCACCTAAAAAAACATTCTACTTGCATGTGTATGTTTATGGGTATATGTATGCATGTATGTGTATGTACATGTCTTTGTGTCTGTACATGTGTGTGTATGCATGTATCAGATCTCTGCCACTCTCTGTTGATATCAATGAAGCTCTTCAACTTTTGAATAGCTATACACACAGCTCGAGGTCTCAAAATTCGCGTCGATTCCACTCACGGAGATCCTATCTCGTTGTTGCCGCCTAGCCATGTAGCCTTCTTTAATTCCTCTCTTCATAGGATCACTAAGTGGCATCTCACATGAGTGCCACTTGGCACCCATGTGTATGCCCTTCTTATTGAATCTAAGGGATGGTTCACACCATCCCTTCTCTAGTGATTTCCCACCTAACATTTCCTTCCCCTTAAGTCCATTTTTGTCCTCAAAAATGGTATTGGAAGGTCTAATTAAGAGAGAGAATTAATAGAATGGCTACTCCCACTATATCCCCATGTATAGCAATACATGGTCATATCTCCATGTTGTTCCCCCATATCCTTCCCCTTAAGAAAACCCTTGGGAAGGTAGTCTAAAATTGGGAAACCGTCTCTGAAGGGTGCTAACCCGCTCCCATGTAGCACTATCTTGTGAACTATCTTTCCACTTTACTAGACGCTCTTTATACAAGTGACTTCTCATCCGTTTCTCTTGAGTGCGTAGTATGCTCTCAAGCTGATGTGGAATAGATTGAACAGAAATAGGCTCTACTACCTCACTATCTGGAATGAGGTTGTGAGATTCACCCAGCCTTTTCTTAAGCTGCCTAACATGAAAAATTGGTTGGATTTGACTATTCTCTAGAAGTTGGAGCTAGTAAGCCATTTTTCCTATTCTCTTAAGTATTTGGAAAGGTCCACAATACCTAGGAGATAGTTTTGGACAAGGTCCCGTCTTCATGGTTTCAAAACTAGATGGAGCTCTAAGATAGAATTGCTCTCCTACCTCAAAGTTGATATCTCTCCTTTGACTGAGCTCTCCTAATGCTATCCTTAGCAAGCCTAGGCATATCATTCATCTCTTCCAAGAAGTCCTTTGCAGCTTGAACCTTTTCATTCTGCAAACCTATTGCATAAGGAGCTCTTGGCTGAAACCCATATAGAAGCATAAATGGACTATGCCAGTGGAAGAGTGCTTGGCACTATTATATGCAAACTCTACTATAGGTAAGTACTCTTCCCAGTTAGTTTGCCTTTCATTCACATATGCTCGAAGCATATCCTCTAGGATTTGGTTAACACTCTGTGTTTGCCCATCCGACTGTGGATGCTCGGCCGTACTCATGCTAAGTTTCATGTCCAACCTTTTGAAGAGTGCTCTCCAAAAGTGGCTAGTAAACTTCCTATCCCGATCAAAAACTATGTCTAAGGGAAGACCATATAACTGGTATAGGTCCTATCCCCATTCTCTATGGCTTCCCAAATCTCAGAATATGTAGGATCAAGCCTACATTTTCCTCTAATGGACTCAAGTAGCTCACTAGTGATCTGAGTAAAACTCAGTCCATTGAGCATAGGCATGCGGCTAAGTGAATCAGCCACTACATTAAACTTTCCCTTCCTATACCTAAGCTCATAATCAAACTCCTGAAGGGTCTCTACCCATTGGGCATTACAACCTTTAAGGTCGATTTGATTAGAGAGCCACTTGATGCTCTCTTGATCAAATACTATAATGACTTTGGCACCATATAAATAATGATGCCACTTCTTCAAAGCAATTGCATACAAATCCTTCTCATAAACGGAGTAATTCTTCTGAGAAGATTCTAGTTTCTTACTCTCAAAAGCTAATGGCCGACCATCCTATACTAGAACCGCTCTTATGGCAAAATCACTCGTGTTAGTCTCAACCACAAATGGTTTGTTGGGATATGATATATGTAAAAGTGGAGCTGTAGCAATTGCTACTTTCAATTTCTCCATACTTTGCTTCTGTTTGTCTCCCCAATGAAAGGCTTTCCCTTTCCCTTTAAGTTGTTTTGTCATCGAAACAACAATTTTGGCATATTCGATAGAAACCTGATAAACCTAGGAAGATCTGCAGCTCTTCCAGGTTCCTAGGATGTGGCCATTCCATAATAGCCCTTACTTTCTGAGGATCCATATGGATCCCATCCTGGGAGAGTATATACCCAAGATATCTAACCTCTGTTTTGAAACATTCACACTTTGACTCCTTAGCAAAGAGTGAATTTTCCCTTAGCACTTGAAATACCTTTCTTAAGTGTTCCAAGTGCTCTTCTTCTGATGCACTATAGATCAGAATGTCATCCAAAAAGTCTACTAAAAAATGTCCTAGATAGGGCCATAAAACACTATTCATGAGCTTCATGAAAGTGGAAGGAGCATTGGTGAGACCAAAAGGCATCACCAAAAACTCATAGTGCCCATATCTAGTCCTAAATGCAGTCTTCGGGACATCCTCTGCCCTAATCTTGATCTGATGATATCCTGATCTAAGGTCAAGCTTGGTAAAATGCCTAGCTTGATGTAACTGATCAAATAGATCTTCCAATCTAGGCATCAGAAACATATTTTTGATATTTACCTTATTAAGTGCTCTATAGTCTATACATAGTTTCATAAAGCCATCTTTCTTTTTAACAAGGAGCATTGGTGATGCCCAAGGTGAGTTACTAGGTTTAATGAAGCCCTTATCTAAATAAACTTGCAGTTGCCTCTCAACCTCCTCATGCTGAGAAACACTAAGTCTATAAGGTGGCTTGCAAATAGGGTTAGTGTTAGTAACAACCTCAATGGCATGGTCAATGTCCCCTCTCTCAGGTGGTAGCCCTCTAGGTAAATCAGTGGGAAAAACATCTCTATACTCAAACATAAGATCCTTAAAACTTTTAACCACACTCTTGCAAAAAAAATAGTAGAAAGTCCTGTCCATATTTACATTCCTAGCATGAAAATATACATCAGATGAGCTGTCTATACAATGCTCCATATCATGACTATACAATAAAAACATCTTATGTACATACTGAGAATAACAAAGACAATACAACTCTAATGATTAAATGAGAGGTGCACTAGGTACATCTCTCTCTCCCTGAATACAAACTTTACTTCCATTCTTTTCAGATTCAAGTGTGTTGTTTTGATAGCTGTGTTTAAGTGTGTCTCCCAACCCCCATAGCCACTCTCTTCCTAAGACTAGGTATGTCCTCTCCATATTCATAATTTAGAAATCCATCTAATTTGTATAGTCGTGCATTTTGACTTTCAAATTGGATACCATAGTATCCCATATCCTCTTATCTTGCCCTTGCATCATAGATACAATGTATTAATGTGCATTGGGCTGCTGGGGAATCTTTAATTTCTTGACCAAAGCATAGTTTATAAAATTATGAGTGGCAGAGTCATGTATCATGACCCGCACCCTGGTCCCCTACACACTACCATACAGTTTAACTAGGTCATGTGGTCCAAATTGCGGTGACCACAATGACTGAGTCCAACAATAGGTGTGCTCTATATCCTCATGCATCACCTCCACTCCCTTGCAGCTAGAGCTACCATGAATAGGAAGGGTCTGCACTAGGTGGACTGCCTTTTTGCCCTTTTCGGGGGCCGTACTAGACTCTGATCCCTTCTTCTTTTCTTCCCCCTTCTTGAGTGGATAGTTCCACTGTGAATGGCTAGGAGACAAACATCTAAAGCACAGATTCTCTCTTTTGGCCCTCTCAAACTGATCTGTAGATAACCTAGGCCCTTGTGATCTTTTTTTTCTTAATAAAAACTTTGTTTTTCCCAAAAGGAGACTTCTTCTTGAATTTAGTCGTACTAAGAGGCTTGAGGGGCTGATCCGTCTCCATAGGAGTATATTGAGGATGGTTATGGTTCTCATAGATATGTGCATACTTGATCGCCTCCTCAAACGTCTTAGGCGCATTCCTTCTGACTTCCATCTTTATGGCTTTATCTAAGCCCCTAACAAACCCTCTGGTCTTTTGGAAATCATCTAAGCCCTTAAGTTTCAAAATGATCTCTCTATAGTGGGATAGGTAGACCGTAAGAGACCTACCTCTCTGTGTAATCCTATCCCACTCATCCCAATTCCTCTCCTCCTCATTCTCAGGAAGAAACTCTTTTAGAAAAAGAGTCTCAAACCGTGTCCAATCAGTAGGGATAGAGTTCGCCTCCTTAAGACTCATCCACCACTTTTAAGCATGCAGGCCGAGGGAGAGACTCGCCTCTAGCACATGGTACTCTGGTGGGGTGCCCTTCAATTGATGCAAATCATGCCACTTTTGTAAAAAAGTGTAGATTGCATCCTTGTTCCTATCTCGGTCATCCCCCGTAAAGGTAGGTGGCTTCAAGTCTTTCAAGAGGCTAGGAATGACCAATAATGTATATAAATAAACGATTCGGCTATAAACTAATGTCTTATCTTCTTTCAGGATTAAAACTTAAGAAAAGTGTGGTAAGATACGTTACTTACTTATGCAAGGGGGTATGGAGTGGTGGACACTAACACATTAATGAACTACACCTCATGGAATTTGTTTTGGTAGTAAATTGATTCTCTACTTTATTACGAGTGTAGATGGCTTTCGAAGATTCTAAAGCAATAGTTCAAGAGGAAGTATTCGAATTTCCATTGCAAAGTGTCACAAAAGTTAAAGGACATTGGTTCAAAGAAGATCAACCAGTAGGAGAGCATTTATTCTTGGTGACAGTCAAGATAATGGATATTGATCACATATTCCGAGTCATGTCCCAAGACTTCAAGGTCTTACACGAGCTCCCATCAATGGTGGATGTAATGACGAAAGCTGGAATCCATAAGTATTTTGAGTTACCAATCTATAAACTAGATTTCCAAAGATGCACTCAGTCATGAACACAATTCGGCCAGCCCTACACAACCCATTTGTACCAAAAGCGAAAGTCCTTGATGTAGAAGGTGAATGGGTAACAATCCAATTCACCCACTACCTAATCAAAGAAGCTTTTGGATGGATCAAGGATGGGACCATAGATCTAAAGGATGAAAGTCATGGAACTAAAACTAGAACGTTGTAGACATAAATTGTGTGGATATCGAAGAGGAAGTCAGATTAGTACATCAACATTTCTGTTTTTTGAACATGCACAGATACACGGCACCACACAAAATAATAGTGCAATTATTATCTCATGCAACCAAACAGATTGGCAACTAGATAAACCAGATGCCCTATATTCAAGAACGTTTGTTCGAGACAAAGAAACAATGGGGTAAGAAGAAGTTTTTGAGTGGAAGTGTAGCACTTACAATAATGATATACCATGCCTTAGGTATTCGAGAATACCTTAAAGAAATGCCTTCATCAGCTGCAATGGCCAAGTACATGAAACCAGCCACAATACCAAGAAAGAAGAAAGAACTGAAGGTGACCAATGATGCAGGCACGAGCTCTCAACCAATGATGAGAGGTGCAAAGAGATAAAGAGAAGCATTGAAGATAGAATAGGTGAACCCTCCATCCAAAAGGGCACATATACTTCCTAGGACCGAAATTGAATAGTCCAAACCTATCACGGAGGAAGAATTAAAGGAAGCTTCGGAAGATACTCACAAATTCATGGAAGGACAAATAAATCTGCCAGTGCAAGGGCACCATTATCAGCTCATGCAGAAACTGTGCAAGGAAATAAACTAACAAAGTTCCACAGATATAGAGAATTGGGATTTGTTAATTCGAGTTCATCTTCTGAAGTCCAACAAGAACGTGAACCATCCCCTATGAATGTGGATATTAAAAATGAATCTAATAGTGATGGTAAATGGGATGAATCAACCAACTGAAGGATTCAACTGAAGAAGGGAGCAAACAGCAAGATCAAAGTCCAGATACTACACTAGGAGATAGACAAAAAGACAAGGCAAGGGAACATGAAGGCCGATATACATTACAAATCAATGATATGACAAAGGTTCAAATCACTGAGACTCACTTGGACAGTAAAGCTACAATGAAGTCCAAAGGAAGAAAAAAACCAAGAAGAAATGGAAAAACCAAAACCTTTCACGCCCATAGGGGTAATAGCAGAGCCTTACCCATTGGATGTCACATTTCAAGGGAGTGCTACAAAACCTACCACACATGGAGAAGAGGAAACACAAATCCTATTACAAGTCAGACAACCACATAACAACATGTTGCATGTGGAGAAGGGAAAAGATGTCCATACAGGCAAAGAACCAAACATACCAAAAACATGGCTGAATGTAGATGTGGCAAAGTTGAAGCCAGTGGTGAAGCAAATGATACAAATGGCCATGGATACACAACAACAACTCATGGAAGCAGACAATGACTATGACAAAGCTTTAATAGAGAGGAATCAATTAAAAACACTCAGTGAAGAGTTATCTGCAAGGATATTACAAGCCCAACAAGTATTTACGTTTAAGGAACAAGAAACAAAAGAAGCCCTGGAAAAATGCAACCTACTCACTGAACAAAATCGCAAGATGCAAGATTAGCTTCAAGAGCTTTAAAAGAGGTATGAGACTAGTGAAGTAGAGAAGGTATGCTTGATAAATGGAAGAAAAATCTTAGAAAATAAAATCACGGTATACATGGATGAGTCGGATAATATGAGGAACAAAAATAAAGAACTAATGAATGCAATTTTGTGCAATCAACCCGTGGAGGGACAAGAAAGTCAACCAAATGATACACAGGCATTAGAAGCTATGATAGCTAAGTATGAACATTAGCTAAAACAAGAGCAAGCGCTAAGAGAAGAGTGGGAAAAGAAATATATGTATGATACAAATGAGATAAAAAAAGGTGGAAGGCTACAGAAGCCAAAATGATAGAGCAATGTAAAGAAGATGCAGAGCAAATGGCAGTGATTGGTGAAGAATTCTTGAAGAGTGGGGAAGCACTCACAATAGTCAATAAAAAAATCATTAAAAAAGATGAAGTCATTGAAAACCTACGAGCTCAAATATCACAAAATAATCAAATGGGGACACCGGTAGTTCAAAGCTCCCAAGCGGCTACTGTGGAGAATGAGGTACGTCCTCCTTCTCCCCCCATATATCATTCAGCGATAAGAGAAGAAGCAGAGCAGAGCACTGATAGACATAAACAGGCTATTGCAAAACTAAGCTGCAATGAGAGGGCACTACTGGTGTCCCAACTTCCTGAACAATTTGAAGATCAAGTGGCAAAGGTAATGAAGGAAGCAAAAATCAACAATAAGAATTTTGAGAAAATTTTGAAGCCCTTCAATGTACCATACGGCCTACTAAAAGAGGGAACTAGACAATATATTAAAAAGACTACCCAAAAAGAACCAGATCAAAACCTGAAGTTCAAAATTGATACATTTTCTTACATGCAAGAAGAGTTCAATAAAGCAGATCCGATTTGGAGAAGGAAATTTTTGGAAAAGAATCCAACTTTAAAAGTGCACTGGGAGTCAGCACCTTACTTACTACATGTCAATCCATCTTTTTGCCTCGTCCCTAGAAGATGAGCCTAGATGCAATTTTGGGAAGCACAATGTCAAGGCACCATAAATAATTAGTGGTTGAACTACCCATTACTATCGAGCCCACCTCATAACTACCTACCTACTGAGGAATATATGGTACGCACAATCGAATTTTGGCTATCTATATATGCTATTGTACCGGACCTAGCAATTAAAATGACAAATAAAGTGTTGAACATGCCACTTACAATTTTGAGAGTATTCAAACATGCACAATATACATTTTTTAATTTGATCAAAATCAATCAAGGAGTTGAGGCCCTTATTTTTTATCTATTTAACACGCCGAGTAGACTTACAATCATCGCTATATATTTGAGATTAATGTTCTTACGGAGTCCATATATGCAAACATTCAAAGACGTGTCCTTTACAAGGTTTTGAGCTGAGTTTCTTTGCTGATCATAGATAGGCACCAGATGATGGAGTAAAGTCAGCACAATGGAAAGAGATAATGATATGTGAAGCCAATTTGCTAAATCAAAGAGAGTAGAAAGTCATTCAAACATACTCACGTCACCAGAAAAAGCCTATTGGGGACGAAAGAGTTCGGGAGGAGGGACGTGTGGAGGTAGAATCAAGTAAAAGAAGAAGAAGAAGAAAATCAAAAAACGAAACTACTCAATAAAAAGAACCACCCTCTTCACAAAGCCCCGTAGGGGCACGTATCAGGCTTCATATGCATTAGGCAACTATGCAAAAGAAGGAGGTCCCGAAAAGTGAAAACAAAGGAATATAACAGGACCTTTCAAGCACCACCCTCATTAAAAGCGATGCAACGCTTACCATTGAGGCGTTCGTGGCAACACAAAGGATGTACGGAATACCAAGGGGAGGTTGTACACAAAGGACTTAGGATCGGATAAAGTAACAAATTGTCTAAAGGTCCTAACTGTCTCCTCGTCCACTAGGTGCATGCGGTGGAAAGAAATGAACAGGCTAAAGAAAAGCTTCAGATCCTAAATGATGTGAAAGAAGATTTAAAAGAGAGATTTGAAGCATCAACCAAAAGACAAAAATAGATGCAAGGCTTATGAAATGATGCAACCGATGAAAAAAGAGCTTCACAAGTATCAATGATACCACAAAAAGCCCAGATGAATGAATCCAAAGAATATCAAGGGGATGACAGAAGCATTGGACTGAGGCTCAGATAAGCTAACAAATTCTCTGACAGTCCTAGCCACTTCTTTGACCACTGGGTGCATGTATTAAAGAACTATAAGAAAGCCGCAGACAAGAAGCAAAGCCTATCAAGGGACGATGGAGGCAAAGAGGGGGAGAGTGTTGCAGAGTAAAGAAGCACAAAAAAGGAAGCCCCAAAAATTTTCAAATTATAGGCACAAATTTTCTTCTTCTAGTTTCTATAAAAACCTCATGAAGCCATGTAAATGCACTAGAGGAGTCCTCTAGATGCATCAACCCCAATTAGTGTAACATAATCCTTCTAACATAGTAGAAAACTAGTGTCTTTCAATAAAAGTGCAGGTCTCTTATGTGAATGGACCAATTTTAGGGCACATGTATATAGGTCACTTAGTGACTCTTGTAAACAACTTTTTGCCATTGTGAGAATTGAAGCAGAATTTTTGAATTTGCCTCTTTCCTACTGATTGTCTTCTTCTCCAAGAGCTTTTGTGTATGTGCAATGCTTGAAACATGTGTGTAGGACTGTTGTCTACCCCTTCCCATCTTTGACTTACTGTAGTGTGTGTGTGTGTGAGCCATAACAAGTTGTGGAGTAGGTGTTGGTGTTTCCTACCATTCACTATTTTGCTCATAACTTGAAGTGTGTTTGTCAAATTTGACTAAAAATAACAGTTTAGATGCGTCTCATCGAGAGCTTCGAAAGGAACCCACTGTTGACCATATTTGGAGTTCAAAGCTGAGAGAAACATTCAAATTTGTGCTTACTACTTCAAATGGTATCGCGATGTGCATTTTCAGAGAATTAGTGAGTTGGCGAGCTAGTTAAGACTAATCAGATGCATCGGAGCATTGATACTTCACTTACCATCATGTGTGCTGCCTTGTCATTTGAGGAGTTAGTCTCTGTTCTATTGCAGGAAGATCAGTCCAGGCAGAATAGGTCCATTATGGGTGTTGCAGATCAAGCTTTCCTGGCTAGTCAGAAGGGCAAAGGAAAATGGTGCTCTTCTACTAGTAAGCAGAAATCTACAAATGCTGCACATTCAAAGAACCAAGACAAAGATGAGAAAAAAATCAGAAAAGCAGAAATTGTTTTGTAAGTACTGTAAAGGGAATGATCATATCATAAAGAACTGTCCAAAACTGCTGCTAAAGAGGCAAGAAGAAAGAGGCTAGAATGGTTGTTGTAGAGGCCTCTACACCAAAAACAGAGTCTGCAAATCTTGTGCAGGAAGAAGAATGGGCGTTTACTACTGTCTGCAGTTTTGACCCATCTTCTCATGATCAGTGCATGTCTGCAGTAGACTCAGATGTTTGGTACTTTGACAGTGGGGCGACCAAACATATTACCTCGCAGCGCAGTTTCTTCTCTTCACTTGAGCCTGCCCCTACAGGGAATACTGTCACATGCGCCAACAACTCCTCTTATCCTGTTATGGGAGTTGGTAAGATCATTTTGACTACTGCTGATGGTAGTTCTTTCACTTTGTCAGATGCTTTATTTGTGCCAGGGATCAAGAAGAATCTGTTATCGTTTTGTGCATTAGCCAAGATTGGCTTGGTTGTGAAATTTGTTGATGACAAGTGTACAGTTCATGATCTATCAAATGGCGACGTGATTATTGCTTCTGGCATTTTATGTCGTGGGTTGTATAAGCTCATAGACTATGAAAGATCTGTGAATGATTCGGCATGTGCAGTTCATGATTCTCAGGCTATGTCAGATGCAAAGCTTTGGCATGCACGCTTTGGTCATCTGAATTTTGCTAGTTTGCTACACCTGCAAAAATCTGAAATGGTGTCCTCTTTGCCCAAACTTGAGGCACTTAGAAATCATGTTTGTGAAGGCTGTATTTTGGGCAAAATGTAGCGTTCATCCTTTCCAAAAGATGGTTCAGTTCGGGCTACGCAGAAATTGCAGCTTGTACACAGTGATGTCTGTGGTCCTATGCAGACACCCTCTTTTGGAAATTACCTTTACTTCATGACTTTCATTGATGATTTATTCCAGGCATGCATGGGTATATCCACTCAAAGCAAAGTCCGAAGTGTTCATGTGCTTCAAACAGTTTTTTAGTTTTGGCTGAAAATTTCTGTCAGCATGTAAAATGGGCACCCTCCATTCTGATCGAGGGGGGGAATATATGTCTTCTGATTTTAATGCATTTCTGGCTGAACGTGGGATAAAACACCAGTGTACAGTGCCGTATACACCTCAACAGAATGGAGTTGCTGAACGAAAGAACAGTTCACTTATGGAGATGGTGAGGTGCATGGTCAAAAGTCAGGCTTTACCACATAGTTTCTGCCTTGAGGCTGTCATGTGTGTAGCATATGTACTAAACAGATGTCCCACTAAAGCGTTGCAGTCTATCACTCCATATGAGGCTTGACATGACCGCAAGCCATCTGTTGCTCATCTACATGTTTTTGGTTGTTTGGCATATGCACTAGTGCCTGAACAACATCGCAGAAAATTGGATGATAAGGAAGTAAAATGTATTTTTGTTGGGTACAGTTCTGAAAGTAAAGGATATCGTCTGTATCATCCACAGACTAAACGCATTCTGGTTAGACGTGATGTTGTCTTTGTGGAAGATGCTATTCAGCCATTGCTTTCATGTACTAAGGAGACATTTGTTAGCTCCAAAGACATGTATGATACTTTGATGCCTCTTTTTACAGGTGGACAGTCTAGTGCTCGTCCTAATGAGGCAACTTCTCAGCCTTTGCAGGTTTCATATGATGATGCAGATCATTCCATTTCTGATGCAGATTTACATGATGCACTTGTTGATGAGAGAGCTGATATTGAGCAGGCAAAAACTATGCCAAAATGGCTGGTGCAGACTTTGCATGATAGCAAATTAGATGCACCTTTGTCATATCGTACTCATTTGTGCCTGGGCATCCCTGCCATCCCAACGAATCTGCTTTGTAGTAGGTGCAACAGAAACAGCAGCACGAACAGGAATCTGCACAATATCATCTTCAGCACCATCTTCATCAGCTCCAGCACCTGTATTTGCAGTACCTATTGTTACAGGTGTAACAGGACGTCTTTCAACACCTTGCACAATGTTCCATAATCCTTTTGCAACCAATACATGTTGCATCATATAAGCCCATAATGGGTAGTTGGTACCATCCAACTTATCCTCAGCAGCCAACATACGGAATACATCACTGCTTTCAGCCATGGCCGATGACTAAAATACCTTGATGTAGAAAATTGATTGTATCTCAAAAAGTTGAACGGAACTGCTGAGACGAGTTCTGCTAAACCTGTGGCAGACTTCGAGACACTTATACTGGCGAAAAGAAACTGGTATATACCTTTGGCACAAAAAGACAAAATAGCCTGCCCAAGCACTGCGATAATGCGTTTGGAGGCCAAAACGAGCTTAGATCGCGATTTCGTGCAAATCTGAGACTGCAAACGGAGGAGTGTCAACGACACCCTAGATGAAGCGACGACCTGCTTTGATACCAATTGCTGAATTTAGACGTCTACAGAAGCACGCAAACAGCACAAGGAAGAAGAAGAAGCTTGGAACACAACACACAATACTGAATGTATTACTAGAGAATGTACAAAGATAAGTAGCCCATTAGGGCAATAGGCGTATATACAAGCCGGGGGAAAAAAACCTCCTAAAGAGGGAAAAAAGTGCCCCGGTGGTCCTAGTGTGTTCACACACATCACTACCTAAATGTATCAACAGCAATGGTTAATGGACACATTTTCATTGCTATGTCATCATGCATTTCGTCAGACTAGGCATCAAGTGCACACTGTCATCTAAATGACATTAATCTTGATGTTATTTTTTACGTTATTTTTTATGCTTGTAGCGATGCTCATGAGAGCATCACGACGTGAGCATCCCTTATGGGACTCAAAAGAAGGCGTCACATATGCAATGTTATTTACATCACTTTTGTGATGCAGGTGAGCATCATTGTTGTGATGCTTTGCATGGTCGCATACACGATGCTTTTACATCGCTTACGTGATGGTAGTGTTTTATAAAAATTATAATGTTGGATCGCTCTTCGATTGTCATTTTATGTGCAACTGATAGAAGAGCTCTCCAATGTTCATATCTGTATTGTGCTTACGAGCTGCAACAATCTCTTTCTGAATCTCTCTTTTCTAATCTCTCTTTTCTAATCTCTCTTTTCTAATCTCTCTCTTATTGTCTCTCTCTCTCTTTCTCCTTCTTTCTACCTCTTTCTCTTTCAATTTCTATCTCTCTCTCTCTTTCTCTTTTTTCTTCTCTCTTTTGATCTCTCTCTCTCTCTCTCTCTCTCTCTCTCTCTCTCTCTCTATATATATATATATATATATATATATATATATATATATATATATATATATATATATATATATATATATATATATATATATATATATATATATATATATATATATATATTGCAGGTTATTCAAGAAGTTCACCAAGCATAAAATATAGCTACTTATTGTAAGTACAATTTTCATTCTTTGTATATCATTTAAATTTTTTTATTTTCATTAATTAACATACTCACACTTAATCATTCATATGCACATATACATATATACATGAAAATGCACACTCACACATATACACATACATACATATACACATACACAACACATATACACACACATACACATATGCATATGCACAAACATATCTACAAACACATAAAAGAACATGCATGCATGCATTATTGCATATACACATACGCATACACACATTAACACATACTTATACACATGCATATGCACATTATATTTATATATATATATATATATATATATATATATATATATATATATATATATATATATATATATATATATATATATATATATAAGTAGACACATACATATTCACAGACATACATATACACACATACAAATACACATGCACATACGTATACAAACATATACACTTACACATACACATGCACATACATACATACATATACACACACATATGCATACACATGCACATACACACATATGCACATACACTTACACATACACATGCACATAAATGCATATACACACTCATACACATACACATACACACATATACACACACATAGACATGCATATATACCTACACATACACATACACACATATACATACACTTATAGACATACACATACACATGCAAATACACACATAAACACACACATAAACACACACATACACATACATATGCATATACACACATACGCACATACACTTACACACACACATACACATACACATACATGTACACATAAACACATGCATATGCATAAAACATATCTACATGCACATATATACACACATATACATGCATATAGAAACACTTACATAAATATAAATATATACCTACATGTGATACATACATTTTATACACACACAACTACATGCACACACACACACACACACACACACACACACACATATATATATATATATATATATATATATATATATATATATATATATATATATATATATATATATATATATATATATATATATATATATATATATATATATATATATATATATATATAAACACACATATAATATTAATGAATCATATAATTAAAGTAATAAATCACATGTTGAATATAAAAAATAATAAAAATCATTAAAACAAGACTTTTCATTAACTAGTACCATAGACACAATTCAAAGCATAACTGAAATGAGAAAATAGATAGATATAAAAAAAATGTATATCAATGTAGAATATCTATCCCATGTAATATATCATTCATCGTGATCATCCTCATCCACATCACCCTATGAGTCCTCATCATCATCGTCATCATGGTCATGATCATCATGATCATCTGCATGATCTGTTGAATCTGTAGTGGCATCATGGGTAGAGGTGTGAGCACTCTGTGATGATCGAGATCTTCCCACCTATGTATGTCTCTCCACCTCATCCATATCTACCTCTCCATAATACTCTTGTATTACATATAACAAACATAAATAAATAAAACATATAAAACATCAATAAAAATAAAATAACTATATAAATTTTAATAATACTCACAAAAGCATTCGGATGATCTTGCATGTACTCACTCAGACGTCGATATTCGCAATGTGTAGCAAAATTGATTTCCTTTTTTGTAGAATATCGACCATAATCCTTTCGTTGCATTGATACAAATAAAAAGGATTAATGATTAGTGTTTTAACTAAAATAAATAATATAGTTTCAATAATACATATACTTACTAATGTAGCTACAAAATCATGATGGCCCATTTGGCCTAAGTGTGATGTATGACCAGACTCAACTCTCTTTTTTGTAGCATCTTGCATTTAGTTAATGAAACAAAAATACATAGACTAAATGTAAAACATTTATAAAACATATGAGAATTATAAGTCCCTGTAATATAAACTATTAATTTTTATACCTTCTACTGAGGAAATGATTCTTGAAGACGTAGTTGTCTGTAAAAAACTGCCATGTCTCAGGTGGTATGTTATGTCTTCTCTTATTTTGTTCTACCATAGAATATCTCCTGTTTTTTTAATCTCAAACAAAAAAAGGATCAAAATATATAAAAAAAACTTTAAATTCATAAACATGCATATATAGACACACATACATACACTTACACATACATAATTACATTTATACACACATACTTACACATACATACACATACCCACACATATACATACACACACATACATAATAAATACATACCCATAGACATACATATACACACACATACATGCATACACATACACATATACATAAACCTACACATACATACATACATATACACATATGCATACACACACATACATACTAAATACATACCCACACACGTACATATATACACACACATGCATACACATACACATATACATAGACTTCAAATTAACTTACATATTTAAATTTATGTCTAAAGTTTAATTTTCATTCATTTATGGAATACTAATTATTTTTATCATGTGTGTAGATTCCAATGTATGACATTGATGATCTTCCACCACACCATTTAGAGTTGCTAGTAAGACCTCATTTATCAGAAGCTTCCATGAGGAGGCTACACAAAAGTGATCCTATCAAATATGCAAGATTGAAAGACTTATATTAGAAAGAAGATAAAGTACATGATTTTGCGATAATGATGAAGATGATGGCATGGAAAATTTTATTGAGCATTGGTATCAAAATGAGAGCGAAAACATTGATATTTCTAAAAATGACAAATATCTTTGAGAAGAATGTTTAAAGTATATATATGAAGGAAGTCGCTTGACATGACTAAATGCAAGCTTACTTATTCTCAATCTTCAAAATCATTTTGGATGGAGTAATGTATCTGTTTCAATACTATTAAGGTATAATTTTTAATTTTGTATCTATTTATTTATTTATTTATTTTCATTCATATCAACTTTTTTCATGAATGTACAGGTTATTATTTGAAAAGTTTTTACCAAGCAAGAGTATATTTCCTACATCACATTAGGAAATGAAGAAGATAATCAACAATCTTGGAATAGATTATTAGTGTATACATGCAGTCCTAACGATTGTCTTTTATATAGAGGTGAATATGCAGACTCTTTGACATGTCCAAAATATCAATCTCCTCGATATAAGGACGAAGAGGATAAAATCTCAAAAATGGTTTTGAGAAATTTTTCATTGGCTCCACGAATTAAACATATGTTTCAAAGCCTTGAATTATTAAAGCTTTTGACATGGGGATTTGGTCATAAAAATACTAATGGAGTAATGAGAATTTTAATAGAGAGTGTAGCTCTCTACTAAAATTCTCATTATTCCACGAATTAGACACAAGAGCCACACAATCTAAAGTTAGCAGTTGCATTAGATGGCGCTAATCAGTTTTTGATGAAATATAGTAAATGATCAACATGGCTAGTGTTAGTCATCAACTACAATCTCCCGCCATAGCTTAGCATTAAAAAGGAACATTTAATGATTTCACTTTTAATCCCAAGAAAAAGACAAGTTAAAGACATGAATATATATCTTGCTCCTCTCATTGATGATCTCCAAGAGTTATGGAGAGGTATTAATATCATTGATACATCGAAAAGCATTAATCAAAGACACAGTATGGTTCGTGGAATTGTGGCTTGGACTATGCTTGATTTTCTAGGATATGGTGTTTGTTCAGTTAATGATGTAATTTTTTTATTTAATATGTATACAATTGTATGTGAGTTAATCTAATTATATTTTTATGGTTTTCATGATGCAAGAATATCTACTAAGGGATATAAGACTTGTCCTTATTGTGATGATTGGTTGAGATCAGTTTATAGTAAGAATCTCAATAAAAATATTTTTCTTCAATATTGATGGCTCTTGCCTGACAATCATCCATTAAGATGCAAAAGAGAAGCAATACATTTTAAGGAAAAGATTAAAACAGGTCAAGTGTCCGAAACCAATGACACCTATGGATTGGTATCGAAAATGGTCAAATGGGCCTCTTATAGATCAACAATCCAAAATCTTCAGTGATGATGAAGATGGTGAGAATGTGAAGATTAGAGTTAAAGGAAAATTGGCGCTACTAGAGAATATGTCTATATGGTATTCTTTGGAATATTGGAGAGAGTTAAAGATCTATCATCTTCTTGATCATATGCATATATTCAAGAATATTGGTTATTCATTATGGCAACATCTTCTAGGATTAAAAGACACAATAGCATCAAGAAATAATTTAAAGGATCAAACCTCAAAACCAAAGTTATGGCCATTTTTTCATAGAAATCAATAGGAAACAACTTATGCACCTGCTCTTTGGATACTTACGAAAAAAGAGATACAAACTATCAATAATATGATTCAACTGATTCGAACACCTATAGGATATGGATCATCTTTCCAAAACATGCTTACTATGGATGATAGGAGCTTATCTAGGTTAAAGGCACATGATCGGCATAACTTTTTGAAGCACATTCTACCTTTGGTTATCAATGGATGTACAATGAAAAGAGTACGGGATGTGATGTATCATCTTGGGTCACTTATAAGGTAATTATCATACTTTTATATTTAATATATAAGACTATTTGACATCTTTTATTTACAAAATAATTTTTTTATAATTTAATTTATGATAATAATAGGTGGATTACATCAACAGACATTGACAAAGACTCGATCCCACAAAAGAAACATGAATGCAAGGAGCTACTATGTTTGATGGAGAAAGAGCTTCCAACATCATTTTTTGATATTCACGTTCATTTATTAGTCCATCTTGTGGATGAAATAGAGATTGCAAGTGTTATAAATACTTGGTGGATGTTTTCGGTTGAGAAATTTATGGGAATATTAAAAGGTTATGCGTGACAATGAGCAAAACCAAAAGGATATATGGCAAAGGGATGGATGCTTGAGGAGTGCATGTACTATGTTAGTGATACCTTGAAAGAGTTCATGAAGAAGTTCCACATGCATGGACCAATGAGTTTTCTTCAAAAATAATAGATGAGGTATTATCAAGTAAGGGAGTTCCATTTCAATTTACATTGCAAGAAAAAAGTGATGTTTCTACTTTTGTAGCATATAATAGCAAATGTTCTTTCTACTTTTGTAGCATATAATAGTGAATGCATGCAAGCATTAATTAGTGACTATGAATAGGAACTTCAGAGTCTTTGAAGTAAAAGATAGAGAAACAAAAGATATAGAAACAAAAGATATAGACATAATCTCATTGTAATGAGAATACAAATATATCTTCTTTCAAGGATTGGCTATATACTCGTATGCAACAAGCCAATGCAAATAATGAACAAATCTCATATGAGGAGAGGGAGTTAATGATAGGTTGTGAAAGAAAGGTAATTTTATTTTAATAATATTCTATTTTTTTCACATATATGTATAGTTATGCTTTAATAATTTGATTTGTATTGCTGGCTCGAATGTTCACTAATATGTGGACTTTTGGACATCATATTAGAATCAAGATGATTGATTCTTTACATAAAACATAGGATTCTAGCATTGTTGCTTCTTTCAAGCAACTATCACGTACTAGCTCAAAAGATACAAACCTTATAGATAGCAAACTTGGCTACATAATAATTGTTGGTATCTACAAATTATCATTTTGTATGTTCAAATATGTAAAAAGAAATTTTTAGTTTTTATGATATAGTTTATTATTTTTTAAAGTGCACAATAATGATTTTTTGTTTTTTTATATTTTGATAGGTTATTTTGAAGATTGATTGGTCTCAAGCTAAGTATAAAGGTAGTAATTCCACATTGAGAAGGGAATTATCTGAGTTTTGGGCAATTGATTCTTTGAAAATAATGCAATTAACTAGAGAACCATATATTCTTCATAAGCATATTGAAAAAGCATTTTCTTATAAAAACCATGATGCTCATCCTTGGTGGCAAGTCATTCATGTTCAACGGTCAACCTAGAGGTTGGTCATTGTTTGAATAGTTTATTGTTACAGAGATCAAAGAAAGTCATTATGATGATTCATCAATAGATATTGATATATCAACACCTCAAAGAGAAATTAGAATCATTGTACATTACAACAATAATAATCTACTTGATGAAGGCCATAATACTCTACATGCTGATTCTATTGATGATGAATGGGAATTACCAAAAATCGATATTAGTCCATCAATAGATGATGTCATTTATGAGAACATAGATTTAACAATAGAAGAAATAATAAAAATCAATAAGTATAATGAAGATGAGATTATTTTGATGTCTCACCAAAATGATGGTAATAATAAAAACACATGAGTAGATTAGATAGTAGCTCCTACTTTAGTTATCAATTGTTGGCTTGAACTATTTGAATGGGTATCAAACAATAGGTTCTCCTTTATTCAACTAAAATTTAGGTGAATCCCACCATGGAGATGAAAATATGTTCTTGTAAGTTAGAGCATGAAGCTCGGGGGTATGCCTAAAATTTTATATATAGCTTTATTTTTGAGGATGAAATTTCTCTCATGTATGTATGCATTTGTGTGTGTATATATATGTGTGTGTATTCATGTGTGTCATATGTATACATGTGTTAGTATGCATATGTGTGTGTCTCATGTTTATGTATGTGTGTGCATGTGTGTGATATATGTATGCATATGTTAGTATGCATACGTGTATGTATGCATGTGCATTTGTGTGATATATGCAAGTATGTTTATAATTGTGTATGCATTTATATGTATGCATGTAGCATGTATGTGTGATGTGTATGTATCTACATGTGTGTTTATATGTGTATATGTATATAATGATGTGTATGTATCTTTATATGTATTATGGTCCTTGTTGATTCAAGTAGCTATATATAGAGGCATAAGGTTGGGAGGAGAGACATCTCTCTAGTATGTGGTGGGAGCACTAGATGCAATGTGTATATATACTTCAACCATACAGCAAACGCATATGGGTATGGAAGTACAAAAAAAGTATGGTTAAAATACTATACATGCATGTGTGTATGTATATATGTGTGTGTACAACGTTGGTTCTTAACCCATCAAGAACCCCTTTTCCTCACTTTACTTGTACCTGACTACGATGTTAGATAAAGTTTCTTGACTATGCTTTTTTTTCAAAGCTTGGGATGATTTATTATGTATATATATGTGGGTTCATATAAATATATATATATATATATATATATATATATATATATATATATATATATATATATATATATATATATATATATATATATATATATATATATATATATATATATATGTGTGTATATATATATATATATATATATATATATATGTGTGTGTGTGTGTGTGTATATACATATATATGTGTGTGTGCATGTATATATATATATATATATATATATATATATATATATATATATATATATATATATATATATATATATATATATATATATATATATATATATATATGTGTGTGTGTGTGTGTGTGTGTGTGTATGTTTTCATGTATGTATGTATGTATGTATATGTGTATACATATACATGTGTTTATATAAATATGTGTGTGTGTATATATATATATATATATATATATATATATATATATATATATATATATATATATATATATATGTATGTATGTATGTATGTATGTATGTATGTATGTATGTATGTATGTATGTATGTATGTATGTATGTATGTATGTATGTATGTATGTATGTATGTATGTATGTATGTATGTATGTATGTATGTATGTATGTATGTATGTATGTATGTATGTATGTATGTATATATATATATATATATATATATATATTGTTGACACTCAAGGTCAAGCACAAGGTAGAGGAATGCATCAAAGAAGTGGACACACAATAAGAGGCAGCATGAAAGGAGCTCCAAGAAGTACATGTCAAATTTTCAAAAGAAATCCCTATCACAGAGTCTGACTATGCTGGTTGTGTAGACAATCATAAGTCTACATCAGGGTACAGTTTTCATTTTGCTGGAGGTCCTATCTCTTGGAGATCTCATCTTCAAGAATGTATAGCTAATTCCACCACAGAAACAGAGTATGTTGCAGCAAGTGAGGCATGTAAGGAATTGTTGTGGCTTTCTTGTCTTGCTTGTGATATGGGCTTGCTTCAGCATGTACCTCATTTGCTCAGTGATAGTCAGAGTGCCATTGCTTTGGCTAAGAATCCGGTCTATCATGCAAAGACCAAGCACATTGAGGTGAGGTATCACTTCATTAGAGATTGCTTAGCTAGTGAGCGCATTATTCTCGAGAAGGTTCGCACTCAAGATAATGCTGCAGATGCTTTGACTAAAGCTCTACCATAGGATAGCTTTCGACATTGTTGTCACTTGATGGGGGTTACTTGATCTTACACAGTCACTTGTCTACTGTGTAACATGCCCATCAGGTTGGAGGTATAGTTTGTATACTTACACTCAGGTATTCTTTATCATTCTTTATTTTTTCTCCCATAGTTATTTTGGCCATATTGGCCTTTAGTGGGAGATTGTTACCGTTAGTGTCCATGTGAAAGGCCATATGGCCACTGGACACTTCTTTATATATGTTCTTTAATAAAACATATAGTGGCCTGGTCAGCCACAGTCTGTATGTTCGACAGCATTTGTGAAACCTAAGAAGTCTGTCTAAATACTTCAGTACCTTCGTTGTCGATGTGTTGGCCATCTAAATTTTAGGGAACTAATTCATCAAAGAAAGAGCTAGTATGGTCACGATGCATTTCTTAGGAATTAAATTGTTGCATAGTATTTTGAGCAACACAAAAGCTTGGATTCAGACGGCCGATAACTTTTATGGTGATGCATCGATTCTTTCACGATATTCCTAAAAGTTCATGTATAATATTATGCTTAAAATCATGCGTAAAGCTAAAAAGTGACAGCCGACAATGGATGCTTGCGTTTCTCTAATATTAGAGATAAATCAAGACGTGATTTTTTTTCATCCCTAAATTTAGGGATTAAAAGCTTATGAAAAAGGGCAAACATGGGACACCAACCGAGCGTTCCCATTCTCCTCGACACCATGTGGTTGGATCTTTGGTTCTGTGGGGGTTATGGTTGCTTTTGGCTTCCAAACCCATACCCTTCTTGCTTGTCTTCTTACTATTGTCAAAGAGGTGAGGTGATCTTCTTTGGCTCTTTGTGTCTGGTTCTGACCCTTGCCTTTCCTTGACTTCTTTGTTGAGACTTTACTCGTGTGGGAGAACATAGGGTTTTGTGCATGTAAGAGTTTCTTGGGTACCCACATGTGTAATTACCCTTGTTGAGTTGCAGCTAATCTCTTAGGCACCCAAACTTGTTGGATACTATGTGGTTGAGCTTTTCCTAGTTGCTTGGTTCTTTTTTTGGCATGGTTGGCATGCCTAGATGGAAATTGTTGTGGCAAAGTTGGTGGTTGCTCTCCTTTTCGTACCTAGATCTGTTTCATGCTTGGAACTTCTTTCTTCCTGAATTTTGTTTTTCTATTTGATATAGTGGATTTCTTGTATTTTTGCACTTGTCTCTGTGGTTGAACTATTGTGGTTGCATTGATCTTTGAAAAGGAAGAGAGTTCCACTTGCCTTCGAGCTTGTGCTTCTACGATTGAGTTCTTTTGCATCATAGAGTTGTTGCCACACACAACATCATCTTTGCTAAGATTAGCCTTTGAAGAACTAAGAGAATGTGTGACATCTGGTTTTGTGAGCATGCAATTCTCTAATTCTAATGTAATGCATTGCTCATGCACCCAAACTTGAAGAATTTGATTTCTTAGGTTTAAGTTAACTGCATGGTCATAGATCCAGTCTTGACCCAAGACAAGTGGTTCTATAAGGTCCTCATCTTGTCACACTAGCATTTTGATGATCATTGGGGCATCTTGAAGGTAGATGGGAAGCTCCACCTCACCCAAGCAAGGGGTTTCCACACCTCCCAACCCTATGAGATAGGCTTCTATGGGATTGATGTTCAATTGTAGGTCTTGGCAGTATGAAAGTCTAGATGCACTAGTTGCTGCACTCGAGTCAATCAATGCTCTCACAGTCCTTACATTTTTCCTTGTCCTACCTCTATGGTCACAAAGGGACATCGATCAATTATTCGAGAAGCAATGGCACCCGATGCTTGGCACATGACCATGTGATATCGTGGGGCTTCAGGATTGACATCTAGGCCTAGTCGCCTTAACTTATTTCATCTAATGTGCTCTCTTGCCTCTGTCTGTGCTTCTTCTCTAACCCGTAACTCTTCTTCTTTTCGCCTTTTAGCAGTGTTGAGTCTCCTTAGCATATCATCTGTAAGAGGTTCTTTCGGCATCACTTATATAGCTTGGCAAGATGTCAGCTTCCAGCGTGGCCAATTGAACCACACCACTAGTCGAAATTCTATTAATGACCATGGGTCCATATCTTCGCTTTTCCAATTTACGGGCATGCTGCTTTAGCGTATAAACCAACACTAGATCTCCCTCTAAACAACATGATGAAGTTGTTTATCCCTATTTGAGTGTTTGTTATTAACTAGTTTTGTCAATACATTACATAGGATCTTATTTGTGCTCTCCACTTGTCCATTAGCTTGTGGATGATAGGGGGCACACTTCTTATGTATCACCACGAATTCTTGGAGAAGTTTTTTTATGGCTTCATTCAAGAAGTGTGTACCTCTATCACTTACTAACTCTACTGGTAACCCGTATCTAGTGAACACGTTCTCGAATAAAAACTTAGCCATTGTTTGAGCATCGTTCTTTGTTGTAGCTTTTACTTCTACCCACTTTGTAAGGTAATTTGTGGCTACAATGATGTACTCTGCATGGGAGTTTCTAGCTTGGGGATTAATAGGACCTACAAAGTCAATACCCCACTTGGAGAATGCATGTCCTCCCATCATTGGTCTCAAAGGCATCTTGTCTTTTCTAATCGGATATTGTGCACATTGACATGTGTCACATTTCTTCACATAGATATGTGCATCCATATAAAGAATGGGCCACCAAAGTCCTGAGAATAGAATGGTCTTAATTATTCAGTCAGGACCAAAGTGTCCACCTGCAATACCACTGTGTGAAGTTTCTAAGATTTTCAAATAGTCTGATTCATGAATGCATAGTCTTAAATAACCATCTTTGCCTCTTTGGCATAGGTTGTCTCCTACTAAGGCATAGTCCTGAGCCTCTTGCTCCATGCTCCGTTTTCTTGGTAGACTAGCCTCACTAGGTAGTGTTCCCAATCTCATAAATTCTATCAATGGAACACTCCATTCTGGAATTAATGACACATGATAAAGGGTGACATGCTCCACTGGGGGTCTCTCCTAACACACTAGACAATTCCTAATCCACTCATGTATTTTTTTGTCCATGCTAGGCCAATACACTCCTAAACGTTTCAGATTCTGCATTGTTCATTGTTTAGAATAGTGATTTCCTAACAATCCTTCATGGGCTTGTTGCAACCAACTGCTATGTTCACCATCCTCAAGTCAACAAGTTATTATACCTTTTGTATCCTGATTGTACATAATTCCTACCAATATTTGATATTTTTGTGATTTTACAATTTCCTCTTTGTTTGTTTCCATATTCTTATTTGCTGGCCCGAAGGTTAGGACAGGTACCAACTTATTTTCCCATTGAGCAACAACTTCTAAATTGAACAGATAAGCATCGGGTAGTTCATCAAACACTCCTTGCAGTGACTCTCTTGAAGTGATGTGAGAAAGGTGATTTGCCTTGAGGTGGGTCCTACCTTTCCTAACAACCACTTCAAAGTCATATTCCATTAGTAAGAGGAACCGTCTTACTAGACATCCTATATTGCAAGGTTTATTGACCAAATATAATAAAGCTTGATGATCAGTGAAAAACTTGAACTTGTTGGCCAATAGATAGTGTCTAAATGTCTTCACAGCATATACCATGCCCAAGCCTTCTCTTTCGATTGTTGTATAGTTTCATTCATCTGCATTTGGTTGTCTGATAGCATATGCTATAGGCAAATCTAGATTTCCTTCACCTATGGGTTGTGCTAGCACACATCCGATTGCATGATTGGTAGCATCCACATGTACATGGAATGGTTTATTCCAATCCGGAGTGGTTAGTATTGGTGTTGTGCACAAACTCTCTTCAGCTCATTGAAGGAATTTTCACATTTGTTGTTCCACTCAAAATTTGTCAACAAGGCATAAATAGGTTTAGCTATGATTGCATACATGTGGATAAACCTATGGTAATATCCACAATGGACCATAAAGGCTTGTACCTCTTTAACATTCATTGGCCTCGGCAACTCTGCTATAGCTCTGACTTTGTCCTCATCTGTTGTTATTTCGTTCTTAGTAACAATATGACCTAAGATCTTACCTTGACGTACCATGAATACACACTTTTCTGGGTTCAGAAAAACTCGATATTTTCTACATTTGTTGAAGATATGTCTGAGCTCAGGGATGTGGAGTCTTCTTTCTTGGGAATGTGCACATAAATCATCCACATATACTTCTAAGCTCTTTTGCGAGAACTCTTTGAAGACATGTCACATGAGCCTTTGGAATGTTGTAGGTGCATTGGTGAGCCCGAATGGCATCACACAAAATGCAAAGATTCTCCAGTCTGTGGCAAAGGC
>CM035437.1:31429365-31446865 GCA_020310875.1 Ceratopteris richardii | reverse complement strand
AGCTCAAATGGCTTAATCATTTGTCTCTCTTTGGAGGGGGGCATGGGTTCAAATCTAGTTGGCTACATTGGTAAGACACCCCTCATTTTCTATGATGAAATGTTGAAACCACTCCCTTAGGGGAATCCTTAGTCTTTGGGCACTATTGTTGGACTATGTTGATGGTTGAAAGGATCATGATCATTGCAATAGGATTGAGTTCAACTCGAACCAGTCTCTTTGTCTAACCTTAGGGCCGTTCCTATCCCATTCTTACCCTTATCAAAACTCAGAGATTTGTTCATTCGTAGTAGGTGCTAAGCATTGTGCCTCTTCTTGTGTGGGAATTGAGGGTCCCAGTGGGTATTATGCCCTTCACGTTGTACTCTAAATTAATTCAACTTATTAAGAAACAGTAGATTGAAAAATCAAATTCAACCTATTGAGAAAGAGTAGATCGAAATTGAATCACTCCAAAACGGCTTTCAAGTCTATTTTGCAATTCTTGACTAACCAAGGATGTAAAGAAATTTACAGTGGACAAATTTTTCGTCTCCTAGGTATCTCGATGAGTTTTGAAGTATTTATTGGTCAGCATTGGAATTGGTTTTTGGTCAAAGTGGATACTAAATTTGCCTACCAGGAGGCCATGCAACTCAACTTGGTAGGGCATGCTATGGTGATTAACACCTTCATCTCATCTTTTACCTATTTAATTTCTTGTTGGAGATCGAAAGACAAAGAATTAGCAAAGCTTGAAAGTACTTGTAGAAATTTCCTTTGGATCGACAATCCCAACAGGAGGGGCATGCCCAAGATCAAATGGGCCTTGTGTACTAACCAAAAAGAGTTTGGTGGTTTGGGAATTCTGAATGTGGGAGGTATGGTAGATAAATTGGCTACCAAGTAGCTTCTCAAAGCATGGTGCAATGTGGAAGCTTCTTGGGCAAAACTAGTTCTTAAAGGCAAATCCTCTCTTACACTTCAGAGAATCCCTTAGTGGAAGGATCTTGATCTGCTCACCTTGTTGTTTTCTCAACGTCCAATGACTTTGAAAGGCTCTGGCCTTGTTTGCTTGATTTGGAAGAGTTAGAACAAGATGAAATCATACATCAAGATCAATGAAGACTAGAAATGGGCAGCCAGGATTAGGCAAAATGATTCTATTTGGTTTCCTATTAAGAGAATGAAAGAAGTTGATTTGGAGAACATCCAAAGAGCAAAGAAGTTATGGAACAAAGGTTTTAACAAGTGGAAACATCTTTTGAACCATGATAGAGGTCATTGACTAAGGTTTGAGGACATAAACTATGTTAGAAGAATTGACTTGATGATTGGTGCCTTCTCAGGTAGAGAATCACCACTTGGGACAACTCTAAGACTTGTCTCCTTCTTGGAAATGACCCCCCCCCCCTTGATTGAAGGGTTAAGATGGACCAGGGGTAATAAATTAGACAAAATTTTGAGGTTGCATAAATATTTTGACTTGCATATCTCCCTTAATAGGGGATGGTGTCAGAACTAGTATAGCATCGAATGCATTGCAAGTCATGTGCAGGAAACCTATGGCACCCTCTCATTAAGAATAGAAAATATGTTCTTATGTGGTAAATCCTCCATCATGGAATCTAGACTAATGCCAAAGCTAATAAAATTTGCGGGACCCCTCACTGGTGTAAGTGTTGCATCCGTGGTAGAGAGGCACCTTGGAAATCTCTTCTTCTCATACCCTAGAAGCATCATGATATGGCAGTCTCTCACCAAGATTTTGTGCTTACCAAGGCAAATCAGTTGGAAACAAAGCATTATTTGGAGAAACAATTTTCTTCTCTGCTGCATTGTGGAACACCATAAGAGAGGAAGCGCTCTACAAGATATGGAAAGAAAGATGTGTGATCAACTTTGATGGTCAATAGAAAGAGTGGTCAATTGAAAAATCTCTATACCTCTTAGGTAGAAGAATATTTAATTAAAAAAAATATATGCCTTTCAAACACCATAGGATGTTTGCCTCGGAAAACAACAAGATTAAAAGTAAGTGGTTCACTCACGAAAGCACCAAAAAAATCATTAAACTTCTGAGCAGCTCTCTTTAAAACATTGGTCTACCGTCAAATCCTAGATATCCTACCGGTTTTGATCTATCATAGTGTTCATGCCATTGCACCCCTCCTTCGTGGGATATGGGGGATTCCAAGGGCACTAAGCCCATTCATTGTATAATTGTTCTTCTATTAATTCAAACATGAGAGAGTAAGCTATGACTGAAATTCTTTTTATATTAAAAAAAAATCCTTTAAAGAACTTCTAAAAAGAAAAAAAATCATCCTTTGAATTATTCATTCTGCATGACAAAAAAAAATCCTTTAAAAAACTTCTAAAAAGGAAAAAAAAAACATCCTTTGAATTTTTCCTTCCACATGTTGGCCCGTCCAAGTAAGTAATGTGAGCGCCACATAAAGAAAGCAAAACATGTGACATGTAAAGGAAACACAAGAGTCCGCGCATCAAAGTTCGCGTGTAACATCACTAACCATAGAACACCGTGTGAGTTCCTTTAAGCCGAAAATTTCTAATAAAAAAAAAAAATCTTTTTTTTTTCAAATGGAGGTTCAGTCGAGGCTTACTCCTCCATGCTTTAACTTTGAAATTGCAACTGTACAAGAAAGGGCATAGTATCCATGAGACCCCTCTTATTCCACAAGAATAAGGGTTTACATAGTTGGGTTAGACTCCGGTCACATCTACTGCGAGGCAAGACAAACAGTGGCACATCAGCCACAAGATACAAGTTTCCATGATAACATGTTCCTTACATGTTATCGATGGTGGTTGAACCCTCGCCCCCACATCAAGAGCCGCCTCAAGAGGCAAAAGGTTCAACCACCCAACCAAGCGGCTTGGGACAAAAAAAATATCTTTTTTCACTTAACACCAATTTCTCAAATTCATGCCTTTCCACGTGGGCTCCTTTGAAAGGAATAAAAAGAAATAGGATTCTATATAAAGGAATATAAGGAATGAATTTTAGATTGAAGAAGTCCACACGGGGTTTCAAGATGTGTTCCTTTTAGGGTTATACTTGGACAGATAATCTAGCAAGTCATCATGTGTGAACTCTCAATAAGTTTTGCTTGGTGAGTACCTCTTGATAACATGAAGTTGTGTAAATTTCACACTGAATCATAGGAACACACATTTCAACATTTTATGAATCTCAATAGTAAGTCCAAATGGGTGTGGTGTAACGGTATGCCTTGAATGCCATGAGGCAGAGTGCCTGGGTTCAAGTCTCACTCAATGGACATTTCAAATTTCCTGTACTCTCACACAAAAAAAAAGAAGTACATGCCCTCACACGTGTTGGAGATTATGTAGATGGTGGAAGATTCATGAACATTTTGGACTAAGTTGAACACTTTTGCATGGTTTATCTTGTGTGCTAAGCATGCAAGCTAGTGTGTGGGATTGTAGTATGTGATTGTGCGGATAAAATCATAATGATGGTTAGGGGGATGTGTTCCGAAATTCGGATGCCTCCCTATCTAATTTTTCCCATAATTGCTCTCATATTATGAGTTATGAATAAAGCTTGTTGTGCTAAGAACAAAAATCCTGATGGGATTTTAGGGTGTAGCATTTATGGTGCTTTAGGAATAGGGCATGTATCCTTCAAGTCTTCACGAGAAAGGTTTGAGCTTCAAGATACACTAGAAGCCTCCTCATTCTTATGACAATGGAACCTTAGAGACAACCACAAGCCTTGTGTTTACACAAAGAACTAGGTTGTAATACAATCATTAAAATGTTCTCTAAATAGAGGCGTTGTGGTTGGAGGACAATCTTTGAAATGATCATCAACTAGGACAATGAGGGTCGATAGGTATTGCAAGAAGGGTGCCCATCTACCGACGGTCCAAGGGGCAACCGACTTCCCCATTAAAGGTGAGGAAGGGAAGGCTCAGCACTCACGCCCATGGTGCGTCTTAGCCCGGACGTTGGGGGCATTCCTAACCGGTCCACTATCCAGAGGCATGCACGGTTACCACTCCCCTTATAGTTGCGCACAATTATGCGCAACACGGTATACCACTCGAGCACCACAGGGGACTGGATAGAAATATAGGGAGGCAGTCAAAGGGGCATAACATCCACCCCCTCTCTGACAGACTTCACGTCCTCGAGAAGTCCACCTACGGCTGCTTAGAATGAAGCCCGCTTTACGGTGAAGTCGAAAGGGTGATTTTTGTGATGGCTTTTGCAACTCTGCATGGTGTTCTTACCCTTGAATTTGGGGCAGTGTCCTTAGTACCACGGGTTGTCGTGCGAATGCATATCTATGGAAACTTTTCCTAAATGCAAGAGAGGTGCGAACCTAACACCGTAGGTTTGGCTCGAAGCAAAGGGACGGCTTGCCCCACTCCGACTGCATCGGGACAAGCCAATGCTCCACATGAGCCAGATCTTGCATATGAATGGGACCTCGCAGTTTTGGTCATGGCACCTTTGCCTCTTATTAGGCTGAATGTGTTGATTCCGGTCTAGGACTTCCAAGAAGATCCTATCGTCAAAAGGATGGCCGGTCCCTCTAATTCAATTCACGATTGGTCATCCGGTTTGCCCTTTGCCATCAAAACGGCTAAGTAGGCCATTCCACTCAAAGTCAGAGCCAAAGTTGAACACCTAGGACCCGAGCCGGTTCTAAGTTAAAATTTGCCCCTTCCCGGGCGGATATGATCCATATGGGTTCATGCCCAAGTTTGTGATGGGAGGGCCTCGTTGCCACTCCACACACACCCGTTGTTTCCATTCCTATGTTCCATAATTTTCCGACAAAGCCCGAACGGAAAGTGCCGACCAAGGAAATACCCACCATAAAATGGGCCTATTGGCAGCCCTTCATCGTTTGGCACATAGGCACGGACGTGTGGCACATAAAGTGGCTTACTCTCATGCTGGCCATTCCCCATAGAAATTGGGCCTATCGGTGGCCCTTTGGCATTGCGGTTCATAGGCGCAAGCGTGCGGCGCATAGAGCGACTTACATTCACTGCCATTTTGCTTGAAAATGGACCTATCGACAGCCCTTTGACATTTCGATCGTAGGCCCGAACGTGCTGCGCACGGAGCGGCTTACCTTCACGTCGGCCATCTCGAGTTGAGTATGGGCCTATCGGTGGCCCTTCGGCATTACGGTCAAAGGCACAGATGTGCAGTGCATAGAGCGTCTTACAGTCACGTCGGCCGTTCCATTTCCATACTTTGCCCCGGCCTCACGGGGACCTGCGAGCGACGTCCATCCAAGGCACAGACGGGAGGGCAAGGCCACACACCCGCCGGTCGACTTCACTTGTAACTTTGCCCCGGCCTCGAGGGGACCCACAGCCAGGCCCAACACATAAGGCGCGGACGGGGGGACAAGGTCCCACCCCGCCGGCCATTTGTTCCCCAATTTGCCCCGGCCTCAAAGGGACCTGCGGGTGGCGTTTCCCAAGGCATGGACGGGAGGGCAAAGCCACACACCCGCCAGCCGCATAAAACTAGGCCTATCGGTGGCCCTCTTGCATTTTGCACATAAGCGCGGACGTGTAGCGCAAGTAGCAGCTTACATTCACGCCGACCGTTTGGTTCCATAGTGCGCTCCTCGGCCCCCTACAGCCCGACAAGAGGCACACACATCGTTTTGATGAACTCTAGGCACGCTGGCCAAAGAGTAAAAGATAGGGATAATTTTCCATCCGATTAAATTTTAGGCCTCCGGGCACTCACTACTCCGGCCGATGCAATACCCTCGTGGGAGAACGTGGTTTGTTGGCCTTTATCTTCCAAAAAGATGCTTAGCTTCGGGCACATGACAAAAGATATAGCAATATTTGCGAAAGGGACATGGTCTTTGAAGGTGTTCAAGTGGATTAAGCACACTTCGTTTCGGCACCGGCAACATCACTTTTTGACGTAGCACTATACCCAACCGGCCCACCCGATTGCGGGGCCCAGTGGGACTGCCCTATGTCGCTCCCCGGTTATGAATCTCACGGATGGGGGCCCCTCCCCCAAGGTACACGACTTACAGTGGCACAGATGCATCTTACAGTGCTACCCCGGCCCGGAAAACAAGGCAGCCTTGCCAGCATATGGAGGACTGTCCCTCCCTCCTCCCGGCAGAAGTGCCACGGAAAAAGTCGACGCGGGGCCAGAACCGAGAGGGAAAACGAGAACGGGAGTGGGCCGACAAGCGGGTCGAACCCATAAACACATGAACGGGTAAATCATCGTGCATTTCCAAAGGATCATAAAAGATGAGGGTGGTCTGCCACACCGACCCCGAGACCCATTGCCACCCGGGCCTGAAGCGAAGATCCACTGCTGTTTGCCGACGGTTGATGCGGAAGCCGATGGTGACGTTGCGACATACCAGAAAAATTATGCCGAAGACGAGTCGAGGCCCAAGCGGGGACCAACGAAGAACGTATCCATGTAAAAAAAAATTCTGCCCTTTTTGCTGACGGGTCAGCGATTGACACCGTCGATGGCAGATTCACCAACCGATCGAGAGCCGAAGCTCTGATACCAATTGTGACGGTCCAAGTCCAAGGGGGGGTTTTTGTAGGTCCCCACAAGGAGAAGGACAACCACGAGCTAAGGGGCAATCCCCTTGAGTGATCCGGAAGCCGAAGCGGGACTTGAGATGCGAGATAGCCTGGATGCCGGATGCAATAGAAGACGGGACGTTGTCCATAAGATGTGAGGGATGACCGTCGACGACTGACCGTCTCGACGGTTGATTGTCGACGAGTCCGAAGTTGTCGTTTGCCTAAGAGGCATAGTGGCTATCCTTTGCCACACACGTCCATAAGCCCCTTTACATGAGTGGGCAAGATGAGGGACGAACGGTCGGGCGGCCGTCCTGCCATTTACGTGCAAGACCCGTCAAGGTGTGACGGGGGGGCGTTCCCCTTGTCAGGCCTCTACCCACGTTCCAAGGGGCAACTGACATCCCCATGAAAGGTGAGGAAGGGAAGGCTCAGCACTCACACCCATGGTCATCTTAGCCCAGATGTTGGGGGCATTCCTAGCCAGTCCGCCATCGAGCAGCATGCACGGTTACCACTCCCCTTATAGTTGCGCACAATTAGGCGCAGCACGGAATACCACCTGAGCACCACAAGGGGCTGGATAGAAATACAGGGAGGCAGGCAAAGGGGCATGACACAGGGCACATGTGCTGTTGATTTCAATATTCCATGCATAAATGATCAAGTATGTGGATGAAAAAACTTCCCCCAAAAAAAATCAAGAATGCTAGCTCAAATGGCTTATTCATTTGTCTCTCTTTGGAGGGGGCATGGGTTCAAATCTAGTTGGCTACATTGGTAAGACACTCCTCATTTTCTATGATGAAATGTTGAAACCAGTCCCTTAGGGGAATCCTTAGTCTTTGGGCATTATTTTTGGACTATGTTGATGGTGGAAAGGATCATGATCGTTGCAGTAGGATTGAGTTCAGCTCAAACCAGTCTCTTTGTCTAACCTTAGGGCCGTTCCTATCCCATTTACCCTTATCAAAACTCGGAGATTTGTTCATTCGTAGTAGGTGCTAACCATTGTGCCTCTTCTTTTGTGGGATTTCAGTGGGTATTATGCCCTTCACATTGCGCTCTCAATTAATTCAACTTATTAAGAAAGAGTAGATTGAAAAATCAAATTCAACCTATTAAGAAAGAGTAGATTGAAAATAAATCAATTTCAAGGCTATTTTGGGGCCCTCACTGCAATTCTTGACTAACCAAGGATGTAAAGAAATTTACAGTGGACAAATTTTTTGTCTCCTAGGTATCTCAATGAGTTTTGAAGTATCTAGTGGTCAGCATTGGAATTGGTTTTTGGTCAAACTGGATACTAAATTTGCCTACTAGGAGGGCATGCAACTCAACCTTGTAGGGCATGCTATGGTGATTAACACCTTCATCTCATCTATTATCTATTTTCTTTCTTGTTGGAGATCGAAAGACAAAGAATTAGCGAAGCTTGAAAGTACTTGTAGAAATTTCCTTTGGATCAACAAACCCAATAGGAGGGGCATGCCCAAGATCAAGTGGGCCTTGTGTACTAACCAAAAAGAGTTTGGTGGTTTGGGCATTCTGAATGTGGGAGGTATGGTAGATAAATTGGCTACCAAATGGCTTCTCAAAGCATGGTGCAATGTGGAAGCTTCTTCTCAACATCCAGTGACTTTGAAAGGCTCTGGCCTTGTTTGCTTGATTTGGAAGAGTTAGAACAAGATGAAATCATACATCAAGATCAATGAAGACTAGAAATGGGCGGCCATGATTAGGCAAAATGATTCTATTTGGTTTCCTATTAAGAGAATCAAAGAAGTTGATTTGGAGAACATCCAAAGAGCAAAGGAGTTATGGAACAAAGGTTTTAGCAAATGGAAACATCTTTTGAACCATGATAGAAGTCATTGACTAAGGTTTGAGGACATAGACTATGTTAGAAGAATTGACTTTGATGATTGGTGCCTTCTCAGGCAGAGAATCACCACTTGGGACAGCTAAGACTTCTCTTCTTCTTGGAAATGACCCCCCCTCGATTGAAGGGTTAAAATGGACCAATGGTAATAAATTAGACGAAATTTTTAGGTTGCATAAACATCTTGACTTGCATATCTCCCTTAATAGGGGATGGTGTCAGAACTAGTCTAGCATCGAATGCATTGAAAGTCATGTGCAGGAAACCTATGGCACCCTCTCACTGAGAATAGAAAATATGTTCTTATGTGGTAAATCCTCCATCGTGGAATTTAGACTAATGCCAAAGCTAATAAAATCTGTGGGACCCCTCACTAGTGTAAGTGTTGCATTCGTGGCAGAGAGGCACCTTGGAAATCTCTTCTTCTCATACCCTAGAAGCATCATGATTTGGCAGTCTCACGCCAAGATTTTGTGCTTACCAAGGCAAATCAGCATTACTTGGAGAAACAAATTTCTTCTCTGCTGCTTTGTGGAACGCCATACTTGGAGAAACAAGCATTACTTGGAGAAACAAATTTCTTCTCTGCTGCTTTGTGGAACGCCATAAGAGAGGAAGCGCTCTAGAAGATATGGAAAGAAAGATGTGTGATCAACTTTGATGGTCAACAAAAAGAGTGGTCAATTGAAAAATCTCTATACCTCTTAGGTAGAAGAATATGTAATTGTAAAAAATATCTACCTTTCAGACACCATAGGATATTTGTCTTGGAAAACAACAAGATTAAAAAGTAAGTGGTTCACTCACGAAAGCACCAAAAAAATCATTAAACTTCTAAGCAACTCTCTTTAAAACATTGGTCTACCGTCGAATCTTAAATATCCTACAGGTTTTGATCTATCATAGTGTTCACGCCATTGTACCCCTCCTTCATGGGATATACGGAATCCCAAGGACACTAAGCCCATTCATTGTATAATTGTTCTTCTATTAATTCAAACATGAGAGAAAATTTCTAATAAGAAAAAAGTTTTTTTGTTTTTCAAATGGAGGTTCAACTGAGGTCTACTCCTCGAGGCTTTAACTTTGAAATTGCAATTGTACAAGGAAGGGCATAGTACCCATGGGACCCCATTTATCTCATAAAGCTTTTGAAATTGCAACTGTACAAGGAAGGGCATAGTACCCATGGGACCTCCTTTATCCCACAAGAACAGGAGTTTACATAGCTAAGTTAGTCTGCTATCACAATTACCGCGAGGCAGGACAAATGGTGGCACATCAGCCACAATATACAAGTTTCCATGATAACATGTCCCTTACATGTTGCCGGTGGGGGTTGAACCCTCGCCCCTGTCTCAAGAGGCGAAAGGCCCAACCACCCAACCAAGCGGCTTGAGACAAAAAAAAAGAAGATATTTTCTCACGTAACACCAATTTCTCAAATTCATGCCTTTCCACGTGGGCTCCTTTGAAAGGAATAAAAAGAAATAGGATTCTATATAAAGGAACATAAGGAATGAATTTTAGATTGAAGAAGTCCACACGGGGTTTCAAGATGTGTTCCTTTTAGGGTTATACTTGGACAAATAATCTAGCAAGTCCTCATGTCGTGAACTCTCAATATTTTTTGCTTGGTGAGTACCTCTTGATAACATGAAGTTGTGTAAATTTCACAGTGAATCATAGGAATACGCACTTATTTCAACATTTTATGAATCTCAATAGTAACTTCAAATAGGTGTGGTGTAGCGGTATGCCTTGAATGCCATGGGGCAGAGTGCCTGGGTTCAAGTCTCACTCAATGGACATTTCAAATTTTTTGTATCCTCACACATGTTGGAGATTATGTAGATGGTGGAAGATTCATGAACATTTTGGACTAAGTTGAACACTCTTGATTGGTTTATCTTGTGTGCTAAGCACGCAAGCTAGTGTGTGGGATTGTAGAATGTTTGATTGTGCGGATAAAATCATAATGATGGTTAAGGGGATGTGTTCCAAAATTGGGGATGCCTCCCTATCTAAATTTTCCCATAATTGCTCTCATATTATGAGCTCATATTATGAGTTATGAATAAACCTTGTTGTGCTAAGAACAAAAATCCTGATGGGATTTTAGGGTGTAGCGTTTATGGTGCTTTAGGAATAGGGCATGTATCCTTCAAGTCTTCAGGAGAAAGGTTTGAGCTTCAAGATACACTAGAAGCCTCTTCATTCTTATGACAATGGAACCTTGGAGACAAGCAAAAGCCTTGTGTTTACACAAAGAACTAGGTTGTACTACAATCATTAAAATGTTCTCTAAATAGAGGTGTTGTGGTTGGAGTACAATCTTTGAAATGATCATCAACTAGGACAATTCGATAGGTATTGCAAGAAGGGTGCCCATCTGGCCCATCCCTTAAAAAAAAAATGATATTCATGTCTCAAAAAGGATATTTAGCATAGATGGGGAAGCTAACAATCTTCATCAATCATAATACAATGACCAATCCATCCTTTAAAATTCACTGATATTCATGTCTCAAAAGGGATCCCCAACAATGATAAGGAAGCTAACAATCTTCTCAATCATAATACAATGACCAAGCCATCCCTTAAAATTAATTGATATTCATGTCTCAAAAAGGATCTCCAGCAATGATGAGGAAGCTAGCAATCTTCATCAATCATAATACAATGACCAATTCATTGAAACCTGGGACACATTTGTAGATATGCAAGGTCTTGCATTAACCTTACATATGCATCATGTAGGGACTCTATGCATGAAATGTAGATGACTATAAATATAACATATAGGGGCTATGGCACATATTCATGTAGAAGGATGTAATTGGGAAAGCCAAGTTCTAGAAGAAGGGAAACATATCCTTTATGCAACTTGACCTCACCTAAAGAGCATCTTCAACTCACAATTATACCCATCAAACTATTCACCATACTCAATACAACTTAAAAACTCAAGTTCTACATGGAAAGGATGGTATGCTTCTATCATTGAACCCTCCTAAAGACCAACCACTACCACCACCATCAACTTTATACAAGAAGGATTGCCTAACCACATGTTTTTTGTGGTGTGTCGAGCCCTTTATGGGAATTATAAATGAGAGAGTCATGGTGGAAGACATAACATCTTTTAATCACACGAACAAAAGTTTAAATTAAGGAAATATAATATATACAAGAGCATAAAAGAGAATAAAAAAATAATTTTTTTTTTTGCACTACAAAGATGTTTTTGGTATTATAAAAATCAAAGACAGATAGACATCTTTATGGTATATTGTATGGAGCAATCCTTTGAAGAATTTCCAAAATTAATGACACATTATTAGGAGATCTTCTTTCTTTGAAGTTCTTTCTTTCATCTACCAACTCTCCCATTTAAGATTGAAAAAGTGAAATAAACAACTCAAGCACTTTTTAAGGGTCTAGTGTCATATCAAACTTCAAAGTTTAAACTCTAGACCTCATAATCGAAAGTCCAAAGTGTTTATAGCCCTACACCACATACACCACAGATCCCTAAATGTTAATAGATCTTAAAAAAAAAAAAAAAGAAAGTTTGATCATTGAGATTTACTCTTTGAAATAGCTTGAATTAATTCAAAGTATAGTGAAAGGCACACATAGCACCCATGGGATCCTTAAACCCCACAAAGAAGGGGTTGAACATTTAGCAACTATAGGACACAGAGCATGAAGGCTTGCTAAGGTAGAAATTGGGACTGTTCTAAGGCTAGACTAAGGAATTGATTTGAATTGAGTAGGCTAATGACCCAACAATCCCCATAAGGAGCTAGTTAAATCACCTCACCGCACAATGGTGAGGGATGTTCCCTTGCAACAAATAGGGATTGAACCCTTGCCCCTAGCCTTGAGTGATGAAGAAACCAACCAATTGAGCTAAGATACGTAGACAATGCTCAAAGATATTTTTTTCAAGGAAATTTGATCGTATAGACTTACTCTTCCTATTGATCTTGAATTAATTGGAAGTATAGGTGAAGGCAAGCATAACATCCATGGAATCCCCCATATCCCACAAAGTAGGGCTCAGATGCCTAGCATGACTAGGATTAAGAGCTTGAAAGCTTGCTAAAGTAGAGTTGGGAAAGAGAAGACCCTAAGGCCAAATGAAAGGATTGGGTTGAACTAGGTAACCTCAAGGAAAATATTGAACAAGTGTGAGAAGACCTACACTTCCTCAAAGGGGCTGGTTTAGACATCTCACCATAGATGATGAGAGGTGTCCCACCGTAGCCTGCAAGGGTTGAACCTCACCTCCAACCTTGAGAGGTGGAGTACCCAATCGACTAAGCTAGCAAGCGTGGACAATAATAAGGGAGCTTAATAAAAAAGAGAAAGCTCGGCTAAAACATAGTCTACCTGAAATATTGAATTAATTAAAAGTATAGGTGAAGGTGGCTTAGTATCCTTGGGGCCCGTTGTATCCCACAAAGCAAGGGTAACTTGAGAGACAAGCTCGAAGTGAGTACAAGTGGAAGATGCATGAAGGTAGTAGAACTTGGGAGACAAACTCAAATGCAAAATGATTGGCTTTAATCATGGCCTATGGTCCATGGACTATCAACCATTAACAAAGGAGTCAAACCCTCACTCTCGCTTCAAGAGGCAAGTGCCCCAACAAGCTACCTCTTTGCACGCTTATATACTAAAAAATCTTTTCGTTGAGATAAAGAATCATTTCAATGCTCTTTTCACTCTTGAGATGAAAACAAATAAGAGTCAGCGCGCGTTAGGCTACCTTATTGGGTCTTTTGCCTCTTGAGATGGGGGCAAGGGTTCAATCCCGCCCTACGACACGACAATTGTGGGCCCTAGACTAATTTAAAAACTAGTTATTAAATCAATTACTTTCGAATAGTCCTTTCCAATGTCATCTTTAGACAGTCTAACCTCTGCTTTGTGGAATAGGTCATGAGTATTATGGCCATTCATTTCTACAATTGTTCTTTCAATTTATTCAAAGAAGGAAAACAATGGAGATTCGGCAGAATTTCCTCTTCACAAAAAAAAAAAAAAAAAACAGAAACAAAAAATCTATACCCCATTTGAATGCGGCCTAATAACCTGAAGCTAGCAAATGGAAAAGCAGTGGCAAAGATCTAATGAAGACCGAATTCATGTCCACATAGATGCAATCAGGCGCAAAAAGAAACACGAGAATTCAAAGCCAGTGCGCTACTACGCTTCCATACTCGACACCAGGCGTGCGCAAAGCCATTCCAATATATATAGGACCACCAGTTCCAACCTGCTGTCGGCGGCGTTGAATCTATTTTTGGCCGCTCGAAGCGTCTGCTTTCCAGGAATACTGCTGATCTTAATTGTCGTCGTTCCGAGCGTATTTCTGTAAACCAGGCTGCTGCTGCAATTCATTCGCTCGCGTCTTCTAGCTGTCGCTTAGTTTTACACTCGAGTATCACTGCATCGCTACAGAAAGCCAGCTTACTTTTTTCCTTCAGCCTATTATCCTTTTACATCCTGCGAAGTCTTGCAATCGATGGTACCATGTTTTTTCATTAGAGGCGTCGCTTCTTTGTCCGCACGTCCTTGGTTTGAAAGAAAATTCTCTTTTATATCTTGAAATTATACTGCACAACAGGATACAACGAGCCCTGGATTCCTGGGACGTTGTTGACATCATCAGCAGAGGAAACAACGATTCAGATAATGGAAGAGAAATTATAGGAATTAGGTCGCAAGCGGCAACAGACATAGTTCCTTCACTTTTGACTTGCCTAAGTTCAGGTTCCTTCCAGAATATTTGGTGACAGGTAGAAACGTGCAGTGAAATAATCTACGGAGAAGGTGATGCCAATAGATTTTAGGCACACTTGTTATCCTTCGTTGCATCCTCCTTGTTTAACCGCAGACGCTTGCTCTTCTTCTTCGCATTCTCTATGTTTAGCCGCAGACTCTAGGGCATGGTATTGGCACAGATGCGTAAAGAGGAAGTTCAATGATGGATCATGGAAACGGGTAGAAAGCATAATTATGCCGAAAACTGACGGCAGTGAGTCATCATGGTCTACAGCTCCACATGTTCCCTGTTGTTACAAGGAAAGTTTTAATATGAGGAAGAGCATCACCACTGATGTAGTTCGACATGATAGGACTGATCAGTGCCGTCAATCATCTGTCTGGGCTCCAAATTTTGGGATTTTACCGGAGGAATTTAGCATGGCACCGGCTATAGATGATGGAAGCACATATACCTCCACAGGCTCTCCTTCAGACAAGAGTGCAATCCAATTCCAACAAATTTTAGATACTGGGCATGGCTTACCTGTGGAGGAAGAACTTCATCTAGCGTTGGATGGAGAGTTTTTACAATGTTCAGAGAATGACGAAAATGAGATCGTAAGGCTGAGAGAAGCACTGAAATTTGGAAGAAAAGCCATTAGAAAGCTGCGTAAGGATTTGGAAGAAGAACGTTGTGCTTCTGCAGCAGCAGCTAATGAAGCGATGACTATGATCAGAAGGCTTCATGAAGAGAAGTCAGCAGCTCTGGTAGAATCACGCCATTACAGGCTTGCTTCAGAAGAGAGAGAAGCTTTTGATCACGAAGCAATTGCTATTTTGAAGGAGGCTTTATTAACTATGGAGAATGACGTGCAAATTTTGCAGGAACATATAGAAAATTACAGGACGACTTTTTTGAGGATAAAATCTGAAAGAATTCATTCGCAGATCAGTGAAAATCGAGAACTTTCACTTCAATTGGAGAGAAGAAAGATGGGCCCTTTACTTCTTGAGGACTCGAGTAGCTTCCACTTTCCATCTCCAATTCAAATAACGGATGTGACTGAAGAGCAAGCATCAGGTGACAAAATTAGATTGAATAATTATCCCTTCAATACTTCACTGCAAGATCATGACTTTAAAAATCCCAGCAATGAGATGAAAAAACACCGTGAAGCTGATAGTATTTCTGAAGTACCTGAGTTGAGCGATGGCACAATGTCAATACTGGCTCGGATAGCTCGACTGGAAGAGCGGTTTGCCTGTCTTGGGCAAAGCCAAGCATATAATCCTGATTCCTTTCATGATTCTTTTCAACTTTCAAGGAAGATCAGTGAATGTGAAGCTTTTGCGGATGGACTGCAACATAATGATGAACAGTTTTCAGTTAGGCATGATGAGATAAGAGAAGATTTCATATCGGAATGCCGGTCTATTCAGGCTCAAAAGTCTTGGAATTCAGAAAAATTGGGAGCAGATCCAGATCATTGCTGTAGAAGTCAAGATGGAGCCCAAGTACAGGTTGAAAAAGCAAGTGTCGAGCCCCTTGAAATCAAATCAAGAGGTCACCTGCTAAGTAGTGATGGTTGTTATATATCAACATTTTTGGGGTCAGGAGCCCGGGAAGCAGAAAGTGCTAATGATTTGCATGAAGTTCACTGTGATCCTAATAGTACTGCAGCACAATATCTCAAAGGTGGAATGAAAGGCATTGCTGGAAGTACCGATCAAATGATAAACAACACCATACAGCCTTGCATAGAGCAGCAGAAAGATAAGAAATCTGTTGTGTCTACCAAACAATCATCAGTTTTTGATGCGACATCAGAAAATAAACAAATAAATGAAGCAAGTTTTGTCGATCAGCAGGTTTTTGAACTCTCGTTGGTAGCTGAAGATGTTCACAGCTTGAAATTAAGACTCCAAGATCTAGAAGGAGAGAGAACATTTATGAAGGCAGCAATAGATACATTAAAAAAAGAGAACATGGAGCTGAAGCTATTGCAGAACATTGCAAAACAACTACGTGAGATAAAAGGGGATGTCTGGAGAACAGAATCAGAAGGGCAAAGGCATTATGAACAATTGTCTTTTCTTTCTTCTATAAAGGTGAGCACAATGTGTTTGTAGATAAGAAGGTTGCAAGTCTGCCATTTCTCGATCTGTGATTATTGACATAATGCATTGATTGAGGAGTAACGATGCCTGTTTTATACCCATAATCTATCTTGTCTGATTTAATGTAGATGGTCATGGATCTACTTCAAAGTTTAGCTGTCAGTGATATCCTCAGTATTCTTCTTATCATCTATCCAGACTGGTGTAGTTGAGATGGAAATATTTGAGGTTAAAATATCAGCTCCAAGTCATCTCCTCATTGCTATTTCTATCATTTACTCTCACTATTAAGTGCTGATATTGGTTCTCCTGTGATTATATACAGCATGCCAATGTGGCATGGTGTTTGTTATAAGTTAAGGTCAGAGACCTTAGGGGCTAATGGAAAGGGTGTGTGTCTATAGGTTGCAAGGTGAGGAGGCAACTCTTATACATTTTTGTGTGTGCCCTATTTTTCTCGATGGAGTCCTCTCTCATGCGAACGTCTCTGCATCACCATCATCATATAAAAAGTGGTACCGGAGCTAGGCCTGATATTAGGCATCCTCTCAGATGAGTAGACCTGTCCCTGCGAGCTCACAGCATTCAAGATGGTCATCAAGTAGCCAACTATGGAGGTCTGCCTAGTGAGAGAGCAGGCAAAGTTGAATCTCTCTTCTCCCCTCATGTGCATGCCCGAAGGAGAGGGAAGGGGGACTTCTCTTTTTCCCCACCATCCATTAGACAATGAGAGAATTGCCTCCATGCACTATGTACGTGCTCCTCTTGCCATGTGAACTGTATATCTGGGATTTAGTACATCTGCACTTTGCAATTTCGTGAGCTTTCGAGCTTGTACTTTAGTCTCAGCCTCTGCCTCCTTTTACACGAGCCCATACCAATTTGTCTCCATGTTTTTGATCCTATTAGGCTGTTCAATTCGAATTCTTCTCCATCTTTTGAGCCTACGAGCCTACAAAGTTGTTCTCTCCCATCATAGCATTCAAGAACCTATCTTTGCATGAGATCTACGATAGAGGCACACACACAGAGTATTTCCTCACTCTCATGCATTTGTGCCTTCATGTATTTCATTCTTTTGTTTCCATGAGTTCTCCGCTCTTCCACGATGGCACGAATAAGGGAAAGAGAGGACTTGAGTGCACACTCT
>CM035437.1:31419365-31424365 GCA_020310875.1 Ceratopteris richardii | reverse complement strand
TTCAATAAATGTTCTAATGCATAGAACAATACTAGGGATCTGGCACATGCAAAAACATTGATTTAGGACACAAAGTTGAGTTTTTTTAACTCTAATATATGGACATCCCATAAAGTTGAGTTTTTCGCTAAGTATGTGTATATATGCGTCCTTTCAAAAATATTTCTTGAATAGCTCCTTCATTCTTTATGGAATATTCCATATTTGCTATAGAGAGGAATCTGGTGGGGCCCGAGTATGTTACCATACCTCTCCCGAATCTCTACATATGCTGGACCTTTACATGTGAAATGCATACCATACTCAATCTAAGTCTGGCATAATATGCATATCCTCTCATTTCTGTAGGAATTGCCTCAGCTTTGCCTCTCTTGATCTCAAGCTGTAGTTAAGATACTCTCATCTGACCAGTGGCCATGTGCATAACATGTGGTAAATACACATCCAAACAGCCAAATCTCCTGTCATGAGCCACCCCATATCTGATATTCTCATGAAGTGTTGATAGGGATCCATTTTGGACAGGAAAAGCTTTGGTGGGCTAATCGATCTCTGTCCAATGTATATCTGCCATCTCTGTTCCATCATCTTATCTTGATCATGTGTGGGAGTATGTGTGTGTGTGTGTGTCTATATCTATCTATCTATCTCTATATATATATATATATATATATATATATATATATATATATATATATATATATATATATATATATATATATATATATATATATATATATATATATATAGAGAGAGAGAGAGAGAGAGAGAGAGAGAGAGAGAGAGAGAGAGAGAGAGAGAGAGAGAGAGAGAGAGAGAGAGAGAGAGAGAGAGAGAGAGAGAGAGAGAGAGAGAGAGAGAGAGAGAGAGAGAGAGAGAGAGAGAGACACACACACACACACACACACACACACACGCCCTAATTTGGTGCTTAGCATTGGGCATCACAAAAATATAGAAGACGTCCAAATGGGTGTGGTGTAGCGGTTAACAACGAACGCCGTGGGGCAGAAGGCCTGGGTTCGATTCCGCCCGGCTGGACATTTCAACTTTCCTTGTACTGTCAAAAAAAATATGTATATCTAACTTTTGAACAGAAGTGAAGGTATTTATGAGTTAATGCTTTAGTATATTGTTTGGAATCACTCACTCACTTTATAAGACAATGTCTATTAGTCATTGTGCAAACGAATTATGAGAATTTGTAACTGATTTGAGAGAAGATTGAAGAAAAGAAGAAGGCATATATTCAAATGTAAGTGACTACTTTTCTTGCAAAATGTGATAAAGATTTTAGAGTTTGAAGTATTGGTGAGCTAATGATGGTTATAGAGGACTGCTAATATCATATTAGCTTAGTTCTTGTGATTTTTTACACATGAATAAATTCTATAGTGAGATACACCAGTATAACATGGTCCTGAGGTGTGTTCCATGTGGTATATATAAATGTGGTAAGCAGCCTCATGTAATGATACTTTCTATGGGTTGCTACGACAACAAGGTGGAGTGGTTGTGACATTGTTTGCTGGTACATTAGCTCCTTATGTGTCCATTACCAATTCTTTCCCTAGTATTCATGATGATGAAGCATCCATACTTGCAATATGCATGTAGCAATGATGTTAGCAAAACTCTTTCTCAATCATGTAGTTGAGTTAGTGAAGTTAGAATTGTTAGTTAAAATGCAAAATATATATAATGGTCTATGTGTGTGTGTGTGTGTATAAGCTTCTAATGCTTAAGATACACAATAATTCTCATGCAAAATAAAGGAATGCACAAACTTACGATGCAAAAGAAGAAGTTTGTGTAGTATGATCAAGGATTTTTTATAAAGAGGCTTTTCCTAATGGTTGAGTCACTTGAAAAAGAGGTTTATGTGAGCTTTGATCTCTTTAAGGATTCTAAGAATTATCGTATGATGGAAATTTCAAAATCCCACTTATGGGTGTGGGATTTTGAGGTTTCTTTGAAGCTATAACTATTTGTTTGGTATTTTCTTTCAGCTTTCAAATCCATTTGCTAGATGGAGTTACTACTAATCTTGCTTTTTCATGTCTACTATGCTTGGTTCTAGAATTCTTTACAATTATGGGTTTAAGTATAGGCTTCTTGGAGTTAATTCTTGGAGATGATTGCACTCATTGCATCATGCTTAAGAGTGTTTTAGGAATCCATATATGAGCTTGCCCCTACTGAGCTTAAACTAGAGTCTTGTTGATATATTTAGGTAGTGATGTGTGTGAACACTCTAGGAGGTTTTTCCCCCAGCTTGTATATACGCCTATGCACTTTTTTCCTCTTTAGGAGGTTTTTTTCCCCAGCTTGTATATATGCCTATTGCCCTAACGGGCTACTTATCTTTGTACATTCTAGTGGTAATACATTCAGTATTGTGTGTTATGCTCCAAGCTTCTTCTTCTTCTTCCTTGTGCTGTTCGCATGCTTCCGCAGACGTCTAACTCCAACAATTGGTATCAGAGCAAGTCGCCGCTTCATATAAGGCATCGTCGATACCCTCCGATCACAGTCTCATAACAAAATTTGGTATGCATACTCTTGCTTTGTGGTGTTGAGATCGAGATCTGAGCTTGTTTCGGCCTTCGAGCACACCATCATAGTGCTTTTGTAGGCTATTTTGTCTTTTTGTGCCAAAGATATATACCAGTTTTGGTTCGCTAGTATAAGCTGGTTCGCTAGTATAAGCATCTCAAAGTCTGCTTGGGTAGGCTATTTTGTCTCTTTTGTCAAAGATATATACGAGTTTTGGTTCGCCAGTATAAGCATCTCAAGTTCTAGTAGAACTTATTTGGGTAGTTCTGTTCAACTCTTTCAGACACATTTATTTTTCTGCATCAAGGTATTTTAGTCAGTGGCTATGGATGAAAGAAGTGATGTATTCCATATATTGGTTGTTGAGGATAAGTTGGATTGTACCAATTATCCGTTGTCGGCTTATATGATGCATCATGTATTGGTCCCAAAAGGACTATGGAATATTATGCAGAGTGTTAAAAGACCTCCTCTTACACCTGCAAATACAGGTACTGCAAATACAGGTACTGAAGATGATGTAGATGGTGTCGAAGATGGTGATATTCTACAAATTCCTGTTCGTGCTCTTGTTTCTATTGCATCTATTGCAGAGCAAATTTGTTGGGATGGTAGAGATGTTCAGGCACATGTATTGATAGCTTTGTCTGCCAAACGTGCCATTATTCCTCACATTCGCTCTTGCAGAACAGCTAAGGATATGAGGCTCGTGTTGCTTACCTCCAAAAACAGTTGGAGAGTCAGCACATGAATGAAGGTGATTCTATGGATAATTTTTGACAAGATCAAGGATTTGAAGGAACATTTGATTTCTGCTGATGAAGTCCTTCTTGACAGTTCACTTGTGCAGACTATTCTGAATGGTCTTCCCGACTCATATCAGAGTTTTGCTTCTACTCTTCATTTGATGATGAAAGGCAATCCAAATGCCTTAACATTTGAAGAGTTAGTTTCTATTCTGTTCCAGGAAGATCGGTTTGGGTAGAACATGTATATTATGCATGTTGCAGATCAAGCTTTCCTTCCTAGTCAGAAGGGCAAAGGAAAATGGAGCTCTTCTATTAGTAAGCAAAATTATGCTAATTTTGCACAATCGAAGAAGGAAGACAAAGATGAGAAGAAATCAAAGAAGTAGAAATTGTTTTTTGCAAATACTGTAAAGCAAATGATCATGTCATTAAGAGCTGTCCGAGCTGTCCAAAACTAGCTGCTAAAGAGGCAAAGAAGAAAGAGGCCAGAATGGTTGTTGTAGAGGCCTCTACACTGAAAAGAGAGTCTACTAATCTTGTGCAGGATACCATCTTCTCATCAGCAATGCATGTCTGCAACAGAAACATATGTTTGGTACTTTGATATTGGGGCGACCAAACATATTACCTCGAAACATAGTTTCTTTTCTTCACTCGAGCCTACCCCTACACGGAATATTGTTACATGCACAAAGAGCTCCTCTTATCCTGTTATAGGAGTTGGTAAGATCATTCTCACTATTGCTGGTGGTAGTTCTTTTACTTTGTCAGATGCTTTATTTGTGCCAGGGATCAAGAAGAATCTGTTATCAGCTTCGGCTTTAGCCAAGATTGACTTGGTTGTGAAATTTATTGATGACATGTGTACAGTTCATGATCTGTCAAATGGAGACTTGATTATTGCTTTTGGCATTTTATGTCGTGGGTTGTATAAGCTCATAGACTATGAAAGATATGTGAATGATTCAACATGTTTAGTACATGATTCTCAGGCTATGCCAGATGCAAAGCTTTGGCATGCACGGTTTCGTCATCTTAATTTTGCTAGTTTGCTACACCTATAGAAATCGAAACTGGTGTCCTCTTTGCCCAAAATTGAGGCACCTTATAAACATGTATGTGAAGGCTGTATTTTGGGAAAAATGTAGTTCCTCTTTCCCAAAAGATGGTTTAGTTCGGGCTACTAAAAAATTACAGCTTGTTCATAGTGATGTTTGTGGTCCTATGCAGACACCTTCTTTTGGGAACTATCTTTACGTTGTGACAATGATTTTTCCAGGCATGCATATCCATTGAAGGCAAAGTCCGAAGTGTTTATGTGCTTCAAACAGTTTCTCGTTTCGGCTGAAAATCTGTGAGCATGTAAAATGGGCACCCTCGGTTCTGATCGAGGGGGGAATATATGTCTTCTAACTTAAATGCATTTTTGGTTGAAAGTAGGATAAAACATCAATGTGTACAGTGTTGTATACACCTCAATAGAATGGAGTTGTTGAACGGAAGAACAGATAACTCATGGAGATGGCGAGGTGTATGGTCAAGAGTTAGGCTTTATCACATAATTTCTAGCTTGAGGTTGTCATGTTTGTAGCATATGTGCTTAACATATATCCCACTAAAGCGCTGCAACCTATCACTCCATATGAGGCTTGGCATGGTCGCAAGCCATCTATTGCTCATCTACATGTTTTTGCT
>CM035437.1:31089365-31409365 GCA_020310875.1 Ceratopteris richardii | reverse complement strand
ACAAAAATATTTTGAGGTCTTCTACTTTCATGCCAATTTTTGCAGCAATCTGAGGTCGTTTGTGAATCGCGCTTTCTCCACACCTTCTCACTTACTCTTCACCATCGGTCTTGTCCATGAGCTCTCTACAGCCACACTGGCTCTGATACCATGCCACGAGGAAGGAGATAAGGAAGAGAGATCACACACACAATCTCACAATCAAGGAGAAGCACACACATAGATTGAGGCAAGGAAGAATGATCTTCTTCTTCTTCTATTACATAAAAGGAATGTACAAGAATGACCTAAAAACAAGAATACAACAAGTGCAATATATAAAGACCATTACATAAGGAAAAACCTAATTACCGCAAATGAGTGCACTGACAAGAAACAAATGTGCCATCACTCTTGGTAGATAAATTTAATAAATCTCAATGAAGTGTCCCTGACATATACCGGTGTGACCACTATACATGTCAGAGAAATGAAAAAGTGATAGGTGTTATCCTAGATCATCACATGTTGAGCTTGATATCTCAACAATAGGAACATGAGGTTCCACCCATTTTGGCACTACTTCTAAGTTGATCAAATAGGCATCATGAAATTCATATGATATCCCATTCGGTGGTTCACCATTTGTCAACCTAGAAAGATGATCTGCATGCACATGTGTATGACCCTTGTTAACAATGACCTCAAAGTCAAATTCCATAAGAAGAAGAAACCATCTTACCAGTCTCCTTGTCTTACAGGGTTTAATTGCAAGGTAAAGAAGGGCTTGATGATCAACAAATTACTTTGCAAGCAACTAATGTCTAAATTTCTTGACAACATATATCATTTATAAGCCTTCTCTTTTAGTAGTGGTATAGTTTTTCTCTACACCATTGTGTTTTCAGTTGGTATAGGCAATGAGAAAATCAAACCTGCCTTTAGTGGAAGGTTGCATTAATATATAGCCTATGGCATAATTGTATGCATCAAAATGTACATGGAAGATCTTATTCCAATATGGTACTTTCAATATGGGAGTTGTGACAAGTTTTTGTTTCAAGGATTTGTCACACTCTTTGGTCCATTCAAAATTTGCAATCAAAGCATACAGTGGTCTAACAATGATTACATACATGTGGATGAACCTATAGTAATATCCACAATGCCCCATGAAAGATTGGACCATTGACATTCCTAGGCTTTGGCAGATTCACTATTGCCTTGATTTGACTTCATCCATTGAAATTCCATTCTTTGAGACAATCTATTTTAAGTTCTTTCCTTGCCTTAACATGAAGACATATTTTTCTATATTTAATGAGACTCTATATTTTTGTCAAAGGAAGCTCAAAAGTGAGCTCAAAAATTACCAATCAAAGCTCAGTAAAAGGATGAGAAAATGCATAAGTAGAATATCCGCACTAAATTTCATATATTGTTTTGGCCTCCAAATAGTTGTTGGACACCCTTTTTCAAACTAGGTCGGACACTACAATGTGGAAAAAGCTCTTAAAAAGTCTACATAAGTGAAATGAATCTCATTTGTAAATAATAGCTTTTTTTATTCTAGAAATCATATGAGCTTTGTACTCTTATCTTGAGCAATATAAGAGCTTCTTTGAGCATGCTGCTTCTTTCCTCCTCATGAGTGTGAATGTGCATGCATGTATGTGCCTATGTGTGTCCTTGTCTCTCTCTTGTTGTAAGTGCATGTACTTCCATCTTACCACCTATGGTATTCATACCACCATGGACTCAAAATTTCTTTATTGTGTTTGTGTGCAGGCTACAATGACATGGGCTAACACTTTTGGTGCCATTATCGGAGACGTTCTTGTTGGATGTGCGTGATGGTAAGCTTTTGCATGAGATATGTGCCTTTTTACTCGTGATTTGAGTGCATATCCTTCATTCATCATCCTTAAATAGTTATTTAGGTAGTTAGATAGCTAGAAATATAGAAAAAATAGTTGTTAGTGTTAGGTTTTTTGCATCTTCTTCAAGATCTCTATAAAACCCCACACTTCCTTTTCTTCATCTTCACCTTCTTCTTCACCAAGACTTCTCGAGCTTAGTGTGGAGTGTATGAGGCATATGAGGAGTTGAAGATTTAGGTATAGGGCCTTAGAAGTGAGATCTACAAGGTTGTGAACTTAGTCTTTCCAAAACAACACTTAGTGGAGAAATGTTAGTAAATCCCAAGTCTTGTGGCATCATTTTTGCACTATATAATGATCATTTTGAGCATCCAAGTAGATAACCATATAGAGGAGAAAGAGGGGAACATATACATACAATTAAAAATCAAGATTTACTCACCAAAGTCCAAGTATCATTTCATTTGGATTGATTCAAGTGTCACCAACACTTGATTCTTCGAGTATCACTACCAGTTGGTTGAATGTCATCGACATCTAGGTGTTGCAACATTTGAAAGGTATTGTGATACTTGATTGGTGTCACTGACATCTAAGTTGTGTTGCAACACTTAATTGGCATTTCTGAAATCTAGGTGGTGATGTGGCACTTGTTTGGTGACATGACACTTGGTTGGTGTTGTGACACTTGATAGGTGTCGTCGATATCTAGGTGGTGTCGTCGATATCTAGGTGGTGTCACCAACACATGACTAGTGTCATCACACAGGTGTCATGGATCTAGTATCACAAGAAATGTGGTTAGAGTCATGTGTCTTGAAGCAAGTGTCACGACACCATTGAGGTATGATTGACACTTATGAAGTGTTGGGACATCTGATAGGTGTCGTGGGCCAAGTATCGCAACACTTGCAAGATTTTTTTTTTCTTCGGTGTCATGGAACCCAAGTATCTTGTACTTTTTACCATTGTTCCTAAGACTCTAAGGGGCTAAAATATACATTTTAAAGGGAAAATTGAGCAAGTTTGCAATACACAAGGATCTTGATAGGTCTTATTATCTTGTTTCAACCCCTAAGAGCTTGAATTGCCATAACGTTTTGGTCAAAAATCTATTTTTGAGCTCTATAGCTCATCAAAAGCTTGTTTGAAATATATGTTGATTTAAGATGTGATATTTTGAAGTTGACCTTTGAGAGGGAGTGGGAAGTCAAGTGAGCTGATAGAGAATTTTGACCAATACAAAGTGGGGGGGGGGGGGGGGGGGGGTGGGGGGGGAGAGCACTAAAAGACACTTGAATCTTATTTTATACTGGAATAACAAGGGCTTCAAAAGGAATAGTAATTGATCACAACACTCATGTATGGCTCCAACCTTTAAGACATATTGAGAGAGAGAAAAGAATCACTCCACTGCACGATTTGATCGATTGCTTGATTGTGTGTGTGTGGATGATTATTAGATCATGTAACTTAATTGAAACTAATAGATCCACATGGAGTAGCATCTCCACCATTGAGAGTAGCTTGATTGTGTGTGTGTGGATGATTATTAGATCAGGTAACTTAATTGAAACTAATAGATCCACATGGAGTAGCATCTCCACCATTGAGAGTGCTCTAGTCTCAATTCGGAGCACTTATGAGATATCAAGTGATTTAGAGAGTGACATTGAAGTAATGGCCTCATCCAATTCCATGGATATGCAAAATCCTAATCCCAATACGTGGGTAGACTAGATGTCTAGGCCTAGGGGTGAATTCATTAGGAGCCACCATTTATCAAGATGATTGTGGACAATCTATCGTTGGACTTGACAAGTTCACGGATTCGACTCTCTCAAACATCATCATGGTAAGACTAAAGAGAGAGAGAGAGAGAGAGAGAGAGAGAGAGAGAGAGAGAGAGAGAGAGAGAGAGAGAGAGAGATAGATAGATAGATAGATAGATAGATAGATAGATAGAGGTACTAGTAGAGAAGATGGGAACCTATTACATCGTTTCTAATAAACATAAAAGAATCACACCAAAAGGGGTATAAATCCTGAAGATTATGGGTATCGTTCCAAATCCATAACAAGCTCAAGGTAGCATTGATGCAAATACTCACCATCCATGTAAGCAAGGTCATTCACAATGGGCTTAACCTTGAAGTAAACGTTGCTTTAGAATAAAAAAGCTCTACCACCACCTATGAGTAGAGGTTCTTACCACTTAGACATTCATGAGTATAGGTATGTGGATCCAATTCAACTACCCACGTTTGAGTACAAAAGGAACAGACCATATTTTGCTATTGGGGTAGATGGTCAACAACATTTCACACGTCAAGGGCTACCAGTTTTCGTAGATGGCATTCCAAGGATAGAAGTCATTTTGACTTGAGGTCAAAGGAATCCCAACCCCTTGTTAGCCATGGTTCCAACAAACCGTATAACCACTATTTTAGTTCAAACCTCAAGTGTGTTATCTGGAAATATATTGGCAGTAGTTCAAATAAATCATATCTCAATGACTCACACAACACAAGTTTCTAAACCACATGTGTCACATCTATACGCTTGAATATGGATACCACATGGAAATGTGCATCTTCTAGGACAATTTCATTGACAATGTTGATGCCAAATATGCCACCACCTCAATCTACTATTCCCCAATATTTCCACAATAGCCACTACAAATGCCATTTTTGATAAATCCACTAGGCCCACAAGTGCCTATGGTCCCACAAGCTAATCCCATTCCTCAAGCCCTAGCACAACAACCCCAAACTCCACAAGTGCAAACTATAAGACCAAACTTAGGTAGAAGGCTTAGACCTTCCCAAGTGGCCAAATGTATGGGAGAACATTACGAAGGACAACGTGATCCTTGTGCACAATTGAGGCATGTGTTGAGGATTGAACAAATTTATGACCTTTTCACACAATATGAAGCCTTTGGACTCGCCTTGAAAGGAACTCCCCTAACATGGTTCCAACCATTGTGCATACAAATTTCAAAAATATAGGTAAACTCTTGAAGGCATTCATAGTTGAATTTGCTAAGATAGGATTTGGGCATGACATCTCACCAACAATAATAAGCTTCAAACAAGAAGCCAGCCAGAAGTTGAGATTAATTGTTCATCACTATAAGCAATACATAACATGGTGTGCGACATGGGACCCTCCATCACAAAAAAAAGTTGATTGCACATTTCTTTGATGGATTGATAAGTGCTCAATTAAAAATTGTAGCCTATTTAATGAGCTCCACCACTTTGGAGGATTGCATACAAAGGTGCATCTGTGTTGAGGATGATTTGGGTAATTATATTCAAGTCTATTCACCAATCACAAATCCCACCCCAAGTGTAAAGTCAAGTTCCTCAACAATTGGTGAAATGGTAGAGGTTGTTGCCAAGAAGTTGAAACTACAAGCCACTAGGCCTCCACGTAGGAAGTGCTTGCACTATGGAGGAGATATATGTCACATGGGTGTAATAGAAGACTATCTCCTCCAACATAACCACAACTACAATATTTTGAAATGAAGCACAAGCGGACAAATCACTCAACTATCAGGTCTTTCTACAACAATCAAGAAGTACCCCATGCAGTAAAGGGATTATCAAAATTGACCAGTCATGGGGAACTATCAAGCCCCAAGGCCTTTTGTTCAACAATAACAGTATCCTCCATGATAATCATACCCAATCAGACAACAAATGCAATATCAATCTATACCAATGTTAGGGTACCCAACATACCTAGCAAGACATGTATTGAGTCTGTAGCCACTTGCTTCTCCACATGTATCCCATTCAAATATGGACAAGCACAAGAACAATCAAAGCAAGTTTTGCTACCACCAGCCCTAATTATTATAGAGGTTATTGGGTATGCGAATTCTCTTGAATGAAACCAACAAGATCCTTATGCCCAACATAGAGATCAAACCTCATGTTATTCAAGTTATCCAGATTCTTCAAGTGGATGTGAGGATAATTATGGCTATAACTATGTTCATGGGTATATCAAACTTGAGTTTAGCTAGGTGTATTACACAAATTGCCAACAACCAAACTAGGATCGATCTCAATTTAGACCTAATCAATGGAGAGCTCTATGCTTTAGATGCAACGAGAACCATTTCATAAGAGATTTTCCACTTGTACAAGTTCCCAAGTTCCCACCCATACCACCCAAAGAATCTTTCTATGATGATTATGGGGAGATGCATATGTACAAAAACTATCCTCAAAATCTAGATCGGATCAAACCAACACCTATCAATATGGTGACAACCTTTCCCTCTAGCTCTAGCAATGAAGAGGAGGAAGTGAAGGTAGTGCCTATGGAGGTAGTCACTAGAGCACAAGCCAAGGCTCAAAAGGAATTTAAGGGTAAAAAGAGCTTGATCAAAGCAGTTCTAGAAGTGAAGAAGATGATTCGACCAAGGAATCTCAACTGACAAAAAAGACTTGGAAGAATCAAAGAGGTAGGAAAGTCATGAAATGGGAAAAGAGAGTGATTGAGCTTGAGGAATCCCTCAAGATTAAGCAAGATGAGCTAACCAAGAAGCAAGAAGAGCTCCTTAGAAAACAAGATTAGCTTACTTAGGAGCAAATGTGACATCAAGCTTTAAAAACGTAGCAACAAAGTGCACTGATTCATGTTCACACGGTTATCCACCATCCTACCCATATCCTTACCCGAATCCATGGCCTTGGCCTAGATTGGTCTTTGCTTAGCCTCTAACTTTTGTTGATATATTTAGGTAGTGATGTGTATGAACACACTAGGACCGTTGGGGCACTTTTTTCCCTCTTTAGGAGGTTTTTTTTCCCAGCTTGTATATATGCCTATTGCCCTAATGGGTCACTTATCTTTTGTACATTCTAGTGGTAATACATTTAGTATTGTGTGTTGTGCTCCAAGCTTCTTCTTCTTCCTTGTGATGTTCGCATGCTTTCGTAGACCCCGAGCTCCAACAATTGGTATCAAAGTAGACCCCTCGGACACAGTCTCAAAATTGCATGAAATTTGGTGAGCATGCTCAAGGTGATTAGGAGCTCTATCGTGTCGAAATCGTGATTTGAGCTCGTTTCGGCCTCCGAATGCACTATTGCAATGCTCGTGCATACAATTTTGTCTTTTTGTGCCAAAGATATATATAGGTTTTGGTTTGCCAGTATAAGCGCCTCAAAGTCTACTACAGGTTTAGGGGAACTTGTTGAGGTAGTTCTATTTAACTTTTTCAAATACAAACATTTTTCTGCATCAAGGTATTTTAGTCAGTGACCATGGCTGAAAGCAGTGATGTATCATGTATGTTGGTTGCTGAGGATAAGTTGGATGGTACCAATTACCCGTTGTGGGGTTATATGATGCATCATGTATTGGTTGCAAAAGGACTGTGGAATATTGTCCAAGGTGTTGAGAAACATCCTATTTCACCTGCAAACACAGTTACTAAAGGTGATGCAGATGGCATTGAAGATTCTCATATTCTTCATGTTCCTCTTTGTGTTGCAGTTCTTGCTGCACTTACTACGGAACAAATTCATTGGGATGGTAGAGATTCTCAGGCACATGAATTGATAGTCTTGTCTGTCAAACATGCCATTACTTTTCACATTTGCTCTTCTAGAACAACTAAGGATGCTTGGGATACACTTACCACTTTATACCAGGCAAGGAATGAGGCTCGTGTTTCTTACCTCCGAAAACAATTAGAGATTGAGCACATTAATGAAGGAGATTCCATGGACAGTTTTCTTACAAAGATCAAAGATTTGAAGGAACAATTGATTTCTGCTGATGAAGTCTTTCCTGACAGTTCACTTGTGTAGTCTGTTCTGTATGGTCTTCCCGATTGATATCAGAGTTTTGCTTCTACTCTTTGTTTGATGATGAAAGGTAATCCAACTGCCTTAATATTTGAGGAGTTAGTTTCTCTTCTATTACAAGAAGATCAATCTAGATAGAACAAGTCCATTATGTGTGTTGCAGATCAAGCTTTCCTGGCTAGTCAAAAGGGCAAAGGTAAATGGAGCTCTTCTACTAGTAAGGAGAAATTTGCTAATTCAGCACAATCAAAGAAGGAAGATAGAGAAGAGGAGAAAACAGGAAAGCGGAAAATGTTTTGCAAATATTGTAATGGAAATGATCATGTAATAAAGAGCTATCCAAAACTAGCTGCTAAAGAGGCAAGGAAGAAAGAGGCTGGAATGGCTATTGCAAAGGCCTGTACACCCAAAACAGAGTGTGCTAAACTTGTGCAAAATGAAGATGGGCATTTACCATTGTTTGCAGTTATGAACCATCTTCTCATGAACAATGTATGTCTGCAGTAGACTCAAATGTTTGGTACTTTGATAGTGGGGCGACCAAACATATTACCTCGCAGCACAGTTTCTTCACTTCACTCGAGCCTTACCCTACAAGGAATATTGTCACATGCACCAACAACTCCTCTTATCCTGTTATGGGAGTTGGTAAGATCATTGTGACTATTGTGGATGGTAGTTCTTTTACATTGTCAGACGCTTTATTTGTGCCAAGGATCAAGAAGAATATGTTATCAGTTTCAGCATTAGCCAAGATTGGCTTGGTTGTGACATTTGATGATGACAAATGTATAGTTCATGATCTGTCAAATGGCAATGTCATTATTGCTTCTAGCATTAGGCTTGTTGCAAAGGGTTATGCTCAGGAAAGAGGCATTGATTTTGATGAGACCTTTGCTCCTACTTGCAGAATGACTATTGTTCATAGCATATGTGCACTTGCAGCTCATCATGGTTGGAATGTACATCAGTTGGACATTAAAACTACATTTCTAAATGGTGACTTGCATGAAAAAGTGTATGTTTTTTAGCCCCATGGCTTTGTGTAGAAAGGGCATGAAAACCAAGTGTGCAGGTTGAAAAAGGCATTATATGGTTTGAAACAAGCACCACATGCTTGGTATGAAAAAATACATGCTTAGTTGATTGCACATGGTTTTAAGAATAGTCCAATTGAGAGCAACTTATATGTAAAGTGTGCTAACGATGTGCTTCTGATCATTGTTGTGTATGTTGATGACATGCTACTCATTGGTTCTCATGAGAAGCATATTGCTGATTTTAAGGCTGATGTGCATGCCTCATTTGAGATGTCAGATTTGGGGCATTTGCATCATTATTTGGGCATTCAATTTATGCAAGTTGATTGTTGAATAACTTTGTGCCAAAAAAAATATATTCTATTTCCAATCCTACGGAGATAGGTTTATGATTGAGACTTCATGATGCCGGAGATGCATTTGATGCTATTCTCTATCCGTAGGCTATTGTATGCTTGATTCACTTATGCATTAATCAGCTAGATATTCAGTTTTTTGTCTCATAGATGAGCATTTTTATGCATTGCCGAGGTGTCAAGCATTGGAAGGCAATTAAGTGCATCATTCGCTACTTGAGCGGTAACCGACTACTTGGATTGTTTTATCCCAAGGGGGGATCACTACCACCAGATTTACATGCTTTTTCTGACTCTGACTAGTGGTTTTTGCTTCATGCTTGGTAGGTCATGCATATCTTGGTTGAGCAAGAGGGAGCCTACTGTGGCCACTTCCAATTATGAGGCTGAGTATAGGGCAGCTTTCACAACGATTGTTGAGTCTCTGTGGCTCAGACACCTCATGGCTAATTTGGGCATTTGTAAGTCTTCTAACACCACCATCTTCACTTATAGTGAGAGTGCATTGGAAATTGCAAGGAACCTTGTGTTCCATGCTCACACTAAGCACATTGAGGTGCACTATCATTATTTCAGGTAGAGGTTCTCTATTAGAGAGATCAGTTTGGCATATGTGTCTACACAGGAGAACATTACATACCTTTTCACAAAGGCTCTACCTAGGGACAAGTTTGAAGCTTTTCGCCAAGATTTGGGATTACTTCCTTTTGTGGATTGATTCCACATACTTGGCACTTCCTTATACATGAGTGTCAACTCCTTGTTCATTGCATCACTCCCAGGGGGGAATCTATTGATATATTTAGGTAGTGATGTGTGTGAACACACTAGGACCATGGGGGCACTTTTTCCCCTTTTTAGGAGGTCCCCCCCCCCCCCCCCCCCCTTATATACGACTATTGCCCTAACAGGTCACTTATCTTTGTACATTCTAGTGGTAATACATTCAGTATTGTGTGTTGTCCCCAAGCTTATTATTCTTCCTTGTGTTGTTTGTGTGCCTCCACAGACCTTGAAATCCAACAAGTTTTGATTTAGAAACATTATTGAAAGCCTATTATGACATACTTAAAGTATGAACATCAATAGATCATCATGATAAATGTTACCCAAGAGGGAATTTAGAAAAGAAAAAACTATCCATGTGTCAATAGATGATAGAATTTTCCAAATAAATGCTAGGAAAACTTCCTAACCATATTATTCCAACACATGCCTGAAGAGCATTTCCAAAAAGTAGCTAAAGCGCATCAAAAGGAAGATCGAACTCAAGAAAAGAAAGAGAAACTTTGGGAAAGGCACAACAACTTGAAAGAAAGGAAGAACAACTTCATAAGGTTATGAAAGAATATCAAAGGATGATAGAAGCACAACAATATCCAAAGGATATTGTCATTGATCATCAGAAGACCATCATAGATCCAAACATCAAAAGACCATCAAAATATTATTGTACCAAACACAAAGGGTTCTTGGCAAGGGGAACTTTGGGATCAAGTTTTAGCGCCAAGATGGAAGAAGGAGACCCACACATAACATAAAAATTCATTCTCAGAGTTCCAAACATGTGACAATTTAGTGAGAAGTGACTTACCTCATAACTAGTCAATAATTCGACAATCATGGGATCATGTGGAAACAAACCTCCAATCTCTAGCCTCCTACATTGGAAGTGGTGAAGTAGATTTTGAGTGTACATTAGGGGAAAAAATGAGCCCTCCTTGCACCTTTTAGCTTAAGGGCTGATTAGTGATGGACCATGAGGTGAAGGTGGTGGCCACAATCTAGTCCCTTAGTCACATAGGCTAGGCATAGGTTTTGCTTGCTTTTGCATGGTCAAAGAGGCGAAAACCATCTAGAAGTGGTGGTTTTGGCTACTTGAATGGTTTTGGAATTCTCAAAAATGAATTATAACCGTTTGATTGGTTCAGAAATCCAAGGGATGATATTAAATGGCATAAGTCAAGGCATCCATTCATTTGGGCCCTTGGATTAGCAAGGGATCCAATGGTTGAGATTATAGCAAGCTAGAGAAATTTGCCTTTTGATAATGGCCATCATATTAGTCTTCGATCGGATGGAAAGTAAGTTTTTTCATAAAAAAAGAGCGCTTGAATTGCTAGCCCTTGGATCTTCTAGCATCAGAGGGTGGAGTTTGAATGCAGAAAGGCACCTTATATCCTCAGCCATCTGATGCATTGTAGATCCAAAGGCTCATAGCGCTACGCGATTGGAGATCATCCCCATTTGCGGATTGTCATCAGATTTGGGATCCATCCAAAGGTTGGAAAGTGTGCAAAGGAGTGAGTAAAAGGCATGCTTGAATACATTTCAAATTCCAATGAAATTCTGACATTCTCTCTCTAAAGATCCATGAGCCTTAGTCTTAGCCATTGATTTCAACCATCCAATGGCTCTAAAAATTTCCTCTTTGTAATTTAGATGCAAAAATGGTCAAATAACATTCTTTTTGAAAATACCATCGATGATTTTGTATGCCCCCTTAATTCACTAGATTAAGAAATTTAATCCCTAAAAATTAGGGATCCTTACAAGGCCCATGCAAGGTCCATTTTTCCCCTAATATATAAATTCAAATCCTTGAAGCTCGATGCCCATCCTAAAGGAAAGAACAAGGACAAAAGGTCCCACATTCATGAGGTCCCTCTTGATAAATTTGGGGATTATAGTTAAGGTGATGATGTTAATACATTGTTACCAATCAAATATGATGGTGTGACTACCAAAGCTATTGTGGATTTAGGTGCATGTGTAGCCATTGCTATCCATAAGTTATGGAAAAAGTGGGGCAAGTTAGCCTTACAACCAACTAGGATGTGTCTATACCTAGTTGACGAACATATGGAGAGACCCTTAGATCTCCTACAAAATATTATCTTAACCACATGTGGTGTGGAATTTGAGCACATAATTGCCATATGTGAACTTGGCAAGGCAAGAAACTATGAATTGTCTTAGATAGACATTCCTAAGACAATTGAAAGTGGTTCAAGACTGAGGAGGAAATGCCATTTACATTAGCACAATGGCACAACTACTAACATCAATCTACACACTATGATTTTAGGGATGTGCCACGTCTCTAATGGTGAGCAATTCATGATGATGAGGACAAGAGCTCTATAGAGATCACAAGTTTGAGTCAACGATCCTAAATACACAAAGACACAAGTCTTTGGTTGTGTCGAGCAAGAAACAATGAGTCAAGTCAACCATTAGAATGATCAATTATAGATCCTGATTATATTCATGCTTCTAATCTTAGAGAGGATGAATTCAATCCTTTTGGCTAGCCACATATATTGGGAGCCATTGATGTAGCTATAAACAAGCACACACTCACACATCATTTCAATGAGGAAAGCTATGACTTTGATCTTTTCATGGTGAGTGTTGTTGAAGACTCGATAGTGGAGCTACTATGTCCATGTAAAAATAATATCTTATCCATCAACTGATACAGGATCATACATTAGAGATTGAATTTCTCAAGCACTTTAAGAAATATCAAGTAGAGGAATGCAAAATTGTTGTTGTTATTCCTAAGCATGAAAAGACCATAGGAGAGAGTTATGACAATAGTGAGGATACAAAGAAAGTATTCATAACGATTGAGGATAATGAAGAGAGATGCTCGTATATTGCAAACAATCTATCAAATTGCGAGGAAGAGGATCTCATACACCTCTTATGAGAATATTGAGATGTCTTCACTTGGACCTATAAGGACCTCAAAGGAGTTGATCCAAACATTTGTGCCCATTGAATCCCAATGGTTTAAGATGCTCGATCGTCTAAACACAGAACATATAGCTATAATGAAACTTACTCTACAAAGATTAATAAAGAAATTCATAAATTACTAGTCGTCAGTTTCATTTATGAAATTGAGCACATAGAGTGGGTCTCTCCCATAGTGGTTGTTCACAAAAAGACTCGCAAACTACGAGCTTGCATCAAACTTAAAAGGTCAATGCAGCCACTATTTGGGACATCTATCTTCGACCCATTGTAGATCATTTATGAGAAAGGGTAGACGGAAATGAAGTATATAGTTTCTTAGATGGATTCTTGGGCTATAATCAAGTGCCCATTCCTGAAGAGGATCAACGTAAAACAGCCTTTGTCATGGAATGGGGTATTCTTTTTTTTTAAGTAATGCCATTTGGATTCATCAATGCCCCAACCACATTCCAAAGGCTTATATTTCATATTTTCAAGGAATTTCTTCAAAATTCCTTGAAGTGGATCTTGATGACATATGTGCATACTTTGATGATAGAAAAGAACATGTTCCATACTTAAGATGGATCTTTGAGAAATGTTGTTTGTATAAAGTGTGCTTGAACCCTGAAAAGTGTGTCTCTGTGGTTTGCCAAGGTAAAATCCTTGGGCACATAGTCTCGAAGAATGATTTATTAACATAGGAAGAGAAAGCAAGAGCAATATTTGAATTTCCACAACCAAGAAATGCAAAAGAATTCCAAGCTTTTATGTAACAATTTGGCTATTACAAATGGTTCATACATATGCATGAAACTATTGCTAAGAAATGTATGGGATTTTGAAGAATTTTGAGTGGATGAAAGAGTTTGAGAATTCATTACAAGAACTCAAAAAGTTTCACATATCAACACCAATATTAAAGGCCCTAGATTAGAATAAACCATTTCATATCCATGTAGGTGCTTCTAACTTTGCAGCTGGTTGCATCTTTGCACAACTTACTGATGAGGGCAACATGGATTTTCCAATAGTATATGTGATTAGAAAACTCATCCTTTCTAAGCGAAATTATACGACTATCAAATGAGAAGTGCTAAGGATTGTCTATGCAATAAAAAAATCTAATCACTATTTGTTGGCACATAGATTCAAGATCTTTGTAGACCATCACTCGTTATTATATCTTGTCAACAAGCTCTCTTGCTACTGAGAAATTGGTAGTATGGTTCCTTATCCTCATGGAATGTGATTTCAAAGTGGTGGTAAAAAAGGTAAACACACATATCAAAGTTGATCATGTGTCAAGGATCAAAAGTGTTGACCCTCAAGAAGCAATTAATGATGACTTACCAATCACTTGTTCAGTGTCGAAATGGTACCTAAATGGATTGAGATGCCAATACCTATTATATCCTTTATTCAAGTCCACCCATATGTGTAGTTCATTAAAGATGGGGTAATAAATTTAGAAAACTTGCACATGAATGTTGGTTTCTTATGTCATAGTGATGCAAATGGAATCCTTTCTTCTTGCATGTCAAAAGATGAGCATTTAATGCTACTAGCTGAGGCTCATGTGGATGCTTTTGGTAGGCATCTTCCTAAATCAAGGAATTTGCAAAATATCCAAAGAAATGGAATATATTGGCCACATATGGAAACAACAGTGCATGATTATGTTAGTTCTTGTTCCAGCTACCAAGTGATTCCCACGATTGAGCATGCTACTTTGTACTATATCTCTAAATGCCTCTCATAAAGAAATCACATAGTGGACTATTTGAAATATGGCACTTACGCTTCTGAGATGACCATCCCAAAACAAAGAGACTTACATGAAGAGAGCCAAGATTATGCTCTTATTGGCACATGCTTTACAAGCAAGGTAAGGATAACTTCCTATGCCTCTGTATACATGAAGATGATTATTTGCCAGTACTGGAAGCCACACACTCATGTATTGTAGGTGGAAAATTTTCAGTAGACCAAACAACTCAAATGTTTCTATTTATTGGTCTATAGTGGCCCACCTTATGGATGCTCAAAAATTTGTGAGCGGGTGTGATACATACCAAAGAGAAAACTGTCCATTAATAGAGACCAAATGCCTTTATGCCAATGATGGCAAGATGAACATTTGCAAAATGGGTATAAACTTCATTGGTCCTATTAGCCCAATGCCAAAGGATCTAATGTACATAATATTGGCAGCCAATTATCTTACTAAATGGATTGAGGCACGTGCTACAACAAAAGCTAATGCTCAAACCATAGGAAAAAAATTAGTTGCAAATTTTTACACAATTTTGCCTCGCCATCAAGATAATTAACGATCGAGCTACACACTTTGTCAATGAATTCATAGAGACATCTCCATATCATAAAAGATTTTTTTATTATTCATAAAAGAATTTATTAAGAGAATTTTTTATTGTTCATAAAAGAACATCCCCATATCATCCACAAGCAAATGGCCAAGCTGAGAGTTCCAACAAAGTAATATGCACAGTATTGAGAAAGTTAGTAAATTTGGGATGTTCACATTGGAATAAGCAACCGCATCATGCAATTTGGGCTTATTTTGTTTCTTATAAGACTGTACTAGGAGCCAACCCTTTTAATTTGGTACATGGATAACATGTGATTCTGCCTATTGTCTTGCTAGTTTTGGATCTCAAATTGGCTAGAGAATATGAATGGAATGGTCATGAGTTATCAGCTTTGGTAGATGAACTTGACACTCTTCAAGAGATGCACCTTAGGGCTACACAAGCATCAATGTTCACAAAAAAAAAACAAAAATTCTATTTTGATTCCCATATTAAGGATAAGAAGCTTACAGAAGGTGACCTGGTTCTTGTTTACATCCTAAAAAAAACACGCATAAAAACTTCAAAAAAGAGGTTATAGAACCTCCATGATACATTCTATCTAGCCTAGTGGTGTCATCCAATTAGCCACACTCGAAGGGCATATTTTGTGAATTATATCAGTGGTTGTAGAGTCAAGCTCTACCAAAGACCCCCCATTGTAGACATCTTAACACGATTGCAAGTGTCCACAAATAGACAACAAAAAGAACAATGGATCTGAGATGAAGCTCAATAGGAATCCTTAGAGTGTATACATACCAGTGGAGTTATTCATGCAACCAAAAGCCTTTGCCATGGTTATTTGTCAAGTAAATTCTAATGCGAAGCCAATAAAAGACAAAAGGCCTCGAACAACTGATCAATTAGGGCACTCCCCTAAGCATATGATCAAATTTTTTATTGATATAGGTGTTGAAACTAATGTGATAAGATTTTCTCTCGTACAAACTTTGAAGGCTCAAGTGAAACCTGTGGAAGCTTGCTTGATAGGCTTATGAGGTATTCAAACTTGATGTCTTGGAGAAGTTACACTTCCCATGCATTTGGGTAAGGCCAAATTATATGTAAAATTTATAGCCTATGAAGATGATGATCTAATTGAACATGTCATCCTAGGACAAGATTGGCTATTTGACAACTCAATAGGTCTAAACATAGCCAATGGTAAAATGATACTCAAGTGGGAAGGAAAAAATGGCATAGTACCACTTTTTACTTCTTCCTCACTTAATGGCTTGATTCCTAGCAAGACTCCAAAGCTTCTTGAGCCTAGATCTAATGTTATAAATGTACCCAAGCCGCCACTTTTTAATCAAGTTAAAGCCAAACACAAATGTAAATAAGTGTAGAAGAACCATACCTACTCAAGAGAGCACATAGCTTGAGTGAATAAGCAATGTTGGTTACTCGTCTCTTATGGTTGCACATCAATCACAATCATATGTCTAGGTGCCCAAGAAACTAGTAACATGAATTGAGGATCCTCCTCGCATTTGCAAGAAGGGAGAAGTCTCACATAGAAAGCCACCTCAATGCAAAAAGTCTCCATAGAAAGAGCCACAACCTATAGTTAGACAAACTCAGATTCCTAAGACCACTATTTGTTGGAGTTTGAGGTATGTGGAAGCACATGCATTGTACAAGGAAGAAGAAGAAGGTTGTAGCACAACATACTATAGAATGTATCACCAAGTGAATGTACAAAGAGAAGTGACTTGATAGGGTTATAGGCTGTTGGGAATAGAACTCACAACCTCTCAGTTAGGAGTGCGATGGGCTAACCACTTACCCCAAAAGCCATGGTTGAGGATAACTTCCTAATCCTCTCTCTTAAGGCATGTTTCAACCATCTCCTACTAGGATTATGTGACATTCTTTCCTCCTTAGACTGAGCATTGTCCTCAATGCTCACTTGTGGACTTCACAATTTCCAATGTGCTCTAATTGTCAGTGAAGATGGTGGTGATAGAAGGCTGACTCACACCCAAATCATCCAAAAGGTGTTTGAGCCACACACAATCAATAATTGTTAGGAAAATGACCCTATACTCAGCCTCACAACTATAATTGGCCACAATAGGATGCTTCTTGTACAACCAATATATGTATAAGTGACCAAGCATGAAGCAAAAACCACTAGTGGACACATGAGTGTCATAGCAACCAACTCAATTTGAAACAAAAAAGCATGTAAATATGGCGGTAATGATCCCCCCTTGAGATTTAATAGTCCAAATAGTCATGAACCACTCAACTAACGAAAGATGCGCTTAACTTCCTGCCAATGCTTGACCTTGGGCAATGCATAAACTTGCTCATCTAAGAAAAAACCAAATTGAATATCAATCCAAGTTATGCATAAGTAAATCAAGCACCCAACAACCCGTTGGTAGAGAAAAAAATCAAATGCATGTCCTTCATCAAGAAGACTCAACCATAAACTTGATTTCCATGGGAGTTTCAATAGGTTTGCAATCTTCAAGGGCAAAACACTACATAATGTGTCAATATATTTTTTTGGCACAAAGTTATTCCCCCATCAACATGCGGAAACTGAATGCCCAAATAATGATGCAAATGTCCCAAATGTAACATCTCAAAAGAGGTATGCAAATCAATTGTAAATTAAAAAATATGCTTCTCATTAGAGCTTATGAGAAACATGTCATCAACATACACAACAATCATCAGAAGTACATCATTTGCATGCTTAACATATAAAGTGCTCTCAGTTTGACTACTCTTAAAACCATATGCTAGCAAGTAGGCATGTATCTTTTCATACTAAGCACGTGGTGATTGCTTCAAACCATATAATGCCTTTTTCAACCTACACACTTTTTTTCATGCCCTTTCTATACAAAACCATGGGGTCTGAAGTACATACACTTCTTCATGCAAGTCACCATTTAGACATGTAGTTTTAATGTCCAATTGATGTACATTCCAACCATGATGAGTTGCAAATGCACAAATGCTATGAAAGTGGTCATTCGTCGTGTAGGAGCAAAGGTCTCATCAAAATCAATGCCTCTCTCTTGAGCATAACCTTTGGCAACAAGCCTTGCCTTATACTTGTCAACAGTTCCATCAATCTTATGTTTCATCTTGTATACCCATTTAGTGTCTGCATCGGGGAAAATTACATAAAGACCAAGTAACATTCTTCATAATAGCATCATATTCCGATTGCATAACAACCATCCAATTTTTTGAATTTTGTGCTTCATCAAAATGTTGATATATTTAGGTAGTGATGTATGTGAACACACTAGGACCATCGAGGCACTTTTTTCCCTCTTTAAGAGGTTGGTCACAGTCTCAGAATTGCACAAAATTTGGTAAGCATACTCAAGGTGATTAGGAAATCAAAATAGCTTCACTATGTGGTGCCGAATTCACGATCTAAGCTCATTTTGACCTTCGGATGCACTATTGCAGTGCGTGTGCAAGCGTATTTTTGTGCCAAATATATATACAGGTTTTGACTCGTCGGTATAAGCATCTCAAAGTCTGCTACAGGTTTAGTGGAACTCGTTAGGGTACTTTTGTTCAACTTTTTCAGATACTGTAATTTTTTTGCATCACAATATTTTACTCAGTGGCCATGGTTGAAAGCAATGATGTATTCTGTATGTCGGTAGGTGAGGATAAGTTGGATGGTACCAACTACCCATTGTGGGCTTATATGATGTGTCATGTATTCATTGCAAAAGGATTGTGGAATATTGTGTAGGGTGTTGAAAACATCCTATTTCACCTGTAAACACAATTGTTGAAGGTGATGTAGATGGCGTTGAAGATGGTGATATTCTTCATGTTCCTATTCATGTTGCAGTTCCTGCTGCACCTATTGCAGAGGAAATTCATTGGGATGGAAGAGATGCTCAGGCACATGCACAGATAGCCTTGTTTATCAAACGTGCCATTATTCCTCACATTTGCTCTTGCAAAATAGCTACGGATGCTTGGGATGCACTTACCACTTTATACCAGGCAAGGAATGAGGCTCGTGTTGCTTACCTCCAAAAATAGTTGGAGAGTGAGCACATGAATGAAGGTGATTCCATGGACAGTTTTCTGACAAAGATCAAAGATTTGAAAGAACAGTTGATTTCTGCTAATGTTCACTTGTGCAGACTGTTTTGAATGGTCTTCTCGATTCATATCAGAGTTTAGCATCTACTCTTCATTTGATGATGAAAGGCAATCCAAATGCCTTAACATTTGAGGAGTTAGTCTTTGTTCTGTTGCAGGAAGATAGCCAAAACAGGTCCATTATGCATGTTGTAGATCAAACTTTCCTGGCTAGTCAGAAGGACAAAGGTAAATAGGGCTCTTCTACTAGTAAGCAGAAATCTGCTAATAAGAGAAGAAAACACGAAAACAGATTTTTTTTTGTAAATATTGTAAAGGAAATGATCATGTAATAAAGAGCTGTCCAAAACTAGCTGCTAAAGAGGTAAGGAAGAAAGAGGCTGGAATGGTTGTTGGAGAGGCCTCTACACCCAAAATAGAGTCTACTAATCTTGTGCAAAATGGAGAATGGGCATTTACCATTGTTTGCAGTTATGACCCATCTTCTCATGAACAGTGTATGTCTGTAGTAAACTCAAATGTTTTGTACTTTGATAGTGGGGCAACTAAACATATTACCTCACAGTGCAATTTCTTAACTTCACTCGAGCTTGCCCCCAAGGGGAATATTGTCACATGCACCAAAAAATCCTCTTATCCTATTATGGGAGTTGGTAAGATCATTGTGACTACTATTGATGATAGTTCTTTTACATTGTCAGATGCTTTATTTGTGCCAAGGATCAAGAGAAATCTGTTATCAGTTTCAGCATTAGCCAAGATTAGCTTGGTTGTGAAATTTATTGATGACAGATGTACAATTCATGATATGTCAAATGGAGATGTGATTATTTCATCTGGCATTTTATGTCCTGCGTTGTATAAGCTCATAGACTATGAAAAATCTGTGAATGATTTAGCATGTGCAGTCCATGATTCTCAGGCCTTGTCAAATGCAGAGCTTTGGCATGCATGCTTTGTTCATTTGAATTTTACTTAGTTTGCTACGCCTGCAGAAATTTGAAATTGTGTCCTCTCTACCCAAACTTGAGGCACCTGGTAAACATGTTTGTGAAGGTTGTATTTTGGGAAAAGTGGAGTGTCACTTGTTCCCAAAAGATGGTTTAGTTCGAGCTACTAAAAAATTGCAGCTTGTTCATAATGATGTATGTGGTCCTAAGTAGATACCCTCTTTTGGAAACTATCTTTACTTCGTGACTTTCATCGATGATTTTTCCAGGTGTGCATGGGTATATCCATTGAAAGCAAAGTCTGAAGTGTTTATGTGCTTCAAACATTTTCTGGTTTTGGCTGAAAATCTATCAGCATGACAAATGGGCACCCTCCATTTTGATCGAGGGGGGAATATATGTGTTCTGACTTTAATGCATTTCTAGTTGAACATGGGATAAAACATCAATGTAAAGTACCATATACACCTCAACAAAATGGAGTTTTTGAATGGAAGAACAGGTCACTCATGGAGATGGCAAGGTGTATGGTCAAGAGTCAGGCTTTATCACATAGTTTCTGGCTCGACGCTATCATGTGTGCAATATATGTACTTAACAAGTGTCCCACTAAAGCATTGTAGTCTATCACTCCATATGAGTCTTTGCATAGTCATAAGCCATCTATTGCTCACCTGCATGTTTTTGGTTGTTTGGCTTATGCATTAGTGCCTGAACAACAATGCAAGAAATTGGATGATAAAGCAATGAAATGTATTTTTGTTGGGTACAATTCTAAAAGCAAAGGCTACCATCTATATCATCCACATACTAAACGCATTTTTGTTAGCCGTGATGTTGTTTTTGTCAAAGATGCTATTCAACCATTACTTTTATGTAATAAGGAGACATATGTTAGCCCCAAAGACATTTATGAGGCTTTGTTGCCTCTTTTTACAGGTGGATAGTCTAGTGCTGGTCCTAATGAGGCAACTTAGCCTTTACAAGTTTCATGTAATGATGCAAATCTTTTATTTCTAATGCAGATTTACATGATGCACTTGTTGATGAGAGAGCTGATATTGAGGAGGCAGAAACTATGCCAAATGGTTGGTGCAAACTTTGCGTGAAAGCAAATTAGATGCACCTTTGGCATATCGTACTCGTTCGAGTTCTTGTAGTGCTTCTTTTGCATCAGATTGTTATGTTATGGCTGCCTCTAGTCTCTATGATGAGAATGAGCCTTTTTTGTTTGATGAAGCACAAAATTCTCAAAATTGGATGGTTGTTATGCAATCTAAATATGATGCTATAACGAAGAATGGTACCTAGTCTTTATGTGACTTGCCTCCTCGCAAGAAGGCCATTGGCACTAAATGGGTATACAAGTTGAAGCATAAACCTAATGATACAGTTGATAGGTATAAAGCTAGGCTTTTTGCAAAGGGTTATGCTCAAGAAAGAGGCATTGATTTTGATAAGACCTTTGCTCCTACTTGCCGATGACTATTGTTCGTAGCATCTGTGCACTTGCAGCTCATCATGGTTGGAATGTACATCAGTTGGACAACAAAACTACATTTCTCAATGGCGACGTGCATGAAGAAGTGTATGTTTTTCAGCCCCATGGTTTTGTGCAAAAAGGGCATGAAAACCAAGTGCACAGGTTGAAGAAGGCATTATATGGTTTAAAGCAAGCACCACGTGCTTGGTATGAAAAAATACATGCCTACCTGATTGCACATGGTTTTGAGAATAGTCCAACTGAGAGCACCTTATATGTTAAGCATGCAAATGATGTGCTTCTTATCATTGTTGTGTATGTTGATGACACGTTGCTTAGTGGTCCTCATGAGAAGCATATTGCTGATTTTAAGGCTGATATGCATGCCTCATTTGAGATGTCTGATTTGGTGCATTTGCATCATTGTTTGAGCATTCAGTTTATGCAAGTTGATGGCAGAATAGTTTTGTGTCAAATGAAATATATTGACACATTATTGCATCATTTTGGCTTTGAAGACTGTAAACCTATTGCCACTCCTATGGAGAAAAGTTTATGATTGATTCTTCATGATGCTAGAGATGCATTTGATGCAGTTTTCTATCAGCAGGCTATTGGATGCTTGATTTACTTATGCATTACTTGGCTAGATATTCAGTTTGCTATCTCACAGATGAGCAGGTTTATGCATTGCCTAGGTGTCAAGCATTGGTAGGCAGTTAAGCGCATCTTTCACTACTTGAGTGGTACCCAGCTACTTCGATTGTTTTATCCCAAGGGGGGATCACTACTACCAGATTTACATGCTTTTCTTGACTCTGACTGGGCTAATTGCTATGACACCCGTGTATCCACTAGTGGTTTTTGCTTCATGCTTGGTAGCTCATGCATATCTTGGTTGAGCAAGAAGCAACCTACTATGGCCACTTCCAGCTGTGATGCTGAATATAGGGCAGCTTTCACAATGACTATTGAGTGTGTGTGGCTTAGATGCCTTATGGATGATTTGGGTGTTGGTTACTCTTCTACCACCATCAACTTCACTAACAATCAAAGTGCATTAGAAGTTGCAATGAACCCTGTGTTCCGTGCTCACACTAAGCACATTGAGGTGCACTATCATTATGTCAAGGAGAGGTTCTCTGTTGGAGAGATCAGCTTGGCATATGTGCCCACACAAGAGAACATTGCAGACCTTTTCAAGAAGGCTCTACCTAGGGAGAACTTTGAAGCTTTCCGCAAAGCTTTAGGCTTAATTCCTTCTGTGGATTGATTCCACATAGCTTGGCACTTCCTTATACCTGAGTGCCAGCTCCTTGTTCACCACATCACTCCCAGGGGGGATTTGTTGATATATCTAGGTAGTGATGTGTGTGATCACACTAGAACTATCAGGGCACTTTTTTTCCTCTTTAGGAGATTTTTGTCCCCTGGCTTGTATATATGCCTATAGCCCTAATGGGTCAGTTATTTTTGTACATTCTAGTGGTAATACACTCAGTATTGTGTGTTGTGCTCCAAGCTTCTTTTTCTTCCTTGTGTTGTTCGTGTGCTTCTGCATACCTCGAAATCCAGCACAAAAGAAAGAGGCCCATTCTCATCAGAAAGCCTAGAGACATACATTTCATAGCAATCTGATGCAAATGAAGCACTATGAGAGCCTGAACAGGTACACTATGACAAAGGTGCATCTAATTTTCTATCTCTCAAAGTTTGCACCATCCATTTAAGCTTAGTTTTAGCATTGTCCAATCAGAATAGGGCTAATGTTAGATTGGGAGAATTTCGAGAATTTCCAAAAAATTCTATGAACATACCAAGGAATAAAATATATTTACTTGGACACAAGAATGAATAGAAAATTGTCATATAGTGTTTCTCAAGTAGTAAAATATTGAATTGATAAGGATTATGAAGCATTGTACATATACAAGATCTAATGTTCAAATACTCAAAAAGTTCAAATGTCCTTTTAATTGTACCAATGCACATGAACACCGAATCACCATTTCACAAGGTCTACCTTATCATATAGAAGAACTACATAATATGTAGGATATGCATAGAGTCACATCATTATTTATACAAAAAATATGTCTCATAACAACGAGTGGTCAAGGATAAAAACGTGAATCAATTATAGGAAGATTGAGTAGAAAATAAGGAGATAAATATAGAGTTTATGCATAGATTTCATAATTATATGAGTAAACTCAAAAATGTGATACAAGCAATACATCAAAGACCAAGAGGTTTGCCTTTTCTCTTATCTTGCCTCTCAAAAAATGTCCGATTGTCATGTAAAAAGCTTCAATCCTAAAAAAAATGACACGAAGTCAAGGTTTGAGTGTGTTTTAATACACAATATTGTCCCTTCCCTCTTTGGGTGGAGATCCCATATTGTATTATAAAAAATGTGTTTTAAAATGGTGTATGGTCTCTCTTTCCAAAGAGGGAAGGGATTATCCAGTTTTAAAAAATGCTCTAGGAAAAATAAAGTTCATCTCAAAAATCTACAAATTTCTCTCAATTTATGTACTTTCATGAGATTCCATCCATGTTAACAGCTAATTTCTATCATTTTGAACAACTTTGTAGAAGAAATGTTTTCCAAATTTTTGAGTGCATTTATTATTGAAAATCTTGATTTATTATGTCATTTTTTAGCATCAAAGAGGAATGAACCATTTATTATTGAAAATCTTGATTTTATGTCATTTTTTAGCATCAAAGAGGAATGAGGATGAATAATAATGAAATATATACCTAGAATATTAAAGTTGTCTCTAGCATGTGTAGTGATCTATAGTTCTGATATACTTTCTCTTCATCATTCTCTTTTCCTCATTCTAGAGAGCACCTTCTTTGTTACCAACCTCTTGAATAGTTTTATCATCTCTATTGCATAAGACCACTTTATCTAGTATTTCAAGTGTCAGTGCTTATCAATGTCATTAGCAATGAACTCATTACTCAAATCTGAATAACCCATGAATTTTAACTCCAAGAAGGTCGAGGTGAAATGTGCTCAAATAATTGACGAAAAATTCTACAAAAGAAAGAAGTCGGAGGGAAACTTTTTGTTATTTTAATTAGTGAACTTGCCTCAAGTTACATTTGTATATGGACATGATACTAGCGTAGTCATTAAGAAATGTATTTCTACATTTGTACTTTTCACAAAAAATAACTATTTTCACAAAACTAGAATATGAAAGAGCTATTTTTCACAAAAATAAGAAATAATAACAAACGTACTTTTATAATTTTCCAAGACAAGATTAGCATTAAACATGATGGAAAAAATAGATTTTATTAAAAGGCTCAAAAGTGAGCTCGAAATCTCCCCAATAAGATCTCATTTGCTATGAAAACTACCCCCACTATTTTGAAGAGCTTTTATGCCATGTGTTTAAATCTTTGGTTTGCAAAAGCATAGAATTTTATGTACTACACTCATCAATAATATGACTAGCCTTCCTGCAATATTTGCATCTCTTCTTCTTTTGCAAATTAGCATTAGAGGAATGAGTGGAAGAGGAAGGTTGAGTCTTATGTTTTGATGAACCTAAAGTTGAACCATATTAGCTTTTCCCTTTTAGTGAGATCGCAAGTGCTTGCATCCCCTCAATCAAAACACTCCTATTCCCTCTAGATTACTCTTCTTGCAAAAGAAGAGACAAAACCTCATCAAATGCATACATATTTGGATTCCCATTTGCAACCAAATAGAGTGTAATAGCAAAGATTTGAAAAGATTATGGTAATCCTTTCAACAATATAGAGATGATTAATGCATTTGGAATAATCTCAGCGATGTTTTGCCAATTGATCTTTAAAGTACTTGATGCATATCACATACACATCCACAGACTCATTTTCAGCCATGCATACATCCTCAAGTTGCTTCCTCAAGTATGCAACCTGTGCTTCATTACGCATAGCATACAGAGAAGCAAGAGTTTTCCATGCCTGTCTTGATGTAGAACATGATAGAATGTATGGAACTATATGACACTTCACAAAAAGCACAATCAATGCATGAGCTTGAGCATCTTTTCCATCCCATCTAGATTTCTCCTATGTAGGTGGAGAAGAAGTAACCACTGTACTTGAAGAAGAAGCTCCATATGTGATAGTAGATTCTGAAGTAGAAGAACCTGTGGGTCTTCAATCTACATGTACCACTATGTTCCATAGTTTTTTTACAACAAGAACATGTTTCAACATGTAAGACCACATTGGAAAGTTGGTCCCATCAAGCTTATCTCTAGTTTGAAGCATGCCAACCAATTCATTGTTGCCCGTCATTTCACTAAAGAACAAGAATGTGACAAGATCTTTACTTCAATGAAAGCTAAAATGAATGCTGAAATTTTAGCTCATAATCCATCACTCCAATGGCGATTCTAACTGCACAAATGGCTTGGAAATGGGGGTGAAATCCCAATGCAACATGCAATTGGTGGAAATGCTCCTTGGCTACGGAAAATCATTGTTCTATGCTCTGAAATCAATTTGCACCATTAAAAGTGTGCATGCACCGCGATGCAAAAAACTATAACTTGAGAAGGATCTTAACCTTCTCTGATGCCACTATTGGTTGTGTGTAGAAGTGCGAGAGACACATAAGGAGCACAAACACAGCAAGACACACAGAGAAGATGGATGGCTAGAATAGCTATGTCTATTGACGATGAATAGAACCAAAGTAAGAGCTGAATAATATCCCTAAGTACAACGTACCACCACATATGAGTGAATCATACATGGGGAAAAAACATATAGGCAACACTAGAGTAAAAAGTGCCCATGTATATGTAGAGAGTACATGCATAGAAGAAAAATGAAAAGAAGTGTACTCACAAAATGAAAGAGTGTGAGACGCAAACGTGAGTAGACCATGAAAGGGGAAAAATTAAATGGATTAGAGTGAGCTTTCCAAGAGCATGGAGTAGAATCCTCAAGCTTCTAACTAAGTACAAATGGGGGGAGAGGCCTTCTTTATATAGAACTAGAGGGGTCTCTCCAAAGTACATCATACATGGGAGAATTCCTCTTGAAGCAGAAGCAAATGGCAAGTTACCCAAATATGAAAGAGATACAATATGAAATGAAAATGAAATGGAAATGGAGTGCCTCTTGGATACAAAATGGAGTGTCTCTTGCCCCTGTGTAGCTCCATTTTGGAGTGGTTGAATGTTGTAGAGGTCCACTAAATGCTGGCGTGGAATTGGAGGTAGAGCCTTTGTGAACATGTCCTCCAGGTTCTCTTGAGAGGTACACTACTCCATAGTAATCTCTTGATATACGAGCTTCTCATGGATAAATTGGTACTCAATTTTGATGTGCTTCATCCGAGCATGGAACATTGGATTCTTGGTCATGGCCAAGGTTGATTGGCTATCTGTGCGGATGCATGTCAGAGTAACTTGCAAAACACCAATGTTAGATAATAAACATCGAAGCCAAATGGCCTCACATGGTACAAAGTTGGATGCTTTCTACTCAACCCCACTAGATGACAAAGCAACTGTAGGCTACTTCTTACTTGCCCAAGAGGTGGGTCCTAAGACAAGCAAAAATATGTATCCAAAAGTAGACCATAGAGAATCAGGATTACCACCCCAATTTGAATCTGAATATCCGATGAGTTTGATGCCCCCTTTATACCAAAGTCCATGATTTCGAGTGAGGGCAAGATATTGAAGTAGTCTCTAAGCAGTATCCCAATGTGTCTGACAAGGTTGATGTGCAAACAGACTAAATATCCCAACTACATAGGTAATATCTGGTCTAGTTTTGACTAGGTAAAGTAATGAGCAAACAAGCTATCAATAAGTATGCACATCTACAAGTGATGATGAATCCTCTAGGGTTAGTTTGATATTTGGGTCAAGTGGTGTAGATACTAGGCAACATTGTTCCATGTTATATTCAGATAGAAGATCAGAGCAGTACTTCTTCTATGATAGGAATATGCCTTCTTTTGTTTGTCAAACTTCCATACCTAAGAAGTAGTGAAGTAGATCAAGATGTCATAGAGTACTCAAGGTGAAGCTATCTGATGATGAATTGGATGTGTTCTTCATCTGAACTTGTCAAGATTAAGTCATCTACAGAGGATGATTATTGCAACTAAGGACTCTTTCTGATAGATGTATAAGTTAGCATTGGCAGTGCTACGTTGAAATCCTTTATCTTTGAAGAACTTGTGGATCTTTTCATACCAGGCCCTAGGAGCTTGCTTAAGTTTGTAAAGTGCTTTGTGAAGCTTTTATACTTGATCTTCCTTTCGTTCGATCATGAAACCTTCAAGTTGTTCAACATATACTTCTTCTTGAAGATCATTGAGGAAAGCACTTTTGACGTTGAGCTGGTAAAAAAGCCATTTGAAGTGTGCACTTGGTGCAAGAATGATTATTATAGTTGTAATACTTGTAGTAGGGGCAAAGGTTTCTTCATAATTAATGTCGTGTTTATAAAGAAGAACCTAAATCTATGAAACCAAACTGCATAGTAGAAGAAATTTCAAGTTGTTTGTCAACATCCGTCGCTATGTTCCATATTTTCTTTGCAAAAAGAACATGTTTCATCATGTAAGAGAACATATGGTTGGTCCCATCAACCTTATCTTTAGCTTGAAGCATGGAAAAAATCATTGTTGCTTGCCACTACACCAAAGAACTCAAAAGTAGCAAGATATGAACTTCAATAGAGATTGCACTTCAAATTGAAATGCATCTCACAATACATAACTTTGATGGAAATTATCACTACATGAATGGATTTGAAAGGGGGTAAAACCTTAATGCACGTGGTGGAAATGGTCTCCGAGTTTTGACCCTTGTACTTCTATGCTTTTGAACCTATTTGCAGTGTTAGAAGTGTGTGCATACACAACCAAAAGATAACAAGTTGAAAAGGAGCTTAACTTGCTCAAATACCACTATTGGCTGTTCAAGAGAGTGAGAAAGCACAAAAAGAAGGATATCAATGGAAGAAGAATTGTGATGGCTAGAAGAGTTCTCTATAGACATATGATGAACAATAATTGGTAATTTTTGAATGAGTGAACTGAGAGCTATAAAGTGAATCCCTAAGTACAAATTACCACCACATATTATTATATCATGTATATGTGGTCACGTGGAAAAAAAAAATCTAGCTCTAGAGTAAAAAGTGTCCATGTATAGGGAAAAGGTTCACATCAGAGTTACTCAAGGAACACATAAGTGTCACAATGCCATCAATAGATTTAAGTCTAATATTCTTTCCAAGTTTTATTTGTTTAGTTCAATTTCACATATTTTTTAGTACGCATATCCTCTAGAGTAACATAAAGTAAATTAATTTATTTTGATGCTCTAATCTTCTATTTCAACTCAAAATACTGTTGCACCAATTTTTAAAGTATCCCCTAGGTAATCAATGTAGACATCTAAAGGTATCAGTCTCATTAATGAGGAACCCCTTTAGATCATCCTCAAGTACATAGATATTCTAATTGTATGTAAAGTATGCATGATATAAGTTGGTCATCATTATTTAGTTATTGAAGAAGTCACAATAAAGAATTTTCATATAATTTCCTTCTAAGTTATATGGTCCTTGAGGATACTTGGTCAACTCATATTTAGTATGTTTCCTATTCTTCAAGAGGCAAGTTGCATAAAAAAATGTATCTTTACACAAGAAGTGTAGAGATTAGCTCATATTTTGATGGGCGCAATACTTTTCTCTACTTAATTTTGAAAGAACTTGGAGAAGCTTGTCGAAGGTAGAAAAGTGTGCTTCGAGGCGACGAAGTTTGGTCAAGCCAACCGGCACAAGACCAGCCCTTGAGCTTATGGAGACTCAAATAGACCTTATAGGCATGTAATAAGTGCAAAGAAATGCACTATTTACTTTGGAGCATCAAGGAGAATGAGTCGATACAAAACAGATAGGTTCGCGGGTCGACTAGCTCAAAAAACTTACTATCTATGGAAGAGACAATGAACTTCAAATGCCCATAGCGACCAGCGTGATTACAATTAGAAAAAATCCTTTTATGGGAGTGATAAACATACGGTTGATGTATGTAATGCACAAAAGTATAAGGAATAAGCAAAATATGCTATAGGAATGAATGCGACATTCACCGGTGGTACTTCCTATTTTTCAGGAATATGCAGAGATTGACCTTGAGGCAGAAAAACTGAGATTTATCCAAATCTGCTGAACCAAAAGCTTTGAAAATTTACAGGCATAAACTATACACTTATATCTTTCCAATGAGTCATCTTGCACTCAATTTGACGCTCTGGAGAGAGAAGCAGCCTCTGCAAGATTACTATTGGCGAAGAAGATGATGCAGAAAATTGAAGGAGCAAGACAATGATGGCCACAAGTGTATGTATATTGCTTCCATGTAATGTACAAGTGATTTCAAGTCTTTATATAGACTCTAGGAGTGTTCCAAGACTTTTACAAGTTGAATTTGAATTCAAATGAAGGTGGGAATGGTTGTTGGAGGGAATCAATTCACTTTCCTACAATCTAGGAAAAGTGAAGATCTTGATTGATCTACTTTAGGTGATTGATTGCTTGATTGAATGCAACTTCAACCACTAAAAATTGATGGGATTTGGGCTCTATATTTGTACCTTTACATGTGTAAAGCTCAATGCTTTTACAATGGTAAATGAGCCATCAAAAATTTCTCAAAAAAATACAATAAATGAGCATATGAAAAAGAACTCTCCAACGGATATTCTTTCGACACGATAGCCTTTGATGTAGATCAAATCCACCTCAAGCATAGTGTAAGCTTGATGTTCCAACAGCTCCCCCTCAGGCTAAAGTATGCTTGAGTCTTCGTTCTCTAATAGGTTGAATACCTGCCATAGCTTTGAATCTACAAAGCTTTACTCCATCAAGTGCCTTCGTCATCATATCTGCTACTTGCTTTTCAGTAGGAACAAAAGAAATGTCAATCTCCTTTGCCATGAGCTTCTCCCTGATGAAGTGGTAATGGACTTCTATGTGCTTGGTTCTCGCATGGAAAATAGGATTTTCCGCTAGATGCATGGAACTTACATTATCTCCAAATATGTGAGGTTTGGAACTCACAAGTCCCAAATCTGTATACAATGCTTTTAACCATATTGCCTCTTGAGTTGCTATGGTCAAGCCTCTGTACTCTGCTTCAGTAGAGGATAAAGCAACTATTGGTTGCTTCTTGGAACTCCATGACACTAGCTTTGAACCTGCAAATGCTAAGTAACCAGATGTACTTTTTCTATCATCCTTAGCTCCTGCCCAATTTGCATCTGAGTAGATTTTGATATCCAAATCTGAAGAGTAAGGATAGAATATACCTTCGTTGATTGTACCTTTGAGATACTTAAGTACTCTCTTAGCCGCATCCATGTGTGGTCTTCTCGGTGAGTGCATAAACTGACTAAGCACTCCCACACTATATGAGATGTCTGCTCTTGTATGAGTAGCATATATCAAGCTACCTACCAAGCTTTGATACTCTTTAATGGCTTCAATTTTCTCACCTTCATAAACACTAAGTTTATGATTCATCTCCAAAGGTTTACCTGCAGGTTTAGTGTTCTCCATTTTGAACTTGAGAAGAAGATTCTGAATGTATCTTCTCTGAGTCAAATACATTCCTTCATCTGTATATATCACCTGCATACCTAGGAAATATGTGAGCTCACCTAGGTCACTAATTTTGAACTGCTCTTGCATGTGTCTCTTGATCCTTTGAATGCCATTTAGATCATCACCTATCACAATAATATCATCTACATATACACATAGATAGATAACCTCATTGTGATCCCTTTTGATGAATAGAGAAGGATCTGAGCTGCTAGCTTTGAACCCTTGATCTTGAAGATATGTAACCAACCTGTAATTCCAAGCTCTAGGAGCTTGTTTCAATCCATACAATGCTTTCTTAAGTCTGCAAACATATGATGGATGATTAGGGTTTTCAAAACCTGGTGATTGTGACATGTATACCTCTTCACTTATCCAACCATTTAAGAATGCATTTTTCACATCAAGTTGGAGGAGTCTCGAATTCCTTGCAGCAGCTACACTTATCAATGTCCTGATTGTAGTCATCTTTGCAACTGGTGAGAATGTTTCCTCATAGTCTATACCATGAGTTTGTGAGCATCCTTTGGCAACTAATCTTGCCTTGTACCTACAAACTGATCCATTTGAATTTCTTTTAACTTTATATACCCATCTGCAACCAATTACCTTTTGATTCGGTGACATTGGAACCAAATCCCAAGTGTCTATCTCCTTCAATGCATCTATCTCTTCGTTCATGGCCTTTTCCCAATTAGGGTTTCCCTTTGCCTCTTCATAGGTTGAGGGTTCCTCTGAAATAGAGTCTTTTGCCATGTAGATTGAATGCTTCGTAACAAATGTGGAATCATATCCATTCCTTTCTGGTTGCTTCTTCTCTCTTGCTGATCTTCCAGGTGCTTGTTTTGAGCATTCTCCAACCTCTTGCATCTTTGCTTTGCCTCTTGACTTCCATAGCTTGTAATCCCTCTCTCTTTCATCTTGATCATCGTCTATATCACTTCTTGGATCCTGGACCTGTGTATCATGCTTGCTTCCTAATTGATGAGAGTCAGAATCAAGATCATATGGTAGTGTTACCTTTTGTTTGTCTTCATCATACCAAGACCTGTGTTCTTCAAACACAACATCTCTACTTGTAGTGAATTGCTTGGTTGAAGGATTGAAGAACCTGTAACCCATGTGAGTTGAATCATATCCAATAAACACTGCCTTTGTTGCCCTTTCATCTAGCTTACCTCTTATTTGTGATGGTACATGAACATAAGATAAACAACCAAAAACCTTGCAATGTCCAAGACTAGGTTTTCTTCCATGCCATGCTTCATAAGGAGTCATACCTTGAAGTGATTTGGATGGTAGTCGATTGACAAGGTACACTGCAGTTGAAATAGCTTCTGCCCATGGATAATGTGGCAACTTCTTCTCTTCAAGCATTGTTCGGGCTGATCCAACCAATGTCTTGTTTCTCCTCTCTGCAATTCCATTTAGTTGAGGAGAGTACCTAGTAGTCACTTCCCTTTTGATACCTTTGTCCTGCAAGAACTCATAAAACTCTTTGGAGAAGTATTCTCCCCCTCCATCAGATCTGAGCTTCTTTAGTGATCTACCTGTATGATTCTCCACATGTGCAAGATACTTCTTGAAGCAATCAACCACTTCATTCATACTCTTGATAAAGTATAGAACAATCCACCTACTATGGTCGTCAATAAATGAGACATAATACCTTGATCCTGCCAATGAAGGTTCTTGACTTGGTCCCCATACGTCTGTATGTACTAAGCCCAATAAGTTGTTGTGGATGTAGCCTTTGTGGTTGAATGGTTGTCTTTGTGCCTTCCCAATCTGACATGCATCACACCTGTTGATCATGTGCTGCTTTGATATGTTCGACAGTCCTAGAACACTTTGATCCCTGCATATATCCTTCAAGGTTCTTTCATTCACATGAGCAAGTCTCCTATGCCACACTTCAAGCTCACTTAGGGTTTGAGACCCAAAGTTGAATAGAGCTATGTTCCTGGTTTCTCCTACTTCAAAAGTAAAGAGCCTACCATGCTTCTCACCTTGGGCTATCTTCTTGAAGCCTTGACATGGATCTTCCACAAAAGCTCCATGTTGGGTGAACCTAACTTGCAAGCCTTTTTCAACTATTTGGCCTACACTTATTAGGTTTTTAGTGATAGTGGGTACATAGAGAACCTTACTTAGAATGTTTGTCTTGCCATTGGAAGCTTTGACATTACCGATCTTCTCCACATTGTGCTTTGTGTCATCCCCTGTTTGCACTTCATGTCTATGCTTTGGACTTTCCAAGTCAGATAGAAGAGCAATGTTGCCTGCAACATGATTCGAACATCCTGAATCTATGTAGAACAAATGATCATCATCTTTACCTTCTTTGTGGCTTAGATTCATAAGAAGCAATGAGTCTTCATGTGGTTGATCTTCTGAATAATTGTTGTAGTCCCTTCTATTATAGCTTCTATTGTTGTTGTTGAAGTTGTGTCCACCTCTGCCTCTATTGCTGCCATATCCACCTCTTCCAATTCCTTTCTGGATCTTCCCATTGAACCAGTAATTCTGAGTGGTGTGGTTGGTCTTATCGCATATGGCACAAGGTTGAACATTCTGACCTTTGGCTTTGTCTTGATTCCATCCTTTCTTCTTCCTTTTCCACTTGCTCTTGCTTGCAAAGTTGGCTTGAGAAGTCTCTTCTTCATCTTCTTCCTTCTTCTTGCCTTTATGCTTCTTATCCTTCTTATCTACATATAGAGCACTAGTTGAATTACCATGATAAGAGTTACCTTCCTTTATGCTATTGTTGGCTTCTTGATTGAAGAGTTGTCCAAGAAAGATGTTGAAGTCTGGAGTCTGCACATCCATGATGAGATCATAAGCCATCGTGAAGGATTGCCATTGCTTATCACTTCGAATGCCGTTGAGAATTTGCCTCATGATGACCTCTTCTTCAATCAGCTCTCCAATGGATGCTAACTGATCCGCAACCTCCTTGACCTTGGTAACAAACTCTGTGATGGTTTGTTTAGGTGTCTTCTTCATTTGGTTGAACTCGTTCCAAAGATGATTCTTTCTTGCTTTGGTACTAGCAGAAAAGAAAGTCTCGAGGGCATCCCAAATCTCTTGAGATGTCTTGCATCCTCTAATATGTGGTAATAGAAAGTGAGAGATAGAGTTTAGTATGTAGGACCTTGCTTGAGCATCCCTTGCGCACCAAAGTGTGAGCTTATCTGTCTCCTCTTGTGTAGGTCCTCCTTTGGATCTTGGAATAGGCATAGCTTCATCACCTGCTACAATTCCATAAAGATTTCTACCTTGCAAGTAGGCCTCCATTCTGATTTGCCAAGCCGCGTAGTTGTGTCGATCAAGCTTCTCGATCATTGAGGGAAAGCTGTCACCCATCTTAATCTAGCTCTGATACCACTGAAAGAACTTGGAGAAGCTTGTCGAAGGTAGAAAAGTGTGTTTCGAGGCGACGAAGTTTGGTCAAGCCAACTGGCACAAGACCAGCCCTTGAGCTTATGGAGACTCAAGTAGACCTTATAGGCATGTAATAAGTGCAAAGAAATGCACTATGTACTTTGGATAATCAAGGAGAATGAGTCGATACAAAACAGATAGGTTCGCGGGTCGACTAGCTCAAAAAACTTACTATTTATTGAAGAGACAATGAACTTCAAATGCCCATAGAGACCAGCGTGATTACAATTAGAAAAAATACTTTTATGGGAGTGATAAACATAGGGTTGAGTGTATGTAATGCACAAAAGTATAAGGAATAAGCAAAATATGCTATAGGAATGAATGCGACATTCACCGGTGGTACTTCCTATTTTTCAGGAATACGCAGAGATTGACCCCGAGGCAGAAAAACTGAGATTTCTCAAAATCTGCTGAACCAAAAGCTTTGAAAATTTACAGGCATAAACTATACACTTATACCTTTCTAATGAGTCATCTTGCACTCAATTTGAACTCTGGAGAGAGAGCAGCAGCCTCTGCAAGATTACTGTTGGCGAAGAAGATGATGCAGAAAATTGAAGGAGCAAGACAATGATGGCCACAAGTGTATGTATATTGCTTCCATGTAATGTACAAGTGATTTCAAGTCTTTATATAGACTCTAGGAGTGTTCCACAACTTTTACAAGTTGAATTTGAATTCAAATGAAGGTGGAAATGATTGTTGGAGGGAATCAATTCACTTTCCTACAATCTAGGAAAAGTGAAGATCTTGATTGATCTACTTTAGGTGATTGATTGCTTGATTGAATGCAACTTCAACCACCACAAATTCGTGGGATTTGGGCTCTATATTGGTACCTTTACATGTGTAAAGCTCAAGGCTTTTACAATGGTAAATGAGAAATTTACCAAAGTCTATTCTATAAACAAACCATCACAATAAGTCATCAAGGTCTATCCATAAAAATTTCAAGGTTATTGAGAGAAATTATGATGTGCACATAATAGATCATGTGCCTCAAATGGATTCCTATTGTATGACCAAGACAAGAATTAGTAGCATTCTCAAATACTTCAAGGAATCATATCTTCTGATTCATAAGTATTTATTTTCTCCTTTTGATAATGGAGGAAAATGATTTTATAAGGGGGGGAGAGTGTTATATTTTTAGGGTCTAGATAGCCTACCATGTTTGGGGAATCCAAGAACCTTGCAAGGAAACATAAGGCTATACCTACCCTTTTGGAGTGTCCATACATGAGGCATTTGGATCTTTGATGTCTTGAGACTTGCATGGAGGAAAGAAATAATTAAGGGTGGGAGATGATTTATAACCAAGCTATTGGGAGATTCCACATGACATGAAAGATCATAAGTAATTATAGGAAGAAATGTGAGTGGATTTTTTGAAGAAGACAATATTATATGTCACTCAATTATTTTTTTCCTTTTACCTTTTTATTATGATTGAGGCATTACGATTATTTTTTTGTTATTCATAATGGAGCGATAGTATCTTTTCTATTACTGTACCTCATAAGAAGGTATAATACATCCAAGTTGGATTTTCGTTCATTAGAGAATGCAAATAAGGCAAGTCTACGAGACAATTTTGTAAGTAGAGAATGCTCTAGATGCAAAGAAAGAAAAACTATGCACATAGGATCCTAAACAATGATTGTTCAATGGATTAATCAATACATTGAATACATACTTTGAGAATCTCAAGATGTATCTGTTATATAATCATACCGGAACTTGATGAAAAAGAAGTGTAACATAAAGCATTTACAGACATGCATGCATCTATTAATTATTGTTTAAAGTTTCATTAAAACTAAAACCATTGAATCTTTCTTCACCTCTGGAAGTGTTAGAGTATTTCCAAGAGATATTTTCTTATTGTTTTCCAAAGAGCATAGACTTGTTATAATGAATAGAAAGAGTCAATTGGATCACTTCAAATGTGTCATAGTGATAATGGATAGGAGGAGTAGGTTATCTTGATAGGAGGAGTAGGTTGGACCACTTCATATCCTTATTGGAGATGATAGAAATTCAATAATTTCCTTATTTCCTTTTTTTATGATACCTTCATGTTGGATGAATTACTTTCGTTTGTAGTTTTTGGACCTTTGTGTTTACTTGGAATGAAAACTTTGGAGTTTTTCTTTTCAAAAACTCATAGTTTGACTCATGATTGTAAAATCTAGAGGGTCTATTCACAATTTATGAGAATAATGTTAGTATATGATCAATGTCTACCCCTCATGATTGTATGCACATTTTGTAAGGCCCCCGTTATGAGGAGAAGCTAAGCGTGCATTACCCAATTGATGTGAATCCCAACTTGCATGTTGGATGAAGGTCATATTGGACCATGTAATGTATTGTAAGGAAAGGGAGTTAACAGGGTCCCCGATTGGGGGGTCCGAGGCAGCGGGGAGCAGCCCCGGCTGAGGGGTCCTAGGGGGCCAGCGGGCCCCCTGGCTGGGGGGTCCCAGGGGGCCAGGGGCCCCCTGGTGGGGGTCGGGGGGCAGTGCCCCCGGCGTGACGGTAAAGGGAATATTCCATAGAATATTCCCTGTCGGAGTCAGAAATCATTTATATTTGTTAGGTCAGTTCAACCAATCTAAGCCGTGTATGATAATTACGCGGGCGATGGCCGCCCACGCTCTACCGCCCATGTATAGCCGTCCACGGAAGGCCACCCATGATCCTATATATACATGACTTCTGCACTACCTGAGACATCAAGTTGAGCCAGCATACCTCTACCTTGTATCTCCCTATCTAGAGTTGTCTAGATCGCCATTTAAGCTCTACCTTGAGAGCGCATGGGTGGACAACGCCATCATCTTTGTACTTTCTATTAGTAGAAAATTGTTGAGATTCTCCTATATCTGTTATCTTCTCTGCTACTGCTCCTGTGTTATATTGCGTAACTATTATCTTAGAGATAAAACTTATAAGAGTAGACTTCCACTTTTTTTGTTGAGTTTTCTTATGAAATTTATCTAACTTGAGCTAAAGTTAAAAAATTGTTGCTAGACACAATTTGGCTATTTTACTGCCTAGGATTTGGCCCATTTGTTTGCATAATATGTACACACATGATTGGATGTGAGATTGGGCTAACAAAATCCAATCCCCATTTCTAAAAAGGTTCCAATGGTGTAGCTCAAGCGTAAGCACCACCTCCTTTACTTGTCAATCCGCGGAGACGTGAGGACCGGTATGAAGACCACGAGCAAGTGAAGGCACAAGTGCGTGAGTGAAAGCACACAAACATGCACACGCATACACACACACGCGCACAAAGTAAGATCAAAGAGAGGAACAATGGAAAGCTTAGATTGCAAAAGAGTTCTCTTACAAAAGTTCTATTCTCTAACAAGCTAGCCCCAAAAATGAGCTCTCTAGCTCTTTTTATAGTTTTTTGACTAGTGTTGGCCCTGTCTAGACCTAGTGTCCGACCTAGTTAAAAATTAGGTTCCAGGGCTTATTTGAGGGCTCAAACGAGGTCTAAAAATTATGAAAATTGGTATGATGGTACTTCTAATACTCCTCAAGCTCGAGGACTCCTCGGCTTGAACAAAATGGAGTTACTAAAAATAGATAATGGTATTTACAATGGTTTTTAGTGATGGAAATCACTATTTTTGTAGGGGATTCTTCTGAAAATTTGACATACACTTCTTGGTGCTCCCTACTTGCTCCCTTTCCTTGTGTGTCCACCTTTTGATGTGCTTCCATGCTTTGTCCTTGACTTTGAGCTTCAACACTCCCCCCCCTCTCGAGTCTGTCGTCTCTGACAGACCCTTGTTGGAAGGGCTGTTCTATGTAGTGCTTTGAGAGGTGGTGTCCATCCGTTTGTATGAGCGGGTTCCTTGGATTCCAGCAAGAATGTGTCGTTGTGAGCTTTCAAAACTGCAAGTTGCTCAAAAGAGGTTGTCAAGAGTGATTTGGAGCAACTACTGGCTTCAATTTGCTTCCGAGATATGGATGTTGTTCCCATGACGTCCGCTAGCTCTTCCAAAGATGATGTTGAGAGCAGTCATGCCAACTACTCATAACCCATAATGAATGATGGGTAAGTGTGTTCGTGCCTGGGTTGAACAAAGAATGTGCCTTGTGCACGGCCTTGTAATGTAGCCCTACGCATGCTTACTTGGAAAATGCATTGGAAGAAGTATGGTGCAAAAATTGCGGGTCTTGAGCTAAGTGTTCAAGGGTATGCTGACAAAGAGGTTTCCTAAACTATCATGGTTATGGTGTTTCCAGAGTAAAGATACTTACCATGGGGAAGGTTGATGGATGTTTGTCTCTTCGTGTTGTACACTCGGCCTTTGGGATGGAACCTTGTTGATGAATGTCCATGTTGATTGTCCACTGATGAGATCTTTTGAGTGGTGGATCCCCTCTCCTCTTTTCAAAGCAACATTTGTCACTGACAATGTGCATTTATGAGCTTGGGCTCATGCACGTTCACTTCCCTATATTGACACTCAGAGGAATATTGGACACGTGCTGGTTTCTAAAAGATTACCATGCTGGTTGACATAGACCATTCACCAGTGCTACTGTTCCATACTGGTTCAGGAAATACTGAGAATTGAATTGCTTTATATTCCTTGGCAAGCAACATTGGGTAACTACACCAAGCTGAGTTTCACATATTCTCTTTAGCTCCCATATGCAGGAGTCTTCTCCGCCAGAACTACCTTGAGCAGATATCTCCTTGGATGCTCTGGTACATGAAGTAGTTAAGCATCACTCAAGTTGCAAACCTTCAAGCTCTTTATTCCTATCATGGTAAGAGAAAATCATAGTTGTAGATGCCATGTTCATGCCAAGTGCTTGTCATCCACCAGATAAGGCAGCAATAATCTCACTGCTGGCCGAGACACACTTCTATCCAAATTGATAAATGCCTAGTAATCAACAGTTCCACCTTCAACTAAGCATGACTCATTCATGTTTCCTAAGCCACACCTGGGAACAAGCTCTCTCCCACTTCTTTTTTTTTTTTTTTGAGGAAAAGGATATCACCAAACAAGAACACAAAAGTTAGTATCAATAGAAATGTTTGACATATGTCACTGTGCTCTTGTGCATGGGATTCTCAAGTGTGTCTATGCACGGCCGTGTAATGTGGCCCTATATTAATGCATACTTTGGAAATGCATGACCTGACTGGTGCAAAAGACAGGGTTGTGCAAGGAGCACATGGTTGTTGCTCGTTCGAGGCTTTCGATGTTATTTGTGGAGGTTGATGCCGACCTTGGTGGAGGTATCCATCGAGTCTCGAACTGATGTAATCCTCCTTATTGGAGTCCATTTTAGAACATCATTTTGCACTGTAGAGGTCACTTCAGGCGTCTTTCTCTTTGGATGCTGTCTGAACTGTGGTATCCAGTGTGGTTGACGCTTTGGTTCGGTGGAGGCTACTTGCACTTTTGGCTTCCAAGCCCATATCCTTTTTGCATGTCTTCCTACTAATGTTGAAGAGCTGATTTGATCTTCCTTTGGTCTCTGTACGTGGTTCTTACCCTCTTCTCTTTTTGGATTCTTTGTTGAGACCTTTCGCATGTGGGAGAACATAGGTTGTTGTAGATGTAGGAGCTTCTTAGGTACCCACATCTGTAATTGCCCTTGTTGAGCTGCAGCTAACTGCTTAGGCACCCAGACTTGTTGGATACCTTGTGATTGAGCTTGTCTGAGCTGCTTCCCTCGTCTTCTGGCCTGGTTGGCTTGCCTAGATGGGATTTGTGGGGGCAAGGCTGGTGGTTGCTCTCCTTTGCGTACCCATATCTGCTTCATGCTCGGAACTGCTTTTTTATCGAATGGTGTCTTTCTATTTGATGTAGCAGTTGTCGTGAACGGTTGTGTTTGCTTGTGTGGTGGACTCACTACTGTGGCTACTTGATTCTTTGGAGAAGAAGAAAGATCCACCCGCCTTCGAACCTGGTCGTCCACGATTGACTCCTTCTGCATCATAGAGCTTTTGACACATACAACATCTTCTTTCATATGATTAGTCTTGGAAGAACTAAGAGAGTGTGTGGTGCCATGATCTAGGAGCATGCAGTTCTCTAATTCTAATGTAATGCATTGTTCATGTACCCAAACTTGAAGAATTTGACTTCTTAGGTTTAAGTTAACTGCATGGTCATAGATCCAATCTTGACCCAAGACAAGTGGTTCTGTAAGGTTCTCATCTTGACATACTAGCGCTTTGACTTTCATTGGAACATCTTGAAGGTAGATGGGAAGTTCCACCTCGCCCAAACAAGGGGTTTCCACACCTCCCAATCCTATGAGATAAGCTTCTATGGGATTGATGTTCAACTGCAAGTCTTGGCAGTAGGAAAGTCTAACTGCACTACTTGCTGCACCTGAGTCAATCAATGCTTTCACCGTCCTTGCACCCTTCCCTTGTCCTATCTCTATGGTCACAAAGGGTCTTCGGTCAATGACCTGAGAAGTCGCTATGCCTGACTTTTGGCACATATCCATGTGATATTTTGGAGCTTTTGAGTTGACATCTAGGCCAAGTCGTCTTAACTTATTTCGCCTTATGCGCTCTCTAGCCTCTGCCTGTGCTTCTTCTCTCACTCTTAACTCTTCTTCTTTTCGTTTCTTAGCAGTGTTGAGTCTCATTAGCATGTCCTCTGTAAGAGGTTCTTGATATAACTTGACTCTACAACCACTAATATAGTTTGGCAAGATATCACCTTCTAAAGTAGCCAATTGAACCGCGCCACTAGTGGAAATTCTGTTAATGATCATGGGTCCATATCCTCGTTTTTCCAACTTACGGGCATGTTGTTTCAGTGTGTAAACCAACACTAGATCTCCCTCTTTCAGTCCCTTATCCTTAATGTGTGCATCGAAGTAGGCCTTTTGCCTTTTCTTTGCAGCGTAGATGCCTGCAGCCGCTCGTAGCCTTGTCTCACCTAAGCGTTCTAGATCAAAGATCCTAGATGACAATTCATGTCCATTCCACTCATGCTCTTGTGCTACTTTTAAAGCAGGGATTAAGAAATCCAGTGGTAGCACCGCATTCTGTCCAAAGACCATCTGAAATGGGGTGGCATTGAGTACTGTTTTGTAGGCAACTCGATAAGCCCAAACAGCATGATGAAGTTGTTTGTCCCAATCAGAGCGTTTATTATTTACCAATTTTGTCAATACGTTACAAAGGATCTTATTGGTACTCTCGGCTTGTCCGTTAGCTTGTGGGTGATAGGGGGCAGATTTCTTATGTATCACCAAGAATTCTTGGAGAAGATTTTCAATGACTTCATTCAAGAAGTGTGTGCCTCTATCGCTCACTAACTCTATTGGTAGCCCATATCTCGTGAACACATTCTCGAATAAGAACTTAGCCGTCGTCTGAGCATCATTCTTTGTTGTGGCTTTCACTTCTACCCACTTGGTAAGGTAATCTGTGGCTACAATAATATACTCTGCATGGGAGTTTCTAGCAGGGGGATTAATAGGACCTATGAAGTCTATGCCCCACTTGGAAAATGCACGCCCTCCCATCATTGGCCTCAAGGGCATCTCGTCTTTTCTAACTGGATATTGTGCACGTTGGCATGTGTCACATTTCTTCACATAGGTATGTGCATCCATATGAAGAGTGGGCCACCAAAGTCCTGAGAATAGAATGGTCTTGATCACTCGGTCAGGACCAAAATGTCCACCTGCAACACCACTGTGTGCAGTCTCTAAGACCCTTAAATAGTCTGATTCATGAACGCACAGTCTTAAGTAACCATCTTTACCTCTTCGGTATAGGTTCTCTCCTACTAAGGCATAGCCTTGAGCCTCTTGCTCCATATTTCGTCTTCTTGCTAGACTGGCCTCTTTGGGTAATCTTCCCGATCTCATAAACTCTACCAATGGAGCACTCCACTCTGGAATTAAAGACACTTGATAAAGGGTCGCATACTCCACTGGGGGTCTCTCTCTACACCTTGGACAATTCTTAATCCACTCATGTATTTCTTTGTCCATGCTAGGCCAATACACTCCTAAACGCTTTAGATTCTGCAATGTTCGTTGTTTAGAATAGTGATTTCCTAGCATTCCTTCATGGGCTTGCTGCAACCAACTACTATGTTCATCATCCTCCACACAACAAGCTAATACACCCTCAGTATCTTGTTTGTACATGCTTCCTGCTAATATGTGATATTTTTGTGATTTTACAATTTCTTCTTGTGATGTTTTCACATTCTTATTTGCAGGGCCAAAGGTTAGGACTGGTACCAACTTATTTGCCCATTTAGGAACAACTTCTAAATTGAACAGATAAGCATCGGGTAATTTGTCAGACACTCCTTGCGGTGACTCTCCTGAAGTGATGCGAGAAAGGTGATCTGCCCGAAGGTGGGTTCTACCTTTCCTGACAACAACTTCAAAGTCATATTCCATTAGTAAGAGGAACCATCTTACTAAGCGTCCAGTATTGCAAGGTTTATTGACCAAATATAACAAGGCTTGATGATCAGTAAAAAACTTGAACTTGTTGGCCAATAAATAGTGTCTAAACTTCTTCACAGCATATACCATGCCTAAGCCCTCTCGCTCAGTGGTGGTATAGTTCCGTTCAGCTGCAGTGAGCTGTCTACTAGCATATGCTATGGGCAAATCTAAGTTTCCTTCACTTGTGGGTTGTGCTAGCACACATCCTATGGCATGATTCGATGCATCCACATGGACATGGAATGGTTTATTCCAATCAGGAGTGGTGAGTATTGGTGCCGTGCACAAACGTTTCTTCAGTTCGTTGAAAGAATTCTCGCATTCGTCGTTCCACTCAAAATTAGACAACAAGGCATAAAGGGGTCTAGCTATGATCGCGTACATGTGGATAAACCTACGGTAGTATCCACAATGGCCCATAAAGGCTTGTACCTCTTTAATATTCCTTGGCCTTGGTAGTTCCGCTATGGCTCGTACCTTATCTTCATCTGTTGAGATTCCATTCTTAGAAACAATATGCCCTAAGATTTTACCTTGACGCACCATAAACACACACTTTTCTGGGTTTAGACACACTCGATATTCTCTACACTTGTTGAAGATTTGTCTGAGCTCAGGGATGTGAACCCTTCTTTCTTGGGAATGAGCACATAAATCATCCACATACACTTCTAAGCTCTTTCGCAAGAACTCTTTGAAGACATGACACATGAGCCTTTGGAATGTTGCAGGTGCATTGGTGAGCCCAAATGGCATCACACGAAATGCAAAGATTCCCCACTCTGTAGCAAAAGCTGTTTTGTGTTGATCTTCTGGGGCAATGGCTACTTGATTGTAACCTGAAAATCCATCAAGGAAGCTATAAACTTCCTTGCCTGCAACACGCTCCAAAAGGTGTTCTGTGATTGGAAGTGGATAACTATCTCTAATCGTAGCGGCATTAACTTTTTTAAGGTTAATACACACTCGCAACTTCCCGTTCTTCTTGGGTACCACAACAATGGGGGACACCCATTCGGTATGCTCAATCTCATAGATGAATCTGGCTTCAATCAACCTATCAATTTCTTCTTTTATTTTTGCTGCATAGGTATCATTATATGTGTAGGGCTTCTGTTTGGTGGGCTTAGCATCAGCAGTCATGGGGATAGTATGAGAGAAAATTCTTGGATCTACCCCTTTCAAGTCTCTATAGTGCCATGCAAACACATCCCTATATTCCCTTAATAGAGCTATGAGCTCCATTTCTTCTCTTGCGCTTAGGTCATCTCCTATATATGTGCATCTCTCTTCGTTCTCTTCAATGGTCACTACAATCTTCTTGGTCTTTTCTTTATTATCATATGATTCTCCTATGATGGCCTCTCTCTTAGGCATTCGTACCAAAATTTTGCGGTCGTCAACTTCATATTTCTTGAAGTTTTCTGGTACTTCAAACAATGATTCCTCCTCTTCTTGTTTCACTGCTTTTCTTTTCTTTTTCTTTTGACTACTCTCACTTCCATCCTTTGAGTTTACTGTTTTAATACTTGTGAGAGGTTCTTCTTCTTTCTGGGTGAACACTCCTATATCTTCTAGATAGTGTTGCTCTGAATTAAAGCAACTATCCATCACAATAGACTCCAGATCATCGTCATTCTCTTCTTCTTCTAAGACATCACTAGGGTCACATTCTTCTAGCAAGGGTTGACACATGAAAACTGAGATATCATAACCCTCCTCATCACAATGAGGTGTCCACTGTTCCTCATTGACAGCAATGTCCATGGTGGCTAAGATTTTTGGCCAGCCATGAGGCTCAAACTCCTCATCTGGAAAGATCATCGGTGTGTAGGCTGGGTCTCTAACTGGTCTATCTCCTAGCGAAGTTCCTTCTTCTCTTGCCTTTAACCGTTTTTCCTCTTCCTTTGCGACCTTGCACATCCACAAATGAGTATCTTCATGCAGCCATGATGGATCAGGTGAACTTTCAGAATGCACAGAGATGGAATCTTCTTTCGCTTTGTGGATAGAATTCCACTGTAGGGGTGGTACATCTCTGAAGGTGTAATCCTTCAAATTGACCTTGGTGGTGACCCCTAAGTGCTGTAAGTACAAGGAATTAGTTCCCCAATCCTGTACTATTTGCAATTGTCGTAGGAAGGGTCTTCCTAGGATCATCTCATAGACATTATTTTTCTCAAAGTCACATATAGCAAATGTGTGCTCAAACTCTACACCACAAGTGGTTAGAGTGATCCCTTCTAGCAATCCTAGAGGTCTTTCAAAATGACCATCAGCCATTTGAAGCTTCATTCTAGTTGGTTTTAATGTGGGCTTGCCCCATTGCTTCCACAAGGAGGTGGTCGCAATAGCAACACCAACACCTGAATCTATGATTGCTTTTGTTGTGTAACCTTGGTAGGTGATTGGAAGATAAGTATTACCTTCTTCACCCTCACACATGTCCCCTATTTTGTCTAGAGGTATCTCTGGTACCCTTTGCTTGGAGCCCGCTTTTGGCATGTTGGAATCAAGTTCTGGAACCTGATCCTTCACATGATTCCAAAGCTCAGGTTTTGCTTTGAGCAGCTCTTCTACAGTGAGATGACACTGAACCTTAGTGTTCTTCACGACATCCGTGTTCCTTGGAACCACTGAGTCTTCATTTCTTACTAGTATTGTGGGAGCTCTAATCTGGAGAGATTCAGATTCCCATGGGCCTGGAAATTGAGGCAGTTCTTCTAAGGTATTAGATTCAAAATCTAACCTTTCGTCTTCTTGTTGTTCTGCTTCATCTCCGTAAATAGATGGAATGTCTTGGGGAAACTGATCATGAAGATCATCAATCTCAGGAATAAGAGGGGAATTACCCTTCTCCTTGGCCCATTTCTCTTCTTGTATTTCCCGCAAGAACTCTTGAGAGTATTGTTGAATTGAAGGAGGTATTCCAACATCTGTGGAATTAGGAACATAAGCCCCCATTGGTGGTGAGCTTCCTCTTTCCATAACTGGTTGAGCCTGTGGAGGTAAAGAGACTTGTGGTTTGTTTACCAACTGCTCTAATCTTTCTAGTAACCCTTGGAAATGCAAATCTGGTTTGACAGAGTTTGTCTGATTGAACTTTTGACTAGTCTCAAGTATAGCTTGAGCTTGTTCTACCATTTTCATGCACATTTTCATTCGTTCAATCTCTAAATCCGCTCTAGGGTAACTCTTGTCTAGATTTGCAGCTGTAGGCCCTTCTTGAAGTCGAGCCTCGTAGGCTTTGAACATCATGTCCAAGCCTTCTGGGGTTGGATCTGCAAGAACAGACCCTGGTTGCGGTCTATTTACAATGGGTGGTGGGGTGGGATGAGGTGGAGTGGATGGAGTTTCAGCATGCGAGGGGCTTTGAGATGCAATGTCCTCTATTTTTGTTTTCGCTTCTTTTAAGCTTTCTTCTAGTTCCTTTAATTTTTATTCCACTTGCGATTGGCCTTCTCTCGGGTATCCTTCCATGTTCTTGTTTTCCTCTTACTAGGCTCTCCCGATTCACTCGAATCTGATTGTTCTACTGGTTTATCGTGTTTTAAGGCTTGTGCTCTAGTGACAGCTTGTATAGGAGCCACATTGCTACTACTTGAACTTGAATCTGCCACTAAGCCTACCACATTAATGGGTGTAATCTTGGGTGCACTGGAGGGGTTTCTTGGACAATCTCTGGGGAGATGGTCTTTGCTAGAATCAGGACAAAAAGCCTGTATTGTGATAGCCTGTCCTTGACTCGGAGATGGTGGGTGGGGACAGTCACGAATGAAATGGTCACCATGACATCTGAAACAAGATCCTCTAGGGGCTTGTGGTCTCATTTGTCTCAACTGGGGCCTAGGGTTAGGATGTGTGTACATGACATTGGAGTATTCTGGCTCCCAATTTTGCTCCATAGGCGGTGCCTCATATTGATACGAGTAAATCTCACTATGTTCAGGTGACTCTGTGTAATAAGCATGTGGACTACCTTCATGGGAGTAGTCTGAACTATGAGCGTGAGAGTCATTATCTGGTATCAATGGGGTTAATGGCACCAAAGCTCTATTTGGATTTTCCTCTCCCACAGCATATTTGACTGGAATCACGTTGGCTGGAGCTGGTGGTTGGTTTCCCAAGACAGGTTGTGGCCTATATGGTACCTGATATTGCTGTTGTGGTCTATAATATGGCTGTTGGTATTGGTTCTGATACCTACCTTGTGGGTAAGGTTGCTGATAATTCTGTCTAACAGCCTGCCTATTGTAGGGACAATCTTGAGCCGTGTGGTTTGTGTATTTTCTCTCAATAGTGCAATATGGAGCATTCCTTTCTCTAATGTTTTGGTTTTGCATTGGGCATACATTAGCCATGTGGTCGCCCCCACAAGTATAACACCGATTCAATGGAGTGACTCTCTGTGTTTGTTTATTTTGGACTCCCAGCTTCTTGGCAACTTGCTCAGCTATCTCTTCTATTTCTGTGGAGATCTTTGAAGTATGACTAGTAGAACTATCCGAATCTTTGTAGAGTTTGGACAATCCTAACTCCTCACCCAAGTTATCTTCTATGTCTATGCACGTCCGCACACACTCTTCTATGGATCTAGGATCTTTCAAGTACACATATGATCTTAACTTGGTGCTCAGTAAGCCATCTAAGAACAAAGCCACTTGTTTGGCCGGAGTGGGTAACTCTAGAGCAGGGCATCTTTCTAGATACTGTCTGAATCTTCTACCTGCTAGTCGCACTGTTTCTTGGGGAGTCTGCTTGAAGCTGTGGATCAAGGATGATGTGTTATGCCTGATACCACTCTTGGAAAATTCTACAATGAATTCGTCTAGCAGTTGACCTATATCGTGATAGCTGCTTCTACTCAATGGTTGAAACCAAGCTAAGGCAGTGCCCTTAAGGGTCAAACCAAATGCCTCGTACTGGGTGAACCAGTCCTCAATTTGTTCGGCTCTCAGCACTTGTTTGTACTCGGCCACATGATCATAAGGATCCCCTGTCCCATCGAAATAGTTCTTCATTGCCTTGATCACTTGAATGGGTCTAAGGGTTCTTGGGTACTCTCGGGGTCTAGGCAATGGAAAATCCTGTTCATCTCTTTGTTGCCTATGTGCTTGATGTCTCTCTCTTTCAGGTCTTTCATTTTCAAATCCTGACCTATTCCCGCCCACGGTGTGTGCAAAACTTACCTCAGGTCTCTCTCTAGTTCTTTCTCTCTGGGCTTCATGAGCGAGGGATGATCCTACTCCTTGGAGGCCATGGGAAACATTGGATCTTGGTGGGGGGAAAATCAATTCATTCTTCCAAGTATATGCATGTCTATCATGTTCTGTTACCAAGAAAATTTTCTCTGATGTGTTATCCAGGTAGACAACTTTGCCTGGTATCTCAGGATCTTTGAATTCATAGATGATAACTATGCCCAATTGGCTAGGTTGATCTGGCTTGAACCTCCAAAAGGCTTCCTCTGTTTCTCTATTCAAAAATAGTTCTATGCTTTTGTTGTCTTGAGGGATCCAATCCGGAGTGATCACTCGGGTCAAAACTGACTTACCTCTAGGAGTCTGGGGTCCTTGTCCTACTTTTCCTTGTTCTAGGTCTCCTATTTCATTCTCAGGAATGACATTTCCAAACTCATCAGTCCTATCTGGTAGGTTGGTGACCACATACATGGTTCCTTCCTTATCAATGTATGAACCCTCTTCGAACTTGACCACTGGGTGTTCAAGTCCAAAGGATTGATCTGGATTTTTGAGTTGGACCACTGATCGTCTCAGACCATCCTCATAGATGCGAGCACCTAATTGGTTGGTCCGAATATATTCCAACTGTGTCTTATAGGGACCTTCTGGTGTTTGTAGATGGGCAGTCCCTGAGCCACCTGCAGGTTTTCCCATACTAAAAGACATTTCTGAATCACTTGTGTCTGAACTTAGTAAAAGATGACCACTTAGTTGTTGTGCCCAAGACTTGGATGTATGGTTGACACTAGCATCAGAAGATCTAATGCTTTGTTTATCCTTTCCTAAGTGTCTACCAGATCTCAGGTTCATAAGCTTTAGTCAAGAGTCCAAATTTTCCCCTTGGTATGGTTCAAAATTCTTTGGAGTCCCCTTGGTTCCCTAGTCCCACTTGAGGGTCAACTTCAAATTATCCTATCTCAAAATCAACGCGTTATTCTTGAAAAAAATAGTTGAGGTCGTGTAGGATTTGAAATGAGCTTTCCAACGAGCTATAGAGCTCTAAAAATGGACTTGGGATGAAAAAGTTATGCCAATTCAGGCTCCTGGGGGTCAAAACAGGCAAACAGGACCTTTTGAAAAAATCGCGATTTTGTACCTTCAGAATCGTGTTCACAAAATCGTGTTTTCACAAAATCGTGTTTTGAAAATCGTGATTTTGAGTAGAAAATCGTGTTGTGAAAATCGCGATTTTGATCACAAAATCGTGTTTCTAAAAATCGTGTTTTTTGACATGAAAATCGCGATGTTGATCACAAAATCGTGTTTATGAAAATCGCGATTTTGAGCAGAAAATCGTGATTTGAAAATCGCGATGTTGATCACAAAATCGTGTTTCTGAAAATCGTGTTTTTTGACATGAAAATCGCGATGTTGATCATAAAATCGTGTTTATGAAAATCGCGATTTTGAGCAGAAAATCGTGATTTGAAAATCGCGATGTTGATCACAAAATCGTGATTTGAAAATCGCGATGTTGATCACAAAATCGTGTTTTAGAGAATCGCGATTTTGACTCAGAGAATCGTGATTCACAAAATCGTGTTTTTGACTGAAAATCGTGTTTTTGACTGAAAATCGTGTTTTCTCAGAATCGTGTTTTTGACATGAAAATCGCGATGTTGAGCACAAAATCGTGTTTTTGAAAATCGCGATTTTGAGCAAAAATTCGTGTTTTCACAGAATTGCCTTTTTCACAAAATCGTGTTTTTGGCATGAAAATCGCGATTTTGTCATAGAGAATCGTGTTTTTCTCAAAATTGTATTTTTTGCTGAAAATCGTGATTTGTGAGAATCGCGATTTTGAGCAAAAAGTCGTGTTTTTCACAAAATCGTGTTTTTGCTGAAAATCGTGATTGGTGAGAATCGCGATTTTGAGCAGAGAATCGTGTTTTTTTGAGAAAAAACACAGAATCGCGATTCTTTTCAACCAACTTTTAGGCGGGAAAACTGAAAATCGTGATTTTTCAAAAAATTTTGAATTTTCACAGAATCGCGATTTTCATCACAGAATCGCGTTTTTTGGCGGGAAATTCAAATTTATGAGCGCCGGCTATGGCGAGCTCCGTATGAGCAGAAAATCATGAAAAAAAACACAGCGCTTGCTCTCCCTTGCACCTCCTAACTCCTTCCCACACAATAATGCATGAAAAATGGTATGAAAATGGTGAAAATGCACTAAAAAACAAGAAATTTCTATGAAGAGGAAGATGGAAGAAGGTGGAGATGATGATGATGATGAAGATGAAGAGGAAAAAACAGAAAATGAACTGAAATGACAGTTTTTTTACCTTCCAACGTCGCAAATCTACGATCTTACCATCACAACGCTCGTCCTCGAAGCACTCTCCCCGGCAACGGCGCCAAAATTTGGTGTAGCTCAAGCGTAAGCACCACCTCCTTTACTTGTCAATCCGCGGAGACGTGAGGACCGGTATGAAGACCACGAGCAAGTGAAGGCACAAGTGCGTGAGTGAAAGCACACAAACATGCACACGCATACACACACACGCGCACAAAGTAAGATCAAAGAGAGGAACAATGGAAAGCTTAGATTGCAAAAGAGTTCTCTTACAAAAGTTCTATTCTCTAACAAGCTAGCCCCAAAAATGAGCTCTCTAGCTCTTTTTATAGTTTTTTGACTAGTGTTGGCCCTGTCTAGACCTAGTGTCCGGCCTAGTTAAAAATTAGGTTCCAGGGCTTATTTGAGGGCTCAAACGAGGTCTAAAAATTATGAAAATTGGTATGATGGTACTTCTAATACTCCTCAAGCTCGAGGACTCCTCGGCTTGAACAAAATGGAGTTACTAAAAATAGATAATGGTATTTACAATGGTTTTTAGTGATGGAAATCACTATTTTTGTAGGGGATTCTTCTGAAAATTTGACATACACTTCTTGGTGCTCCCTACTTGCTCCCTTTCCTTGTGTGTCCACCTTTTGATGTGCTTCCATGCTTTGTCCTTGACTTTGAGCTTCAACAAATGGTAATATTGGTTGTAGAGGCAACCGATGTTGAATTAAGTGTTCACCAATTCTGTGCCAAGTATTGCAAGGAGTTACTTGTTGGTGAACATCCTTATGGAGCATAGGCCGCCATAATCTCGATTGCAAAATTTTCCTTATGGTCAATTTCACTACGAAATGACCTCATATGGGTTCATTGTGCAATAACACACACCTAAGCCATGCCCTTGTGATATCCTTATAGTATAATTGGTAGAGTATTAATTTAAATCATTTACTTCAAATCATCATCCGTTGCCTAGATACCTTAGACATATTGACTATTGTAATTCGATTATCCAAAAAAGAGAACATAATGTCATACTAGGAGGTTATATCTTGCGAATCTGGTGTGACAAGCTTACTAGAGAACAAATCTACATCAGGAAACGTTTCTTGAATTCCTTTGAGAGGTTTTTCTATGTCCAATCTTGATAAAAAGTGTACTATGGCTTGAGAGAGTCTAAGCCTATGTTATAGTTCAAGATCAAAATCCCATAGCAGAACAACCCATCATGTCAATCTTCCTGCTAATCTCTTCTACTTGACCAAATAGCGTAATGATGAATGATCTATATGAAATACAAATTTTCTTCCTAAATAGTAGTGACTAAAAATTTTTATTGAACATATGAACCCTAGACATTCTTGTTCAATAACATAATAATTTCCCTCTACTATTGGAAAATGCATGTTGGCATAATAGATGGGCCTATACCATGGATTGTTGGTTACCTGTATTAGTAAATTGTCGATCACTAATTCTAAAGCATCCAAGAACACATTTGATAGCTCATCCCACCTTGGATCCTATAGCACTAGGGATTGTGTGAGTGGCACTTTGATTTGTTTGAAGGCTATTTCAAAATTATATGTCCCCCAAAAACAATTCGTTGAAACATGAGCTAGCTTCTTCAAAGGAAATGCAATATCATTAGATGTTGAAGACGTTTGCAATTCCATCTAATTTTTCCTAAAATTAGTTGGACTTATTTTGCCAATCAAAGAGTAAGATCATCTTGGATCACTTTCACTTTCTCAAGGTTGAGTGTAATACCTTCTTGATAAATAATATGACTAAGAAATTAACCACACCAAATAGAAAAAAAAATTGCAAGATTCAAATAGCGATGCATTGATTTGTGTAATGTTTGAATCAAAGCCAAATATGGCCTAAGTTTTCTTGTATACAGTCGCATATAGAAAATGTTTCCAAAGACACTCTCAAAAAACATGTAAGATATGGAGAAAAAATATTTAGCATACATCTGTAGAATTTGCTAGAAGCACATCATCTTACAATAATTAGTTCCCCAATCTGTGATGAAAGCTTTTTTAAGTACATCAAACTCTACCATAGACACTTGACTATACCCATTGAAGCCATCCATGAGTCCGTACATCTCCATGTCAACCACTTCACCTAGTATACTATCCAAAATCGCAAGGAAAAGAATCCAGGATGGTTGTTCCATTTCACTCTTGAAATTAGAATATTTGCCACATTCTCATTGAGATCATTGGTAGACTCATCTATTGATCAAACAAAATTTATGGTCTTTTACTGCATCAGAAGAAAAGTCCCTCATGGAAGTCATTGCTTGGTGTAATCTCTCAAGAATAATAGGACAACAATCGATCATGATAATTTTGGTGTGAAGTATATTGGGATAGGAGCATTTGATTATTGTTACCCCTTAGTCATCGCAGAAAAACCTTCATGGAGAATTCTTCTACTATTTGCTTATATTACTTAATGCAATAGTCCTCGCTCTAAGAATTACTCCTAAAATCATTCTAAACTAGCTCAAAGAAAAAATAAGGATACAAAGTCACAAATCCATGAAATCCATATTGATAAGATTGGTGTTTATAGTGAGGGAGATAAAGGTAACACCCTATTGACAATCACTTATAGTGATATGACTACCAAGGTATTGTATACTCAAACAACCTTTAAACCCACTAGGATGCATCTACAATTAGTAGATGGGAACATGGAGAGAGCATTGGGTCTCCTTGAAAATATTATGTTTGTGGTGTTGATTTCGCACACACCATTGCTATTTGTGAATATGCAAAGACAAGTAACTATGACTACTCTTAGGCCAGCCATTCTTAAGGTAGATAAGGTGGTCCAAGGTTTGGGAGGCAATGCAATTCATGTTCAATATAACAATACAACTAACAAGATCAATCTATAGACGTATGCCTATATAGTTATACCACATTTGAAATGGTGTGCAATTCACAATGATGAGGAAAAAATATCTATGAAGAGCACAATTGATTTATCCATCCTAGATGCACCAAGACATGGGTCTTTGGTTGTGTCGAGCAGGAAGACCACAACCAAGTCACCCAACTAAAAGGAATTTTCAGGATCCTAAATAGGTACCCAAAGCTGATCTAAATGAGGATGAATTTGATCCTTTTTATTGGACACACATTCTAAGTGCCATCAGTCACTAGTGAATGAACAAACATTGACACGCCATTGCAATGAAGAGGGATATGAGTTGCATCTATTCACAATGAGTGTTGTTGAAGATCCCATTTTTGAGCTACTATGACCATGTGAAGTCATACAACGCCCACCAAATAACACAACTTCCGACCTTAGTGACTATCCAAGTCTTTGCATGGAAGTGAACACATGAATGTACGAGTACCCTAATTTATCCTTCTAACATGGAAGAGCCAATATACGCTATCCATTACCGTTAGTGTCCATGTGAAAGGCCAAATGGCCACAAGACACTTCTTCATATATGTTCTGTTGCAGAGCAAAGAGAGCAAAAGGCAGAGAAAAAGACGGGCCCCAAAATTTTTTCGATTTGGACACTCCATTTTTGTATTATAACCATTCTTGTAACATATTTTCCGTTGTAAAATGCACTAGAGGAGTCCTCTAGGTGCATCCCCACTGAAGATTAGTAGCTTACCCATGTAAATTAGTAGGAAATTATCCTTTTAGTGAATAAAGTGCCAATCTCTTGTGTGAAAGGACCATTTTTAGGGCGCATGTATATAAGTCAATTTGTGACTCTTTGTAAAGACTTTTTGCCATTGTGAGAATCAAGAGCATAGAAATTCGAATTTGTGTCTTCTCCCCTCTGTATCATCTTCTTTGTGAGCTTGTATGCTTGTGTGTTACTTGAAAAGAGTGTTAGGAAGTGTTGTCTATCCATGAAAGTGTTTATTTGCTGTTGTTAAGGTGTGTGTGAAGTGTAGGAAGTGCTGAAGTGTAGGAAGGTCATTCCCATGACTCAGTATTTTGCTCATAACTTGAAGAAGAAGCATTAGAATCGAGTGAAAATACCACCATTGGATGCGTCTTCTCGAGAGCTTCGAAACGCATATCCTATTTGCTATATCTGGAGTTTTGAGTTGAGAGAAAAGCTCAATTTACTGTTGGTTGCTGCACCAAGTATCGCGACACCATGACTGACGGTTGAAGCTTGTTTGGATTAGTCTTAGCCTTGTTTGCACTCTTTGAGAAACACATTTGCATTGATTATCATTTGAATGCATGTCTTCATACACTCGGCTAGGTTTTGATACTCATCGGATTGATAATTAAAGTGTGAATCCCCACTATATGCACTTGAGGGGGATTGAGGTATAGTAAGTTGGTTCTTAGGTACACACGTTTTTTGGCGCCGTTGCCGGGGACTGTCGAATCAAACCGAGGCATTCCTGTGATGGTAAGTAGCTTTTTGCATTGAAGCGAGAGGAGGAGTAGTGATTTTCCCTTCTTTGGTAAGTCACATTCATCCGCACTTTCTACTTCTCACTCTTGAAGTGTGTGTAGTGAGTTATTAGTCTAGGAAAGTAAGTGGAGTGAGTAGAGTAGGAGGAAGAAGAGAGTAATTAGGAAGCTAGAGTAGTTTTAATCTTAGTCTTGTTGAGCCCTTGTAGTTAGGAGAACTTCTCAAAAAGTATAAAAGCCAAAAAAATCGACTTTCCCAAGTTACTTGTTTTCTGAGCAAGTATCGTGAGAAGTCTTCAGCCGAGTATCGTATTCAGTAAGAGAAGAGATTGGGAGCCGCGCGGAGCAAGGGAGAGTGACAAAAGAGTTGGGAAAAGCTTCCAAGGTGAGCACACTACTGTTTCTTTGTGCTTAATTACCTTTTAAATCCAGTTTCCAGAAAAAAACGATGTGCGATAAGTATCGTGAAAATCATCTAGGGGGGAGAAAAGTTTTTTTTTGAGATACAGTTGGTGAGGAGAGGGTGGATGAGCATGGAAAACACTTGCCTCCATTCTATATCCAAAAAAATCCAGTAAAAAATTGGAAAGTGTCAAGTATCGTGTTCTCCCGCGGTCGAGTATCGCGATACCTGACAAGTATCGTGATCTCCTGTGGTTGAGTATCGCGATACTTCCCAAGTATCGAGTATCGTGTGATCCCCGATCGCGATACTTCCCAAGTATCAGTATCGCGTGATCCCCGATCGCGATACTTCCCAAGTATCGAGTATCGTGTGATCCTCGATCGCGATACTTCCCAAGTATCGAGTATCATGTGATCCCCGATCGTGATACTTCCCAAGTATTGAGTATCGTGTGATCCCCGATCGCGATACTTCCCAAGTATCGAGTATCGTGTGATCGCTGATCGTGATACTTCCCAAGTATCGAGTATCGTGTGATCAAGTATCGTATATCGAGTATCGCGTTTTTTGGAGTATCGGGTATCGTGTTTCTTGTGTATCGAGTATCATGGTCATTTTCTCCAAATATCGTGTATCGTGTTTTTGCAAGTATCAAGTATCGTGTTTCTCCAAATATCGTGTATCGTGTTTCTACAAGTATCGAGTATCGTGTTTCTCGAAATATCGTGTATCGTGTTTTTCAAAATATCGTGTATCGTGTTTGTGCAAGTATCGTGTATCGAGTTGCTCAAGTATCGTGTATTGTCGTTGGTAGATATCGTGTATCGTCTGAGTCAAAGGTCGAGTATCGTGAACTTTTTGTGGTTAAGTATCATGACTTGAGGTCTCACAGTTAGTCCTGTCCCAACCAAATTTTTCTAGAATTCTGACCCATAGTGAAGAGCTCTAGAAGCTAGAGGTTGGCAAGGGCTGATCAAAGCTTTTAAGTGAATGAGCCTGAGGTCTGGGAGAACCTTAGGAAGTCGAAGAAGTGTGATCTCTTCTATAGGTAGTGTAGCCGAGCCAAGTAGCCATTCACATTATTCGGAAACCTCTAGTGAGTCAGAGGAAGAAATTCCCATGGCTTCCAAGGATATGCAAAACACTGTACCAATGATTGGCATGATGTCAATTATTGAGGGAGAATATAGGACATCTTTGGAATATGTGAACACCAACCAAAATGAGATACCTATCTACCTAGATGGTCTAAACTGATCAGTGGCCAGACTGAAGAAAGCTTCAGAGGCTGACATAGTGCTTAGGCCAGCAGTCAAGTATGCGGGAGGATTTTATATGGATAAAAGGGATATCCAGTATGTTGTTACTGAACACCCTGAAAACATTAATGAACTTGGGGAAGAAAACAATGCTCATAACCCTAATGATGAAGGAAATGAAGAGCAAGTGACCACACCTAGAGGGAGATCTACGGTTGTTAGGGTTTGGAGAGGAGACTTGATTCCCCAAGATGACTCCTTGATGGATGTGTATTTGATTAATGGAATGGAGCATCTCCTTAGAGCCCACTCTTCAATATGGGAAGCAGCCCCCAATCCAGTCACTATCTATGAGTTACAAGATTCTGACTTCCCCACCATCATCACGTATTTGGACAAGAATCAGAGAAGGTATTGGCCCCTAACAGAATTAGAAAGAGCTGAGTTGAAATATCAAAACATTCCTGTGTTTCCCCCGAGGGATCAAGCCACTACTTCACAAAACCCACTTGGAACCTCTCAGAATAATTCGTATCAACAGTCAGAACAAACACAACAGACACAAATCCTAGTTAGGCCACATGTGCAGTTTGCTATGCCTACAAATAACCCTAACTATCGGCCTCAACCACCTGTGGACCTAAGAAATGGAGTTCCTGTCCCAATTAGACCACCTGTAGCAAGAGGACCTGGTATACCAATAGGGAGACCTATTTTCCCTGTGATGCCTAGACCGCCTAAAGTAGGAAGAAGATTAAGGCCAATTCAAGTGGCCAAATGCATGAGAAATCACTATGATGGCTCTAGTGAACCTTACAATCATATAATTGAATTCAAGCAAGTAATCAGAGCCGAACAAGTAGAAGATTTTTTGATCCAATATGAATCTTTTGGTCTAACTTTGATAGACACAGCTTTAGCTTGGTTCCAGCCATTAGATCCTAACAATTTTCAAAATATGGAACAAGTCTATCAAGAAATGATTGAGGAATTCACTAAGTCTGGAATTAAGAACAACTCGTCATCGTTGATTCATAGCTTTAAGCAAGCTCCTACGGAATCAGTGAGATTGGCAGCAAGAAGATTCAAGCAGTATGTGGACAGATGCCCAGTGGAAGAGAGACCCACCCAAAACAAAATGGTGTCATTATTTTTGGAAGGATTACAAAACGGATCATTAAGATCTCTGGTGTACATGAAGAGAGTTCAAAATTTGCAAGAATGCATGAAAGAATGTATTGACCTAGAGGACAATCTAGCGGAGGATATGAAAATACCTCAAGGAAGTATGAAGAGTGAAGATTCAGCAAGCAGCACATCAAACCCTAAGAACAATGTAGAGGAAATAACCGATTTAGTAGCAAAGAAACTGAACGTTCAAGGACAGAGGAACTACCCCAACAACCCAATGAGAGTACCCATGCTTAGGAGATGTATGCATTGTGGAGGAGATCATCCTTCTCATTTGTGTACTAGGGGAGTAGTCCCACCACCTGCTTATGCTTACAATAGACCACCCGTCCCAGGACCTCTACAATATTGCATCATAGAATCAATTCACAGTATAGGTTCAAGCGACCAATAGTGGATGAACAAAGACACTCATCTATGGATATGTCAAACTGCTAAAAAGGAAGAGGATAGAAGGAAAGGATGGTAGCAAGGGCAAGGCATAGCGAGGCCTGTCCAAGATCCAACTTACATGCCTCAAGTTTTCCTAGATGAAGAATTCGAACCTCATGGTTGGATGGAGATTTTAGCTACCCTGGATGTGTGCGTAAACGAAGAAGTAATAACCATGAATGAATGCATTGATGAGGAGGGATATGACGTTAGTCTATACGTGGTAGTTCTTCAGGAGGTTGAAGAAGGAGAAGTGATTGAAAAAGAATGGAAGGAGGATTACGAGAGTATTGAAATGGAGCAAGAGCAAATGGAACCGGAAATTGGACATCAAGGAGTAAGTGTCATGACCAATGAAACAGACCAAGAACCAATAGAGGAAGAAGAGCCTGGGTTAGGTAAAGAACAAGAAGAAGGAGAAAATAAATTACAGGATCAGTTTGAAGTACCGGCCCACTTCAACAAATATGAAGTAGAAGAGAGGAAAATTGCTATTCAAATGCCTAAACGAGAAGCACAGCCAGGAATAGCGTATGACAACAAAGAACACACTAAGAAAATAGTGGTAACCTTAGAAGAAGGAGAAGAACGATGTACTTATATAGGACAGGATGTCTCAATGGAGGAAGAACAAGAGTTAATACGACTCATAAGGGAATACAGGGATGTCTTTGCCTGGATATATAAGGATTTGAAAGGAGTAGATCCTTCTATATGTGCTCATAGAATCCATATGACATCCGAAGCCAAACCTTCCAAACAAAGACCATACACATATAACGATGTATACTCAGCTAAGATCAAAGAAGAAATTTATAAGCTGTTAGATGCGGGGTTCATTTATGAGATCGAACACACTGAATGGGTATCACCTTTAGTGGTCGTACCGAAAAAGAATGGAAAGTTAAGGGTATGCATTAAACTGAAAAAAGTGAATGCCGCTACCATAAGGGATAGTTACCCATTACCCATCACTGATCATCTTTTGGAAAGAGTGGCAGGGAAGGAAGTGTATAGTTTCTTAGATGGCTTTTCAGGGTATAGTCAGGTAGCCATTGCTCCTGAGGACCAACATAAAACAGCCTTTGCAACTGAATGGGGAGTGTACGCCTTTAGAGTCATGCCTTTTGGTCTCACCAATGCCCCATCCACTTTCCAAAGATTAATGTGCCATGTATTCAAGGAATTCCTAAGAAAGAGTATGGAGGTATATGTGGACGATTTATGTACTTATTCAGCTATATGATCAGAGCATATCCCTGAACTAGGAAAGATCTTTGCCAAATGTCGACAATATAGAGTATGTCTTAATCCAGAAAAATGTGTCTTCATGGTTCGACAAGGAAAGATATTAGGGCATATTGTCTCTAAAAATGGAATTTCAACTAATGAAGACAAAATCAAAGTAATTCTGGATTTACCGAGACCAAAGACCGCCAAAGAAGTACAAGCATTTATGGGACATTGCGGTTACTACCGAAGATTTATACATATGTATGCCATAATTGCTAGACCTCTTTATGCATTATTGACTTAGTTTAACTGGACTGAAGAATGTGAAATGGCCTTTAACGAATTAAAGAGTCAATTGAGTTCAGCACCAATCCTCCGAGTACCCAATTGGAATAAGCCATTTCATATTCACGTAGATGCTTCCAAGTTTGCCATTGGTTGCATCTTAGGTCAACCGGCAGATACAGGAAAGTTAGACCACCCTATAGCTTATGCCAGTAGACAATTAAATCAAGCGGAGTGCAATTATACCACAACCGAGAGAGAAGGCCTAGGGATGGTGTACGGAGTAAAGAAGTTTTGACATTATCTTTTGGCAAACAAATTCAAATTCTTCATTGATCATCAAGCCCTACTGTACTTAGTCAACAAACCTTGTAATACAGGACGACTAGTTCGATGGTTTCTATTGTTGATGGAATTTGATTTTGAGGTAGTAGTAAAGAAAGGGAATACCCACATAAGAGCAGATCACTTATCAAGGATGACACATGGTGAACCACCCATAGGAGTACCAGATGATCTGCCAGATACGTACCTTTTAAATCTTGAAGTATGTCCCTAGTGGGCAGAAAAGTTGATCCCTATACTCACGCATGGACCTAAAGATGGGATCACACCAAACCGAACCCAAGACCTATGGAAGGCTAAAAACCTTCATATCATTGCTGGAAGTTTGTATCACCAAGATTCAAGTGGATTACTAATGAGATGCGTCAAAGAGGAGGAACAAGAAATGTGGCTTCAGAAAGCACACGTAAATCAATGGAAAACTCATTTCAATACAAACGGGACATGGCAAACGCTAAAGAGATTAGGTATATATTGGCCAACCATGCAGAGGGATGCGCATAACTATGTATCAACCTACCCAACTTGTCAAGAACAAAATCCAGAAGAGAACTCTACGTTATGCTACTCCACTGTAGCACCGAGATGGAGCATGCCTCTGGTGAAGTTCTTAACGACCCAAGAATACCCAAAAGGAGCCACTTTAGCAAGGAAACGTGCACTTGTAGAACAAAGCAAGGACTATGTCCTCATAGGGAAACAACTATTTAAGCCAGGAAGAGACAATCAATTACGATTATGCATTCATGAAGACAAATATCTTGCGGTTTTAGAGATGGCACATACCGGAGCTGCAGGAGGACACTTCTCTGCAGATAAAACAACAAAATTGATTCTCTTTGCTGGAATGTGGTGGCCCACTCTACACCAAGATGCAATCACATATGTACAATGATGTGATACTTGTCAACAAACAAAGTATCCAATTAGAAGGGATGAAATGCCACTAAAACCTATGATAAGTGCCAGAGCTTTTACCAAATGGGGAATAGACTTCATAGGACCTATTAGCCCACCAGCTAAAGGATCCCATGCCGAGTACATAATTGTAGCCACAGACTATTTGACCAAATGGGTTGAAGCCAAAGTACCCAAGAAAAATGACGCAAGAACTACGACCAAGTTTCTCTTCGAGAACGTTTTCACTAGATTTGGATTGCCGATAGAAATTGTGAGTGATAGAGGCACACACTTTGTGAACAAAGTTATAGAAGCCTTACTTACTGAATGAATTCTTGGTAATTCATAAGAAATCAGCCCCTTATCACCCACAAGCCAATGGACAAGACAAAATTTCAAATAAAATTTTGTGCACAGTTCTCACTAAAATTGTTAATAATGGTAGATCTGATTGGGATAAGCAATTACATCATGCTTTATGGGCATTTTGAGTAGCTTACAAGACTACCATAGGCACTACTCCTTTTAACCTAGTGTACGGACAGAACGCTATCTTGCCAATTGATTTCTTAATACCCACTCTTAGAGTAACAACAACTCATGAGTGGACTGGACATGAACTATCAGCTCAACTGGATCAAATAGAAAAGTTACACGAAACTAGGTTACAAGCAGTAGCAGGGATTTATGCTGCTAAAAGACGACAGAAGGCCTACTTTGATGCTCATATTAAAGATAAAAATTTGAAGGAAGGAGATTTAGTTTTGGTATATACTCTGAAACAACACGCTAAGAAATTGCAGAAAAGAGGATATGGGCCGTTGATCATCAATCGCATATCCACCAGCAGAGCCATCAGCTTAGCAACCCTAGATGGAGAAGTATTACCAAACTATATCAGTGGATGTCGAGTAAAAAAATACTTAGAGCCATTGACTGAAGAAATCACGATTGATAATGGGTAAGAATAGGCGCCTAGAGGAAGAAAGAATACAAGAGGAAGCCAAACAAGAAGCACTAGAACGAATAAGAAAACGAAAAGGATGGATGAGAGAGAGGGATGAGAGATATCGACTAGGAGAAGAACTCATCCCAATGGCTAATTTTAGAGCCACTGAAAACCTAGGGCAACAAAGGAAGCAACCATATTTGAATTTGGGAGTTGGAAAAAAGGAATACCACTTAGTGGATGCTCTCATTGACACAGGAGCCGCCATAAGTTGTATCAAATTTTCATTGACTCAAAAACTCAAGGAGGAATTACGTCCATCAAAGGCACAGTTGATAGGAATAGGAGGAACAATTACTCAATGTATAGGTGAAGTAATCTTATCTCTACATCTTGGTAACAACACGATGGAACAGAAACTCTTAGTGTGTCGTGATCAGGACTTAATTGAAGACCTAGTGTTAGGCCAGAATTGGAAATATGAATATGAAGTGACCATTCAATTGGCCTTAGGATACATTTCAGCCAAGATAGGACATCGAGAGGTATTCAGCATGTTAGACGAACGACCATTCAAAGCCAAGGATATGGCCCCGAGAGCTCATTCAAATGAACACAATGATGAATGCATGTGCACTAGCACTATGGAAACCCCTTCAACGAGTACTTCATGTGAGGATACATTGAATTCCGCTTGCACACCATCTTCTAATCTAGCAAGTCACAAGAGTATCATTCCACCTGAAAATAGCCTTAGTGAAGAACCACACACAAGAGAGATTAGTTCTCAGGATCATCCCAAGTCTTCACCTATTAGAATATACCCCATTCCACACACTAAGCAAGCTTGGATACGGAACAATCAAGTGGCTGCATATCTTCAACAACAGAAACATTATCGACATCAGGACGACCCATCGAACAAGCGAGTAAATCACTTTGGACACTGAGGTCCACAACAAATTGCTAGAATATGGGTTCCAAAGAAAGTGATAGCCACCCAGTTGGACCGAACTCAAATATGGATTCCCAAGTCATGTACTCAAAGGACAATCATCAGAAAGGATGAGTCACTGCACAAGGAGAATCGGGATGGTCTAAAGACAAAACAACCAAAGATGAACAACTGCAGGACAGAGCAGGAATCTACATTTGCATCAAAAACTATTCCAAGATTCAAAAAGAAAATAAAGCAGACATACAACATGAGAAGCACCGCATTCTTTAGGAATGCTGGGAATATACTCTGTCCCAACAAGATGAAGCAGATTTGGATCCCAAAAAGCAAGACAAGCTGTATGCATCACCCAAATACGTCAAGTTGCACACATTTGGAGTTACCAGAATCTAAAGTATGCATAATAGGGCCACATTACAAGGCCAAGCATTCGGCACAATATTCTTCTATTCAGGATAGTGAAGCACGTTTTCTTCTTGGGAAATAGGAGAGCACTTGCACATACTTTAAGAAAATCACTCAAAAAATAATAACCGCTTCGGTTATGAACTAAATTTTCTGTTTTTCTTTTCAGACAAAAACATAAAAATATCTAAAAATATGAAAAATCCCAGGTATTACCTTTCTCACACCCACGGGAAAGGGACGATACCATTCACGCGGAGAGTTGCAAATCTAATGGAGAATAAATGAAGGATGATTCTAAATACCAGTTGGTAATTAATTACTGCTCTACATTGAGTGCAGATGGCATCTGCCAATTCCAAAGCAACGCAAGAGGAAGAGGTCCAACTTCTTCCATTGGAATCAATGACGAAAGCAAGAGGCCATTGGTTTTTGGATGACCAACGAGTATCAGATCTAATTTTCATGACCACCATCAAGATTATGGATAAGGATCACTACTTCCCTATCATGTCACAAGACTTCAAGACTATCATACAAGGATTACCGTGCATAACGGATGTCTGGACACAAGCAGGAATAGAAGCATTTCTCAAACTGCCTATTTATTTGCCAGATTTCCAAAGATGCACGCAAGTGATGAACACACTTCAGCCTGCACCAAATAAGGCATCAGTCCCTGAAGCAAGAGTACAGGACAAAGTGGGTACATGGAAAACCATTCAATTCACTCATGAATTGATCAACAAAGCTTTTGGATGGAATCAAGAAGGACTCACTAATGTCAAGGAGGAATGTCATGATCCAAAAAAGAGATCCTTTTTGGAAATCAATAGAACGGATATTGAAGATGTTGTTCGATTAGTGCACCAGCACTTTTGTTTTCCAAGCATGCATAGATATACAACACCTCAAAAGATTGTTGTGCAACTACTGTCACATGCAATAAAGCAAGTAGGAAATAAAGTAAACCTGACTCCATATGTTCAAGATTGCTTGTTGGAAGAAAAGAAAAAGTGGGGTCAGAAAAAGTTTCTAAATGGTAGTTCTTCTTTGACACTACTTATTTATGAGGCACTGGACATGACGAACTACTTGCGTGAGATGCCAACCTCAGCAGAGTTAGCCAAATATGCCAAGTCAGCTACGGTTCCAAAGAAAAAGAAAACATCCATCGCTGTTGAAGAAGTAGGAACGAGTTCAAAGACACCTATGAGAGGAACTAAATGCCTAAGAGAGGAAGAAGCTCAGGAGATGCCCACTTCAAAAAGGACCCATATACTGCCAAAGATTTCCTTCACGCAGCAGCCGATCACCAAGAGAGACCTCTCTGCAACCCTGGAAGAAACGCACCAGTATATGCGAGGGCAAGTAAACTTAAATGTCCAAGGTCATCATTATAGACAGGCAAGCCAGGAAAAGAAACAGAAGGATAAAAGACATACTCATCAAGTACCTTCCAGATACAAAGAAATTGGGTTGGATGACTCTAGCTCTAATGAGGAATCAAGCCCTGAGAAGGACACCCTGGATACCGACATACGAACAGAAACAAACAATGAAGATTGGATAGAGATCAATTAAGTCGAAGTTACACCTGACAATCAACAACAAGAAGAACATCATCAGGAAGTACAAGCTGAACAAGAACACTTGATTCAATTAAATGCTCATTCAAAGATAAGTATCAAGGAAGCTCCAATAAATAATGAAGAGGTAGTGCCACCTATCAAAGAAGAGATACAAACTCTAGTGAACGCGGACTCAGGACTACTACTAAACAAAGAGCCAACTGTGATTGAAGTGCTAGATGATACACCCCTCAAGGCAAGATTGACCACATGGAGGCTAATCCAAGGATCCAACTTCATATTAGGCAGCCCCATGATACTACATTACATGTAGCACAAGGAAAAGATGTGACAACAGGAGCAGAACCTAGTATTCCTACTACATGGTTAAATGTGGATGTTACTCAATTAAAACCTGTTGTCAAACAAATGATCCAAATGGCCATGGATACACAACAACAGATGATGGATACCGATGCAGATTACGACAAAGCCATGAGGGAAAATAATCAGTTTCAAATTATGAGTGAACAACTATCTGCACAACTTATCCAGGCCCAGAAAGAGATTGCAGCCAAGGGAACAGAGTTACTCGTAGTAAAAACACAATGTGATACATTGATGACCTAGCATCACCAACTCCAGGCACAACTGATAGACCTACACAGATTACATGAAGCAAGCGAAGCTGACAAAGAGAGAATGAAAGCTAAAAGCAACTTGCTCGAAACACAACTAAAGGTGTACATGGAAGAAAATGACAATTTACGAAACAGAAATAAAGAACTGATGAAGTCATTGCTATACGATCAACCTCTCAAAAAACAAGAAACAACAGATATTGATCAGAAAGAGTTAAGAGATCAAATTGCAAAATATGCAGATATGCTGAAACAAGAGCAAGCATTAAGAGAAGAATGGACTCTAAAGTATGCCTCAGAAACCACTGAGCTTAGGAAACAGTTGAACACGGCTAACGCCAGACTTGCAGCAAGCTATAGTGAAAATATGGATCATGTAGCAGAAATTGGTAATGAACTGCTTGCAGCAAAAGAAGCACTCAGAGCAGCAATGCAAGAAGTAAAAGAAAAGACTGAGCGGTTAGCACTATTAGAGGACAAAGCACAAGAGAAAGCACCAATCGGGACACCAGTAGAGCCAAGATCAAAGAATACTACTGACGAGGTAGAGGTACGTCCTCTATCTCCCCCCATCTATAATTATCCAATAAACGAGCAGATGGCAGACATACATGATGATCATCCAATGCCATACACTGCAGAGATAGGTCAGAAGGAACGGGTACTATTGGTGTCCCGGTTGATAGAAAATTTTGAAAATGAGGTCATCAAAGTCATGAAGGAAGCAAAGATTAAAGGTCACTTGGATACGATTATGAAGCCTTTCACCATTCCCTACGGACTTATAAAAGAGAAAACAAGACAATACATCAAGAAGATCACACAAAAAAATCCAGACGAACAACTGCACTTCAAACATGACACATTCACTTATACTCAAGAAGAATTTGAAGCGGCGCAGCCTGTTTGGAGAAGAAAATTTTTGGAGAAACATCCTACATTACGGGTGCACTGGCAAGCGGCACCATATTTATTACAGGTAAATCCTTCTTTTTGTCCAACACCACGGCGCAGAGATGTACGAGATTTTTTGGATATGCAAAAGACCGGTGTAATCAATAAACAGTGGCTAAACTATCCACTACTCCCAAGTCCACCGCATAACTATCTACCTACAGAGGATTACATGATCAATACCATCGAATTTTGGCTGCAGAATTATGCCACCGTACCCGATTTAGCTATCAAAATGATGAATAAAATACTCAATATGATACTTACTTTATTGAAGGTCTTCAAACACACGACATATACATTTTTGAACTTCATTGGCATTAATCAGGGAACATACATTCTTGTTTTTGATTTGTCTGTTATGCCTAGCCGCCCTACCATAATGGCTTATTATTCCAGACTCATGTTTTTACCCAGTACATATATGCAAACCTTCGAGGAAGCCTTTTTCACAGGATTTTTTGAAATCGATTCAGAAATCTTTTTAAAGATGTCATCCAACCTGAATGCTAGATTAGTAGCATATGAACTGAGCTTCTTCTCCGATCATAGACAACTGCCACATGACGGTGTGAAAGAGTGTGTTCCCCGGCAACGACGCCAAAAACGTATGTACCTAAGTCAAGAAGTGTTAGGGACTTGTGCCAAAGAGACTAAATCTCATTTGCCACACAAGTGCATATAGTGGGGAATTGACACACACTTATTTGTCAATCCGATGAACCGAACTAACCAAGTGTATGAGCACTTGTGCTCACGTGATGGAAATGAAGTGGTTCAACTCTCATGCATGAGAGAAGACTAACCTACCTCTCCAACTCCCTTAACTACAGAAAGTGTCTGTCGCAATACCACTTACAACAGTTTTCACTAAATTTAGGATTTCTCCCACCTCTGAGCTCCAAATATGGCCAATACGAGATTTCTTTCGAAGCTCTCAATGAGACACATCTACTAGAGGTAGTTTCACTCTATTCTGACAATCGTGCTTCAAGTTATGACCAAAACAGTGAATGGTGGGAAGCACACACACTCACTCCACAACTCGTACTAGCTCACACACACACCATAGTAGCTAAAAAACAGCGGGAAGGGGTAGACGACAGTCCTACACACACATTCCAAGCATTACACACACATAGAAGATCAAAGAGAAGGTAGAAATCTGCAAGAAAGGAGCAAATTCGAAATTCTCAAGCTCTTCTTCTTCACAATGGCAAAAAGTGTTTACAAAGAGTCATCAAGTGACTTATATACGTGTGCCCTAAAATTGGTCCTTTCACACAAGAGACCGGTACTTTATTAACTAATCTCCATTTTCCTACTATTTTACAAGAAATATATTACAGTGATTTGGGATTATGCATCTAGAGGACTCCTCTAGTGCATTTACATGGCTTGAGGGAATTTCCTAAGACTTTGAAGAAGAAAAATATGCCCATTAATTTGAAGATTTTGGGGCTCCCCTTTTGTGCCTCTTTGCTCTGCAACAATCACCATTTAGAAAAGCAGTCTTAATGTCAAGTTGATATATATGCCAACCAAAATGTGCTACTAGATCTAGTATTGACCTAATAACAGTCATCCTAGATGTAGGAGCAAATCTCTCATCATAATCAATACCTTTTTGTTGTGCATATCCTTTGACAACCAACCTGGCCTTATATCTATCTATAGTACCATCTGCTTTCCTTTTGATTTTGAAGATCCATTTTACACCTATAGCCTTTTTTCCCTCTGGTAACTCACATAGCTGCCAAGTTTGATTCTTATGAATAGAATCAATCTCTTCTCAATAGATTTTCTCCAAATAGGAATGTTAAGTGCATCTTTAACACATGCAGGTTCATCTTCAACAGTCGTAAGTGCCAAAATATCATGAATCTCAAATTCTTCAGCAAAACTTACATGATCTTTTTGTTGCTGATGTCTAGTCTGACTTCTTGTTCTTACATGATCTTGTTGTTGTTGTCTAGTCTAACTCTTTGTTCTTCCAGTAAAAGTCTTTATACCACTATCTTTCCAAGTCTGATATAACCAAGTAGGTGTATCCTTAAATAGTGGTGAAACTCTTTTTGAACTTTTCGCTTCCACAGGTTCTAGAACTTGTCCTGCCGAGGTACTAGGACTTTCTAGAACTCTAACATCTTCCATTTCTGGAATCAAAGTCTCTTGTGGAACCGACTCTCTAGAAGGTTGTGAATCTTTCTTTAACTTTTTCTTGAATCCTAGGAATTTCAACTCCCTCTTGATATGGTTGAACATGTACATCTAGAATCTTTCTAAAAATTCCATAGTCATTTTCATTAATGAACTTTGGAATTTTTGCTTCTTTATCATAAACCTTATTTTCAGCAATATAAGCATTACGTGAAAGAATAACTTCACCTGTCTCTAGAACATAAAACCTGTATCCTTTACTCTCAATAGGATATCCAATAAAAATAGCTTTCTTTGCCTTTACATCTAGTTTGCCTTGGTCCTTTTTCTTAATATGTACATAAGAAAGTGATCCAAACACTCTGAAGTAACTCATATTAGGTTTTCTACCATAATAAGCTTCATACGGTGTGATTACCTTTAAAGCTTTTGTAGATGACCTATTTAAAATGTGTTTAGCTGTATATACTGCATCAAACCAGTATTTCGGTGAAAGCTTCTTGGACGCCATCATGCTCCGCATCATTTCAACAAGTACTCTATTCTTTCTTTCTGCAACACCATTCTACTGAGGCGTATAAGCTATAGTAAGGTGTCAAATAATACCTTTCTCATCAAGAAATGTTTGAAACTCTTTTGACAAGTATTCTCCACCTCTATCACTTCTGAGAATCTGAATAATCTCCTAATTTTCATTTTCAACCATAGCTACAAACTTCTTGAACATAGGAAAGACTTTTGACTTCAACTTAAGACCATAGATCCATGAGTATCTCGTAAAATTATCAATGAATAGAACAAAATACCTAAAACCCTGAATATAGTCTGCTCTCATAGGTCCATTCACATTTGAATGAATAATTTGCAATTTCTTGGTAGCTGTAATATGACCATGTTTCTTGAAAGGTAGTTTATGCATCTTACCTTCAAGACAACCTTCACATATATCCAAATCATCTGGTAGCTTGAATGAGGGTAAACTCTCAACCATACCTCTATCTTTGATACTCTTGAGAGCTCCAAAACTAATATGTCCAAATCTTTCATGCCATAGCTTCATATCTTCCACCGGTGACGAAGATTTGATTGCATATGCCTGACTGATTTTTGGCAAAAAAAAAATCCCTCCTTTATGCTCACCTTGTAAAATACACTTGTCATCTTTGTGTGATAAGGTCTTACAAAGATCTCTCTCAAATAAACCTTTAAAACCATCACTTAAAAATGCAGATATAGATAGCAGGTTCTTCTTCATTTCAGGTACATAAAGGGCATCTGAAATCTGAAAATTACCACCTTCTCTTGACTTTAGGGTTACTGTACCTATTCCCACAACATCCAAATCATTGCCATCTACAATAGTAACTCTTCTACCTGAAGAATAGGAAAGAGAAGAAAACACTTCTCTGCAACCTATCATATGCTTTGTAGCACCTGAGTCAAATATCCAAGGACTTGATGAAAGAACTTGTAAAGCTGCTTGATCAAAAGCTACTTCCTCAATGGTGGTACATGCATAAGAATCACCTTGAGATTTCCCTTTTTTATCATCTTTTGCAACAATACCTGATGCTTTTTTCTTTTCTGCTGCAATCCTTTTATAACATGCTGACTTAATATGTCCAGGTTTCTTGCAGTAATAACATATTACTTCCTTCTTCTTAGAAGACTTCCCTTTAGATGTACTAGATACAAAATCTGAAGTAGAAGGTGAGAGGGACCTACTTTCCTTCTTGGATTGCTTTTCCTTCTTATCCTTCTTCTTCTTTCTACCCTTTAATTAAGATAAAAGTGCTTCGTCATTGTCTTCCATTCCCTTCAACTGACCTTCATCTTGAAGGAAAAAGAATTCTAACTCTTCAAATGTAACCTCTCTATCTCTTGTGGTAAGAGTAAGAGTAGTTATGAAAGACCGATATGAGATAGGAAGTGAATTAATCAGCGTACTTACCATTTCTTCATCTCATATCTCAACTCGTATATTTAGAAGTTGATCTCTCAAGTCAACGAGTCTCATAATGTGGGTTTGAATTGACTCACCAACTTTCATCCTTGTATTTGCTAGTTGTCTCCTCAAGTGAGCTTTCCTAGCAAGATTTCTGCTCTGAAAAAGATTCTCAAGCTTCAACCAAGCTTGTCTAGAACTTCTACAAGATCTGATCTATGGTAGAATATGATTTTTGACACTCATTGCTATGAATGAAAGTGCTAAAGCATCTCTAGCATCCCACCTTGCCTGATCTTCAGTAGGAGGAACTGTAGGTAAAGACCTACTAGTGACCCTGGATATAGAAGTGGTTACCGTTTCTTCAGTTGGTTCTGCAATTGTGACTCCAGTACCTCTTGAAGTTGTTGTATCGCCTTCTTCAACTTCTCGTCTTGGTCTTGTTAATGATCCATTGACGATAATCCATAAATCCTTTGTCACTAAAATATTCATCATCATGAAACTCCACATGGGATAATTAGAAGATCCATCCAACTTGTCTTCAATCTCAATTCTAATCTCACTCATCTTAACTAAGTGTGTATGTCAATTATGCTCTGATACCAAGTGTTGGAATTTGGGCCCCCAAGATCGTTCCAAACTAAAACCTTTTGAGCATACACAACTTAATTAGTTAAGATGATAGGTGAGAGATAGAAAGAAAGAGATCTTTTTGAGAGCTTGAGTGAGTGAGAGATAGAAAGAAAGATATGCGAACAGGAATATATATGATTGTGTGAGTAAGCAGTGGCTTATGTAACACTTTACACACGTTGTCTAATCTTTCTCTATCTTTGTCTCATCATTTGTATGATTAAGCGTGGTATGTTCATGTTTTGCCAATTGGAAGATTGCTAGAATCTGTGTTGTAGATATTGGACCTATGGAACTATGGACCTGTGATATTAGTTATGGGCCTACTAAATTTCCAACATTGGACATATCATGGATATTGTTCTTTGCATAAAAGTATTAGAAAGTAAACAAAATTTTGGGAGGTTTTAGTAAATGTTGCAATATGATGCTTGCTCACGCAAGAGGGTACATGCAAAAGCAAGAGGGTACATGCAAAAGCATTAGCCTGCATAATCAAATATTCAACCTTGAAGGGGAACTTTTTTGCTTGGTATTTGGAATAAATGCATGCTATGTATGATTATTGGAATTCTTATTTCGGAGAATGTAAAGAAAGAGCAACTTACTGTGATTTTAATGAAATGTAAATAACTTTGTTAGGAATTTGAAAGGAATAATTAAATTGAAATGATAAGAGAAGTTGGAGAAATGCAGATACCAGCTACTAGAAGTAAAAATACACCTCTCCATTGTATGCTTGCATTGAGTGCCCAAATTGCAAGGCCCCCAAATGGATAGATCCATGTGGGCTCCAACTAGGGTTCCTAGATTAGACATTTGATGTGATCATGTATGGTTACAAGATGATGGGATGTTAGATAAAGATCTTGTTTGACCTTTGCATGGGGTACATATTTGCAATTAGTCCTTGGTAGCTTGGGTTTGATGGGATGTCTTGGTTGGGGGGTGTGGGAGGCTAGCGGCCTCCAACATGAGGGTGGAAGCCCATTGCCCTATGATAGAGGATTATTATTATTATTTTTTCATTTTTTATTATGATTTTGTATAGGTTAAAAGTGGTTGATTAAGACATCCGATAGGTTTGCATAACTCTACCATGGCCTATATAAGCAAGACATTCCTTTTTCAAATAATATAAGCAATAGTCCCTAGTGAGCCAACATCTATTTATTACCAGAGCAACTCCCTAGAGGGTCTGAGATGATAAATGAGGCAATGTAACCAACAAAAAAAAGTATCCTATATTTCAATTCTTATTGCCTCTCATCTCTTTTTTTTTTCTTTTGTTATCGTAAAATGATATTGGAGAACATATGCATCTTGTGAAGTGTTTTTTTGAGCATGTGGACAACTTCATCAATATGGAAGACTACAAGAGATGGGTGTTGACATTGTAGCATCACAACTTATATTCGTCAAACCAAGGAGCATCTCACTAGACCCAAATGTTGCGTAGAAGCATTCAATAGACATAATGGTGCTTTGTTAGTACATAATTAATAACAAACTACACAGAGAATTAAGATGAAAGCATCATTTACAACACACAAGCTTAGACACATGCATAATCACACCATTAATCAGTAACTAACATGTCACAAGCATGAAGCACGAAAGGAACAAGTACACAAGCACATCAAGAAGACAATAAGAGCTCTCCAAGCATTTCACAAACTAGCATGATGTCATTATCTCTAAGAATGCTCTCCAAAACAAGAGGTAGTGATCTCTTTATATAAAAATGGGCAAAATCCATGCTATGTGGAATTTTTAAACTAAAAGGAGAATAAATCTCACTTATTGGATTTTGTGGCACTCACACATATACAGAAGTGCTTACTAAACTGATTTAAAAAGTAGAAAAAGGTACAAATGATGATGAATAAGAGTAGGATCCAAGAAGTATAGTTGTTGTGTTGTCAATACTCCCCCCCTCCTTGACTTTTTCATTATCGACAAAGCCTTTGCAAGTGTGGAGCTTTTTTTTGAAGGAGCGTGTAGAGCTCCTTTGAGTGCATGATCCTGTGTCATTGGAGTGCATCACCTTGTTGTTTTCCTTCATCTTGCTTTTGGCATGTTTTTGGAGTTGTCCGCCTTTTATCTTTGGCCTTTTGCAACTTGTAGGTGAGAAGAATGTGCTAGAATATTCCCCCTTCCCTTCCATAATGGGAATGTAAAGATGAAATATGGATGATATATGAGAATGTAATGACAGAATGTAAATGATAGATATATATAGATGAAATTAATTCATATCTTCTTAGTCCATGTGCATGAGTGGGGACTAAGAATGCATGGGTGGTAAGAAAAAAAGTGCCTATGCATGGTCTTATGATGAGACCCTATCTTATGCATACTCAAAAAAATGCTACAAAAAACAATGGTGCAAAATAGAATGGATCTTGAGTAAAGTGCTCAAGGGTCAGGCGATGATGAGGCTTTCTCAATTTGTCCAACTCCAAGAGTCTTCTCATTTTCATCATCCATTGTAGTGGCTGTTACCTTTGCCCACCAACCTGAAACAAGAAAAATGAAAAGCAACTTTTTACAATATATGTAAATTTTCCCTCTTTGTGATTTGGTTGGGCTGTAAGTAATTGCTTGGCCACCCAAATTTGCTTGACATTACAAGGGAAATGCGTTTTCTTCTTCTTGATGTAAGGTACTTTTAGGACTTCTATGTAATTATCTAGGGAAAACTCATCCTTACACGGGGAATTCAACAGAGCGCTTCTATCCTTTAGATTGATTTGCTCCTCAAAAGATAGAATAAATTTGTTCAAGGGATCAAATGTGGGTGAGGTAAGGTCTAAGTGATCTTCTATACATATAACATTTTTATTAAATAGATCACTAGGTTGTGTGATTTGGGGTTGATACAGAGATCCATCTACACATTTAACCTTGTTACACAAAGGATCTCTAGAGTTACAAATGGGGAATGGGTCTCCATGATTGATCATAGAAACCATACTATCTTCCATATAATCGGTACAAAGTAACTGCTTATCTCCCTCTTGATGATCAAAGTGTGGATCATCCTTGCTCATGGAGTCACGAGAGAAATCCAAACTTAGAGGAAGAGAGGGCCCTTCCACATTCTCCAAGCACTTGAATTCCTCCATTGCTCCTTTCTTCAAAGATTCCTATGACTTAAGTAAATCAAAGTGAGATAATTTTCATTTACTTCAACATTTGAATCATTATGGATGTTGCTTTCACTTATGTGGGAGAGTTTATGTGGATGATATGGAAAATCAATAGATAAATGATCATGACCACATTGGCTCTAATGAGGATGCATATTAGGATTGTCAAATACATCATGAGTAGGAAGGCTTCCTAAGTTTTCATAAATGAAGGCTCTTTCCTGTTCCCTATATTTCGTGAGCCATATGGAACCTAACGTGATATCTTCCTTCATACAACATACTTCATTTGCAACCACACTTGCTTCAGTCATGCCTAAACAAGTCAAAGAATCCAAATTTGTAGGAAGAAATTCGTTCACTAGTAAAGGGCATCGCATCAATACTTATGAGGTTCCATTCATATTTTTGGTTAATTCCTGCATAAAAACACCCTAGAACATGTTGGAAATTGTGCATCCACAAAGGTAAGTTTGGGATTTCTCAATTTCAATCTCAAGTGATTCTCGTTTTGGTGAGATTGTTGTTCTTCACCTTTGTGTTCTTCTTTTCCCCTTTCATTCTCTCTCTACCTTTCTTCTTTCTCACTGTAGATGAAGAAAATTTTTTATTATTTTGAATGTTTTTAGAATTTGTTTTTGGTTTTGTGTTTTTTGAATGTTTTTGATGTGTGAAAATAAGTCCTAATGGGATTTTTCTATCAAGAATAAAAAAGAGTCTTTGCCAATAGACATATGTTACATACACTTAAAAAGCAGAGTGTTTGAAAAGAACAAAGAATTTTTAAGTTATACATGTATCATACACCATATATCTTATGAAAATATATATTTCTTATATATGAACCATACAAGTGAAAAACATCCCCTTTCTCATGCGATGACCAGCACACTTATCGATGCCAAAGAATGAAGGACCATAAAGTGTTGTCTTTGAAGCTATATAGGTTGTGAAGAATACATTCCACATTTGTTGTAACCCACCAAGGATAAGAAGATAGAATACATGCATGCATGCAAACATTTATATTGATGATGATTCAAATTTCATAGACAATCAAGTCTTGAAAGAATATGCTGATTAGCCCCCCCAATAAGTGAATCACTATCACCCAACGAGAATTGAGAACTTGATATTGAATGCGGTAAATCACAAAATTAGGGTAGTGAGATATACCTATATATCAATCTACATAATTCATAAGGAATTTTTCAACTAGTCTCAAAAAGTGGATAGGCTTTTGAGCATGATGAGAGCTACACCAATAAAAGAATCAATAGTTCTTCAAGTTCACATGTTATGTGCCCTTTAATCCCTTCACTCAATTGTCAATAGAAGTACAAAACTTTTTCACACTCTTACAAACCTTGGTGATACCTCACCCCTCACTTGGGAGTAAGGCCATTAAATTTCCTACAAACTCATACCAACCTTCAAAAGAAAAGGAGGTATCCCCTATTCTCAACATGATAAAACAATCATAAACCCATCCTTCCTTCCATAGTCAATAGATTTGGATTTTATCTTCCTAGAAGGTTGGACAATACCTCAACCTAGCTAAATATGTAAATGGTTTTTACTTTTACATGCTGAAAACAAAAAGTGGGTGTTGTGATGCTTAGAGCATAATTGTGTACATTTAACCTATTTCATTCTTTTCCACTAATGACATCCATCGAACCTCAAACTCATGCCAGCTTGTTCTCCTTTCTTGTTTTGTGACATCAAGAACTCGAAAAACCATCCTCATGAGTTGTAGATACTAATTCACTCTAGTGCATTGTTTATTGTTTAAGGTCCAATCAATTATGGAAGTGGTGGTTTTAATATACATGTAGAAAATAGTAAGGAACACATATGCCTAATGCTTATTTCCCACATCCCTCACTTTGCAACTCCCACATTAATTGTCCAAGCCCGCGTAGCCAAGTGGTTTGATGCCTTGTGTCTCTGGGAGGAAGTATACATGTAGAAAATAGAAAAGAACATATGCGCCTACATCTTATTTCCCACATACCTTGCCTTACAACTCCCACATTAATCATCCAAGCTCGTGTAGCCAAGTGGTTTGCGCCTTATGTCTTTGGGAGGAAGTCCTGAGTTCAAGTCTTGGCTGACATGTATCTATGAGTTCCTGACAGACGGGTGCCTTTACCTTACGAGGTTGGGTGTGTAAGTGTGTTTTCAATTCATTGTACTCTCAAAAAAAAAAACTTCCACATTAATGTGACCAGCTTCCCCTTGTCATGCCAACATCCCTCCTCCTAAATCAAGCAACGAAGAGTAGCATTTGTCGATTTCTCTTCAAACATATTGCCACTTTTGGACCCAATAATTCGTCGACTTGTGATAGATATGACAGCTAACTATGGTGGACTTCGTGTGTGACACAAGGGTCAGACACAACATCAGCAAACTCAGCCACCAGACGTTCTTTCCTCTTAGGAAAGAATGATCTGTATCATTCAGCAATTTGCTTCAAGTTATTTTCCTCTTGAAGTATGAACTCCTCTCGACGACAAAGCCATTACGTGTCTTGCTTGGGGCTTGAACCTAGACCTTCCCCTTAAGAGGCCAAAGCTCAACCAACTGCCCTACGGGACGTAGAATGGAATTTTACGGTTGGTGCACGTCCCTTCATCTGGTATTAAATCACAAAAGTGTGTCGCAAGAAGAACTGATGAAGATATTTTGTTACGAGGCAAAGGGCAATCATCCAAGAGAGACCCAAATGCATCGCTTTGGAGATGTAAGTGCCTACAAATAGTAGCAAGTGCAACACATGAAGCCCTTCCAAGATAGTGATTAACATCAGACATGCAGAGCTGGTGATCAAGTTCTCTATTTCTTTTACTTGCCTCAAGGTCCCACAACCAAAAGTGTGGCCCCTGTTGGAGTTGGGACAAGTAAAGAAGATGTGACCAACATCTTCGATGGACCAGCAACAATGCTTGCACCAGGCTTTGGCAAATTGTCAGAAAGAAAATTAGAATTTAGAAGCATATCAACTGGAAACAAGCTCTATTGGGAGAAGCGATTAAAAGAGTCTTTGCCAATAGACATATGTTACATACACTCGACGACTCTCTAGAATGCCATCAGAGGGGAGGTCCTCTGGAAGATCTGGTGGGAAAGATGTGCTTATAACTTTGGTGACTCCCCCAAAGAGTGGTCGATTGAGAAATCGCTATTCCTCCTTGGTAAAAGAATCATCAACTGTAAGAAACCCCCCTCCCTCCACCTTCAAGCATCATAAAGTGCTCCTTCTGATCAACAACAAGCTTAAACCCAAGTGGGCCCTGCATAAGGGTGATGAGAGGGTGATTAACGTTCTTTGTAATGTCATCTAAGCTCTGTAAGATCTACCCCTGCTCTGTGGGACTGCGGGGGGTCCCGTGAGCACTAGTCCCCTTCACTTGTACTTTTCTGTTCTTTTTATTTAATACAAGTTCGAGAGAGTAGGCTAAGGCCGAGATTTCTTTATATGAAAAGAAAAAAGTGTGGCCCCAATCAATAGTAGTAAAAGCATTCTCTAGTAGATCCTCTCTCATTGGATCGGTCAAAAGAGACCCCAAAGCAGAATCATAAGTCACATAGGGTCTTTTATCCTATTTTTGGGAATTCAATCATTGAGTTGAATCTTGGTTACTCAAGTTTTTTAGGAATTTAGAAGCATATATAGGTTTAAAACCTGTAGAAGAAACATGATCAACCTCTGCCATTGCTGAGTCATCCAAAATAGAGTGTCTTGTGGCATGAGACAAAATATTAAAGATACCCTTTGACTGGATCTAGAAACACTTGATGATGAAAATGGAATAACATGGAGTGCATGTGCCTGACATAGACCTATAGTTACCTGTTCAAGGGCTTTTGACTCTTTGCAGGCACTTACTTGGTTTAGTACTTCCGCATAGATTTTGTGAGCATTGGTTTATCAGACACACAAGTTTGTAGGGTTGGAAGCCTTAGAAACTGTATCTCAGATCGTAGCAAAAGAAAATTGTAGCTAGAAACAAAGAAAGATGACTATAATAGAACTTAGAACAGTCTTTGAGTATATATGTACATATGAACTTTCGTGAAGGGTGAACTTTCCTCATGGCTGAGAAACAACTTCCTTGAGCACATAAAAGTATGTCCATTTAAATGAATAAGTATCGCTATCTTGTGGAATTTCATAAGTTTCTCAATTACAAGCCTTTTAGTGTTAAGGATATATTCATTTCATAGAGGGCATCATCCTTCTTTGGATCATCAAACTTGATCAATTTTAGCATGACAATCCCTTGCAGCTATACTCACCCTCCTCCTTTTTACAAACCCTTCGTTTCTTAGCATTTTTCCATGACCCATCAAAGCTCTCATTTGTAGAGGCATTGTGCTCCCCATCATCGCTCATATACCGACATTTCTCATCCTCGAAAAACAACATGTTGTTTTGAAGCTTTCCATTTCTTCCAAGCAACATGCTGCCAAATGTTTTTGAGCTCCTCCATGTGCACTAGCTTCAACAAATAGTCACAAGAACCATGTTCCATACCTTTCATTAGTGCACTATTCTGCTCAATTGCACACATCATTATGATAGGCAAGTCCATTTCTAGCCCAACAAGCTCAAGAAGTTTGAAACCACCCATGTCAAGCATGTACACATCAACGATAATCGCAACAAAAACTATCCTTATTCTCCTGAAGCATCCTTACACCATTGGTTTCCCTTCCCTATGTTGTAACTTTGTATGGAATCATTAGAGCATTCTGAAGTTCCATGCACTCCTTCTAATACATTGCCCATTGCATCAAGAGCATGCAATCCACACTTGATAGCATGCGTATGATTAGTTTGGAGCTTAGTTTATTGGAGATCACCATTGACACAATTCCTCTTCCAGTGAAAAGATTGTCCTCTCCTTCGGGCTGTCTAGAGCCTCATGGTAATGCTTAAGAGGCAAGCTCTTGAATTCTTGGAGAGTATCTTCTCAAGTTCTTAGTTGCACCCATTACCACAACTGTATCACTCTTCTTAATGATAGTATGCAAATCTCATGACTCCCTTGCCTTGATGCATTTAGCTATGTGGCATTTTGGAGTTAAAGCCGTTGCTTTTCTACTCTGGCAATATGTTGGCCTTTGACTTCGCTCTGCATGAGCCTACATCACAACTTTTCATATTATCATAGCTATCCCTCACTCTACCAAGAATCATCTCATCTGACTTCCTAATGCTCCATTGATGATGATATGATCTTTCATTAGAGTTGGTACGAGGGGATCCTCTCTGTGGCATTACCATTCCCCGCTTGTAATCTTCTCCTTGATTCATTCTCATAGCAACAATAGGTTTTCTATCTCCTGCACATGATCTTCCCCCCCCCCCCCCCTCCCCCCCCCCCTCCCCCCCCCCCCCCCTTTTTCACTTCCTCCTCTTGCTTTCTCTCAATGAAGGCATCCTATCATCTTGGCTCCTCCCCATCATCATCGATGGAGAAGTGAGAGCAAAAAAAAATTGAATGACTCAAGACATGACTCAAGTTGTGAGGAAAAACAATCGCTGAAACGAATGTAGGAGATGACCAATTCAAGAGACTAGGCTCATCAAGAAATCTTGGATGCACCTAATCACTTGAATCAGTCGCTCATTAGAATCATTACAAATCTACCATCACGTGCCATCATATGTTAATATTGAAAGATAAAGTCCTTTAATAAAGAGCAAACGAAGAACTGAATAGACACGACCAATTCAAGCAAACATGCTCATTTGAAAGGCTTGGATAAGACTAATCATTTGAACCAATGGGGTCTCAAAGATCATCATTATCATTAGAGAAACTGGTAATCTTGCCCCTTTTGTGATGTGCACACTAAGAATACGAGGAAAAGGTATGGGATGATGAAAATAAATCATGAAATAGAGAAATTGATGAGACGATTAATTCAAGCAAATAAATCACCATTAAAGAATGTAGTTTTTGTCCAACTGATGTACATTCCAACTATGATGAGCTGCAAGTGCAAAGATGCTATGAACAGTAGTCATTCGACAAGTAGGAGCAAAGGTCTCATCAAAATCAATGCCTCTTTTCTTAGCATAATCCTTTGCAACAAGCCTAGCCTTATAGCTATCAAGTATCCCATCACACTTATGCTTAAGCTTGTATACCCACTTAGTGCCAATGGCCTTCTTGCTAAGAGGCAAGTCACATAAAGGCCAAGTACCATTTTTCATTAAAGCATCATATTTAGATTGCATAGCAGCCATCCAATTTTCAGACATTTGTGCTTCATCAAATGAAACACACTCATTCTCATCACAGAGACTAGAGGAAACCATAGCATAATAATGTGATGCAAAAGAAGCACTATGAGATCCAAAGTGAGTACCATATGACAGAGGTGCATCTAATTTGCTATCACACAAAGTCTATGTTAGAAGAAGCAATTTTTGAAGGAAAATTATTTGTAAAATGTCAAAAATTGGTAGACATATTTATACAAATGTTGTAAAAATTGAGGAAGACTCTTCCTCATGTAAAATAGGATTTATGTATTTTTCATAGAATTTTTGGAAGCTCTCAGATAGCATATTTTTAGAATAGAAGGAGAAAAGGACCAAAATTCAAGTGTGAAAAAGGACACTTGAAAAAGTATAAAAGATAATTTCTTCTATTTTGAAGAGGTTGGTTGTATTATTCTGATGCTATCCAAGTAATGGGAAGAGGTTTCCTGTAGAAAATCGTGTTTTCTCCTTTCATGTTCTTTCTCTTGATTTGTTGAGTCTTATCATTGTGTAATCCATGGAATTTGTGAACTTATCTTGTGTATTTCTGAGTGAGATGAGTGAAGATGGATGATTTGCAGTGTATTGAGTAAGAAAGTGTAGAAGAACAAAGCTAGAATTGGAAATTCTTAGTTTTCACAGAATCGCGATTGTCTCGTGTGTGTGATACAGGTACTGTTTTTGAAATTTGACTTCATATTTGTATTCTATTGTGGAAATGGCACACTTTAGGCACAAAGATCATTGAAAATGCTGTTGTAGAATCAAGAAAATCAAAACCCTAGATATTTCTCTTCTTCTTCATAAATTTCTTAGAAAAACAGTCATCTCAACTCTTATTCTTGGATTCCATTAACTAGAAGGAGCTGTGTTCTTTGCATACTTCCCAGATTGACAATTTAAAGATGTGTAGTTGATCTTTTGTGCTATAATGATTGGAGAGGAGAACTCCAAAGGTTAACAACAAACATTTTTTGGTGCCGTTGCTGGGGAACAAAGCAAAAATGTCATTGGAGTTTTGGACCTTGCTGGATCTTCCATTGTTGATGGTATTTGAACACATTGAGAAGGTACTACTCTATAATCAAGAAAGAAAAATTGAAAAGGTAGGTTTCTTTGCTTGTCTTTTGGGAAAAAGAAAGCATGAGTTAACCTTTAGAGATAAAGAAGCTGTGAAATTTTTGCAAATTGATAGTTGCTCATACCTTTTAAGAGTAAAGTGCAGGTGTGTCGAAAAAATTGAATCAAGATTGTTAAAGGAAAGGTAAAATGTGATTATTTTTGCATAAGTAGATTGCTTTTTGACTAAGTACCAAGCAAAATTTGTCAAATCTTGGAAAAGATGACATGGTTGCCATGAGGAAAGTCAAGTAAAGTAGCTATGTGCAAAATTGATTGATCCATTTGTTTATCCAAGGTAAAATAATAATCTTGAAAAAAATTATTTTCCTCTTGAAAAAGAAGGTGTTTGAGTTTATCTTTGCATGAATTGATACTTGTACTTCTTAGCACATATTTTCGAAAAGCCCTACTTCCAAAATGATTAGATTGCAAGCATAAAAGAGTATAACCAATCATGAAACAAAAGATCAAAGGATCTTGATGCAAGAAAACCCTAAGTGAAGTGTTTTCCTTGATTTAGGGTTCAAACTACTAAAAAATTCATAAAATATATTAAAAATCCAAACAAGTTTCTTTTTTCTTCAAAAAAAATTTTGCAGGAAGATTTGTGCTGAAAAGGGAAAGGGGAATAGTGAAAGAAAAATCTAGAAATTGAAAGAAAAATAAAAAATATTTAGAGTAAAAGTTGTTGTTTAATTTTTTTCAAAATTTTATTATCTTTGAATGAGTTTGGTGGTGTATAATTGCAGGTGACAATTGATCTGGAGTTGGTGAAGAACATTGGAGAAGACCAGGAGGGAAGAAAAGTCAAAAAGTGCAAAAGCAAGAAGTTCAGAGAAAAACACGATTCTCATCACAGGATCGCGATTCTCAGTAAGATAAAGAAATCAACTGAGTTTCACTATTGGGTACTAAGGTAAGCAATTTTAAAAGGTTTCATAAGTTTCATAAGTCAAGGAAAGAAAAATTTCAAAATTCTAGTAAGAATTGAGCATCAAGTGATCAGATTTGAGAATTGGACAACAGAATCACGATTTTCATCAGTAGAAAAAATAGGGCAAAATTTTTTTGGAAGGGATAAGATTTTTTAAATAAAACCACAAAAATTGTAAAAGAACAAGAATAAAAAAAGTGGGAACTCAAAATTGTCAAAATCACTCACAATCGCGATTGTCTGAAGTCTATAAAAGCCTGAAATCTCAGAAAAATATTCATTTGAGTGAAAGAGTGAGTGGGACGAGCTAACAGAATCATGATCTTTTGCAAACACAAAGCTTGTTGGACATTTCTTGATCAGGCAAAAAGGTAATTTTCTTACAATAAGTTTTTGCATAATTTCAAGTTCAACATTTTGGTAAAAGCACAAAAACACAGAGAAATGTTGAAAAACACGGAATCGTGATTTTCTGTTTTTTGAATTTTTTTAAGGGAATTGACTTTTTGATGAAAGATCATTTATTGCATGTTAATATTTTAATAAGGCACTTCTAATAGTGTAGAAAGAACTTAAAAAATCAAAAACTAAAAAAATTATAAGAATCCTCTCAGAATCGCGATTTTGAGAACAAATTCAAAATTGCGATTTCCAGAGTACGATTTTCAAAAGAAAATCATGTTTTTTTTTTTACGATTGTGAGCAATCACGATTGTCTGGGAACAAGATCGTGAAAAACACGATTCTCTTCACAGGATCATGAAAATACGATTCTCTTCACAGGATCGTGAAAACACGATTCTCTTCACAGGATCGTGAAAAACACGATTTCTTCACAGAATCGTGAAAAACACGATTTCTTCACAGAATCGTGAAAAAAACACGATTCTCTTCATAGAATTGTGAGAAACACGATTCTCTTCACAGAATCGTGAGAAACATGATTCTCTTCACAGAATTGTGGAAAACACGATTCTCTTCACAAAAGCATGAAAAAAAACACGATTCTCTTCACAAAATCATGAAAACATGATTCTCTTCACAGAATCGTGAATTAGTTGAATGATTTTGAGATCTAGTAATAAATTGTTTGCACCTAATAAACAAGAGTTAAAAAGGAAAGAGATAGAGCCAGTGTTAGGAGATTTACAAGAAAAGGATTTAGGACAGATAAATAACATGGAAAATTTAAATGAAACAAATGAAGCCTCTGAAACTAGTGATTATAGAAATATCCTCAAGTACATGTATACAAATAGGTTTGGAACCTATGTGTATCAAGATGGTATGCATAAGTTTCTCATTAGGATGAGAAACTTAGAAATTCCCTTAAATTTAATGCCAGTGGCACAATTTAAGGATGGTAGATATGAGGATAGACAGGGATGTGTATACATATTTTCACAAGATCTAGAAAACTCTAATGATTTAGGGCAATGTGCAGACAAGAGACCTTGGGAACAAAACACAGGGCAACCAGAATTGCCAAGACAAAATGAAAACTACACTTCTACTGAACAACCACAAGGAAGGAGATTACACACTTCTCCAAATCCTTTTGAAAGAGAAGCTGAAGGAATGAATGATTTTCCAATGAGGAGAAGACATCAGTGGAAAAAACAGGGAAGAATGCTTAGACCCTATCAAGTAGCTAAATGCATGAAAAATCAATATGAAGGGTATTCTGATCCTCATGCCCATGCTGTAGAATTTAGACAATTAATTAGGGCAGAAGAAGTAGAGGATTACAAAGTGCAATTTGAAGCATTTGGTCTAACCCTAATTGGACCTGCATTATCTTGGTTCATTCCCTTGAGAAAGGAAATGTATCCAAATATTGAATCTTTCCTTGAAGCTTTTATAGGGGAATTCCCCAAAACTGCGATTAAACATAGTATAGCTACCCTGATACATAGTTTCAAACAACAAAAAAATGAAAATGTCAGAGAGGCTGCCAGGATATTTAAGCAATATATTGATAGATGTCCAAGAGAAGAGGTACCTTCAATGGCAAGACAAGTGTCTTTGTTCATAGAAGGACTGAGAAGTGCACAGTTAAGAACCTTGGTATATTATAGGAGATGTCCAGATCTAGGAGCTTGTGTAAAAGAGGCAATAGACTTAGAGGATAACAGAGGACATGATTTATTAGCATTTGATCAACCAAGAGCAAATGAAGATAGAATTCCACCAGCAGAAGAATTAGCACAAGCCATTGCAAAAGCCCTAGAAGTCAACACTAAGACAGACTTGATGAATACCAGAATATCAGCTAATAAAAAGTGTTATAATTGTGGGGAGAGTCATTTGGTTCAACAATGTCCTTATCATAAACCACAACATTTGCAAGATAGGAAAACACTCAAATATTGTACTTTAGAAAGAAAATGGACAAACCATACTAGAGAGGAGTGTTTCTACAATAAACAACCCAACAAGGAAAGGGAATTTATGAATCAACATAACTTACAAAGAGAATCTAGATTTGCTAAGAAACCAAGACCTGTACTTGGACAACAACCACCATTACCAACAAATGTAGTCCTAGTAAAATACACACCAATTGAAGAAGAAAGCATAAGGCTCAGATCATCTTACAGAGAGGATTATCATTTGAATGAGGGATGTCAGGAAGAGTGGGAAGGATATGAACAAAGAGAACCACAACTGCAAGTCCTAGACTTGGGAAATGGGAGAATTGAAATGGACACCACCACATTCATGTACATAACTAATAATTACATGTCCAATCAGAAACCTCAATTCAAAGGAGGAGAGAAGATAACCTGTTATAGATGTGGGGGGAACATTTCATTAGAGACTGTCCACAATCTCCAACACTAAAAATAGGAGCCTATTGTAAGTATTGTGGGAGGGAACACTTAATAAGGGATTGCCCAAGAAACCCTCAAAAACAACAGAACACATCTAGTAACATACCATTAAAAACAGTTAACATAATGGAGCAAGAAGAACTGAGTGATCATGATCAAGTAACTATAAATGCCATAACAAGAGCTCAAGCTAAACAACAGGAAATAAAAAAGGAGACACACACATGACCATAAGAAAAATCTGTTTCCTAAAGAAAAGAAAAACAGACAAAAAGGAAGATGGGAAAGAAAGATGAGAATGGGTAAAAATTTGGAAGAAGAAACTATGGAACATCCAAACAATAGCGAACCACAAAATACACAGACTCAGGAAGAGGAAAAAATTCACAAAGTCCGGAGACTCTGATAAGAGCGTACAAAGGAAGAATTCAAGATGGACCAAATCCTACAGATCATGTAATGGCATATCCTGTGCCTGATTTAGAGGATGAAAGAATGCAAGGATTTAAACAGATCATACAAGAAGCACAATTTAAGATTGGGGAAATAGACAATCATCAAGCAACAAGTGAAGGGACAAATGCAACAAAAACCACGAAACATCTTGATTAGGAAGATAATTCACAAATGACCTTCCAAATCAATCTAGACAAACACTGTACAATTTTATATAGTAAAACAAAATCCTCACTTACAACATAATATGAAAAATTAGGAAACAAATTCAAAGAATCTAGATCCACATCAACAAGAATTGGAAGAGTTGTTGTACATACCTATTGATAAAATAGGAGGATACTGTGAAGGAGAAGAAGGGAACTCAACTCTGAGAATACAATTTGGTGAGAATCATGCCAAGGCCATATTAGATAGTGGATCGGGAGTGGCAATCATGACTAAACAAACTTGGGAGAAATGGGGGCAGAATGAGTTAATACCCACTAAAATGAGATTACAACTTGCAGACGAACACATAGAAAAGCCCCTAGGAACTTGGGAAAAGGTGATTGTGGAAATATGTGGAATAGAGGTAGAGCACACTTTTGCCATAGTTGAATTTCCACAATCCACTTCATATGAAATCATCCTAGGAAGACCATTTATGAGACAAATGAAAATTGTGCAAGATTGGGCTAATGATTGCCTATACCTTCAAAGCAAAGGAAGGGTAACTAGAGTAAATTTAAGGAATGGGCAGTATTGTGACATGTCCCCTTAGGAATGGTTCAAAGTACATCAAAATCAAGAATTAAGTGAAGAATCTGGGAGTGAAGAACAAAATGATACAGAACCATCAATTTGGAAATGTAATGTGATAAGGAACCACACATATCACAAAAAAAAAGATGTAAAAAAAAAAAGAAGATTGTCTAGGAAAAAGGAAGTCACAAGATGAAAGTTACATACCATAGAAATTTAAAGATGAAGAGTTTGAGCCTTATGGTTGGAATCATATTTTGAACACAACGGATTTGGCCAATGATGAATATGTGGGAGTAAAATTCCAAAATGAACAAGGATATGATATTTTTCATATAGGAATACAAATGATCAAGGTGTCAAAAACAGAGGAAGATCAAGAGGAAAGAATAATTTTAAAAACTAGAAAAACACAATTCCTGGAAGAAGTTGAAGCTATAGATGCTATAAAAGACAAAATCTTAGGAACATATAGAAAAAGTAAACACAAAGAAATAGAAAAAGAACAAGAAGTTGAAAAAAAATAAAAAAATAACGAAAGAAGATCAACAATTTGATGTTCCTTCAAACTTCAAGACCTATGAAGTAGAAGATAGATTACTTCTAAAAATGAAACCAAAAAGAGAAAAGAAAAAGGAGGAGGCATATGACAATGAGGAACAAACTAAGAAGGTGGTGATCACTCAAGAAGAGGAGGAAGATAGACACATTGTCATAGCGGATGACATGTCCAGCCAAGAAGAAGAAGCATTGAGGAAATTGGCAAAAGCTTATAGAGATGTGTTTGCTTACAGTTATAAAGATTTGAAAGGAATTGATCCTAAAATTTGCAAACATAAGATTCCTATTACTCCTGATGCAAAACCTAGCAAACAAAGACACTATACATTTAATGACAAATACTCTGCTAAAATTAAGGAAGAAATTGACAAACTGCTGGCTGCCAATTTCATCTATGAGATTGAATATACGGAGTGGATATCTCCTATATTTGTGGTACCTAAGAAGAATGGAAAACTCAGGGTATGTATTAACTTTAAAAAAGTTAATGCTGCAACTATAAGGGATAGCTATCCATTACCAATAACAAACCATCTTCTTGAAAGAGTTGCAGGTAAAGAATTCTATAGCTTTTTGGATGGTTTTTCAGGATATAATCAGGTGCCAATAGCTTTGGAAGACCAACATAAAATTGATTTCACCACACAATAGGGAATCTATGCATTTAGGGTTATGCCTTTTGGTTTAACCAATGCCCCAACAACCTTTCAAAGATTGATGTGTCACATATTCAAAGAATTCCTTAGAAATATAATGAAAATCTATGTTGATGATCTTTGCACTTTTTCATTAAAAAGACAAGATCATTTGAAAGATCTAGAAAATATATTCAAAAAATGTAGAACATATAGAGTATGTTTAAATCCGGAGAAATGTGTGTTCTTTGTGAGACAAGGGAGAATGTTGGGTCACATAGTTTCTAGAAATGGAATATCAACTGATCAAAGAAAATCCAAGGCCATAGTGGATCTTCCAAAATCGATAAACGTAAAAGAACTTCAAACTTTCATGGGACATTGTGGATATTATAGAAAGTTTGTACACAAGTTTGCAGACATTGCAAAACCTTTGTATGCATTGATTACAAACTTTTAATGGACCACAGAATGTCACCAAGCTTTTGAGACTTTAAAAACTTGTTTGGTAACAACACCAATTCTAAAAACCCCACAATGGAATAAAATTTTTCATGTTCATGTGGATGCTTCAAATTATGCTTCGGGATGTGTGTTAGCACAACCAATAGAAGGGAGCAAATTAGACTTTCCAATTTCTTATGCCAGTGGGCAATTGAATTCAATAGAAAAGAATTATACAACCACTGAGAGGGAAGGACTAGGAATGATTTTTGCTGTAAAAAAATATAGACATTATCTTTTAGCTAACAAGTTTAAATTCTTTGTGGATCACCAAGCCTTACTCTACTTGGTAAACAAACCATGTCACACAGGTAGGATAGTCAGATGGTTCCTCCTACTGATGGAATTTGAATTTGAGGTAGTGGTCAGACAAGGAAAAACTCATTTAAGAGCAGAGGCAAAACTGCATTTTGTCCATATACCAAATTAAATGGTGTTGTTCCAATTGCAGTTTTCTATGCCACTCTATAAGCCCATAAAACATGATTAAGTTCCAAATCCCAATCATTCCTATTTGTATTTACCAATTTTGACAAAACAGTACAAAGTACCTTATTAGTACTTTCTACTAATCCATTGGCTTGTGGATGATAAGGGGCTGACTTTCTATGACTAATCATGAAATACTCAGTTATGTTTTCTATTACTTGGTTCAAAAAATGAATCCCCCTATCACTTACCAATTCAATTGGAAATCCAAATATGGTGATAATATTTTCATAAAGAAATCTTGCAGTGGTTTGAGCATCATTCCTTTTTGTAGCCTTGGCCTCTGCCCATTTGGTCAGGTAATCTGTGGCTACTAGCATATATTCAGCATGGGACTACTTTGCTGGAGGATGTATAGGTCCAATGAAATCCAACCCCCATTTAGTGAATGCTCTTGCTGAAATAAGTGGTACTAATGGCATATTATCTCTTTTACTTGGTTGATTTACTCTTTGGCAAATGTCACATCTTTTCAAATATGTTCTTGCAGAAATAGAGTTGGCCACCAAAAACCAGAATATAATATTAGTTTAGCAGTTCTTTCACTTGAAAAATGTCCTCCTACCACTCCAGAATGTGCCATCTCTAACATTTCCATATACTTATTTTCAGGAACACAGATTCTTAAATATCCATCCATCCCTTTCTTGTACAATTGGGCACTTATCAGTTGATATTCCTCAGAAATCATTTGTAAATTCCTTGAGTATGCACTAGCTCTCAGTGGCTCTCCTTTTCTATTTCTTCTCAGCTCCTCAATTATGTTTGCACTCCAATATGGATTTTTCTAAAACCAATACAAAGTTGTGATTTCTGGATTTTGCAAGGATTGGCATTTCAAGCAGTTGGAAACATATTTTTTTACATCCTGAATTTTATTAGGCCAATGTACTCCCATTCTATTGAGATTGTTTAAGGTGACTATCATGGAAGCATGAGTACAAGGATTCCAACAATGAGCTCTTCTTAAATACTCCTGTTGCTCATCTTTTGGAGTACAATATTCCAATACACCCATATGATTGAAATGATACAAATGTCTAGCTAGTAGTACAAAATTCCTACTTTGTAATACTAGATGTGTGTTGTTTTCAGGTGTTCTGCAAGGTCCCATGGTTAGCAAAGGTACTAAAGTCATGGCCCATTCAGTTTCTCATTCCAACATTAAAAGTGGGAAGTCAATACAAGTGGACTGGACATGAGTTATCTGAGAGAGTGGTGGAATTGGAAAAACTTGGAGCTTCCAGACTTCAAGCAATTATGAGCATATATGCAAATAAAAGAAGGCAGAAAGTTTATCATGATGTTCATATTAAAGAAAAAGATTTGCAAGTAGGGGATTTAGTTTTGGCATATACAGTGAAGGAACATCAGAAAAAATTTTAGAAGAAGGGGCATGGACCTTATATTATCAACCAAATCAGTAACAATGGAGCTATCCAATTAGCTAATATAGATGGAGAAATCATGCCAAATTTCATAAGTGGATGTAGGGTAAAAAGGTATGATCTTCCATTAACTCTTCCTGAATGGAGAAGAATACATCAAGCTCAAAACAGGAAAAAAGAAGAGGAAAAAAATCAGGTATGAGGCTCAACAGGAGGCAAAGGAAAGAATAAGAAAGGCCAAGGAGATTAGAGAAGTCATTTTGTGTGAAATACACCTTCAAGAGTGAGAGAGCATTTGCCTGTTATAACAATGAATTTTCATAATGAGAAAATCAAGGTTTTGATAGATTCAGGTGCACAGGTTAATTTGACCAGTTCAGTTTTGTTGGATAAGTTCAAATATAAAAGGAATAAGAGTAAAACTCTTATCAAAACACTGGAAGGTCAGATAATACGAAGCCTGTCTTCACCTTCTATTGAAGTTAAATTCAATGAGGAATATATGAAAATAAATTGTGAAGAATGGCTTGATCATATGATGACTGAGAAATTGATCTTAGGGCAACCATGGCTAAAGCAAGGTAAAGTAATTTTGGACTTTGAAAATATGAAGCTCAAATTGATAATAAATGACAAAAGGTTTTTAATATTTTTATTGAGTTATGAGGAAGAGGAAAATAAACAGGACATCTATGACTCAGATTTGGAAGGATTCACTTTTCCTTTAGAAACTACAAAGGAACCACAAACAAAACTTCTCCATGACCAAATCCACTACAGACAAAAGTAGGAGAAAATTTAAGAAACCAACTATGCTGACAAGATAGTAGAAAGGTGGAAAGCATGGAATAATCAGAAAAATCTAGACACCAATCCAAAAAGGTTGTGGAAACCAAAGAAATCCAAGTGCTGTTCATCAGAGAGATTCATTAACACCAAATGGAAGGAAAAATTGAAGACATCTCAGCACAATTTATCAAAAGCAAATTGTTTTACTCCAAAAACAAAGTCAATAGGAATCAAGTATTTCTGGGTGAAAAAATCAGACCTTCTTCAATGGAGAGAAAATAAGAATGAAGATATAAAAATAGCACAGAATCATGAAAAGCTACAAATGATTGGATTCTCAGAATTTCATCAAGATGGATTTAAGACACTCTTGAAATTATTTCCATGTACGTTACCTCATTCCTTTTTCTAGGAAAAAGAATAGGAGGGGAAGAGAAGATGAAAGAGAAAATTATTGGAAATTGAAGAAATTCATTTAAAATTTTTCTTTCATAAGTTATAAAGCACCAGCAAGATTTAGGTTATAATTTAGCAAGACTAAGCAGTCACTATGTAATTATTTTATTTGTTTTTTCTTTTCATTTGATATTTTTTCTTAAATATGTCTACATTCTTTCAAAATTGCCTTGCATTATTCTCTTATTTATTAAAAAAAAAGAGAAGAAAAAGAAGGGGAGAGCACTAAATATCTTGCTAACATGTGATGATCACTTCAAATGTGTAGTGCCTGTGATGCAATTGTTTTTCTTTTTTTTTTTATCAAATGTCATTGTTATCTCAAAGATAAATGTGATTTTTTTTCTTATATTTCTTGTGACTGATGTGGGTGGAGTTCATTTTTTTTTTGGTATAATATGATATACTTTCTCCAGAATGGTGAATCCAAAGGAAGTACCCATTCATGATTTCAAAGCTGACTCTGTAACTTTGTCAAGAGGACATTGGTTTTTAGACAATGAAGCAAAAGTAGAAAATGTGGAGCTTGAATTTGATGAAGAGCAGGATATCCCAGAAGCTGAGAAGATAGCCAAGGAACTCAAGAAAACCATTAATATCATTGGGCATCATATCTTTAGAGTAGGAATTGGAGGCCATAAATATACAATGCTATGTTAGGAATTCTACAAATTTCAGAAAGTTGCAGCTAATTATAAAAGATGGAAAGTAGTGGGGCTACACAGACTACTGGATGAACCTCTATTCTTTATAGATTTTGAAAGGGTATCACAAGTCATGTCCAGTTTGTTGGAAGTCGACAAAGGTAATGAGGCATATTTCAGGTGTTTAGTTAAGGATAAAGAGAACAAGGAGGTACAGATCACAATTAAAGCAGAACACATCAGGGCAGCTCTTCAATTTTATTCCATGGGAACTAAATTGGATTGCAGTTTTGTCAAAAAGAATAAAGCAACCTATGGTGGATATTCAAAGTTTGTGGATTTCAAAGGAAAAGAAAATGAAGAATTTTCCATCAGAATGTTTCTTCAGTATTTGTGTTTTTCCAAAGTTTCTAAGATATACAATGCCACATAAGCCAGTAACATTGATCATGCTCAATAATAAGGACAAGGCTAAACCATTTGGAGCAATGGATGTAACTCCTTACATTCATGACCAGTTGAAGGAAGCAGCAAAGCATTGGGAACTGAGGAAGTTTATGAGTGGAGCATAGTTTCTAACAAGAATTATAAACCATGTTTTAGGTATAGACGATCAGCTCAAATTGGCTCCAAAAGCTCAATATTTCAAGATTTTGATGTCAGGAATCAAAAGTCTTTCAAAGATGATGTTTATAAGAGAAGCAGAAGCCCAAACAAGCATGAGGGGATCAGAAAGGAAAAGGAAAGGGGTATCAGAAGAATTATTCCAGTAAAGAAGAGAAGATTAGATCTGAGGAATGTGGTCTTGAAAGGAAGAAGTTACAAAAGAAGAATGTGAAGCAACTCAAAAAGAAGTGCAAGCCTCAAAGGAACCCCATCCACCTCAAACAAGCAAGGAACAACTTTATTCATATTTGACTCAAGGTAATGATAAGAGGGCAATATATGAATCTCAGTATCAGAAACTGTTGGAAAATTATTCATGTAAAGCAACTAATAGGGTACAAGAAGAGGTGGAACATTCTGAAGAATTGCATGATCAAATGATGGCTGCAGAAACTAAAGAAGTATTTGTCAAAAAAGAAGTAGAATTATTGGCCTATTTTAAGGAATTACAAGGTCCTCCAGAAACTAGTACTACAGTAGTAGTGAAAAAGAAGGTCCAACAAAAACCTGCCCAGAGAAAGAAGTTAACAAAAAAGAATAAGGGTAAGGCAGTTGAACATGTACAGATGCAAGAGTCAGTAAAATTATCATCAAAGATATCATCAGAAGAAATCAATTGGAGCAGAAGAGCATAGAATGGACAAACAAGGAGTAGCTGCTTCTTCACAATTTTCCTCAGATTTTGAAAGTGACATTGAGAATTTCCTTCTTAAAAGTTTAAATCTCTCAGTACCCAACACTCCAGTAACCACAGTACAAGCTTCTGTAAAAAAACAAAATACCAGAGGAATTGAGTAAAAAAACAGAAGGGATACAAATCTGTGAAGGATCAACAAAACAAGTTAGTCCTGGGGATGAAAAAAGGAAATTAAAAGGTAAACAAGTGATGAGAGAAGAAGAGGGTGAAGCAAAAGAAGCAAAGGAAGAACTCAGCAGTGGACTAGTGGACGCAAGATTTAAAGCTATATGAACAAAACCCTCACAACAATTTCATTACCAACCATATGAGGAAAAACCAAGATTGGAAGGAGAAGCACAATTACATAGTCAAATGCAGAGTCAAGAGGATGGAGGCAAGGAGGAAGAAAAGGATGTAAGATCAGAAAAAACAGATTTCATAGAAAGGAGAGTTGGAAGTACAGAAAGAGAAATAAATCAGAGTATAAGGGAAGTACTCTTTGATATAGGTCATAATGAAGAGTCCACATATACAAAAAATTAGGAAAAGGAAGAAGAATTAGATCTTATGGACATAGATGAGCAGGAGGAGGAACAAAAGGAGTAGTAATTGAATGATCACATAAAGAACTCAGAAGAGAGTGACTCAACCTCAATCCAGGGAAACAAAGTCCAAAAAGAAGAGAGACAATTCATTCAAGAAGAACAACAAGAAATTGAGGAAAAGAAGGCAAAAGAGATGGAAGAAGAAAAAGACTATGAAGAGGAAGAGAATCAGGTTATAGAATATGAGGAAGAGGACGGAGAAAAAAATGAATATAAAGAGGAAAAGCAGATAGAAGTAAAGAAAATCGAGTTAGAAACTGGCCTTGAGAGGATGCCAAAGGATATTAGATCTGCATGTCAAATCATCATGAGTAACATAGAACAATTCAGACCCTCCAGCAGAAATATGATTATATCAGGGATGGCGGCTGAGTCAGAATTTGTAAAAGGTAGTATGATCATTAAAGAACAAAAGTAAGAAAAGGAACAGATAGAAGATCAGATTAGGGCCATCAAGGAAAAGAATGAAATTTTGTCTTAAAGAATAATTTCATTAGAAGGACAAGAAGTTCAGAGCCAGAATAAAATTCAATTTCTTGAGGACAAATGTGCTAAGTAGATGGAGCATATTAATAAGATGGAATTGGAATTGAAGAAAATAGAAGGAAGATTTAGAACCCTTCAAAGCTCATATCAGATCATTGTCAAAGCTAATGAAGACATAGACAGATTTTTGATGGAGGAAGGCCAAATGAAAGAAGAGAGTAAGATTGTACAAATAACCCAGGATGAAAGGGAGGAGTTGAATAAAGAAATTCTAAGGTTACAAGCAGAATTGAAGGAAGTCAAGGAAATGGAGAAGCAAGCTAGTGTGCATGCTGCTAGTGCAATAAGAGGATACAACAAATTACATTTGGATATAGCAAAAGAAAGGAGTGAATGGCATTTGGATATAGCAAAAGAAAGAAGTGAATGGAAATCGAAGAAAGAATTATTGATATCTCAGAATCAAGGATTAATGTTGATGGTGGAGAAGTTACAGAAAAACTTGGAAGATTCACAAAAATAGGTTGAAGAATAGGTAGTGGCCACAGAAGTAGAGGAACATGAAGGAGGAGAAGATAAAAGAATTCAAAATTTTGATGAACAAGAAGACAAAGCTGTTAAAGAATATTTAGATGAATTTGTTCAAAGGCTTTTAATAGACAGGGAATCAAGAATGGAATTCATAAGGAAAATGCATAATGAGTATGAAGAACAGATTGTAAATTTTTCTCTCAATAAAGGAGTAAACCCAGATCAACATCATTGGGTAGCAGATGGGTTAGGAATAACTTTTTGTATGATTATGGAGAGTATTAAAAATTATCAGATTGCAAGGGTAGGACTACCACCAAACAGATATTTGGAATATGAAGAAGACATTAATGTCACTAAGGAGTTGTTTGAAAAAGCTAATCCTAAATGGAGGAACAAATGGTTGGATGCTAACAAGGAATGCAAGAAGGTCTGGAAAGAGGCACCTTTACTGTTAAAAATAAATCCAGCCTATTGTCCAGTAGCTAGAAGAAGAGAATGGTGAGTGTTTTGGGAAAGAAGAAATGTAGTTCAACTTCTAGCAAAATGGCTGAATTTCCCAAAAATTTCCTTGCATTATTCTCTTATTTATAAAAAAAAAAAGAGAAGAAAAAGAAGGGGAGAGCACTAGATATCTTGCTAACATGTGATGATCACTTCAAATGTGTAGTGCTTGTGATGCAATTGTTTTTCTTTTTATTTTTTATCAAATGTCATTGTTATCTCAAAGATAAATGTGATTTTTTTTCTTATATTTCTTGTGACTGATATGGGTGGAGTTCATTTTTTTTTTTGGTATAATATGATATACTTTCTCCAGAATGGTGAATCCAAAGGAAGTACCCATTCATGATTTCAAAGCTGACTCTGTAACTTTGTCAAGAGGACATTGGTTTTTAGACAATGAAGCAAAAGTAGAAAATGTGGAGCTGGAATTTGATGAAGAGCAGGATATCCCAGAAGCTGAGAAGATAGCCAAGGAACTGAAGGAAACCATTAATATCATTGGGCAGCATATCCTTAGAGTAGGAATTGGAGGTCATAAATATATAATGCTATGTCAGGAATTCTACAAATTTCAAAAAGTTGCAGCTAATTATAAAAGATGGAAAGTAGTGGGGCTACACAGACTACTGGATGAACCTCTATTCTTTATAGATTTTGAAAGGGTATCACAAGTCATGTCCAGTTTGTTGGAAGTCGACAAAGGTAATGAGGCATATTTGAGGTGTTTAGTTAAGGATAAAGAGAACAAGGAGGTACAGATCACAATTAAAGCACAACACATGAGGGCAGCTCTTCAATTTTATTCCATGGGAACTAAATTGGATTGCAGTTTTGTCAAAAAGAATAAAGCAACCTATGCTGGATATTCAAAGTTTGTGGATTTCAAAGGAAAAGAAAATGAAGAATTTGCCATCAGAATGTTTCTTCAGTATTTGTGTTTTTCCAAAGTTGCTAAGATATACAATGCCACATAAGCCAGTAACATTGATCATGCTCAATAATAAGGACAAAACTAAACCATTTGGAGCAATGGATGTAACTCCTTACATTCATGACCAGTTGAAGGAAGCAGCAAAGCATTGGGAACAGAGGAACTTTATGAATGGAGCATAGTTTCTAACAAGAATTATAAACCATGTTTTAGGTATGGAGGATCAGCTCAAATTGGCTCCAGAAGCTCAATATTTCAAGATTTTGATGTCAGGAATCAAAAGTCCTTCAAAGATGATGTTTATAAGAGAAGCAGAAGCCCAGACAAGCATGAGGGGATCAACAAGGAAAAGGAAAGGGGTATCAGAAGAATTATTCCAGTAAAGAAGAGAAGATTAGATCCGAGGAATGTGGTCTTGAAACAGGAAGAAGTGACAAAAGAAGAATGTGAAGCAACTCAAAAAGAAGTGTAAGCCTCAAAGGAACCCCATCCACCTCAAACAAGCAAGGAACAACTCTATTCATATTTGACTCAAGGTAATGATAAGAGGGCAATTTATAAATCTCAGTATCAAAAAATGTTGGAAAATTATTCATGTAAAGCAACTAATTGGGTACAAGAAGAGGTGGAACATTATGAAGAATTGCATGATCAAATGATGGCTGCAGAAACTAAAGAAGTATTTGTCAAAAAAGAAGTAGAATTATTGGCCTATTTTAAGGAATTACAAGGTCCTCCGGAAACTAGAACTACAGTAGTAGTGAAAAAGAAGGTCCAAAAAAAACCTGCCCATAGAAAGAAGTTAACAAAAAAGAATAAGGGTAAGGCAGTTGAACATGTACAGATGCAAGAGTCAGTAAAATTATCATCAAAGATATCATAAGAAGAAATCAATTGGAGCAGAAGAGCATAGAATGGACAAACAAGGAGTAGCTGCTTCTTCACAATTTTCCTCAGATTTTGAAAGTGACATTGAGAATTTCCTTCTTAAAAGTTTAAATCTCTCAGTACCCAACACTCCAGTAACCACAGTACAAGCTTCTGTAAAAAAACAAAATACCAGAGGAATTGAGTCAGAAAACAGAAGGGATACAAATTTGTGAAGGATCAACAAAACAAGTTAGTCCTGGGGATGAAAAAAGGAAATTAAAAGGTAAACAAGTGATGAGAGAAGAAGAGGGTGAAGCAAAAGAAGCAAAGGAAGAACTCAGCAGTGGACTAGTGGACGCAGGATTTAAAGCTATATGGACAAAACCCTCACAACAATTTCATTACCAACCATATGAGGAAAAACCAAGATTGGAAGGAGAAGCACAATTACATAGTCAAATGCAGAGTCAAGAGGATGGAGGCAAGGAGGAAGAAAAGGATGTAAGATCAGAAAAAACAGATTTCATAGAAAGCAGAGTTGGAAGTACAGAAAGAGAAATAAATCAGAGTATAAGGGAAGTACTCTTTGATATAGGTCATAATGAAGAGTCCACATATACAGAAAATTAGGAAAAGGAAGAAGAATTAGATCTTATGGACATAGATGAGCAGGAGGAGGAACAAAAGGAGTAGTAATTGAATGATCAGATAAAGAACTCAGTAGAGAGTGACTCAACCTCAATCCAGGGAAACAAAGTCCAAAAAGAAGAGAGACAATTCATTCAAGAAGAACAACAAGAAATTGAGGAAAAGAAGGCAAAAGAGATGGAAGAAGAAAAAGACTATGAAGAGGAAGAGAATCAGGTTATAGAATATGAGGAAGAGGAGGAGAAAAAAATGAAGATAAAGAGGAAAAGCAGATAGAAGTAAAGAAAATCGAGTTAGAAACTGGCCTTGAGAGGATGCCAAAGGATATTAGATCTGCATGTCAAATCATCATGAGTAACATAGAACAATTCAGACCCTCCAGCAGAAATATGATTATATCAGGGATGGCGGCTGAGTCGGAATTTGTAAAAGGTAGTATGATTATTAAAGAGCAAAAGAAAGAAAAGGAATAGCTACAAGATCACATTAGGGCCATCAAGGAAAAGAATGAAATTTTGTCTCAAAGAATAATTTCATTAGAAGGACAAGAAGTTCAGAGCCAGAATAAAATTCAATTTCTTGAGGACAAATGTGCTAAGTAGATGGAGCATATTAATAAGATGGAATTGGAATTGAAGAAAATAGAAGGAAGATTTAGAACCCTTCAAAGCTCATATCAGATCATTGTCAAAGCTAATGAAGACATAGACAAATTGTTGATGGAGGAAGGTCAAATGAAAGAAGAGAGTACGATTGTACAAATAACCCAGGATGAGAGGGAGGAGTTGAATAAAGAAATTCTAAGGTTACAAGCAGAATTGAAGGAAGTGAAGGAAATGGAGAAGCAAGCTAGTGTGCATGCTGCTAGTGCAATAAGAGGATACAACAAATTACATTTGGATATAGCAAAAGAAAGGAGTGAATGGCATTTGGATATAGCAAAAGAAAGAAGTGAATGGAAATCGAAGAAAGAATTATTGATATCTCAGAATCAAGGATTAATGTTGATGGTGGAGAAGTTACAGAAAAACTTGGAAGATTCACAAAAATAGGTTGAAGAATAGGTAGGGGCCACAGAAGTAGAGGAACATGAAGGAGGAGAAGATAAAAGAATTCAAAATTTTGATGAACAAGAAGAAAAATCCGTTAAAGAATATTTAGATGAATTTGTTCAAAGGCTTTTAATAGACAGGGAATCAAGAATGGAATTCATAAGGAAAATGCATAATGAGTATGAAGAACAGATTGTAAATCTTTCTCTCAATAAAGGAGTAAACCCAAATCAACATCATTGGGTAGCAGATGGGTTAGGAATACCTTTTTGTATGATTATGGAGAGTATTAAAAATTATCACATTGCAAGGGTAGGACTACCACCAAACAGATATTTGGAATATGAAGAAGACATTAATGTCACTAAGGAGTTGTTTGAAAAAGCTAATCCTAAATGGAGGAACAGATGGTTGGATGCTAACAAGGAATGCAGGAAGGTCTGGAAAGAGGCACCTTTACTGTTAAAAATAAATCCAGCCTATTGTCCAGTAGCTAGAAGAAGAGAATGGTGAGTGTTTTGGGAAAGAAGAAATGCAGTTCAACTTCTAGCAAAATGGCTGAATTTCCCAAACATAGCAAGACCAAAAGCAAGAACATGTCCAACAAAGAAGTATATGATTGATACAGCAGAATCTGTTATATCTATATACAAAGATGTAAATGATCCAGCTTGTATATTATTGGTAGGAGTGATGCGACTTGTGGTAGCATGCATAGAAACCTTCACAGATACAGATGTCAGGACTCTCAATTACATTGGATTCAACTCACCCACATATGCTCTACTTTTTGACCTAAGTGAAACACTAGATAGAATTTGTTTAATGGCATATTACAGCAGAATAGTATTTTTGGGAAGCCATTATCTTCAAATCTTTGAAGACGCTTTTGACTATGGATTTTTTGAAAGAGAGTCAGAAATTTTTGGGAATTTATGAGTAATCACTAAATCAAGACTCATTGCATATGAAGCTGCTTATACAAAATACTTGAAGAAAGATGTGATAGACAGACCAGAGGCAACAGTACAATGGAGGAAATCTCTATTTGAAATGGTCAACTATTTGACTATTACAAAAAGAAAGAGTCATGACTTGTTGTCTCAGGTTTATCAAAGAAAGAAGAAATGAAGGAAGCTCTCATTATTTCTCTTGTCAGGATATGAAGCAATTTTCGAAGGAAAATTATTTGTAAAATGTCAAAAATTGGTAGACATATTTATACAAATGTTGTAAAAATTGAGGAAGAGTCTTCCTCATGTAAAACAGGATCATATGTATTTTTCCTAGAATTTTTGGAAGCTCTCAGATAGCATATTTTTAGAATAGAAGGAGAAAAGGACCAAAATTCAAGTGTGAAAAGGGACACTTGAAAAAGTATAAAAGAATGGACCTGTTTTGCCTAGATTGGTCTTCCTACAACAGAACAGAGATTAGCTCCTCAAATTTTAAGGCAACTGGATTGCCTTTCATCATCAAATGGAGATTAGAAGCAAAACTCTGATATGAATCAAGAAGGCCATTCAGAATAGTCTACACAAGTGTACTATCAGGCAAGAATTCATCAGCAAAAATCAATTGTTCTTTCAAATCTTTGATCTTTGCCAGAAAACTATCCATGGAACCATCTTCATTCATGTGCTCACTCTCCAAATGTTTTCGGAGGTAAGCAACAATAGCCTCATTCTTTGGCTAGTATAAATGCATGTGCCTGAGCATCTCTACCATCCCAATAAATTTTCTCTATAGTAGGTGCAATAGGAACTACAACACAAATGAACATGAAGAATATCATCATCTTCAATGTTGTTTGCATGACCTTTAGCAATTGTGTTTGCAGGCGTAATAGGACATTTTCCAACACTCTACACAATATTCCACCGTCCTTTTGCATTCAATACATGATGCATCATATAAGTCCATAATGGGTAATTGGTGTTGTCCAACTTATCCTCAACAACCAACATACAAAATACATCATTGCTTTCAACTATGGCCATTGACTGAAATACCTTGATGTAGAAAAAATGATTCTATCTCAAAAAGTTGAATAGAACTACCCTGTTGAGTTCTGCTTAATCTATAGCAGACTTTGAGATGCTTATATTGGCGAGCCGAAACTTGTATATATCTTTGGCACAAAAAGACAAAATTGCCTACATAAGCACTATGATAGTGCACTCAGAGGCCAAAACGAGCTCAGATTGTGATTTCAACACCCTAAAACAAAGTTTTTTTGATCTCGTAATCACCTTGAGTATGCTCACCAAAATTTCGTGCGATTCTGATAATGTGATTGGAGGGATGCTGACGATGCCCTAGATGAAGCGAGGACTTGCTCTGATACCAATTGTTGGAGTTCTAGGTCTATAGAAACATGCGAACAACACAAGGAAGAAGAAGATGCTTGGAGCACAGCACACAATACTAAATGTATTACCACTAGAATGTACAAAGATGAGTAACCCATTAGGGTTATAGGTGTATATACAAGCCGGGGGAAAAAACCTCCTAAAGAGGGAAAAAAGTGCCCCGATGGTCCTAGTCTGTTCACACACATCACTACCTAAATATATCAACAGTGCATTGAGCCTCAAGAACCTCTATGACATTGGTGAAGACACAAAAGATGTTCTCAATGGAAAAGAAGAAAATAAATAAGTGTTTGCTTTGCAAGGAGAAGGACCATTCTCTCAAGAAGTATTTGCATAGGTGCACACCATGTGAGAAGGAGGAGGTATGTGTGAAGTATTGTATGTCCAAATTATGCAAGAAACTTTATCACATTATCAAATGTTTGGAAGATGTATCATATTATGAAGAGTTTTTTGAGGCCAAACATGATGAGTTCATTGATTTGCTTGATAAAGCACTTAATAGCCAAGAAGGTCTTGATGGAAAGAGAAATAATTCTTGCTCATGTGTGCATCATATCTTAAGTGGCATGAAGTTCTTTGAAGAATGCAAGTGAAGATGATGACTCCTATTTGTGGTAGCTACCTAAAGAATTTAAGATTATGCATATAAAAATCTACAATGAAACAAAGTCTTTGGATCAAGGAGATGTTATTGAAAGCAAGATGGAGGTAGTCCAAGAAATGATGATGGAAGGAGGAAGTCAAGAGCAACGTGAAATCCAAAGATCTAAGAAGTTTTTTATGTCACATGAGGAGGACGATGTCACAAATAATATTCAAGAAGGTGTTTGTCATCATTTTCTCAAGGGACATTCTCATATTTTGGAAGATAACATTCAATTCTCTAAGAAGGATGTACAATATTTAGGTTTCAAAGAGGAGAGACTATAGTTTAACTATCTCGAATTATTATTTCCTAAAGTGTAATTTTCTACAACTCAAGTTCCTAAGATGCAATTTGTTATATTATAGCATCTTGTACCATACTTTTTCACATTATAAGGAACTCATGTAGATATTTATGTTTTGTAAAGGCTTAATTTCGTATGCATATGAGGGAAAATATAGAATTGAAAGTTTCTACACTATTCAATGATTTTATGTATCAAATTCTTGTTTCTACAAAAGTTATTGAGCATCAGTATGAAATCATCCACCAGCTTGCTTTTGAGTTGGAGAAGGAGAGACATTCAACCATGGTTGCAACAACTAAAGCCGTTTGGAAGATTAACCAATTTTAAGAAGAGAAAGCATAATCAACATTGGAGTATTCTTAGGATCATGCAAACAAATACATCAAGCTACTAATGAATGTTTGGCATGTACCCATTTAGATTTTGAAGAGTTCATATTCAATCGTTCAATAGATTTAGGTACATGAAAATATTTCTACTAAAGCAATGGATATTTCTCAGGAAATCAAACTAGTGCAGGAAGTGAGAAAACTAGAGAAAGAAACAAAATATGTTGAAAATAAGTTTGAAGGCTATTCATCTACATGTCTACAACATGATGAAATTCAAGATATGAATTTGAGTATTGACTTGCAAGAAAATATTATTGGATTATCAATTGATTTGGATTATCAACTTATAAAGCACTTAAAGAAATTATTACTTAGTGTTTACACAAGCAAGTAGAGCAATCAAAATAAAATTTTCAGAAGTTTAACAAATTTGAGTTGTCCTTGAATATAGGAGGGTGTGTATTTGTTTCAAGCGAGGAGTTTTCATAATATATATTGTCAATATAGTTGGTAAATCTCTTGAACTCAAGAAGATTGATTAGATTTTTCAAGTACCATCACAAATAAATGTCAATCGAATGAAGAGGTTCATTGGCTAGAATCCAAAGGTTTTTTCAAAGCCAAGCAAGAAAACATATTCAGGTTATTCATAAAGATGCTAATGATTACAGAAAAATCAATTTATTTTACATGAAGAGTAATCAATTTTTAAAATACTCACATGATCTATAAATGTAAAATTGTTTCATGTAATCCTTGGTTTTAGTGGATCTCATATACCAATAGATTTCATCAAGCTCATTGCAAGCTTTATGTAGCGCAATGCTTGTTAGATAAAGTCGTGATATGAAAAGGATGGAACTACTTGAAAATAAGAACAAAATGTTTAGGAAAGTAGGAATTGAAAATACAGTAAATCAAAGTGTGTAAGCATTGGTTGCAAATGTAATGTGGTTCAAGAATAAATCTCAAAGTGTGTAAGCATTGGTTGCAAATGTAAGGTGATTCAAGAATTAATCTCAGTTCATGAAGGAGAAAATAAAGCTTCTACTTTCATGGTCTTATTCAAGGTATTGTGGGTCTTCTACTTTCATGGTCTTATTCAAGGTATTGTGGGTTTAGTTCTCATTGAATTTTCTTACAGGGAAATCCATCTCCATTGGGTTGTGCCAAGCTTTAACATGGTGGGCAAAAACCTCAAGAAAGAATGAGAATTTGAAGATCACCTAAATTTTAGTGTTAATTGAAGAATAGTACGATATCCCTAAACAATATTTTTAATGATCACACTACTTAGTGCAAAGTGTTGAATGAAGTATAGATGGATTTTTTGCTATTTTTATTACATTTATTGAGTTTGGGTTGTGGGAATATGGTTATAAAGGGAAACTACAAGGTCCATTACGTGTTTCCAATACAAGAAGGTCGTTTACTCCAAGATCGACCACTTTCTGGAGAGAAAACTAAACCATATCTCTCTAGCATGATACTACTAAAAGAGAGGGAAGACAACAAGGCATAGAGGATGGAGTAAAGAACTCCAAGAAAAAAAACTGATTTCTTGCACATTCAATTTTCATGTTATTGTTGCCTTTTTCTTACAAAACTGCAATTGTTTGTGAGTTTTTAAGCATGGTGTAGGCTTAGATAAGTGTATCCAAATAGGGTACAATAGAAGAATCTAGGCAAAATGTTGATTTACAGATTTAGTTAGAGTTCCCTCAAGGCTTCACACTTGAGGATTTGACTGATGAAGAAGTAGCCAGAATGCTCAATGAATCTAGCTTGGAAATAGAAGGAGAGCAGTTAAGTGAACAACCGAGCACAACAAACCATCCTGACCCAACTCAACCAATCATTGTCAAAGTAGATGAAGATGAGGAAGAGACTGAAGAAGAAGAACAAGATGAAGAGCAAGAAGGACCACATGATGAAGAGGAGCATGAATATGTGCAACATGTTATAACAAAACTCACGGGAGCCCCAACATACACAACGCACATATAGAGATTGTACAATACTATGAACTTAGTTCAGGAACAACATAGACTATCGTTGGCATTTGGGAAAGTCCTAATGAATGAGATGCTTGCGCAAGGATGTGTGGATGACCAGTTGTTGCTCTAGCACAATGGTAAGTACCACGTTAAGAAGCTTCACCTCCTTAATGTCAATCCGTGGGAGAGGTAGGAGTGATATGAAGATCGTGAATGAGAGATGATGTGAGAGTGAAGGTGAGAAGCACAAAGATGAACACACACATACACACACACAATGAAGAGACAAGCAAGACACAATGGAAGGTGGGAAATTAGCTCTATTACTCAAGAATACTCTTACAAGCTCAAAATGACTCTAATCTCAAACAAGCTACAATGAACCACCTCAAAAATGAGCTCTCTAGCTCTTTTTATAGTTTCTAGACTAGTTTTGACCGGTTTCACATCTAGTGACCGGCCTAGTTAAAAAATAGGTCCTAGAGGCTATTTGGAAGGGTAAACGATGTCTAAAAATAACAAAAATTGGTATGAGCATTCTACCTAAGCTCCTCAAGCTCGAGGACTCCTCGGCTTGCACAAAATGGAGCTATGGATTACAAAATGTGGTTTTCTATGATACATATGTTACAATTAGTGATAATGATCACTGTTGAATGTTTGGAGAATTAATAAGAAATATATTTGTTTGAAAATTGATCCGCCTGGCTCCCTGCTCCTTCTTTACATGCTTCCGTGGCGTCTGTGCCTCTGGCTGCTTCCAACACCCCCCTCCCTCTCGCTTCTGTCGTCCCTGACAGAACCTTGTTGTGAGGTCTGCCGGATGTAGTTCTATAGGAGGTCTTGAGCGAGGGTGTGCTCTGATATACGAATGCCTCGGGCTAGATCAGCCTCGAGTTTCTCCCAGTCGATAGGTTGTGGCTCGTCTGGTGGTGGGAGCTGATAATGTGTGGAGTACACCATTCGTTCACAGGCGAATAATTGCAATAAGTGTGTGGGCCTGCTTATAAATACCTCTGAATGGTACTCCCAAAAGCCGGTGGTGAACATTTCTTCGAATGTCTGTTTGTAGCATGCCGGTAGGTATTTGATCCTGCAGTGCCAGGCATAACACACCCGTAGCGATGGCGTTGTGCTCATATCATAGACTAAATCAAAGTTGCCATGCTCAAAGCCCGGGGTGTTTACATGGGGAGCCTTGATGCGTCGGAAGATTTTAAAGACCATCTGCATCATGTCAAAGATTTTGACAGTCATGTGCGCGGCAATATCATCCATATGCTTTAACCTAGGGAGCCAGTGGCGGATCGTCGCCATCATGTAGCCTACTGTGGGTAACTCGATTGGTGGCCTGAAATAGGGATAGTTCAGCCAGTCTTGGCACTGCTTATTGTTCTGTAGCTTAATAGCGAAGGCAGTCCAAGAGCGGCGTCGTGGGACTGGTCCCCAACATGGATTAAATTTTAAGTGCAGCGGCGCTTTCACCCATGTGCTCATCATCTCGGGATAGTTTTGCAATAAATCTCTGCGCCAGTCTGGTTGAAGGATTTCACCTCTCTGCGCCCTTGGTGGCAAGTCCTCTGGCTCGAATTGAGTGGCATGCGTGGGTTTCATACCTGTTTCTTTCTCTATGGCTAACTGGTATTCGGCCATTAACATGAAGTATGGTTTATATTGGAGCTCATGCCCAGATATGTATCGTCGCGGGGCCAATTGAGCAAAGAATGGTGACTGTAAAATTTTCTCTTCAATTATGGCCATGGCATGTAGCTGTGCCTCTACTCTGGCCGAGTGTGTCGTTCCGAGTTCTTCCACTGTCTTCATCCACGCGGGGGTAGGTAATTCATAGGTCATCTGGCCTTCGGCCGTGACACGTCCGCCTGGGATGGGTATCGGTTCGTATGCCTCTTCAAATGTCTCCTCCACCGGGATAGTGACGGTTTCTTCCTCAGCTGGTAGCTCAGGTGGGGAGTCTGGCCTTGGTGGTGCTTCATAGACTGCAATTCTCGATTCAAGATTTGTTACCTGGGCCCGGAGTGCGTTGAGTTCCTCTAAAATTTCAGGGGCAGGGTCCGCAGGTGCTGGTAGTTCTGCTGCTACGTGTACTTGTTGTGTTGCCGGTTCTCTGAGCTGTAGCAGTTTGTGATCTTCCTTTAACTTTTGGTGCTCTTCGTTCATACGATCATAGTCCTCGAGCAATCGCACATGATCATCTAGCAACATCCTCATCGATTCGGATGGGATTGCTTTGAATTTGCTCGGACTTAGTGGTTGTTCTGGGTGGTCCAGTGCCGCTTCCAAGTTCTCTCTATTCTGCTCTTGGAGTTGCTGATTCTCCTCTTTTGCTGCGGCTAAGTGTCTTCTTAGTAAGCCCATATTCCTAGTGAGTGTAGCATTGCGGACGGTCTGGGCTCGAAGTAGGTTATCCAAATCCGCGGTGGCCTCTTTTGTTTTCTCCTCACTTTCTAGTTCTAATTTGTGATAGGCCTCTCGTAAATCTTGGTATCGGCTGTTCAGTGAGGCGTTCTCAATTGATAACGAATTAAGCTGCGTTTGTAATTCATTCGTCGTTTTCTGCAGCTGTTGATAGTTGGTGCCGAGTGATGCAAACTCCTCGCGGACTTGCGTCATGCATGTGAACATGTGTTGAAATGCGGTGTCTATGGTGGGCGATAGGAGTAGTGAAGTGCTAAATGAGGATGCAGTGGGAGTAGATGCAGTGGGAATGGGAAATGGGGTTGGGACAGTGGATGCAGTGGTGATTGTGGAAAATTGTGACGTGCCTAAATATGAGGGTGTTGTGAGTGGAGTGGGTGGTGGTGAGGTGGATGGTGATATGTCCATACCATTGGACGTGTTTAGTGTTGTGATTGTGAAAAGTGGTGTGATTGTGGGTGGTTGTGTAGGTGTGAATACGGGATTTACAAAAGTAGAGTAGTTTACAGGGGGAATGGTTGGAGTGGCTTGGTGAAACGGGGAAATAGGGGTTATGGTAGGTTGGGGAGGTGAGACTGGTGAGAAGGTTAGTGGGGTTAGGAAGGGGAATGGGGGTCTTAGAGGTGGGGGAAACGCTGGGAAGGATGAAGGGATGAAGGGGTTAACATATGGATGCGGAGGGTTGGGTGTGGGCATGGTGGTATGAATGGGTAAGGAAAAGGTTGTGGCTATGTTGCTTTGTACAGGTGTGGATGTGGGAGAAGCAGGTGGGTGTGCGGGGGATACAGGATGGGTTGGTGAAAGATGAGGTGAGAGAGGAGTAGAAGGGGTGGATGTTATTTCGAGGATAGTAGTGGTATGTACAATGGTAGTACGGGGTGGGGAATCTACAAGGATGGTTTCTGCGGTCAATGAACTTTCTGGGGCGAGGCGTGCCTCCCTGGCTTGTGCTGAAGACTGAGCTCCTGTTGGTACTCGAATATATTCTCCGGGTTTTGAAAGTAGTCGCACTCGGCGGGGATCAAACTGTGGTAGTTGCTTTCTTTGTAAAAACCTGAGTGCTTCATGGGAGCCTACTGATTTGACTAACTCTCTGAACCCTCTGATGTATGCATCTTCGAATCCTCCGGAGATGAGTTCCTGTTCAATTAATGCCTGGCTCTCCTCTTCAGTTAACTTTTTCCGTGCCCAGACTTTCTCCATGGTACGATATAATTTCTTTATGGCCAGCGTGTATGCTGCGGCTTCGAAAGTCTCATCTTCATATGTGCTGGTGTCGCCGTGTGCGTCAGTCTGTTGGCCTTGGCCATCTGTCTGTCCGTCATGTGAGCCCTGGCTGGCTTCATCGTCGCCTTCCTCGTCGTCTGTTTCGGTTCTTTCTTCTTCAGAGCTCGACACAGCTTGTCCCTGTGGCAGATCTCGTGGTGTGGTAGGGTAGCTGGGACGTTCATATTCCTGGGAGAACAGTTGTGCTTCTGAATACTGGAATTCGTTTGAGAATGCATCAGGCATCTCAAAATCAAATGTCGTGTTTATGGGGTCGGCCTCCATATGTGGTATCGGGAAAGAAAACGCTTCCGCACCAATAGTGGTGGGAGCTTCGGCTGTTGTGGTGGTGGGTTCTGCGGTGGCAGCTGCCTGAGGTGCAGCGGTACTAGTGGTGGCCTCCGGAACCACTGGTCTGGACAACCTTATGCGGATGGGTTGTACTGTGGGAGCAGCTTCTGTCTGTGGTCGCTCTGGAGAGGGTTGTGGTGATGGCGACTCTGGCACTTGAAGGCAAGGGATGGTGCCTCGCATGCGCTTACCTGCCCGTGTCCTACTGGGCTTCCTGGCTTTCTTCGTTGTGCCCTTGAATGCCTTCAGTTCTTCTCCTGTTAGTGCACGCTCAATTGGCAAGTCATAAGCCAAGCACATATACATAATTCTTGTGAGTGCACAACATCCATTAAGCACTTTTTTACGCTCCCATCTGTGCTGTGCCAGATACATTTGATCTATGATCCAGCTTGCCAGATCAACAGTTTGAGGTCCCGTGCATGCCAAATATAATCCGAACCAGATTCGTTTATGGGGCATGGTAAATCTGTCCTGAGCTGGGAATGCGAAATGTTGCATGCATATCCTTAGTGGCTTTGACAACTCAGGTGTAATGGCCGAAATCTCCTCCCACTTCGTGACGTCCCCACGTTTCATCGGTTCTGGAATTAATCTCTCTCGATCTGTGGGTGTGTGGGTGCCATGAATCTTTGATGGCTGCTCTGATTAAGTCCTTAGAGAGATAAAATCTCTTGTAAGGTGGATCATCCACTAGAGTGGGCAATATGAAGGTTCCTGGGATGTCCTTATTCTCTGATGCCAGCAAGGTAGTGATTAAGTAATAGCACCTGTAAAAATCCGGTTTGGGCAGAGGATCACTGAAATACTCTGTGAAGCCTGCTCTGGCCCAAACATGAGTTAAATCCTGGGTGCTCTGTAGGGCTTCGAACTCTCTAGAGAAAAACTGGTATTTTCCCCATGTGCGGTCATCAAATGTCAGAGAGGATTCAAAAATAAAGTCCGTGTCTGCAAGGGGTCCTGCAAGGCCCTGAAACCAATGAGAGTTCCTGTGTATCTTTTCGGTGTAGCCCATGGGTGGGTTGTCGATAGGCATGGGCCCTGGAAATCCCTGAAATTCCGGCGGTGGAGCAGTCGGGTGGGCTTCTGCTCGTAGCACGTTGAGTGGTACTGCCGCTACACTGGGGCCTGCTCCTGATGTTCCTTCGTCGGTTTGCATGGTGATTGGTGCGCTAGTGAGAAATATCTGCTACAAAAGATTAACACATTAGCATGGAAATTAATTATGATCCCATTAAAGTGAGACCGCAATCCCTTTCCATAACTGATGCGTAACCCGTGTAGCCAAGTGCTGTGATGTGATGGATGCAATGTTTTTTTGCAGCACTAGTGCAGGTCTCTAGACACCTATACGTTTCAGATCATGCATACATTTCTTGATGAGATTACGAGTGATGTGTGATGATGGTGGGTGAATTTATACAAGGTTTAAAGGTTAGTGATTTAGTACAAGGTTGTATGTTAGTCGGGGGGTAGTTAGACAATGGGTTAGGGGAAGACGGTTGGACACGTTTCGGTATCCATTTCCTAAGGATCTTGGAGTGGGTGGTGGGTTTCTGCTGAGGGGCAAAGGGTGGTGTCGGGTGTGGTGGTATCGAGGGATGAAATGAGTTGTGGGGGTTATATATTACATGGCTTATGGGTTGAGCTATGATACATAGTTTGGGCACCCAAATCTGCGTGGACGTGGGTCTATGGGTAAGGTACTTCTTGGCGATCCACATTTGTCGAATGCTCGGACCTGTAGAAGAAGGTCGAGGGGATGGTGGATATCGATTCTGTTTCTGTTCGGCCTTTTTCTTGTCGATCTCTGCTTGGTTGGAGTTCTTCGGTGCTTTTTGTCCTTTTGGCACCCATATTTGTCTGGTGCCGCTTCCTTTGGGTGGCCTAAACTGCCGTCCTTGTTGTTTCCTCCGATGTTGCAGTCGGTCTGGGTTCCTTCGTCGTGGTTGACTCTGTTGTTGTTGAGGTTGAGAGGTCGGATGGACACTCTGCTTTGGAAAAGAAGGGAGATCCAACACTTGCGTGACCTGCCCATTAGGAAGTGATGCCTTATTTAACTTTAATCTAGGCCAGTCCGCAACAAGTTTGGAAGGATGAGCACCGCAGGGTGTCGTGCTCATTTGGCCGCTGATGCAACCCACCTGACCTCTTATTGTGCCCATCTGCCCTTGTGGTTGGGTAACTGTCTCTTCTAGTTTGCAGGAAGTCCCAGGGAAGATCTCCTGTCGTCCTTCTGATTGACAACTGTCTATAGTCAAGCCCGAGTGGGTTGGTGTAGACGTAACGTGACTGGTCTGCCCACAAATCTTCCTGTCTTCCGTCGCATGCGTTTCATGGGGTCTAAGGTCACAACCGTCAAGCGGACTGCCGTTAGGGAAGTCAAGCGGTATCACTCGCTTCTGCTCTAAGGTTCCAATCTGTAAGGAGCCTTGTCTAAGATTTAGGTCCACTGAGTGATCGTATAGCCAATCTTGGCCAAGGATTAAAGGTGCACCTCACCCATGCAAGGGGTTTCCATGCCTCCTAGGCCTATGAGATATGCCTCAATTGGCTGCATTTCTATTCCTGAATCCTTATAGTGGGACCATCTAATTGCACTAGTCGCAGCACCTGAGTCAATCAAAGCCCTGAGTTCTTGGCTATGGTTACCGTGCTCTAGCCTAACTGTAATGAATGGTCTCCTGTCCACTATGCTAGGATGAGTGGTTGACTTTACTTGACACATGGCCATGGGGTATCTGGGTGATGTCTCCAGATGGTTATAATGTGCTCTCCCTAGTCCTTGTCTTCTTAGCTTCATGCGCTTAATGCGTTCTATGGCTTCTGCCTGAGCTTCCGCTCGTATTCTATTTTCTTCCTCCTTACGCTTCTTTGCCAACGTGAGTCGTCTAAGCATATCCTCAGTAAGAGGTTCTTGATATAACCTGACTCTACAGCCACTAATGTAATTAGGCATTATATCTCCTTCTAAGGTGGCTAACTGTACTGCTCCACTAGTCGAAAGTCTGTTAATGATCATAGGTCCATAACCTCGCTTTTCTAACTTCCGTGCGTGCTGTTTTAGCGTATATACTAGAACTAAATCTCCTTCTTTTAGGCCTTTATCTTTCACATGTGCATCAAAATATGCTTTCTGTCGCTTCTTCGCTGTGTATATTCCTGCTGCTGCCCTCAGCCTTGTTTCTCCTAATCGTTCCAAGTCCATTATTCTCGCTGATAATTCATGGCCGGTCCACTGATGTTCCTGTGCAACCTTAAGGGTCGGTATCAAGAAGTCCAAGGGAAGCACTGCATTCTGACCAAAAACCATCTGAAAGGGAGTTGCATTGAGTACGGTCTTGTAGGCCACTCGATATGCCCAAACAGCGTGGTGTAACTGTTTGTCCCAATCTGAACGTTTACTGTTCACGAGTTTCGTCAGTACAGTACAAAGTATCTTGTTAGTGCTTTCAGCCTGACCATTGGCCTGAGGATGATATGGTGCAGATTTCTTGTGAATCACCATAAAATCCTGTAACAAATATTCAATGACTTGGTTTAGAAAGTGAGTGCCTCGATCGCTCACTAACTCTATAGGCAATCCATATCTTGTAAAGACATTTTCAAATAAGAATTTTGCAGTCGTGTGTGCATCATTCTTTTTTGTGGCTTTTGCCTCTACCCATTTCGTCAGATAATCTGTGGCAACAATAATGTATTCCGCATGTGTACCTTTTGCAGGGGGGTTGATGGGTCCTACAAAGTCTATACCCCACTTAGAAAATGCACGTCCGCCCATCATGGGTTTCAATGGCATTTCATCTCTGCGAGTAGGAAACTGAGTTCTTTGGCACACGTCACATCTCCTTACATAGGTATGAGCATCCATGTGAAGAGTGGGCCACCATAATCCTGCAAAGAGGATGGCTTTGATTATCCTATCGGGTCCAAAATGACCTCCGGCAACACCTTGGTGTGCAGTCTCTAGTATGTTCAGATAATCACTTTTATGAACACATTGTCTTAGATATCCATCTCGTCCTCTTTTGTATAAATTATCGCCAATAAGGGAATAGTCTTGAGCTTCCTGCTCTAGACTGCGTTGTCGAGCTAAGGTCATTCCTTGAGGGAATGTGTTCGTCCTCAAGTATGTCACTAATGGTTCACTCCAGTCTGGTGTGAGAGACACATGGTATAATGTAGCATGCTCTACTGGTGGTCTTTCACGGCAAACATGGCATTCCTTACACAACTTGTAGACATCTGCTTCCATCGTAGGCCAATATACTCCTAATCTATGCAGAGTCTGTAGTGTTCTATGTTTTGAATGATGTTGCTTTAATGCACCTATGTGTGCTAATTGCAACCAATTCGCATGTTCAGATTCATCTACACAACAAGCAAGAATCTTTTGATTATCTTGTTTATATATGCTTCCTGCCATGATTTGATATCTCTGAGACTTGGTAATCTCTCCTTCTTTGATCTTTATTCTAGGATTCTTGAGTCCGTATGTGAGAATGGGGACTATAGGCTTAGCCCATTCTGGTGCTATCTCAAGGTTAAACAGGTATGCATCTGGTAATTCATCCGCGACTCCTTGAGGGGCTTCTCCTGAGGTTAATCTTGAGAGGTGGTCAGCTCTAAGATGTGTCTTTCCTTTCCTGACTACCACTTCAAAATCATACTCCATGAGTAATAGAAACCAACGTATCAATCGTCCTGTGTTACATGGTTTGTTGACTAAATATAATAGGGCTTGATGATCTGTAAAGAACTTGAATTTGTTGGCCAACAAGTAATGCCTAAACTTCTTTACCGCGTAGATCATCCCTAATCCTTCTCGTTCCGTCGTGGTATAATTTCTTTCTGCTGCGTTCAATTGTCTGCTCGCGTAGGCGATGGGGAGATCTATGTTACCTTCATTCGTGGGTTGTGCTAACACACATCCTATGGCGTAATTGGATGCATCCACATGTACATGGAATGGCTTACTCCAATCTGGGGTAGTCAATATAGGTGCTGAGCACAAGCGTCGTTTGAGTTCATTGAATGAATTTTCACATTCATCTGTCCACTCAAAATTGGTCAAAAGAGAGTACAGAGGCTTGGCTACGATTGCATACATGTGTATGAATCTCCTATAATAACCGCAATGGCCCATAAATGCCTGTACCTCTTTCACATTAGTTGGTCTAGGTAATTCTGCAATTACCTTCACCTTTTCCTCATCCGTGGAGATTCCATTTTTTGACACAATGTGTCCTAGAATTTTGCCTTGTCTGACCATGAAAACGCATTTTTCTGGGTTCAAACAAACCTGATATTCTCGACATTTGTCAAATATTTGTCTTAACTCTGGGATATGTGTCTGTCTTACATTTGAATGAGCACATAAGTCATCGACATAAACTTCCAAGCTCTTGCGTAAGAATTCCTTAAAAACATGACACATGAGTCGCTGGAAAGTAGCGGGTGCATTTGTTAAGCCAAATGGCATTACACGAAATGCAAATATGCCCCATTCTGTGGCAAAAGCCGTCTTGTGTTGGTCTTCTGGAGCAATGGCTACTTGATTATAGCCTGAGAATCCATCAAGAAAGCTGTAAACTTCCTTGCCCGCAACTCTTTCCAATAAGTGTTCTGTGATAGGAAGAGGATAGCTGTCTCTAATCGTGGCGGCATTAACTTTCTTAAGGTTAATACACACACGCAATTTTCCATTCTTCTTGGGCACAACCACAATGGGGGATACCCATTCGGTATGCTCAATTTTGTAAATGAATCCTGCTTCTATCAAGCGATCTATCTCCTCTTTAATCTTCGCAGCGTAGTTATCATTATACGTGTAAGGTTTCTGTTTTGTCGGTTTTGCATCTGGAGTCATAGGGATTCTATGAGAACATATATCTGGATCTACTCCTTTCAAGTCTTTGTAACTCCAAGCAAAAACATCTCTATATTCGCGCAATAGGGCAACTAGCTCTTCTTCTTCTTCAGTCGTCAAATCATGCCCTATGTATGTGCATTTTTCTTCTTCTCCCTCTATGGCAACTATTACTTTTTTGGTTTTCTCTCGGTTATCATATACTTGTCCGTCATTCGCCTTTCTATTGGGCATTCGTACCATGATTCTTCTATCTTCGATTTCATATTTCTTGAAGTTCTCGGGTACTTCAAACAAAGATTCTTCTTTTTCTGCCATGGTTTCTTTCTTCTTTCTTTTCTTGCCTTCATTCTTGGTAGTCACTTCTGTGGCTAACCTCACCTCATTCGTAATTTCCTTGTGTCTCTGAGTGTGAGTCTCTACTTCGTAGAAATATTCTTCCTCTGATGCAAAGGGTGGGTCCATGATAATTGATTCTAAATCAAAATCGCTTGCATCCTCAAATGCATCCGTGTTCGGTTCACACTCCTCTAAGATTGCATCGCCCATGATTGGCTCTATCGTGAAAACTGAAATGTCATAGCCATCCTCGTCACAGTGGGGTGTCCATTGTTCTTCATTGATGGCTACATCCATGGTTGCTAGAATCTCTGCCCAACCATGGGGTTCAAATTCTTCGTCTGGAAATACTACGGGTGCGTAGGCTGGATCTTGAAGGGTTCGTGGATGTTGTTCTGCACCTAAGGTCCTGGCTTCTAATCGTTCTTCCTCTTGTTTGGCTACTTTACACATCCATAAATGGGTGTCCTCATGCAACCAAGAAGGATCTGATTCTAAGGAGTGCACGGATTCCGTCTCTGCTGGTGTCTTATGGATGGTATTCCATTGTATTGGGGGTACATCTCTATGTGAATAGTCTTTAAGATTGACTTTGGTAGTCACTCCTAAATGTTGCAAGTACAAAGAATTAGTCCCCCAATCTTGTACAATTTGCAACTGACGCATGAATGGTCGTCCCAATATCATCTCGTAAGCACGGTTTTTCGCAAAGTCACAAATGGCGAAAGTATGCTCAAATTCTACACCACAAGTGGTGAGAGATATGCCTTCTAGTAAGCCTAATGGTTTTTCTATGTGTCCATCAGCCATTTGTAGTTTCATCCTGGTGGGTCTGAGTGCTGGCTTACCCCAACGTTTCCACAAAGCGATGGTAGCTATGGCTACTCCGGCTCCTGAATCTAAGATGGCTTTCGTGGTGTAGCCTTGATGGGTTATTGGAAGATATGTGTTACCTTCCTCTCCTTCGCTTACGTCTCCAATCTTTTCCACAGGTATTTCTGGTACTTTCTTATGTGATCCTCTCTGAGAGGGTGTGGTAGTAAGCTCAGGGAATTGATTTGCTACATGCTTCCACAATTCTGGTTTCACCTTTAACAACTCCTCCAGAGTGAGATTACACTATGCTTTCGTATTCTTGATCACTTCCGTGTTCCTAGGGATCACTGATTCTTCATTCCTCACTATTATCGTGGGTGCTCTCATACTAATAGACTTTGCTTCCCAAGGTCCTGTGAACTGAGGTAATTCTTGTAAAGAATTAGATTCAAATCCTGTGGGTTCACTCAGTTGTTCCACCTCTACATCATCATATATAGAGGGGATGTCTTGGGGAAATTGTTCCTGCAAGTCGTCTATTTCTTGAATAGGAGGATGAGTTCCTTGTTCTCTTCTCCATTTCTCTTCTTGGATTTCCCTCAAAAATTCATGTGAGTACCTATGTATGGAAGATAGGTTATCTTGACTTTCTGTATTAGGTACTTGAGACAGGGATGGTGCATTCCTTTCCTGTGTCTCTGGGACGGTAGGGTTCCTAGACTGATCCTTTTTCTCTTTGCTTTCTATCAAGTGTTCTAGCCTCTCCATTAGTCCTTGAAAGTGTAATTCCGGTTTTGCCATGTTATTCCAATTAAGATATCTAGAGGCTTCAAACAAAGCTTGTGCTAATTCTACCATTTTCATGCAAAGTTTAGTTCTCTCAATTTCTAGATCAGCTCGAGGGTAGTTTTTACTCATTTCCGTTACTTGGGGTCCCTCTTTTATTCTAGCCTGATATGCACGAAACATCATGTCTAGATCTTCTGGTATGGGTTCCGCTAAGACTGATCCTGATTTCTGAGCTGGGATTTCTTGGTTTAATTCTTGTGAAGCCAATTCTTGTATTTTGGCTCTAGATTCCCTTAAACTTCCTTCCAACTCACTTATCTTTTTACTCCATTTTCTCTTTATTCTTTCTCTAGAATCTTTCCAAGATTTTGTCTTTTTACTACTCGATTCTGCAACTTCACTAGTTCCGGCTATTTTCTCCTGATTAAGCTGTTGGTTTTGTAAAAGCGCCTGGGCTCTGGTTATAGCTTGGATAGGCACGTATGTAGGGTTGGATCCATCCGCGTTGTTTACAATACCTATCACGTTGATCGGTGTCACATTCGAAGCGTTAACTGGGTTCTTAGGACAATCTTTGATTATGTGCTCTTTGCCACAATCGGCACAAAAGCCTTGTATGCTATAGTACTGTGATTGCCTTGCTATTGGGGGATGTGGACAATCCTTTATGAAGTGATCTCCTTGGCACCTAAAGCATGGTCCTCTAGGGCCCTGTGGTCTCTGTTGTCTCAATTGGGGCCGTGGGTTTGGGTTTGTGTACATCACATTAGCATAATCTGGCTCCCAACTAGGTTCCATTGGTGGACTATCATAATGATATGTCTCCACATGCTCTGGTGACTCCGTGTAATAAGCGGGTGGACTAGTTACATGAGTGGAGTCAAAACTATTTGAGTTCGGGTCACTTTCTGTGATCAAAGGTGAAGAAGGCACTAAGGCCCTACTTAGGTTCTCTTCTGCAGCAGCGTATTTGACTGAGATGACATTCGCTGGTGGGGGTGGCTGCTGAGCTAAAACAGGTTGAGGTCTCTGTTGAGCCTGGTAAGGGTAGTTCTGAGGAGGCCTATAGTAATAAGGCTGAGCATTGTATTGGCCTTGATACCTACCTGGCTGCTGGTATGTTTGTGGGTAGTTCTGTCTCACGGTTTGTTTGTTGTATGGGCAGTCCTGAGCCGTATGATTCGTGTATCTTCTCTCAATTGTGCAATATTGGCCACTAGGGTTGGCTTGAGGTTGAGGTGCATTGGGACACATATTTGCCAAATGATTTCCACCACAAGTGTAACAACGTACATTAGTTGGTAGCTTGGGCACCTGTTTACTAGAAACTCCTAGTTTTTGGGCCACTTTTTCTGCTAGGTCCTCTATCGAATTAGACAATTTTGTGGATGCTAGAGAAGAACAATCTGAGTCTTTATAGACTTTTGAGAGTTCTAACTCATCACCTAGGTTGTCCTCAATGTCTATACATATTCTGACACACTCCTCTAGCGTTCTAGGTTCTTTTAGGTACACATAGGAGCGTAGTTTAGCGCTCAACAAGCCATCTAGGAATAGTGATACTTGTTTGGCTTGTGAGGGTAGCTCTTGCATTGGACATCGCTCAACATATTGTCTGAATCTACGACCTGCCAGTCTTACTGTTTCCTGAGGGGTTTGTTTAAAGCTATGAATCAACGAAGACGTGTCATGTCTAACCCCACTTTTAGAGAATTCAGTGATGAATGACTCTAAAAAGTGATGGATGTCTCTAAATTGCCTTTGTTGCAATGGTTGAAACCAAGTTAAAGCTGTATTCTTTAACGTTAGTCCAAATGCATTGTACTGCGTGAACATGTCCTCGACTTGTTCTGCTCTTAGTACTTGTTTGAATTCTGCAACATGGTCATAGGGATCTCCTGTCCCATCAAAATAATTCTTCATAGATTTCACTAATTGCGTGGGTCTCAATACTCTTGCGTGTTCGCGTGGTCTGGGTAGAGGAAAATCATCTCTACCACCTGGTATTCCATGATCTCTTTGTCTATCCGTTCTATTAGTGTTCGTGGTTGTTCTATCTTTCCCTATGGGGTGATTAAAGCTTACTTCCGGTCTCTCTTTATTTCCTTCTCTTTGATGTCCGTGGGCTGAGGAGGTTCCTGCCCCTTGTTGACTTGTATTTATGTTCGTTCTAGATGGAGGGAATATCAATTCGCCTCTCCATGTGTATGTGTTTTTAGCACGTTCAGGCACCACAAAGACTCTTTCTGAAGTCTCATCCAGGTATACGACCTTTCCAGGTGTATCTGGGTCCTTGAATTCATAAATTGTAATGATGCCTATCTCACCAGGGTGTTCCTTTCTGTACCTCCAAAAGGCTTCCTCTGTCTCTTTATTTACGAACAACTCGGTGCTCCTGTTATCTTGAGGGATCCATTCTGGGATGAGTACTCTTGTTAATACGGATTTCCCTCTAGGTGTTCTAGGTTCTTCTATCGGTTCTTTTCCTGGAAATTTCGTTTCCGTCTCTAATTGAATTGTGCCAAACTCATTAGTATCGTTTGGCTGCGTACTTAGGACGTACATGGTTCCTTCTTTGTCTATGTAAGCGTCTCTCTCAAATTTCACCACTGGTCTTTCCAATCCAATGGGTTGATCAGGGTTGTGCAGTTGCACCACTTGCCTTTGCAAACCATCCTCATAGATGCGAGCACCTAATCGGTTGGTTCGGAGAAACTCTAATTGTGTTCTATAGGGTCCTTCAGGTTTTTCTAGGTATGCTACATGAGACCCTCCTTCTGGTCTGTCTGTGCTAAATGCCATTTCTGATTCACTTGATTCTGAGCTCAACTCGTAGGGATAACTACTATTCGATTGCTGAGCCCACGATCGAGCAGTGGTTCGTACGCTAGCCTCTGATGATCTAAGGCTTCTTCTGTCCGACTTACCTATATGTTTGCCCGATCTAAGGTTCATTAATTTCCTTCCTTGCTCACTCAATTACACACTTAGATCGTCAATGGTCCTTTGTTATTACTGTCTTGATTCTTTTTACTTTTCTTTGGATTCTTGTCTTAGTTTATGCGTCAGGAATTCGACTTTCGTTATGATTTTGAGTTCTCGTTCCGTCAGACTTAGGTTCTTTTCTTTAGGTTTTCGTCACACACACCTTTACTTTAAGTCTTAAACTTGAAAGAATTAGGTATCTTGAACTTGAGGCGTTCCTATCGTCTTTAATTCACAACTACCGTTTAGCCTAAGCTAAAAATTGACTAAGGGGGTTGAGTAATCTTCCAACCTCGAGTCGGCTTTTCTGGCTGCTCTGATGCCCTGTTGCCCAAGAAGCCGTGCTTCCCAAGCTCTGCTGTCTTCACTGCCTTGCTTGCTTGCCCTTGCTAGACCTGGAAAATTCCAATGTTAGACCAATTCAGAAGATGATTAAACAAGGTGAACCTCAAAATAGCTTATCCAAAAATAGATGTATTCTTTATGAAAAAAACAGTTGAGGTCACGTAGTACTCGTCACGAGCTTTCTAACGAGCTATTAAGCTCAAAAAACGGACTTTGGATGAGAAAGTTATACGCGTTCAGGCCCTGGGGGGTAAAAACTGACAATCCAATTTTCCTCCAAATATGAGCTAAGGGGTCTCCTATGAGTCTAATGGTCCAAAAATTTTTCAAAAATACCCTCAAAATTGGTCAAAAATTGGGGTCCAAAATTTGCGATGGGGGTGGGCAATCGCGATGGTCTGGGACCGTCGCGATGGCGTGGGATTTGGACAATCGCGATGGCGCGAAAAAGCGAACCGTCGCGATGGCTCGAAGTGAACGATCGCGATGGCGTGAGGTCGAACCGTCGCGATGGCCCGAAAAATGAACTGTCGCGATGGTGTGATCAGGCGGACAATCGCGATGGCGCGGTCAACGGTCAACGGTGGACAATCGCGATGGTCCGAAGTGAACCGTCGCGATGGTCCGCGATGCGATGGCTTGAGCCAATCGCGATGGTCCGATTTTGGGCTGTCGCGATGGTCCAAAAGTTGAACCGTCGCGATGGTCTATCGTGACACGTGGCACTGTCGTGGCGATGGTCTGAGCCAATCGCGATGGTCCGGGGTCAGCTGAACAATCGCGATGGTCCGAAGTGGACCGTCGCGATGGCTCAAGTGAACCGTCGCGATGGTCCGAAAAAGCGAACCGTCGCGATGGTTTGGCTGAGCCGTCGCGATGGCGTGAGCCTATCGCGATGGTGCGACACAATCGCGATGGTTCGAGCCAATCGCGATGGTCCACCAAACAACGAATTTTCAAAATGTAATTGTGGTTCCGTGAATGCGCAAGTATCGCCTATCTAGTGGTGTGGTCGCCTACCTCAAAAACCAAAAATTGCAGACCATCACGATGGTCCGCCCTGCTCGGAATTTTCTGACAGAAAGTACATGTTTTACCTTTTGGAAGCTCTCCTGATGCTCTGAAGCTCTGTACCTGCAAGAAAACTCAAGAAAACACAAGTGCATACAAGCGCAAAAACTCTCTCTCGCTCTCTCGCATGCATAAATGAGGGGAAATGAGGTGAATGGGTGGATATGGTGAATTTTCTGATTTTTTTGGAAATGGAGATGATGATGCGATGATGAAGATGGAGTATGGGGAAGGTGAAAAACACTAAAAACTAAGTAAAACAACAACAAAAACTGAAATTTTTACCTTCCAACGCCACTTCTTGCTATACTCTTACCATCACACATTCGTCCTAGACTCGATCCCCGGCAACGGCGCCAAATTTGGTGTTGCTCTAGCACAATGGTAAGTACCACGTTAAGAAGCTTCACCTCCTTAATGTCAATCCGTGGGAGAGGTAGGAGTGATATGAAGATCGTGAATGAGAGATGATGTGAGAGTGAAGGTGAGAAGCACAAAGATGCACACACACATACACACACACAATGAAGAGACAAGCAAGACACAATGGAAGGTGGGAAATTAGCTCTATTACTCAAGAATACTCTTACAAGCTCAAAATGACTCTAATCTCAAACAAGCTACAATGAACCACCTCAAAAATGAGCTCTCTAGCTCTTTTTATAGTTTCTAGACTAGTTTTGACCGGTTTCACATCTAGTGACCGGCCTAGTTAAAAAATAGGTCCTAGAGGCTATTTGGAAGGGTAAACGATGTCTAAAAATAACAAAAATTGGTATGAGCATTCTACCTAAGCTCCTCAAGCTCGAGGACTCCTCGGCTTGCACAAAATGGAGCTATGGATTACAAAATGTGGTTTTCTATGATACATATGTTACAATTAGTGATAATGATCACTGTTGAATGTTTGGAGAATTAATAAGAAATATATTTGTTTGAAAATTGATCCGCCTGGCTCCCTGCTCCTTCTTTACATGCTTCCGTGGCGTCTGTGCCTCTGGCTGCTTCCAACACCAGTTCATAGCTTCCCTCGACATGCTCGCTGATGCATTGGGAGTACCCGAAGCTCTTCACACCGCCATTGACCACTCTTAGAGATTCGAACAAAGATGCAGGAAAACACCACCAAGATCAGGAAAGCACATACACATTGTAGTTTCAGAACCACATGACACCACTTCCAGAACCACCGCCACATCACACACCACTCAACACGTCGAAGACCCCCACACGTTGAGTGCATCCCCATCCCCAATCTTACCACCCTTTCCTCTGACTCCACCCCCCTCACCTCGTACCACAACCACCATTGTCTCTACTGTCATTGCCACAGTATCAACCACTCTTAGTGAAGCACACGATATGGGTCAACCTGTTGGGAAAGATGGATGGATGATCCAAGAGACTGAGTAGGTACTGCTAAACCTGCTTTATACCAGCCCTCTTTTGCTTCAGACTTGATTAGTAGACTTCCTTAGCTTTCCAATGGTACCAAGAAATAGCCTATGTCCTTTGGAAGTGATATGTGTAATGATTGAATCAAAACAGATAACTTTGGAAATCACAAACTCAAGAAAACCTTCTATTTTGGTCTTGACACATGCTGTATGTTTTGCTCAGTGTGACCAGCACAGTAGCAATTGATAAAATTCCTTCTAGGGGTATTCAATTAGCTTAGTAAGCTACCATTTGCAAGTGGAATGATGTAAAAAGACACACTATGCTAAGAGAAATTAATTTAGCAAGATTTGGTATACCCCCGACTTTTTAGGACTGTAGCAGAGATAGAATAGTGAGCACCTCGACGACGATTTTTCTGAATTGGCTGAATGAAATCACTTCAAACTTTGTCAACATGTAGATGCCTTTTGGTGGAGTATTGACTGAGATATGGTCTTGACAAGTTGACAGACTTTGGAGTAGACAATCAGTGAGCACAGAGATGAATGATGTAAATGTATCTATAAATTAACACTTTTGTACAATCCCATTGGCATGACAAGCATTGCCTAATGGTGTAGAGAGGTGTAGGCAATGATGTAGTCCTCACACACACTCAATGACAGTAGAATGAAGCTCGGGAGTGATCTCTCTATACACAACTTTTCAAGTTCACCTTTTATGTGAAATGTGTAAGAATTTGAATTCAAATTCAAATTCTTGGCTCCCTCTAATCAAGCTTCTAAAAACTTGGAGATATTCTCTCAATCAAGTGAACTACCTTTTCCACGAATCATTTAGGTAGGTGATTACAAAAGATTCTAAGTCAATTTGACTTTTACAATGAGGTAAAGTGGGAAGTAATCACTAGCATATGTTCCTATGGTTCTTCATGCATGTAGAGTCTTCATGATATCTTCCAAGCCAAATGTGAAGGCTTGTGATTTACACGAACAGCTTCCCCTCAAGCCAAACATTTTGGCTTAAGTCTTCATCTTCAATCTTCAAGTATATCCTGCAATCCAATCATAGATTTGAACCTGCAAAGTTTGGTTCCACCCAAAACTTTAGTCAGCAAATGTGCACATTGCATGTTGGTTGACACATAAGTGAGCTGAATGTCCTTGCTTAGCAACTTCTCCCTTACATAATGGTAATGTACTTCTATGTGTTTTGTCCTAGCATGATAGATAGGAATAGATGCAAGGTGAAGAGAACTTGTATTATCTCCAAAGATAATTGGAGACCTAATATATAAGCCCAATTCTGTATACAAAAGCTTAATCCAAATTGCTTCTTGAGTAGCACTAGCTAGCCCTCTATATTCTGCCTCTGTAGAAGACAATGCCATAGTTGATTGCTTCTTTGCAGACCATGAAATTGGTTTGTCACCTGCAAAAGAAATGTATCCAGAAGTGCTCCTCCTATCATCCTTGCATCCTGCCCAATCTGCATCTGAATAGACTTTTATGTCAATATCTGAAGTATAAGGAAAATACAAACCATGGTTATGTGTACCCTTGAGATACTTCAATATTCTCTTGGCAGCCTCTGAGTAAGGTATCCTTGGCTTGTGCATAAATTGACTTAACACACTAACTCCATATGCAATATCAATTCTGGTTAAGGTAGCATAATTCAAGCTTCCCACCATACTTTGATAACCTGTAATGTCTTGGACTTCATCACCTTCATGGGCACTTAGCTTTAGGTTCACCTCCATTGGAGTGCTTGCTGCTTTAGCATCCTGCAAGTGAAACTTATTCAACATGTCCTGTACATACTTCTTCTGAGTAATGTATATCCCTGAATTAGTGTAAACTGATTCAAGCCCTAAAAAATACTTCAATAATCCAAGATCATTGATCTTGAACTCCTTCATCATCTGACTTTTAATATATCTAATTCCATTGACATCATTACCTGTAATGATGATGTCATCAACATAAACACAGAGATATATTACCTCTGAATTACTTCTCTTAATTAATAGAGAAGTATCTGCCTTGCTCATAACAAACCCTTGGTCTTGGAGGTATGTAGATAGCCTATAATTCCATGCCCTAGGTACCTGCTTCAATCCATATAAAGCCTTCTTTAATTTGCAAACATAAGTTACCTTCTTAGAGTCTTCATAGCCAGGAGGTTGTGACATATAAACCTCTTCTGAGATCCATGCATTTAAGAAAGCATTTTTGACATCCAATTGGTACATGTTCCAATTCTTTGATGCAGCTACACTCACCAACACTCTGATTGTTGGCATCATTGCCACAGGAGAAAATGTTTCTTCATAGTCGATGCCTTGGGTTTGTGCAAAACCCTTGGCTACTAACCTGGCCTTGTACCTGTTAATTGTGCCATCAGAATTTCTTTTCAACTTATAGATCCATCTGGATCCTATTCCCTTCATGGACTCCTTCTTGGGTACTAATTCCCATGTATCACTCTCCTTGAGTGCTTCAATCTCCTCATCCATAGCTTCTTTCCATTCTAATTTTGTGATTGCTTCTTCATATGAACCTGGTTCTTCATTTAACAAATCCTTGGCAAGATAAACTGAGTGTTTAGTAACAAGAGATGTATCATACCCATATCTGATAGGTTTTTTACTTTCCCTTTGTGACCTTCTAAAAGGTTGAGCTGAAGATTCAGGTATGTCTTCAAGCTTCTTCATCTTCATTTTGCCTTTGGACTTCCATTCCTGGAACTCTTCAAGGTTGATTGTATCTTCATCATCTGAACTTGAGTCTTCGTTCTGAGTTGGTTCCTCCTTTGTAAGTTTTGGAAATTCCTCTTCCAAATCATAGGGTAGTTTGACCTTCCTGCATTCATTCTCATACCAAGAATCATTCTCATCAAAGATCACATCTCTGCTTACCATAAATCCCTTATTGGTAGGGTTATAAAACCTGTAACCTTTTTTATTTAAATCATACCCGATAAAGATGCATTTTTCAGCCTTTGGATCTAGCTTACCTCTTACCTGTGAAGGTATGTGTACATATGCTACACATCCAGAAATTTTGCAATGATCTAATGATGGTCTCTTACCATGCCGTGCTTCATAAGGTGTCATACCATCAAGTGATTTAGATGGTAACTTGTTTATGAGATAGGTGGCAGTGGAAACACTCTTTGTCCATAGATAGTTAGGCAACTTCTTCTCATTAAGCATAGATCTAGCTGTCTCAACAATTAACCTATTTCTTCTTTCAGCTACCCCATTCTGTTCAAGAGAATACCTTGTGGTTATTTCCCTTTTGATGCCTCTGTCCTGCAAAAAAGTCTTCAAACTCATTGGAGAAGTATTCACCTCCTCCATATGACCTTAGCCTCTTCAAATTCCTTCGTATCTGATTTTCAACCAGTGCAAGATATTTCTTAAAACAATTAAACACCTCATCCTTGTGCTTCATAAAGTATAACACAGTCCATTTGCTATAGTCATCAATGAAAGACACATAGTACCTTGAACTTGAGACTGAGGGGTCTTTGCTAGGTCCCCAAACATCTGTGTGTACCAGCTCTAGGTAGTCTTCATGCATATATCCTTTCCTTGAGAAGGGTAACTTGTGAGATTTACCAAATTGACAAGCACCACACTTGTAAATCATATGTTGCTTGGATACATTAGGTATCCCAAGCACACATTGGTCCCTGCACATTTGCTTCAAGGTCCTTTCTCCAATGTGCCCTAATCTCTTGTGCCAAATCTCAAGCTCTGAAAGTCTCTGATCCTTATAACTGTATAATGCAATATATTTTGTATCTTCCAACTCAAAAGTGAAAAGTCTACCTGATTTTTCTCCTTAAGCTATCCTTTTGAATCCATGTCTTGGGTCCTCCACAAATGCTCCATATTGATTGAACCTGACCTGCAACCCTTTTTCTACAATCTGACCAACACTCATTAAGTTCTTTGTAATTGTTGGTACATAAAGTACTCTGCTCAACAAATTCTGATTACCATCACAAGTTTTCACATTTCCAACTTTAACTACATAATGCTTTGTATCATCACCTGTTTGGACTTGGTGTTTACCTTTTGGTTCCTCAAGATCAGAGAGTAGTGCCACATTACCAGCCACATGATTTGAACACCCTGAATCAATATAAAATAAGTGATCATCATTTGTACCTCACTTTGAAGTCATGTTCATTATCAGAAGAGAGTCATCCTGCTCTTCTATGTAGTTGTTGTAGTCCCTTCTAGTTTTGAATCCTCCTTGGTAGTTGCCATTGTAATTGTTGTTGTAGTTGTTGTTGTAATTGTTGTTGTGGCCTTGGTGATGGTTGAACCTTCGTCTAGACTGTGAGTATCCACCTCTTTGGTAGCCTCTTCCTCTCTGATTTTTGTAATTCCTGTAACGCTCATCTGTGGTGTGGTTTGATAAACCACAAATGTTACATGGTGATGAATTATAGGGTCTCCCCCTACCTTGCTTACCTCCTCTGCCCCTGCCTCTTGAAGATCTACCTCTCCCTGCATAATTAGCTTGGGAGGTAGAACCTTCATCTTCTACCTTGTTACTCTTGCATTTATCCTTAGACTTCTTATCAGTGTATAGGGATGAAGAGTTGTTACCTTTGGATGTATCTCCATTCTTTGTGAGCTTTGCGTCATGTGTAAATAGTTGTCCCATGAGAGTTGTAAGATCTGGGGTGTGCATGTCGATGTAGAGATCCATTGTAGTGGTGAAGCTTTCCCACTTGTCATCAGCCTTGATTCCATTAATTACCTGCCTCAAAATCTATTCTTCTTCAATTTCTTCTCCTATGCTTGCTAATTGATTTGCAACATCCTTGATCTTGGTCACAAATTCTGAAACAACTTGCTTAGGTTGCTTCCTTAGTGTTGTAAATTCAATCCACAACTGATTTTTCCTAGCCCTTGTATTGGAGGAAAAATATGATGACAAGATTTCCCAAGTCTCTTGGGAAGTCTTACAATTTCTGATATGAGGTAAAAGAAAGTAAGATATAGAGTTGAGTAGATAAGACCTTGCAAATGCATCTTTTGCACACCATGTATTGATCTTTTCTTGTTCTTCCTTGGTTGGCAATCCTCTTGCTTTGAATGAGGGCAATTCCTAATCTCCTAAGATGTATCCATAGAGACTCCTTCCTTGCAAGTAGGTCTTCATCCTTAGAGACCAAGCTTGATAGTTGTTCCTGTCCAATTTGTAAATGAATGAAGGAAAACCATCTCCCATTTTACCTTATTTGCTCTGATACCACTGTTGGAAAGATGGATGGATGATCCAAGAGACTGAGTAGGTACTACTAAACCTGCTTTGTACCAGCCCTCTTTTGCTTCACACTTGATTAGTAGACTTCCTTAGCTTTCCAATGGTACCAAGAAATAGCCTATGTCCTTTGGAAGTGATATGTGTAATGACTGAATCAAAACAGATAACTTTGGAAATCACAAACTCAAGAAAACCTTCTATTTTGGTCTTGACACCTGCTGGATGTTTTGCTCAGTGTGACCAGCACAGTAGCAATTGATAATTTTCCTTCTAGGGGTACTCAATTTCTTAGTAAGATACCATTTGCAAGTGTAATGATGTAAAAAGACACACTATGCTAAGAGAAATTAATGTAGCAAGATTTGGTATACCCCCAACTTTTTAGGATTGTAGCAGAGATAGACCAGTGAGCACCGCGACGACAATTTCTCTGAATTGGCTGAATGAAATCACTTCAAAATTTGTCAACATGTAGATGACTTTGAGCTAAATCCAACAAGCTCTGAATCACTGATTTTGGTGGAGTATTGACTGAGATAGGCCCTTGACAAGTTGACAGACTTTGGAGTAGACAATCAGTGAGCACAGAGATGAATGATGTAAATGTATCTATAAATTAACACTTGTGTACAATCCCATTGGCATGACAAGCATTGCCTAATGGTGTAGAGAGGTGTAGGCTATGATGTATTCCTCACACACACTCAATGACAGTAGAATGAAGCTCGGGAGTGATCTCTCTATACGTACTTTTCAAGTTCACCTTTTATGTGAAATATGTAAGAATTTGAATTCAAATTCAAATTCTTGGCTCCCTCTAATCAAGCTTCTAAAAAATTGGAGATATTCTCTCAATCAAGTGAACTACCTTTTCCACGAATCATTTAGGTAGGTGATTACAAAAGATTCTAAGTCAATTTGACTTTTACAATGAGGTAAAGTGGGAAGTAATCACTAGCATATGTTCCTATGGTTCTTCATGCATGTAGAGTCTTCATGATATCTTCCAAGCCAAATGTGAAGGCTTTTGATTTACACCAATAGCTCCCCCTCAAGCCAAACATTTTGGCTTAAGTCTTCATCTTCAATCTTCAAGTATATCCTCCAATCCAATCATAGATTTGAACCTGCAAAGTTTGGTTCCATCCAAAGCTTTAGTCAGCAAATCTGCACATTGCATGTTGGTTGACACATAAGTGAGCTGAATGTCCTCGCTTAGAAACTTCTCCCTTACATAATGGTAATCTACTTCTATGTGTTTCGTCCTAGCATGATAGATAGGATTAGCTGCAAGGTGAAGAGAACTTGTGTTATCTCCAAAGATAATTGGAGACCTAGTACATAAGCCCAATTCTGTATACAAAAGCTTAATCCAAATTGCTTCTTGAGTAGCATTAGCTAGCCCTCCATATTCTGCCTCTGTAGAAGACAATGCCATAGTTGGTTGCTTCTTTGCAGACCATGAAATTGGTTTGTCACCTGCAAAAGAAATGTATCCAGAAGTGCTCCTCCTACCATCCTTGCCTCCTGCCCAATCTGCATCTGAATAGACTTTTATGTCAATATCTGAAGTATAAGGAAAATACAAACCATGGTTTTGTGTACCCTTGAGATACTTCAATATTCTCTTGGCAACCTCTAAGTGAGGTATCCTTGGCTTGTGCATAAATTGACTTAACACACTAACTCCATATGCAATATTAATTCTGGTTAAGGTAGCATAATTCAAGCTACCCAACATACTTTGATAACCTGTAATGTCTTGGACTTCATCACCTTCATGGGCACTTAGCTTTAGGTTCACCTCCATTGGAGTGCTTGCTGCTTTAGCATCCTGCAAGTGAAACTTATTCAACATGTCCTGTACATACTTCTTCTGAGTAATGTATATCCTTGAATTAGTGTAAACTAATTCAAGCCCTAAAAAATACTTCAATAATCCAAGATCATTGATCTTGAACTCCTTCATCATCTGAATTTTAATATATCTGATTCCATTGACATCATTACCTATAATGATGATGTCATCAATATAAACATAGAGATATATTGCCTCTAAATTACTTCTCTTAATGAATAGAGAAGTATCTCTCTTGCTCATAACAAACCCTTGGTCTTGGAGGTATGTAGTTAGCCTGTAATTCCATGCCCTAGGTGCCTGCTTCAATCCATATAAAGCCTTATTTAATTTGCAAACGTAAGTTACCTTCTTAGGGTCTTCATAGCTAGGAGGTTGTGACATATAAACCTCTTCTGAGATCCATCCATTTAAGAAAACATTGTTGACATTCAATTGGTACATGTTCCAATTCTTTGATGCAGCTACACTCACCAACATTGTGATTGTTGGCATCTTGGCCACAGGAGAAAATGTTTCTTCAGAGTCAATGCCTTGGGTTTGTGCAAAACCCTTGGCTACTAACCTGGCCTTGTACCTGTTAATTGTGCCATCAGAATATCTTTTCAACTTCTAGATCCATCTGGATCCTATTACCTTCATGGAGTCCTTCTTGGGTACTAATTCCCATGTATCACTCTCCTTGAGTGCTTCAATCTCCTCATCCATAGCTTCTTTCCATTCTGATTTTGTGATTGCTTCTTCATATGAACCTGGTTCTTCATTTAACAAATCCTTGGCAAGATAAACTGAGTGTTTAGTAACAAGAGATGTATCATACCCATATCTGATAGGTTTTTTACTTTCCCTTTGTGACCTTCTAAAAGGTTGAGCTGAAGATTCAGGTATGTCTTCAAGCTTCTTCATCTTCATTTTGCCTTTGGACTTCCATGCCTTGAACTCTTCAAGGTTGATTGTATCTTCATCATCTAACCTTGAGTCTTCTTTCTGAGTTGGTTCCTCCTTTGTAAGTTTTGGAAATTCCTCTTCCAAATCATAGGGTAGTTTGACCTTCTTGCATTCATTCTCATACCAAGAACCATTCTCATCAAAGATCACATCTCTGCTTACCATAAATCCCTTATTGGTAGGGTTATAAAACCTGTAACCTTTTTAATTTAAATCATACCCAATAAAGATGCATTTTTCAGCCTTTGGATCTAGCTTACCTCTTACCTGTGAAGGTATGTGTACATATGCTACACATCCAAAAATTTTGCAATGATCTAATGATGGTCTCTTACCATGCCATGCTTCATAAGGTGTCATACCATCAAGTGATTTAGATGGTAACTTGTTTATGAGATAGGTGGTAGTGGAAACACTCTCTGCCCATAGATAGTTAGGCAACTTCTTCTCATTAAGCATAGATCTAGCTGTCTCAACAATTAACCTATTTCTTCTTTCAGCTATCCCATTTTGTTCAGGAGAATACCTTGTGGTTATTTCCCTTTTGATGCCTCTGTCCTGCAAAAAGTCTTCAGACTCATTGGAGAAGTATTCACCTCCTCCATATGACCTTAGCCTCTTCAAATTCCTTCCTGTCTGATTTTCAACTAGTGCAAGATATTTCTTAAAACAATTAAACACCTCATCCTTGTGCTTCATAAAGTATAACACAGTCCATCTGCTATATTTCAATCGGACTACATGAATCAAGTGCTTATGTATTTTGTCATACCATGCACGTGGAGCTTGCTTGAGACCATACAAAGCTTTATGTAAGCAACAAACCATATGCTCTTTCCCTTTCATAGCAAATCCAGGAGGTTGCTTCACATAGACCTCTTCTTGCAAATCTCCATTCAAGAAGGCTGTTTTTATGTCCAATTGATGCACTTTCCAACCTCGATGGGCAGCCAATGCAACCACGGTACGAATGGTAGTCATGCGTGAAGTAGGTGCAAAAGTTTCCTCATAGTCAATGCCATATTGTTGCGCATATCCTTTGGCAACCAATCTAGCCTTGTAGCAATCAATGCCACCATCAGATTTTCTCTTAATCTTATAAACCCACTTTGTACCAATGGCATTCTTTCCTTTTGGCAATTCCCATAACTCCCAAGTACCATTCTTATGTATGGAATCCATTTCTGATTGCATAGCACTCATCCATTGTGGATCATCACATGCATCTTCAAAAGAAAGTGGCTCTTCATTACATGCTGTAGCAATAAGAGAATAATCCACAAAATTACTTGATGCATGGTGAGAGATTGATCTTGTTCTACCAAGTAAAGGTGCACTCAATTTGTTGTCCTGCAAAGTTTGTTTCAGCCACTTTGGCATAGATTGTGCACTCTTGATAGACATGCGTTCATTATGTAAAACATCTTCAATATGTGCATCATGCGTGGGCTGAATTTCATGCTCAATTTCAGCCATATTTTGACGCAAATGTTCAGCCATATGTGGCTGGAAATTTGCAACAGTTTTGACAATTTTTGGCTGAAATTTTTCAACCATATTTGGCTGGAAATTCTCTGCATTTTCAGCCCTATTTGGCTGGAATTTTTCAGCCCTTTGAACCTCAGTTGGCTGGTCTACATGGCCATAGTCAAGCGCACCATTTTGGAACAAAGGCATGAGTGTATCGAACACATCTTGTGAGCTAACTGTTGGCATTTTTTTGCTTTCAAGTAGAGGGAAAACTGAATTTTCAGCAAATACCACATCTCGAATCACAATAATTGTGTTCGTCAATGGATGGTACAACCGATATCCCTTACTTTCAGCACTATAACCAACAAATATACATTTCTTTGCCTTGTCATCAAGTTTGTGACGTTGTTGTGATGGCACAAGAGCATATGCCAAACATCCAAACACACGCATATGACTAACCATAGGCTTATGACCATTCCAAGCCTCATAAGGAGTGATGACTCTCAATGCTTTTGTAGGGCAGCAATTCAACACATAATTTGCACACATGACTGCTTCCATCCAAAACTTATGAGAAAGATGCTTTCCTTTAACCATACATCGTGCCATTTCAAGTAGAGTTCTATTTTTACACTCGACAACACCATTTTGTTGAGGTGTATATGACACCGTACATTGGTGTGAAATACCTCTTTCACGAAGAAAAGCATTAAACTCATGTGACATGTATTCACCACCACGATCCGTGCATAGAGTCAAAAGCTTTTGTGAAGAAAAATTTTCAGCCATAGCTAAAAATGCTTTGAAGCAAGAAAATACCTCATTCTTTGCTTTCATAGGATACACCCATGTATGGCGAGTAGCATCATCAATGAAGGTAACAAAATATACATGCTTCCCAAAAGATGGAGTCTTGACCGGACCACATACATCACTATGAACAAGTTGCAATTTTCTTGTAGTGTGTGTATGACTATCTTTTGGAAAAGAAGCACGATGCATTTTTCCAAGAATGCAACCTTCACATGCATGCTTTTCAATGGACTCAAGTGTAGGCAAGCCAATAAGCATGTCCTTCTTTTGCAAGTAGAGCAAACTATTGAAGTTTAAATGACCAAAACGAGCATGCCAAAGCTCCATTTCAGCCATGGAAGAAGTATGAGCAACTAAGGCATTCGAGGCAGCCCTCTTGTATGTATCCATGCGATACAAACCATTACATAATGTACGGACATCACAATAACATCGCCATTGCTGAAATCATGAACCATACACTTATCATCAACAAAGTGTACATGAAGTCCAGCTTTGGCAATCAACGGAACTGAAATTAAGTTCTTCTTTATACCGGGCACATACAATGCATTTTTCAAGAGAATCACACCTCCATTTGCAGTCGTAAGCTCAATTTCTCCTACTCCAATGATAGGATAATAGGCATTGTTTGCACACACCACATGTCCTCCTTTACATCTTTCAAAGAGGTAAAAAATCTTTGCATGATGTTATGTGCTTTGAAGCACCACTATCAAAGAACCAATCCGAATCAACCTCACTCACAACCATACATTTAGAATGTAAAGAAGCATCATAATGACATGTAACAACACATGCCCAAAAATCTTGAGCCATGTTAGCTTCATCATTCTTTGCATTTGCTGAATTTTCAGCAATAGACATGCTGGATTCCTTCTTCTTTTCATTGCGTTTAGCAAGCTTTCTACACTCATCAATAGTATGACCAGCCTTTCGGCAATATTTGCATCTCTTCTTCTTTTGCAAATCACCATCATTGGAGGAATGAGTGGAAGAGGAAGCTTGAGGCTTTGGTTTTGATGAACCAAAAGCTGAACCATACTTGCTTTTCCCCTTTTGTGAGATAGCAAGTGTTTGCGTTCCTTCAAACCACTCCTATTCACTCTAGATTGCTCTTCTTGCAAAAGAAGAGACACAACCTCATCAAATGCATACATATTAGTGTTGGTGCATGACAGTCATTAATTGAAGGATTATGAAGAAGTGAAGTCACAAAGTCAAGAAGAGAACAATTTCAGAAGAATAAAGGAAGGACATATTCAGAAACCCAAAGATATGTACACATATGTACATTAGCTGACTTATACTTTTGTCTAGTCATAAACTTGTATATATTTATCTATAAATACTTTGGAAAAGGTCAGGCAAATAGAGCAGAATGAGAATAGAGAATAGGAGGAGAGAAATGAGTAGTAGAGAGTGTCATTAGACACATGAAATGTGAGTTGAACTTATCAACTTCACAAGTTGTAACCTTTCTGAGAAATCAAGAAAATCTTGCGCCCGATGTTTTGCTGTTTGCTCCTTCTGTGTTTAATTTTTTGAGGAATCCTTTTGTACGAATCTAAGTCAATAGTTAATCTATCTATGACTAGAATTTGAGAGATTAATTGTGATCAGGTTGAGAGAATTTTGTTTAGGAACATTCATATGTGAACATGTTCTGAGAGTCGTCAAAACAGGCGCAGATTTTATCTTCAGAGAAATGGTAATTGCTCAGTCCACAGTGTAAAGTTTTACACAAGTGAGGGCTCAAAATTTAAGTTGGAAGGTAAGCCATCTATGGCTAAAAGATCTTGATCAAACGGGATTTACTTTGGGAGAACCAGTGTTAAGAAGTTGCAGGTGTCAAAGTCGCCATTGCAGAGAAGCTGTTTCAGACATAGGTAAACTGTTTCACACATTTCTCAGTGTGTACTAAATCATTTGCAGAGATTTAACTTGGAAAAGTTGTGCAATATCAAGGTGAAGTGTTGTGTAAAGTCTTATAAAAAAACTTTACAGGATTGATTAGTCAATGAGTGATTAATCTGCAGCAGACTTTTCTGAAAAGTTGAATTTTTCAGAATAATCAATTTTTCTGATAATTTGGTGAATGTTCTCTAATTTTGGTGGAGTCTAAAGTTGATCTTGATATAGAGGTGATCTGAATTCAAGGTCAACTTGTTCTTTTGGAGATTAACACTCTCCATCAATTAGGATTTCCGTTTGCAACCAAACGAAGTGTAGTAGCAAAGCTTTGAAAAGATTCTGGTAATCCTTTCAACAATGTAGAAATGAGTGATGCATCCGGAATAATCTCATCTATGTTTGCCAATTGCTCTTTCAAGTCCTTGATGTGTGTCACATACACATTCACTGACTCATTTTCAGCCATACATACATCCTCAAGTTGCTTCCTTAAGTATGCAACACGTGCTTCATTACGCACGGCATACAAAGAAGCAAGAGTATCCCATGCCTGTCGTGATGTAGAACATGACCGAATGTGTGGATCTATATGACGCTTCACTGAAAGGACAATCAAAGCATGAGCTTGAGCATCTTTTCCATCCCATCTAAGCTGCCATTTCACTAAGGAACAAGAATGTGACAAAATCTTCACTTCGATGAAAGCTGAAATGAAAGTTGAAATTTCAGCTCACAAACCGTCACTCTGATGGCAATTCTGATTGCACGAATGGCTTCAAAATGGGGGTGAAAACCCCAGCACATCTGGTGGAAATGTTTCCGGGCTGCTGAAATTCATAGTTCTATGCTCCAAAGTCGATTTGCACTGTAAAAGTGCACGCGCGCCGCGACGCGAAAAACCGAAACTTGAGAAGAAGTTGAACCTGCTCTGATACCACTGTTGGGTGTGTGTAGAAGTGCAAGAGACACACAAGAAACACACACAAGGAGCACAAACATAGCAAGACACACGGAGAAGACAATGGCTGGAATAGCTCTCTCTATTGATTGATGAACTGAACTGAAGTAAGAGCTGAATAATATCCCTAAGTACAAAGTACCACCACATATGAGAGTATCAAGTATGTGGTAACATGGGGAAAAAACCTCTAGCTAGCACTAGAGTAAAAAGTGCCCATGTATAGGGAAAAGGTTCACATCAAAGCTACTCGAGGAACACATAAGTGTAACACTAGATGCATTCATTACCAAATTCTCCAAAAATGAAATAAGACACAACACTTCCTTGTGGATCCATAACTTTAAACAGACACCACAGGAAACTATGAGATTAGTAGGGTGTAGGTTCAATCAATACATTGAGAGATGCTCAATTCTAGAGTTACCTACCCAAGTTAAACAAGTTTCCTTGTTCTTAGATGTTCTATTAAGCAAAAATTCATGATCATATGTCTATTTGAAGGAGCCATGTAGCCTAGAATAGTGCTTGAGAATGTGTATTAATATCGAGGATAATTTGGGTGATGAACTAGAACTATTTAAGCTCCAAAAGAGTTAGATCGCTCCATTAATATCACATCCAGTCACATGATGTCAATAGATGAATAAGCAAAACTAGTAGCTTGAAATCTAGGAGTCTAGAATAGAAAAGCTCAAAGAGTGGTCTCACTAAAGTGTTGCTACACTTGTGAAGATGATCACATGGCCAATTTGTGCCCCATGTAGGCTCAAAGCATAGCCCTATATATCATAATAAAAAGAAAATACACAAAACATATGGCTCAGGATTATCCCCATAACAAATAGGCAATTCGGAAAAACTACTAACAACCTTACCAAAAACCAGGTAGATATCAAAATCATACCAGCAACAGCCTTACTATAGGCCACCATGAAATACCAACCCCAATGTCAATCACAACTAAGACCTCAAGCAGTGCTAGGACAACAACCACCAACCCCTACCAATGTAATCTCAATCAAATATACGACATCATATGATTACCTCAATAGGGCATTAGTGCCAACATCTCCATTGATCTTAGAGAATGATCCTAATACTGAGAGTTTTGATTCAACACACGATGATAGCCCACTGGCCTATTGCACTAAATCTGCTAAACATCATGAAGTTTACCAATGTAATGTACCATTGATGGAACCTAATTTAGATTTCAAATATGTTGATGTGATGTACATGAATCCTAACCCTAGACCCCAAATGAGATAGATGAGACCACAACCCCCTAGAGGACCATGGATTAGATGCTAAGGAGATCCCTTTGTGAGGGAATGCCCACATCCCCCACCTATAGGATAGCCACCCTAGGGGGTTCATTCACCAAGGATGGAAAAATAAAGGTACATGGTAGATCCTTGTTTTGAGAAGCTGTCAAAGTGGTTACTAAGTAATAACATCTGTAGAAGTTTGGTTTAGGCAAAGGATCACTAAAATATTCCGTGAAGCCTGCTCTTGCCCAAACATGCGTTAGGTCTTCTGTGTTCTATAGTCCTTCAAATTCTCTTGAGAAGAATTGGTACTTGGCCCATGTACGGTAATCAAACGCCAAATTGGCCTCAAAAGTGAAATCTGCATCTGCTAACGGGCCTGCTAAACCTTCAAACCAGTGAGAGTTGCGATGAATCTTTTCAGTATATCCTCTAGGGAGGTCATCAATCGGCATAGGTCCGAGAAAACCTTGAAACTCTGGTGGTTGTGCCGTCGGATGTGGTTCAGCTAGTAGTTCACCAATATTGGCCCTAGGTATGCTGGTACCAGCTTCAGATGGTCCTTTTGCCTGCATGATGAATGATGCGATTGTGTAGCGGATCTGCTACAAAAGATTAACACATTCTTATGGAAATTAATCATGATCCCATTAAAGTGAGACCGCAATCCCTTTCCATAACCGATGTGTAACCCGTGTAGCCGAGTGTTGTGATGTGGTTTATGGAATGATTGTTGCAAGACTAATGTAGTTCTCTAGACACCTACATGCTTTCAGATAATGCATACATTTCTTGATGAGATGTTTAGCATGAGTGATGTGAGGTTATGGTATGTGAATTTGTACAAGGTTTAGTTGTGAATGAGTTATTACAAGGATGGTGTTTAGTCGGGGTGGGAGTAATGTTAGATAAGGGGGTCGGAGAAGATGGTGTGATACGTTTTGGTACCCACTTCCTAAGAGTTTCTGAGCGGGTGTTATGTTTCTTTTGAGGGACAAAAGGTGAGATCGGCTGTGGTGGGGTTAAAGGGTGAAGAGATTTCTGAGGGTTATATATTACACGGCTTGAGGGTTGACCTATAATACACTGTTTGGGTACCCAAATCTGCGTGGGTGTGGGTCGATTCATAAGGTACTTCTTGGCGATCCAAATTTGTCGAATGTCTGTACTCGTAGAAGAGGTTCGAGAAGACATTGGACACTGCCTCTGATTTGTCTTTAGCTTCTTCTCATCATTGTCCGCCTTAGTGGAATCTATTGATGGTTTCTGTCCTTTCGGCACCCATATTTGTTTCGTTCCTCTTGTTTTGTGATGCTGATACTACTTCTTTCTTCCTTGTGTCATCTGATATTGTCGTCGGTCTGGGTTCCTCCATTGTGGTTGACTCCTTTGTGGGTGAGGTTGAGAGGTCGGATGGACACTCTGCTTTGGAAAAGAAGGGAGGTCCAACACTTGCAAAACCTGCCCATTAGGAAGTGCTCTGTTTTGTACTATTAATCTAGGCCAGTCCACAGTAAGTGTGCAAGGATGGGCACCGCAGGGTGTTTTGCCCATGTGGCTGTTGATGAAGTCCACCTGACTGCTGATTGTCCCCATCTGTCCGACAATTGTCCCCATTTGTCCAACAATTGTCCCCATTTGTCCACTGATCGTGTCCATTAGACCAAGCGGTTGGGTGGTTGCCCCTTCTAATTTACAGGAAGCCCAAGGGAAAATCTCCTGACGTCCTTCTGATTGACAATTGTCCATCGCCAAACCCGCGTGGGTTGGTGTGAACTTAGCGTGATTGATCTGATAACAAAGATCTTCCGGTCTTCCGTTGCATGCATTTCATAGGGCCTAGGGTTACATACCTCAGTCGGAATGCCATTAGGGAAGTCAAGCAATATCACTCGCTTCTAATCTAAGGTTCCAATCTACAAGGAGCCTTGTCTAAGCTTTAGATCCACTGAGTGATCATATAGCCAATCTTGGCCAAGGATTAGGGGTTCTATCAGGTCCTCGTCATGGCACACTAGTAGCTTCGCTGTCATGGTCACATCATGTATGAGGATAGGAAGGTCCACCTCACCCATGCAAGGGGTTTCCATGCCTCCTAGCCCTATGAGGTGCCTCAATTGGCCGCATTTCTATTCCTGAGTCCTTATAGTGGGACCATCTAATCTCACTAGTCGCAGCACCTGAGTCAATTAAAGCCCTGAGCTCTTGGCAAGGGTTGTCGTGCTCTAGCGTGACTGTAGTGAATGGTCTCCTATCCACTATGCTAGGATGGGTACTTGAATTTGCTTGACACATGGCCATGGGGTATCTGGGTGTTGTTTCCAGTTGGTTATAATGTTCTCTCCCTAGTCCTTGTCTTCTTAGCGTCATGCACTTAATGTGTTCTATAGCTTCTACCTGAGCTTCAACACGTATTCTATTTTCTTCCTCCTTACGCTTCTTTGCCAACGTGAGTCGTCTAAGCATATCCTCAGTCAGAGGTTCCTGATATAACTTGACTCTATAGCCACTAATGTAATTGGGCATTATGTCTCCTTCTAAGGAAGCTAATTGTAATGCTCCACTTGTCGAGAGTCTGTTAATGATCATAGGTCCATAACCTCACTTTTCTAACTTTCGTGTGTGTTGTTTCAACGTATATACTAGGACTAAATCTCCTTCTTTTAAGCCTTTATCTTTCACATGCGCATCAAAATATGCTTTCTATCGTTTCTTTGCTGCGTATATGCCTGCTGCTTCTTTCAACCTGGTTTCTCCTAATCGTTCCAAGTCCATTATTCTTGCTGATAATTCATGGACGGTCCACTAATGTTCTTGTGCAACCTTAAGGGTCGGTATCAAGAAGTCCAAAGAAAGCACAACATTCTGACCAAAAACCATCTGAAAGGGAGTTGCATTGAGTGCGGTCTTGTAGGCCACTCGATATGCCCAAACAGCGTGGTGTAACTATTTGTCCCAATCTGAACGTTTGTTGTTCACGAGTTTCGTCAGTACATTACAAAGGATCTTGTTAGTGCTTTGAGCCTGACCATTGGCCTGAGGATGATATGGTGCAAATTTCTTGTGAATCACCATAAAATCATGTAACAAATATTCAATGTCTTGGTTTAAAAAGTGAGTTCCTCAATCGCTCACTAACTCTATAGGCAAACCATATCTTGTAAAGACATTTTCAAATAAGAATTTTGCAGTCGTGTGAGCATCATTCTTTTTTGTGGCTTTTGCCTCTACCCATCTGGTAAGATAATCCATCACAACAATAATGTATTCAGCATGTGTACCTTTTGCAGGGGGCTTAATGGGTCCTACAAAGTCTATACCCCACTTAGAAAATGCACGTCCTCCGATCATGGGCTTCAATGGAATTTCATCTCTGCGAGTAGGAAACTGAGTTATTTGGCACACATCACATCTCTTTACATAGGTGTGAGCATCCATTGTGAAGAGTGAACCACCATAATCCTGCAAAGAGGATGGCTTTGATTATCCTATCGGGTCCAAAATGACCTCCTGCAATACCTTGGTGTGCAGTCTCTAGTACGCTCAAATAATCATTTTCATGAACACACTGCCTTAGGTATCCATCTCATCCTCGTTTATATAGATTGTCGCCAATAAGTGCATAGTCTTGAGCTTCCTGCTCTAGACTTCGTTGTCATGCTAAGGTCATTCCTTGAGGGAATGTTTTCGTCCTCAAGTATGTCACTAAAGGTTCACTCCATTCTGGTGTGAGAGACATGTGGTATAATGTAGCATGTTCTACTGGTGGTCTTTCACAACAAACATGGCATTCTTTACACAACTTGTAGACATCTGGTTCCATAGAAGGCCAATATACTCCTAGTCTATGCAGAGTTTGCAATGTACGATGTTTCGAGTGATGTTGCATTAATGCACCTACATGTGCTAATTGCAACCAATTCGCATGTTCTGATTCATCTACACAACAAGCAAGAATCTTTTGATTATCTTGTTTATATATAATTCCTGCTATTATTTGGTATCTATGAGACTTGGTAATCTCTCCTTCCTTGATCCTTATCCTAGGATTCTTGGGTCCATATGTTAGAATAGGGATAATAGGCGTAGCCCATTCTGGTGCTATCTCAAGATTAAACAAATATGTATCTGGTAATTCATCTGTCATCCCTTGAGCAGCTTCTCCTGAGGTTAATCTTGAAAGGTGGTCAGCTCTAAGATGTGTCTTTCCCTTCCTGACTACTACTTCGAAGTCATACTCCATCAGTAATAGAAACCAACGTATTAATCGTCCTGTGTTACATGGCTTATTAACTAAGTACAGCAATGCTTGATGATCTGTAAAGAACTTGAACTTATTTGCCAACAAATAATGCCTGAATTTCTTTACTGCGTAAATCATTCCTAATCCTTCTCGTTCTGTTGTGGTGTAATTTCTTTCTGCTGCATTCAGCAGTCTGCTCGCGTAAGCTATGGAGAGATCTATATTACCTTCATTCATGGGTTGTGCTAAGACACATCCTATGGCATAATTGGATGCATCCACATGTACATGGAATGGCTTACTCCAATCCGGGGTTGTCAATATAGGTGCTGAGCACAAACGTCTTTTAAGTTCATTGAATTAATTCTCACATTCATCTGTCCATTCAAACTTGGTCAAAAGAGAGTACAATGGCTTGGCTATGATTGCATACATGTGTATGAATCTCCTATAATAACCGCAATGACCCATAAATGCCTGTACCTCTTTTACGTTAGTTGGCCAAGGTAGATCTGTAATTACCTTTACCTTTTCTTCATCCGTAGATATTCCATTCTTTGACACAATGTGTCCTAGAATTTTTCCTTGTCTGACCATGAAAACACATTTTTCTGGGTTCAAACAGACTTGATATTCTCGACATTTGTCAAATACTTGTCTTAACTCTAGGATATGAGTTTGCCTTACATTTGAATGAGCACATATGTCATCGACATAAACTTCCAAATTCTTGCGTAAGAATTCCTCTAAAACGTGACACATAAGTCTCTGGAAAGTGGCGGGTGCATTTGTGAGCCCAAATGGCATCACACGAAATGCAAATATGCCCCATTCTATGGCAAAAGCCATCTTCTGTTGATCTTCTGGAGCAATGGCTACTTGATTATAGCCTTAAAATCCATCAAGAAAGTTGTAAACTTCCTTGCCCGCACCTCTTTCCAATAGGTGTTCCGTGATAGGAAGAGGATAACTGTCTCTAATCGTGGCAGCATTAACTTTTTTAAGGTTAATACACACACGCAATTTTCCATTTTTCTTGGCCACTACCACAATGGGGGATACCCATTCGGTATGCTCAATTTCGTAAATGAATCCTGCTTCTATCAAACGATCGATTTCTTCTTTAATCTTCGCAACGTAGTTATCATTATACGTGTACGGTTTCTGTTTTGTAGGTTTTGCATTGGGAGTCATAGGGATTCTATGAGAACATATATCTGGGTCTACTCCTATTAGGTCTTTGTAACTCCATGCGAACACATCTCTATATTTGCACAATAGGGCAACTAATTCTTCTTCTTCTTCATTCATCAAATCATGCCCAATGTATGTACACTTCTCCTTCTATGGCAACTATTATTTTTTTTATTTTCTCTCGGTTATCGTATACTTCTCCAATGTCAACTTTTCTGTTAGGCATTCGTACCATGATTCCTCTATCTTCTATTTCATATTTCTTGAAGTTTCATACCTCAAACAAAGATTCTTCTTCTTCTGACATGGTTTCTTTCTTCTTTCTTTTCTTTCCTTCACTTTTAGTGGTCACGTGTGTAGCTAATCTCACCTCATTCATAATTTCTTCATGTCTCTGAGGGTGAGTCTCTACTTCGTAGAAATATTCTTCCTCTGATGCAAATGGAGGGTCCATAATAATTGACTCTAAATCGAAATCACTTGCGTCCTCAAATGCAACAGTGCTAGGTTCACATTCTTCAGTAATCGAATCACACATGATTGGCTCTATCGTGAAAACTGAGATATCATAGCCATCCTTGTCACAATGGGGTGTCCATTCTTCTTCATTGATGGCTACGTCCATGGTTGCTAGGATTTCTGCCCAACCATGAGGCTCGAATTCTTCATCCGGAAATACTATGTGTGCATAAGCTGGGTCTTGAAGGGTTCGTGGATGTTGTTCTGAACCTAAGGTTCTGGTTTCTAACCGTTCTTTGTCTTGTTTTGCTACTTTACACATCCATAGATGAGTGTCCTCATGCAACCATGAGGGGTCTGACTCCAATGAGTGCACTAATTCCGTTTCTACCTGTGTCTTATGGATGGTGTTCGGTTGTATTGGGGGTACGCCTCTATGTGAATAGTCTTTAAGATTGACTTTAGTAGTCGCTCCTAAATGTTACAAGTAAAAAGAATTAGTTCCCCAATCTTGTACAATTTGCAACTGACGCATAAATGGTCGTCCTAAAATCATCTCGTAAGCATGATTTTTTGCAAAGTCACAAATGGCGAAAGTATGTTCAAACTCTACACCACAAGTGGTGAGAGATATGCCTTCTAGTAAGCCTAATGGTTTTTCTATATGTACGTCAGCCATTTGTAGCTTCATCCTAGTAGGTCTCAATGCTGGCTTACCCCAACGTTTCCATAAAGCGGTAGTAGCGATGGCTACTCCAGCTCCTGAATCTAAGATGGCTTTTGTGGTGTAGCCCTGATGGGTTATTGGAAGATAAGTGTTACCTTCCTCTCCTTCGCTTACATCTCCAATCTTTTCTACAGGTATCTCGGGTACCTTCTTGTGTGTTCCTATCTGTGAGGGAGTAGTAGCAAGCTCAGGGAATTGATTTGCTACATGTTTCCACATTTCTGGTTTTATCTTCAACAACTCCTCTAGAGTGAGATTACATTGTACTTTAGTATTCTTGATCACTTCCGTGTTTCTAGGGATTACTGATTCTTTATTCCTTACTATTATCATGGGTGCTCTCATACAAATAGACTTAGCTTCCCAAGGTCCTGTGAACTGAGGTAATTCTTGCAAAGAGTTGGATTCAAAACCTGTGTGTTCACTCAGTTGTTCTTCCTCTACATCATCGTAAATAGAGGGGATTTCTTGGGGAAATTGCTCTTGCAAGTCGTCTATTTCTTGAATAGGAGGATGGGTTCCTTGTTCTTTTCTCCACTTCCCTTCTTGTATTTCCCTTAGAAATTCATGTGAATACTTATGTATGGAGGACAGGTTGTCTTGACTTTCTGTGTTGGGTACTTGAGACAGAGATGGTGCATTCCTTTCCTATGTCTCTGGGACAATAGGACTCCTATGCTGATTCTTTTTCTCCTTGCTATCAATCAAGTATTCTAGCCTCTCCATCAGTCCTTGAAAGTGTAATTCAGGTTTTGCCATGTTGTTCCAATTTAGATATCTAGAGGCTTCAAACATTGCTTGTGCTAATTCTACCATCTTCATGCAAAGTTTAGTTCTCTCAATTTCTAAGTCTGCGTGAGGGTAGTTCTTACTCATTTCAGCTATTTGAGGTCCTTCGTTTATTCTAGCTTGATAAGCACAAAACATCATGTGTAGGTTTTCTGGTATGGGTTCCGCTAAAACTGATCCTGATTTTTGCACTAGGTTCTCTTGATTCAATTCCTGTGAAGTCAACTCTAGGATTTTGGCTCTTGATTCCTTGAGACTTCCTTCCAATTCTGTTATCTTTTTACTCCATTTTCTCTTAATCCTTTCTCGGGAATCTTTCCAAGATTTCATCTTCTTACTACTAGATTCTCCAACTTCACTAGTCTCAGTTGTTGATTCTGCAAGAGCACATGGGCTCTCATTATAGCTTGGATATGCACGTATGTAGGGTTGGATCCATCTGTGTTGTTTACAATACCTATCACGTTGATTGGTGTTACATTTGAAGCATTAGCAGGGTTCTTAGGACAATCTTTGATTATGTGCTCTTTGCCACAATCAGCACAAAAGCCTTGTACGTTATAGTACTGTGATTGTCTTGCTATCGGAGGATGTGGACAATCCTTTATGAAATGATCTCCTTGGCATCTAAAGCATGGTCCTCTAGGGCCCTGTGGTCTTTGTTGTCTTAATTGGGGCTGCGGATTCGGGTTTGTGTACATCACATTAGTGTAGTCTGGCTCCCAACTGGGTTCCAATGGTGGACTATCGTAATGATATGTCTCCACGTGTTCTGGTGACTCTATGTAATATGCGGGTGGACTATCTACATGTGTTGAATCAAAACTGTTTGAGTTTGGGTCACTTTCTATGATCAGGGGGGAAGAAGGCACTAAAGCCCTATTGAGGTTCTCTTCTGCAACAACATATTTAACTGAGATGATGTTAGCTGGTGGGGGTGGCTGCTGAGCTAAAACTGGTTGAGGTCTCTGTTGAGCTTGATACGGATAGTTCTGTGGAGGCCTATAGTAATGAGGCTGAGTATTGTATTGACCTTGATACCTACCTGGTTGTGTGTATGCTTGCGGATAGTTCTGTCTTACTGCTTGTTTGTTGTATGGGCAGTCTTGAGCCGTATGATTCGTGTATCTTCTCTCAATCGTACAGTATTGGCCACTAGGGTTGGCTTGGGGTTGTGTTGCATTGGGACACACATTTGCCATATGATCACCACCATAGGTGTAACAACGCTTGTTTGTTGTTAACCTAGGCATCTATTTACTAGAAACTCCTAGTTTCTGGGCCACTTTTTCTACTAGGTCCTCTATTGAGCTAGACAATTTGGTGGATGCTAGAGATGAACAATCTGAGTCCTTATAGACCTTTGAGAGTTCCAACTCGTCTCCTAAGTTGTCTTCAATGTCTATGCAAATTCTTACACATTGCTCTAGCGTTCTGGGTTCCTTCAAGTACACATAGGAGTGCAGTTTAGAGCTCAACAAACCATCTAAAAACAATGATACTTGCTTGGCCTGTGAGGGTAACTCTTGCATTGGACATCTTTCAACATATTGCCTAAACCTACGTCCTGCCATTCTAACTGTTTCTTGATGGGTCTGTTTGAAACAATGAGTCAATGAAGACTTGTCATGTCTGATTCCACTCTTAGAGAATTCAGTGATGAATGACTCTAAAAAGTGATGGATGTCTCTAGATTGACTTTGTTGTAATGGTTGGAACCAAGTTACGTTAGTCCAAAAGCATTGTATTGTGTAAACATGTCTTCAACTTGCTCTGCTCTTAGAACTTGCTTAAATTCTGCAACATGGTCATAGGGATCTCTGGTCCCATCAAAATAGTTTTTCATGGACTTTACTAACTGAGTGGGTCTTAATATTCTTACGTGTTCACATGGTCTAGGTAGAGGAAAATCATCTCTACCACCTGGTATTCTAGGTTCTCTTTGTCTATCCACTCTATCGGGGTCCATGGTGGTTCTATCTCTCCCTATGGGATGATTGAAACTTACTTCAGGTCTTTCTTTGTTTTTCTCTCTTTGATTACCATGGGCTGAGGATGTTCCTTCCCCTTGATGGCTCACGTTTACATTCGTTCAAGATGGAGGGAAGACTAAATCACCTCTCCATGTATAGGTATTTCTTGCATGGTCTGGTACCACAAATACTCTTTCTGATGTTTCATCCAGGTACACAACCTTTCCAGGTGTATCTGGGTCCTTGAATTCGTAGATTATGATCGAGGCTACCTCACTAGGTTGTTCCATTCTGTACCTCCAAAATGCTTCGTCAGTTTCTTTATTTACAAAAAGCTCTATGCTTCTGTTGTCCTGGGGGGTCCAATCTGGAACTAGTACTCGTGTCAGTACAGATTTCCCTCTAGGTGTCCTAGGTTCTTCTAATGGGTATTTTCCTTTGGATTTAGCTTCCGTCTCTAACTGAATTACGCCAAACTCATTTGTAATATTTGGTTAGAGTACTTAAGATGTACATCGTTCCTTCTTTGTCTATATATGAGTCTCTCTTGAATTTCACCACTGGACGTTCCAATCCAATGGGTTGGTCAGGGTTGTGCATTTGCACCACTTGTCTTCGCAAACCATCCTCATAGATCCGAGCACCTAAGCAGTTGGTTCGAAGAAATTCTAACTGAGTCTTATAGGGTGCTTCAGGTCTATCTAAGTATGCTACGTTTGACCCTCCTTTTGGTCTTTCCGTGCTAAAAGACATTTCTGATTCACTTGTATCTGAGCTTAACTCATAGGGATAATTACTATTCAACTGTTGTGCCCACGATCGTGCGGTGGTTCCTACACTTGCTTCTGATGATCTAAGGCTTCGTTGGTCTGACTTACCTATATGTTTGCCTGATCTAAGGTTCATGAATTTACTTTGCAGCACTCTTTGATCATCAATGTTCCTTTGTTCTTACTTTCTTGATTCTTTTTAAGTTCCTTTAAATTCTTGTCTTGTCTAATTGTATGCGTCAGGAATCGACTTTCCATGGTACTTTTGAGTTCTCGTTCCGTCAGACCTAAGTTATTTCCTTTAGATTTTTGTATCACACACCTTTACTTTAGTCTTGGAATTAAAAATATTAGATCTCTTGCACTTGAGGCGTTCCTATCGTCATTAATCCACAATGCTACCGTTTAGCCTAAGCTAATAATTGACTGAAGGGGTTGAGTAATCTTCCAACCTCAAGTCACTTGCTTTGGATGCTCTGATGCCCAAGAAGCCACGCTTCCCAAGCTTTATGCCCTTCACTGCCTTGCCTTGGTTGCCCTTGATTGCCTTTGCTAGACCTGTAAAAATCCAATATTAGACCAATTTTCAAATGGATGATCAAGCACTTGAGTATATACACCCTTAAAGGTCCTTTCCCTTTTGCCCAAAGTTTTAATGCCCCCTAGCTTTCTAGTCCCAACTATGTCAACCTCAAATTAGCTTATCTAAAAATCTAACGAGCTATAAAGCTCAAAAAACGGACTTCAGATGAAAAAGATATGAGCGTTCAGGTCCTCGGGGGTAAAAACTGACAAACAGGTTTTTCTCCAAATGTGAGCTAAGGGGTCTCCTATGAGTCTCACCCAAAAATTTACCAAAAATAGCTCCAAAATTGGTCAAAAATTGAAACCCTAAAAATTGTGTTTGGGGTGGACAATCGCGATGGTCTGAGATAATCGCGATGGTCTGGGACCGTCGCGATGGTCCACGTGAACCGTCGCGATGGCGTGAAGTGCGAACTGTCACGATGGTCCAAAAATGAATGATCGCGATGGCGTCAATGTGAACTGTTGCGATGGTCCAAAAATGAACTGTCGCGATGGTCCGATCTGCGAACAATCGCGATGGCATGAGTCAACGGTCAATGTGAACTGTCGCGATGGTCACGCGCGCGATGGCATGAGCCAATCGCGATGGTCCAAAAGTCGAGGCGTCGCGATGGTCTGAGGGTACCGTTGCGATGGTCTAGCTTGCCACATGGCAACGTCCGCGTGATGGCATGAGCCAATCACGATGGCCTGGGGTCGATGGGATCGTCGTGATGGTCAAGGACCGTCGCGATGGTTCAAGTGAACCATCGCGATGGTGTGAGACCGTTGCGATGGTCCGGCCGAGCCGTCGCTATGGCGTGAGCCAATCGCAATGGCGTGACACAATCACGATGGTCTGAGCCAATCGCGATGGTCCACCAAAATGCAAATTTTGCAAATGCATTTGTGGATCCGTGTATGCGCGTGTGTTTCCTACCTCATGGTGAACTCGCTTACCAAAAATACCGAACTTGGTAGACCATCGCGATGGTCTGCCATAGTCAGCAATTTCTAACAGAAAGTGATTTTCTTACCTTTTTGCAGCCTTCCTGATGCTCTGGAGCACAGTACCTGCAAGAAAACTCAAAAACACGCTAGCACATGCAAGCACAAAAGCTCTCTCTCTCTCTCTCGCACATGCACAAATGAGGGGAAATGAGGAGAATGGGTGGATATGGTGAATTTTTTTATTTTTTTGGAGTGGAAGATGATGATGTGGTGATGAAGATGGAGTGTGGGGGAGGTGAAAAACACACAAAACTAAGTAAAAACAACAACAATTTACCTTCCAATGCCACTTTTTGCTATACTCTTACCATCACACATTCGTCCTAGACTCGATCCCTGGCAACGATGCCAAATTTGGTGTTGCTCTAGCACAAAGGTGAGAACCACGTTAAGAAGCTCCACCTCCTTAATGTCAATCCGCGGAAGAGATAGGAGTGATATGAAGATCGTGAATGTGAAATGAAGTGAGAGTGAAGGTGAGAAGCATGGAGATGCACACACACAACGAAGAGACAAGCAAGATACAATGGAAGGTGAGAAATCAACTCTATTACTCAAGAACACTCTTACAAGCTCAATATAGCTCTAAGCTCTTTTCTACTCAAACAAGCTAACACTAAGTAGTCCCAAAAATGAGCTCTCTAGCTCTTTTTATAGATTCTAGACTAGTTTTGACCGGTTTCACATCTAGTGATCGGCATAGTTAAAAAATAGGTCCTAGATGCTATTTGAAAGGGTAAATGGTGTCTAAAAATAACCAAAATTGGTACGCTCATTCTACCTAAGCTCCTCAAGCTCGAGGACTCCTCGACTTGCACAAAATGGAGCTATAAGTTACAGAAAGGGTTTTTCTATGTTACATATGTTACAATAGTGATGAAAATCACTGTTGAATGTTTTGAAAAGTAATTATGAAATGTAAATCTTTAAAAATTTGATTCGACTAACTCCCTGCTCTGTCTTTACATGATTTCGTGTCTTCTATGCCTCTGGCTACTGCCAACAGTGATAAAGGGGTATAACATGAGTGAGTCAAGCTTAAGATTAAGCAAAGAATATTGTAGATAAGGAGGACTAAAGAAAAGACATAGATTGATGTCTCTTCCATAGGCATTTGAGACACGGCTTAAATGGTCCAATCCAAGGGTAAAGAAGCAAACTTTTAAACCCAACAAAGTCTCAAGTGAGTATGTCTACAAAGACATAGTTCACCTTTTTGGGACATTGTTTTTCACTTTTAGCCATTTCCACTTTGAAGTTTCAAGACATTATAGAGTATGGTAGTCTCCATTGTGCATTTGAGAGATAAGCTAAACTCAAAGGGTCAAGTAGACACCAAATCGGAGCTTCAAGAAGTGGTTAAGATCTCATGATGTCTCTGCAATGTGAATGTTAGAGACATCACCTAGTAAATTTAGGTCCCTAAGAGAATACAAATGGTCGTTCAACATCCTTGGGTGCAAGTTGGTCATTGTCAAAGGTAAGTGCAAAGCCAAGAGAACAACACAATCCAAAAGAGTCCTAAACAAGCCTAAAAAGAATAAAAAATCTCTCTAATGGACCATCCACCAAGTACATTATCATACTAATTCTCCTCCATGCTTGATTTTTAAGGACCATTGAGACTTCTACCCATTTTGAGGTATGTGAAAGGATATCGACCTTCAAGGATTCATATGCTTTTTTTCCATAGCACATCAAAGGTGACTTGCAAGTCCATTGATGTCCTTGTAGGAAAATCATACTAGTATATTTTGTGTATTTTGAGAACACAAAGGACTCATGAGTTCACTCCAAAAGAGTAAGGTTCAAGCTGTAAGCCAATGTGAGGAAACTTTGGGAGTGTCATATTAAAAGGGGAACACATAAACTCCAATGATCTCCCTATTCAGAGACATCATCAATAAGGGATATTGCTTGTGGAAGTTGACTTTTTAAAAGATGTTAGGGGCATCATCAAGCTTTAGAGAAGCTTAGTAAAAAGACCTAGTCCTGATTGACCATCAATTGACCATAAAATACTATTGATGTCCCTTGAGCTGATGGCTTCCTAGGGACATTATCACCTTGTTTTGAACTCCTTTGAGAGACAAACTAGAAACTATGTAGGAAATCATCATAAGGCAAACATAATTAAGCCAAGGGAAAAAGATTAGACTAAGGAAATCGCATTGCAAGCTCCAAAATTTGAATGTTTTCTCTAGAAGATTGTATAGAAACTATGTCCAATAGAAAGGTGGTATAGACTATGCAGTTAACTACTAAAAAGTACCAAGTTGTGAATTGTAATGTAGAGCAATAAATAGTGGTTATTGCAAGCATTGAGTTGCAGTTAACTACTAAAAACTACCAAGTTGTGAATTGTAATGCAGAGCAATAAATAGTGGTTATTGCAAGTATTGAGTTATCAATATATCAAAGAATAAGCTATTGTAAAATTGAACTACACAAGGACTAAATTAGCACACTTTTAGAATTTACTACATTGAAATACTACATTTCAATATTGAATATTGAATCAGAAAGAAAATATGAATTACGAGAGAATTTTGACATTAGAGACATCGTGCCAACATAATGGGATAGTTCATCACCATAGAATCAATCTTTATCAACTTTGACAATAAAAAATGAATTTAAGTATAATTTGGCCCCTATGCATTGTGCCTTGGTAATTGGATGGTGAAGGGTCATACTCGTCTTTGGGATGGCAGAGTCATGTCTAGTGTCAGTGTATTGCCCATTGCCGATGCACATGGCACCTGAACAATTCCTCTCATTTTTTTTGATGGGGGTCCTATGGATGATGCCTTTTGCTGGAATTCCTGTGTGCTAGTCCAAATGAGTGCCCTTTGGATTGGCACATCATATGCAGGGCACCGATACATAATTCTAGTAAGTGCACAACATCCATATAACATTGAATTCTATTTCTCATACCAGCACTGATGTGCAAGATGGATCTGGTCGATAATCCAATGTGGCATGTTGATTGTCAAGTTCATCGTGTCTGCCAAATATAAGCTAAACCAGACCTTCTTGGGTGGCATTGTAAATCTTTCTTGGGCTGGGAATGCGAAATGTTTCACACATTCAGAGGTGGATGGCAATATTCGGGGTCATTTCCACCATGTCCTTGAGCTTAATGAGGTTCCTGTTCTTCATATTCTCAGGGATCATTGTCTCCTTCTCAGTAGGGATGTGCATACCTCTCATGTCTAGAGCTTCCCTCACCAAATTGTTGGTTAATTTAAAATGCTTAAGTTCATTCCTTCGTGTAAGAGATGGAAGCACAAAGGCAATTGTCCCTTTCTTATCTCTGCTAGCAGTGAGTGTGTTGACTAAATATTAACACCTCAAGAAGTCAATCTTAGCTAACTGAGCACGAAAATAGTCGTCCAATCCGACATTCCTCCATATTGGTCGTAATTCCTCGCTGTTCTAAAGCTTTTCAAACTCTCACATAAATAAATGGTAATGGCCCCACTGTCCATTAAACTCTATCTCAGACTCCTATAAATAGGTGCCATCCCCAAGTGGTCTTGTGACATCACTGAACCAATGAGAGTTCCTACTAACTTGCGATGTATGCCCCTGGGGAGGATTTTGAATGGGTATGATGTGCACTGCTCTCAATGCTTGTGGCCGCTTTTTCAACTCCTCTTGGATAGGGATACTTTCAATGTCCACTATTTGAGGACCTATGCCTGCGTGGGAGCTCGTTCTTGCAGCCTCTGCCATGTTGAGGGTATTGATTGACGGTTCTGTGAGAATATATAAACACATGTTATCATTGCAATGGACACAAAATGACCATTTTTCCTTGTCACAACATTAACATGATGAAATGTGATGTGGGAGTTAAATAGTGCTCGTGTGATCGTGAGTGTGAAGTGTGGTTAGTGGATGAAGGGTTCCTAGGTTCTAATTGGAGTAATGCTATGTACTGTGGATACAGTCAGTATGTGGAGGTGGGCTTACACAGTGGGGTCAGGTGGTTTATTACAAGATTTGGGCTGCCAAACATAGTGTATGGCTTTATCTTTTGATTTTGTGGAGACTTCGAAAGGCTTCACAAGATTGTCTACTTGGAAATGAGGCTTTTCAGGAACCCCTTAACAAGTGATTTTTCTCATGCTCGTGGATGAATATGTGTTCGTGTGTGTCAAATAATGATGGGTATCGGCTGTTCGAGTGTGTAAATAATGCTTTACATTGTGTGGTTCATGTGTGGCTATTTGAGCCTACAAGAAAGCCTTAGGCACCCAAATTTGTCTTGATTGTGGGTCGGCCTTCATTGACTTCTTGGGTACCCAGATAAGTGTTACTTCATGGGTGAATTTTTGAGAGACTTCTTATTAGTGTCCTGCCATTGATCACTAGTATGTCGTTTAGTCAGTGGTTCTAACTTAGCCGCAATAGGATGCTCGCCTTTCCGTACCCATATTTGCTTTGGTGGCTGAGACACCTTGGTAGGGGCTATCCACTGTGTGTGACTACTGCTTCTCTACTTTGTCCTCTTCCCAAGGGTTGCAAGTTCCTTGTCCGTGAATTTCTTTGGAATAGAAGGGAGTTCCAACTGCTTCACATCTCCTGGATTGGCCGTTTTCTGCATCATAGAGTTTTGGACAAGAATAACATCATCATCTTCATGTGTACTCCTGGAAGGACCAGAGTTGGTGCCTTCCATAGTTCCTTGAGTGTGTGGTTTTCTAGTTCAATGGTGATACGATTTTGATTTACCCAAACCTGAAGAAGTCCCCTTCTTAGGCTCAGGTTGACTGCATGATCATAGATCCAATCTTGACCCAAGACAATAGGCTCAGTGAGATCCTCGTCTTGACACACTAGCACCTTAAATGTCATAAGAGCATCTTGAATGTAGAGGGGAAGCTCCACCTCGCCCATGCAAGGGGTTTCCACACCTCTCAATTCTATTAGATAAGCTTCAATAGGGTTGATGATTAATTTCAACCCTTGACAGTAAAAAAATCTAACAGCACTAGTGGTTGCACCTGAGTCAATCAAGGCCCTTACATTTCTTGCATTATTTCCTTGTCCTACCTCTAGGGTTACAAAAGGTCATCGGTCAACTATTCTATGGGAATGCACTCCTGGTGCATCACACATGGCCATGTGATATCTTGGAGCTTCATAAGCCTCTGATCTAGGCTCATCTCTACCCTATCTTCTCAATTTCATTCTTCATATGTGTTCTAAAGCTTTGGCATGTGCTGTTTCGCGAATTCATTTTTCTTCTTCCTTACTTTTCTTGGCAGTGTTGAGTCGATTAAGTATTTCCTCAGTGAGGGATTCTTGATATAGTTTGACTCTACATCCGCTGATGTAACTAGGGAGGACATCACCTTCTAGAGTACCTAATTGAACTGCTCCACTAGTTGAGATCCTATTTATGATCATAGGTCCATAGCCACGCTTCTCTAGCTTTCTTGCATGTTGTTTCAGGGTGTGCACCAAAACCAAGTCTCTTGCTTTCAAGCCTTTATCCTTCACATGGGCATTGAAGTATGCCTTTTGTATTTTTTTAGCTGCATAAATCCGTGTTGTTGCCCTCAATCTCGTTTCACCCAAGCGTTCTAGATCAAAGATTCTAGAAGAAAGTTCATGGCCGGTCCATTAATGCTCTTGTGCTACTCTCAATGTGGGTATTAGGAAGTCTAATGGTAGCACTGCATTTTGGTCAAACACCATCTGAAAGGGAGTGTCTTGGAGTACGATTTTATAGGCAACTCGATATGCCCAAACAGCATGGTGTAGCTATTTGTCCCAATTAGAGCATTTATTATTCACTAATTTGGTCAGCACATTGCATAGAATCTTATTGGTGCTCTCGACTTGCCCATTAGCTTGTGGATGATAGGGGGCAAACTTCTTGTATATCACCAAGAAATCTTGGAGAAGATTTTCAATGACTTCATTCAAGAAGTGAGTGCTTCTATCACTTAGTAGCTCTATTGGTAACCCATATCTAGTGAACACATTCTCAAATAAGAACTTAGCTATCGTTTGAGCATCATTCTTCATTGTGGCCTTCACTTCTACCCACTTGGTTAGATAGTCTATGGCAATACTGATGTATTCAGCATGTGAACTCTTAGTTGGGGGATTAATAGGACCTACAAAGTCTATTCCTTAGTTAGAGAATGCACGTCCACCCATCATAGGTTTCAATGGCATCTCATCTTTACGTATGGGATACTGAGTTTGCTGACACACGTCACACAACTTCACATAGGTGTGTGCATCCATGTGAAGGGTTGGCCACCACAAGCCTGCAAATAGGATTACCTTAATCACACGGTCTGGCCCAACCTGTCCTCCTGCTAGACCTTGGTGAGCAGTTTCCAAGATCTTAATATATTCACTCTCATGGAGACACAGTCTTAGGTAACCATCTTTACCATGCTTGTATAAATTATCTCCAATTAGTGAATAGTCTAGTACCTCCTGTTCTAAGCTCCTTTGTCTAGCCAATGTCATCTCTTGAGGGGATGTTTTTGTCCTCAGAAAGGCTACTAATGGTTCGCTCCAATCTGGCACTAAAGACACCCGATAAGGAGTGGCATGTTCCACTGGAGGTCTAGTGTTGCAGATTGGGCATTCCTTGCACCTCCTATGGACATTTGCTTCCATTGTTGGCCAATATACCCCTAACCTTTGTATAGTTTGAAGGGTTCTTTGTTTTGAATGGTGTTTCTGTAATGCACCAACATGTGCTAATTGCAACCAACTCATGCACTCCTCGTCTTAGCAAATATTCCTTGATCTGTATGCTTGTACATACTCCCTGCCATGATATGGTACTTTTGGGCTTTTACTACCTCCTTATCTCGAGTGTTTATTAATGTATGTTTAGGCCCATATGTCAATACTGACACTAATGTCTTGGCCCACTATGGTACAACTTCCAAATTAAACAAGTACGCATCAGGAAGATCATCTGATACTCCTTGTGGGGCCTCTCCGTATGTGAGCCTCGAGAGATGATCTACTCTTAAGTGAGTCTTGCCTTTCCTCACCACTACCTCAAATTCATATTCCATTAGTAAGAGGAACCATGTTACTAATCTACTTGTATTGCATGGCTTGTTTACCAAGCATAGTAGAGCTTGATCATCAAAAAAAAATTTAAACTTATTTGCAAGAAAATAGTGTCTATATTTTTTTACCACATATAACATGCCTAGTCCTTCTCTTTCAATCGTGGTATAGTTCCGTTCAACCGCATTCAATTGTCTACTAGCATAGGCTATTGGGAGATCCATATCACCTTCACCAGTAGGTTGTGCAAGTACACATCCCATGGCATAATTGGATGCATCCACATGAACATGGAATGGCTTGTTCCAATTGGGTGTAGTCAAGATTGGTGTTGAACACAATCTTCTCTTCAGCTCGCTAAAGGAGTTCTCACATTCTTCAGTCCACTCAAAGTTAGTCAAGAGGGATTACAAAGGCTTTGCAATGATCGCATACATATGAATGAATCAGCGATAAGAGCCACAATGCCCCATGAAGGCTTGTACTTCCTTGACATTCTTTGGCCTATGTAGCTCTCCAATAGCTCTAACTTTCTCCTTGTCCATGGATATGCCATTCTTTGACACTACGTGTCCTAGAATCTTGCCTTTCCTAACCATAAAAACACACTTTTCTAGATTCTAGCAAACTTGATATTCTCTACATTTGTCAAAGATAGCTCTCAACTCACGGATATGTGTTTGTCTTATGTTGGAATGAGCACAAAGATCATCCACATAGACTTCCAGGTTCTTCCTCAAGAATTCTTTAAACACATGGCACATCGGCCTTTGAAAGGTAGCTGGTGCATTGGTAAGCCCAAATGGCATCAGCCAAAAGGCAAATATGCCTCACTCGGTGGCAAAAGCCGTCTTATGTTGGTCTTATGGAGCAATGGCTACTTGATTATAGCCAGAGAATCCATCAAGGAAGTTGCAGACTTCCTTGTCTACTACTATTTCTAAGAGACGCTCAGTGATAGGAAGTGGATAACTATCTCTAATAGTGGTTGTGTTAACCTTCTTCAAGTTAATGCATACACATAGCTTCCATTCTTCTTGGACACCACTGCTATGGGGGATACCCGTTAAGTGTGCTCAATTTCATAGATAAATCTAGCTTCAACCAAGCAATCTATCTCTTCCCCTATCTTGGCAGCATAGTTATCGTTATATGTGTATGGCTTCTGCTTAGAGGGTTTGGCATCTGAGGTCATGGGAATCATATGTGAGCATATGTGAGGGTCTACACCTTTCAAGTCCTTGTAACTCCAAGCGAATACATCTCTGTATTCTCTTAGTAAGGCTATCAACTCTTGCTCCTCTTCCTCCGTGAGGTCATGTCCTATCTATGTGCACTTTTCCTCTCCTTCCTCTATGGTTACAACAATTTTCTTGGTGGTTTTTGTGTTATCATAGGCCTCTCCTGCTTGTGCATCATGTTTAGGCATTCTTATCATGACTCTCCTATCTTCTATCTCATAAAGATACTTCTTGAAATTTTTAGGGGTCTCAAACAAGGATTATTCCTCGTCTGGTGTGATTCCTCTCTTCTTCATCTTCTTGCCTTCATTCTTAGTGGCTAGCTGTGTGGTGAATCTCACATCCTTCATAATTTTTTCGTGTCTCTGAGGGTGAGCTTATACTTTGTAGAAATATTCCTCATCTAATGCGAAAGGTGGCTCCATAATGATTGACTCTAGATCGGATTCACTTGCATCCTCGAATGCATCAGTGCTAGGTTCACATCCTTCAATAACTGAATCACACATGATTGGCTCTATTGTGAACACTGAAATGTAATAGCCATCCTCATCACAGTGGGGTGTCCATTGTTCTTCATTGATGGCTACATCCATTGTTGCTAGGATTTCTGCCCAACCATGAGGTTCAAATTCTTTGTTCAGAAATACTACAGGTGCATATGTTGGGTCTTGAATTGATCTATGAGTTTCCTTCACACCTACCTCTCTGGATTTTTCTCTCTTCTCTTCTTCTATTGCTACTTTGCACATCCATAAGTGGGTGTCTTCATGCATCCATGAGGATCCTGATCCTATGGAATGCACTAACTCTGTATCATCTCTAGCTCTATGGATCGGATTCCACTGTATAGGGGGCACTCCTCTATGAGAATAATCCTTGAGATTGACTTTGGTAGTGACACCTAAGTGTTGCAAATACAAGGAATTGGTTCCCCAATCTTGTACTACTTGCAATTGTCTCATAAAGGTCTTCCCAAAATCATCTCATAGGCCTGATTCTTGCTAAAATCACATATGGCAGTCCCTTCTAGCAGTCCTAAGGGTCTTTCTATGTGACCCTCGACCATCTGCAATTTCATTCTCGTTGGCTTTAGTGCTAGCTTGCCCCAACGCTTCCATAGGGAAGTGATGGCAATTGCAACTCCTATACCTGAGTCCAGAATAGCGTTGGTTGTGTAACCTTGATGAGTGATTGGAAGATAGGTGTTTCCTTCTTCTCCTTCGCTCATGTCTCCTATCTTGTCCAAGGGTATTTCTGGCACTCTTCTATGAGATCCTACCTGGGAACGAGGTTTTGCTACCTGTGGCACTTGATTGGCTACATGTTTCCACAATTCTAGCTTAACCTTGAGTAGCTCTTCTAAAGTGAGGTTGCACTGCACTTTAGTGTTCTTCACTACCTCTGTGTTCCTAGGTATGACTGAGTCTTCGTTTCTTATCATGATCGTGGGTGTTCTCATACAAGTAGACTTAGCTTCCCATGGGCCTGTGAAATGGGGTAGTTCTTGCAAGGAATTAGACTTGAAGTCTAATCTCTCGTGGGATTGGATATCCTCCTGCTCTTCATAAATGGAAGGAATGTCTTGTGGGAATTGATCATGCAAGTTGTCCACAAGCTCAATAGGAGGAAGATTTTCACTTTCTTTAGCCCATTTCTCTTCTTGAATCTCTCTTAGAATTTCTAGGGAATATCGATTCATAGAAGAAGATGTGTCTGGTTCTATGGAGTTAGGCACATAAGATTCTTGGGGAGGAAAGCTCATTCTTCCACTTGCCTTGTCCTTACCTTGAGAGGCGGGGTCCTATTGAGATTTTACAATTAGCCTCTCCAATCTTTCTAGCAGTCCATCAAAGTGCAACTGTGTCTTAACTGAACTAGAGAAGTTAAAGAGGTGACTAGCTTCAAACATGGTTTGAGCCAATTCCACCATCTTAGCACAAATTTTAGTTCGTTCAAGCTCTAGTTTAGCTCTAGGGTAACACTTCTCATGATTCGTTATGTTTGGCCCTTCTTGGAGTCCGGCCTAATATGCATTAAGCATCATGTCTAGGTCCTTGGGAGTGGGATCTGCTAAGACTGATCCTACTCTAGGGGGTGGTGGGATTGTGTGAGGGGCACTTTTTTCCCTCGTTAGGAGGTTTTCTCCCCCTGCTTGTATATAGGCCTATTGCCCTAATGGGCTACTTATCTTGGTACATTCTCTAATAATACATTCAGTATTGTGTGTTGTGCTCCAAGCTTCTTCTTCTTCCTTGTGTTGTTCGCGTGTTTTCGTAGACGTCTGACTCCAACAATTGGTATCAGAGCACGTTGTTGCTTCATCTAGGGCACCATAGAAACTCCTCCAATGAAGTCTCAAAATTGCGGAAATCACGATCTGAGCTCGTTTCGGCCTCCGAACGCACTATCATAGTGCTTGTGCAGGCTATTTCATCTTTTTATGTCACAGGTATATACCAGTTTTTGCTCGCCAGTATAAGCATCTCAAAGTCTGCTACAGGTTTAGCAAAACTCCTCTAGGGAGTTCCGTTCAACTTTTTGAGATACAGTCAATTTTCTGCATCCAGGTATTTTAGTCACCGACCATGGCTGAAAGCACTGATGTATTTCGTATGTTGGTTGTTGAGGATAAGTTGGATGGTACCAACTACCCATTATGGGCTTATATGATGCGACATGTGTTGGTTGCAAAAGGACTGTGGAACATTGTGTAGGGTGTCAAAAAATGTCCTATCACACCTGCAACTATTACAACTGCAGGTACTGAAGATGATGTAGAAGGTGTCGAAGATGATGATATTCTACATATTCCTGTTCGTGTTGCGGTTTTTGCTGCACCTACTGTAGAGCAAATTCGATGGGATGGCAGAGATGCCCAGGCACATGCATTGATAGCTTTGTCTATCAAACGTGCCATTATTCCTCACATTTGCTCTTGCAGAATAGCTAAGGATGCTTGGGATACACTTACCACATTGTAACAAGCTAGGAATGAGGCTCGTGTTGCTTACCTCCGAAAACAGTTGGAGAGTGAGCACATGAATGAAGGTGATTCTATGGACAGTTTCCTAATCAAGATCAAAGACTTGAAGAACAATTGATTTCTGTTGATGAGTGTAGCTCAGTGATGAGTAGCACCTCCTTTAATGTCAATCCGGGAAGACGTGAGGATGGTATGAAGACCTCGAGCAAGTGGCGGCACAAGTGCGTGAGTGAGAAGCATACAAGCATGCACACACATACACACACGCGCGCACACACGGCAAGACAAAGAGAGAGGATCAATGGAGTGCTTTAGATTACTTTCACAAGCTCTTACAAGTTCGTTTCAATTACAATCTACCCTCAAAAATGAGCTCTCTAGCTCTTTTTATAGTTTTTGACTAGCTTTTGGCCCTGTCCAGACCTAGTGTCCGGCCTAGTTAAAAATTAGGTTCCAGGGCTTATTTGAGGGCTCAAACGAAGTCTAAAAATTATGAAAATTGGTACGATGGTACTTCTAATACTCCTCAAGCTCGAGGACTCCTCGGCTTGCACAAAATGGAGTCTAATCTACCAAAAACGGGATTTACAATGTTTGTGTAGTGATTAAAATCACTTGAGTTGTACATAATCTAAGGAAAAAAATGATCTGGCCTTGTTGCCGCATTGTGCATGATTCCTCTGTTGCTTTGTGTGCCAACACTCCCCCCTTCCTAGCGTCTGTCGCCCCTGACAGACCTTTGTTCCCTCGGGTGGTCGATGTAATATTGGATGACATTGGTGGCCAGTTCATGTTCTCCTATCCTTAAGCCTCTTGCTAGATCGGCTTCCAATGCCTCCCAATTTATTGCACCGGGGGTCTCTGGTTGCGGGGTGGTGTAGTACTCTGAATACATTGCTTGTTCACAAGCAAACAGTTGAAGCAGATGTGTCGGCTTGGGCGCGAAAATCTCCGAGTGGTACTCCCAGAACCCTGATCTGAACATTTCTTCGAAGGTCTGTTTGTAGCAGGCGGGGAGGTATTTGATGCGTGCATGCCAAGCGTAAGCCACACGGATACTGGGGGTGGTGCTCATGTCATACACCAAGTCGTAATTTCCATTGCTAAACCCCGGAAGGCGTACCTGTGGTGCGGCTGCATTTCTAAAGGTCTTCAGCACCACTTGCATCATATCTAAGATTTTAAGCATCATTTGCGCTGCTACATCTTGCATGGGCTTCAAGCGCGGCATCCAGTGGCGAATGGTCCCCATCATATATGCTACCGATGGTGGTCCTTGTGGTGGCGCTATGTACGGGTAGTTCAGCCATTCCTTGCATTGCGCATTGTTCTGTACCTTGATATTAAATGCCTTCCACGACCTGCAGCGGGGGACTGGACCGTAGCATGGGTTGTACAGGAGGTGCAACGGCGCGTTGTTCCATGTGCGTAGCATTTCTGGATAAGTCTCTAAAAGTTTCTGCCGCCATGTTGGTTGACGAATCTTGCCTTTTCGCACCTCTGGAGGAAGGTCTTCGGGTTGAAATTGGGTCGCAAAAGTAGGAATCTGACCCGTGACTCTTTGTATTTCTGCATTATAATCAGCCAAGATGATATAATATGGCCTGTACTGGAGTTCCGATGAGAGAATCAGGCGTCTCGATGACAAGTTCTTGAAGTAATCTGATTGTAAAACAGTCTCCTCTATGACCCTCATAGCCTGATTTTGCACTATGGTGCGCTCTTCATGCGAGGTCCCTATTTCCTCCACTTGTCGTAACCATGGCGGCCGTGGTGCCTCGAACGTGTTCTGCGCTTCTTCTGTTTGTTGGCCTCCTGGGAATGGTTGCGGATCATATTCTTCATCAAACGTTTGTTCCACAGGAATTTGCACAACTTCTTCGTCCGTGGGAGCCTCCGGAGGGGAAGATGGCCTCTCATATTGTAGTAGGCGTGTCTGCAATTCAGTTACCTGTTGCTGGAGATCTTTTATGGCCTCTGCGTCGGAGGGAAGCGAAGCTGCAGAGGGGGTGGTTGGAGGGGCAGCTGTTGGGCCTTGTTGGTGTTCCTGCTTCAGTTGTCCTAGCTCCTCCGATAGCTTATCATGTGCTTCGAGTAGCATGGCATAATCTTCCAATATAATCTTGATATTATCGGGGGTCACTGCTTGAAACTTGGATGGGCTGATGGGTGCCCCCGGTGTGCTCTCAATAGCTGCCTCCAGGTTCTCTTGATTTTGTATTTGCAGACGTCTGTTCTCTTCCTGAGCAGCCGCAAGATGGCGTTTAAGTAGCGCCATATTTCGCTGAAGTTTTGAGTTGCGTTCCAGTTGTGTCCGTAGGTGACTTTCTACCACCTGCACTGCTTCCTGATCTACGTTCTGTAGCTGTACTTCCAATATATTATGGGCGTCTTGGAGGGTTTGGAACTGTGTGTGGAGGCGAGCATTCTCCTCTTCTAGTACCGCAAGGCGGAGCTGTAGTGTCGCTGAGTGCTCTTGCAGGCGTGCGTTTTGCTGCTGGAGCTGAATGTAATCTGTTCTTAAATTTGATATACAAGCCAACATGGTGTCCAATGCATTACCTATAGATGAGTGGGGGGTGTTTACTGTGGAAGATGCATGGGAAGGGAATTGGGGAAGGGAGACAGTGAATGATGTGTCTACGAAAGTTGTGTGTGTGGGTGAAATTGGTGGAGGGGGAATGGGAGGAGGTGAAACCGTGGGTGGAGGTGCCGTGGGTGGTGAAATGTCCATACCTTCAGGAGTGGGTGTTAGTGTGGGGCCTGCCATATACACTGGTATGGTAGGTGGTGTGTGTGTGGAAGTGGTGAATAGGTGTGAAGTGGGGTGGGGAGCTGAAAAGACAGGGAATGGTTGAGGGCCTGGTTGAAAAGCCCTAGCAAAGATGTCCTGGAGGGATTGTAGAAATGGAGAGAGGGATATCGGGGGTTGGGGTCGTAAATTTGAGGAGGGTGGAAAGGGTGGCATGGTAGTAGGGAAACCCATGAATGTGGATCTGGGGTCAGGATGACCCGTGGCTGAAGGCATTGGGGATGGTTGTCCTAGGGCAGGCTCGGGAAGGGTTTCGGTGGGTTGTGTAGTGATGGGGTTTGCTTCAAAGGTCGGGTTATCAGTGGTAGAGAATAGGGTGGCACTAGAGATGGGAGTACGAAAGATGAAGGTTGGGTCAGTGGGTTGAGTGGTCGATGGGATTTCCACTGTCTCTGTTCTCGGAGGCGATGGTGGGGGAGTAGGTGGTAGTGGTTCGGTGGACTCCTCATGGGTGACGGGGTGCTGTTGACTAGCTGTTTGGGAGGTTGGTGTAGTAGTTGGCTCCTCTGCAACTGTAACGGGAATTTGGATATTTTTACCTGAGCGAGGCCGTGTCTGGAACCTTCGTGGGTCATATTGAACTGAAGGCCTCTGAATGGCAGTGCGCACAGCTTCTACAACTCCATATGTTTCTGCCATCAACAAGAGACCTTCCCTGTACTCTGAGTCAACTCCCGCTTCTTCCAACAACTGAGTCATAAGTACTCTGCTGCTCTGTTCAGTGAGTAACTGCTGCGATCGCACTCTTTCCATAATCTGATACAGCCTTCGGAGTTCTGCTGTATATGCTGGGGCTTCAGTGGTCTCTTCTTCATATGCTTCTTCTTCTTCCGGGTGTCCGTGTTGTTGGCTTTGCTGAGCGTCACTCCAATGGACATGTCTACCGTCTGTAGACTTTCTTCTTCTTCGTGAGGATGTGCCCTGCTCCTCTGCCTCTGAATAAAACTCCACGTCAGAGAATTGTGTGCTTTGTAGGAATGCTTCGAAATCCTGGGGGTCCAGTCCTTCAGCCTCTCCAGTGGCAGCAAACTCGAATTCAGGTGTAACCGGAGGAGCCGATGGGGTGGGTTGTGTCGTAGTGTCAGCTTCCGACCTGGGTATCCTAATGGTAAAAGGAGGTACAGTGCCCTCTCGTAGTGGTGATGCCTCCGGAGTAGTCAGGACTTCCCTTGTCTGGACACACGGAATCGCGCCCCTCATGCGCTTGGACTGATGTGTGGATGTCTTGAGCCTTTTAAACATTTGTAATTGTGCCCAAGTTAAGGCACGCTCAATGGGGACATCATATGCCAAGCATCGGTAAATGATGCGTGTGAGTGCACAGCATCCGTTCACCACTAATTTCCTAGAAGCCCGTTTGTTCGCTTCATACAACTGATCTATAATCCACACTGGTAGCTTAATAGGTAGCGCACCTGCTTCCGCCAAGTAGAGAGCAAACCAGATCTTCTTGTGTGGTTGCGTGAATCGGTCTTGACCGGGGAAGGCGAAATGTTGCATGCACATGCGGAGAGGGATTGACACATTTGGGGTGAGGGCTGCCATGTCTTTCAGCTTCACTACTTTCCTGTCCTTCATGTTGTTGGGAACGAGAGCATCCTTTTCTGAGGGTACATGCGTGCCATGCATCTTTAAAGCATCACTCACCAGCTCCACAGTAAGTTCAAACCTCTTCAACTCGTTGTTGCCCAGCAATGAGGGGAGAACAAATGATCCGGGTTGGTCCTTATCTTCATGAGCTTGTAATGTAGAGACCAGATAGTAACATCGGAGGAGGTCGGGTTTAGGTAGTGGGGCTTCAAAATATTCCGCCAACCCTGCTCGTTGCCATATGATCTGGAGGTCTTCGGTGTTCTGTAAAGTCTCGAACTCCTTGGAGAAAAATTGGAAACGCACCCATGATCTGTCATACTCGCATTTAGACTCCCAGATATACTTAGCCTCTCCTAATGGACCGGGCATGCCATTGAACCAATGAGAGTTGGCATGGACTCTTTCCGTGATTCCTGTAGGTGGATCTGGCACCGGGAGTTGCTGAAGGTGTTGCATCTCCACTGGTCGTTCAGTCGGGGGCACGTCCACAGGTAGGCTATCCACATCAATTCCTGCAGTAAGTATCCCTACTTGTGAGCCTGAACCTGTCGCTTCTGCCATTTTACTGCTTGCCTTCTGATTCTGTGAGAATATAGAAGCATGTGTTAACATCGTAATGGACAGACTAAATCCGTTGCTGTCCCCGTTACAACATTAACATGAGGTATATGGTGAGTTAGTGGTTAGTAAGTGCACGAAGACAGTGAGTGTAGTTAACGTTTGTGTATTCCTAGGAGACTAATGCCGTTAGTAAGTGGGTGAATTTACAAATCGGGGTCGGGGGGTTTATCACAGATCTTAGACTGCCAAATGCAGTGGATGGGCTTTGCTTTCGGTTTCGTAGAGACTCCAGAGAGCTGTGTCGGTGTCGCTGTTTGGGAATGGGGCCTTTTAGGGACCCACTTATAAGTGATTACTTGCATGCTCATGGGTCTTGGTGTGTTCCTAAGTGTTGAGCACGAGGGAATACTGGTTGTACTCGTAGATGGGTTATGCTGCATAGGTTGTGGCCTTGGCGTAACTACTTGTGCCCTCAAGCAAGCCTTAGGCACCCAAATTTGTCTAGATTGTGGGCTTGCCTTCATCGACTTCTTGGGCACCCAAATAGATTTTACTTTAGCAGAAGAATTTCTGACAGACTTCTTATTAGCGTCGTGTTGTTGGTTACTAATAAGAGGCTTTGCCCGTGTAGTTGACGGTGGTGCACCCGGTCGTTCGCCTTTCCGCACCCACACCTGGTTTAGTTTCTGGGACATTCTGCTGCGTAGGCACTTTTGATCTCGGACATAGGTAGTACTCGGCTTCTTCTGCTTGTGATTCGCCTTTGGTTGCTGCCTCCCTCTGGCCTTTGGAAAAGAAGGGAGTTCCGTTGCATCCCTGACTCCTTTTTTGCAAATATCATTCCTCTGCAACACAGGGTTTTGAACAAGAACAGCATGGTCATCTTCATGTGTACCCCTGGAAGGACCAGGAGTCTGTGCCTTTCCTAGTTCCTTGAGTGCTCCATTGTCTAATTCTACTGTAACTCGACTATGATTGACCCAAACCTGGAGAAGTCCACTTCTTAGGTTTAAGTTAATTGCTTGGTCATAGATCCAATCTTGACCCAAGACTAGAGGTTCAGTGAGATCCTCATCTTGACACACCAGTACTTTAACTGTCATTGCCTCATCATGAATGTAAAGGGTAAGTTCCGCCTCGCCCATGCAAGGGGTTTCCACTCCTCCCAATCCTATAAGATATGCTTCCACAGGATTGACAGTCAATTGTAATTCTTGGCAGTAAGACAATTTAACAGCACTAGTGGCTGCACCTGAGTCAATCAAGGCTCTTACGGTCCTTGCACTCTTTCCTTGTCCTATATCTAAGGTTACAAAAGGACGTCTATCAATTATCCTATGCGAGCTTGTTCCTGCGACTTCACACATGGCCATAGGAAATCCTTGGTCTGCATAGTCATTCGCTCCAGGCTGATCTCTACCTTGTCTTCGTAATTTCATCCTTCTGATGCGTTCTAAAGCTTCAGCTTGAGCTTCTTCTCGAACTCGCTTTTCTTCCTCTTTGCGTTTCTTAGCAGTGTTGAGTCGGCTAAGCATTTCCTCCGTGAGGGGTTCCTGATACAACTTGACTCTGCAACCGCTAATATAATTTGGGAGAACATCACCCTCTAATGTGGCCAATTGCACTGCTCCACTTGTGGAGATCCTATTGATGATCATAGGTCCGTAGCCTCTCTTGTCTAACTTCCTCGCGTGTTGTTTTAGTGTATAGACCAAGACTAGATCTCCTGCTTTCAAACCCTTATCCTTTACGTGGGCATCAAAGTATGCCTTCTGTCTCTTCTTGGCAGCATATATGCCTGCAGCAGCTCGCAGTCTTGTTTCTCCTAATCGTTCAAGGTCAAAAATTCTAGAGGATAGCTCATGACCTGTCCATTCGTGCTCTTGTGCTACTCTCAATGTAGGGATCAGGAAGTCCAAGGGTAGCACAGCGTTTTGGCCGAATACCATCTGAAAGGGGGTGGCTTGGAGTACCGTTTTGTAGGCAACTCGGTATGCCCAAACAGCATGGTGTAGCTGTTTGTCCCAGTCAGAGCGTTTAGTGTTCACTAATTTTGTCAGCACATTGCACAAAATCTTATTAGTGCTCTCAGCTTGACCATTAGCTTGAGGGTGATAAGGGGCAGACTTCTTGTGTATTACCAAGAATTCTTGGAGTAGATTTTCAATCACTTCGTTCAAGAAATGAGTGCCTCTATCACTTACAAGCTCTATGGGTAGTCCATATCTCGTGAATACATTCTCAAACAAGAATTTGGCAGTTGTTTGAGCATCGTTCTTGGTTGTAGCTTTTACCTCTACCCACTTGGTGAGATAATCTGTTGCCACAATGATGTATTCCGCATGAGAGCCTTTCGCTGGGGGATTAATAGGGCCTACGAAGTCTATTCCCCACTTAGAGAATGCACGTCCACCCATCATAGGTTTCAGTGGCATCTCATCTTTGCGTATAGGATACTGAGTCCTTTGACAGGTATCACACCGTTTCACATAGGTATGTGCATCCATGTGAAGTGTAGGCCACCAAAAGCCCGCAAATAGTATTGCCTTGATTACCCGATCTGGTCCAAAGTGTCCTCCTGCTACACCTTGGTGAGTAGTTTCTAAGATCTTAAGATACTCACTTTCATGGACACACAGTCTCAGGTAACCATCTTTACCGCGCTTATATAGATTATCACCTATGAGTGAATAATCCAGGGCTTCTTGTTCTAAACTCCTTTTCCTAGCTAGAGTCATGTCTGGGGGGAATGTGTTTGTCCGCAAGAATGATACTAGAGGTTCACTCCAATCTGGCACAATGGATACTTGATAGAGAGTGGCATGTTCCACAGGTGGTTTAGTGCAACAGATTGGGCATTCTTTGCACAACTTTTGGACATCCGCTTCCATAGTTGGCCAGTGCACTCCGAATCTCTTTAGAGTTTGCAACGTTCGTTGCTTCGAATGGTGTTGCTCTAACGCACCTACATGTGCTAATTGCAACCATTTAGCGTACTCATCCTCTTCTACGCAACAAGCCAAGATCCCTTGATCTGTGTGCTTGTACATGCTGCCTGCCATGATATGGTACTTTTGGGCTTTTACGATCTCTCTATTCCGTGTGTTCACCACTGGATGATTAGGCCCGTATGTCAATACTGGTACTATTGGCTTGGCCCACTGCGGCACCACTTCCAAATTAAACAAGTAAGCGTCAGGAAGGTCATCTGGCACTCCTTGTGGGGCTTCTCCCGATGTGAGCCTAGAGAGATGATCTGCTCTCAAATGAGTCCTTCCTTTTCTTACCACAACCTCGAAGTCGTATTCCATTAGCAAGAGAAACCATCTCACTAATCTTCCTGTATTGCATGGCTTGTTTACTAAGTACAACAATGCCTGATGGTCCGTAAAAAATTTAAACTTATTTGCAAGCAAATAGTGCCTAAATTTCTTGACTGCATATACCATGCCTAATCCTTCGCGCTCTGTTGTGGTGTAATTCCGTTCAGCCGCATTCAATTGTCTGCTGGCGTAGGCAATTGGAAGATCCATATTACCTTCACCAGTAGGTTGTGCAAGTACACATCCAATAGCGTAATTGGATGCATCAACATGAACATGGAATGGCTTATTCCAATCTGGTGTGGTCAAGATTGGTGCTGAACACAATCTTCGTTTAAGCTCTTGGAAGGAATTCTCACATTCATCCGTCCACTCAAAGTTTGTCAGAAGTCCGTACATGGGCTTTGCAATGACAGCATACATGTGTATAAATCGTCGATAATAACCACAATGCCCCATGAAAGCTTGCACTTCCTTGACATTCTTTGGCCTAGGTAGCTCTGCTATGGCTCTCACTTTTTCTTCATCGGTAGATATGCCATTCTTTGACACTATGTGTCCTAGAATCTTGCCTTGCCTGACCATGAAAACGCACTTTTCTGGGTTCAGGCAGACTTGGTATTCTCTACATTTGTCAAAGATTTGTCTGAGTTCAGGAATATGAGTTTGTCTAATGTTGGAATGAGCACAAAGATCATCAACATAGACTTCTAAACTCTTCCTCAAGAACTCCTTAAACACATGGCACATCAGCCTCTGGAAGGTGGCTGGTGCATTGGTAAGCCCAAATGGCATTACTCTAAAAGCAAAAATGCCCCATTCTGTGGCAAAGGCTGTCTTATGCTGATCCTCTGGAGCTATGGCTACTTGATTGTAGCCCGAGAATCCATCAAGGAAACTGTACACTTCCTTGCCTGCCACTCTTTCTAAGAGATGCTCTGTTATGGGAAGCGGATAGTTATCTCGAATTGTGGCGGCATTAACCTTTTTCAAGTTAATGCACACACGCAGCTTGCCATTCTTCTTGGGCACCACTACGATGGGGGATACCCATTCAGTGTGCTCAATTTCATAGATAAATCCAGCTTCGACCAGTCTATCTATCTCCTCCTTGATCTTAGCAGCGTAATTATCATTATACGTATAAGGCTTTTGCTTAGAGGGTTTGGCATCTGAGGTCATGGGGATGGTGTGCGAGCATACGTCCAGGTCAACCCCTTTCAAATCCTTGTAACTCCAAGCGAATACATCTCTGTATTCTCTTAGCAAGGCAATCAATTCGTGCTCTTCTTCTTCTGTCAGGTCATGGCCTATATACGTGCATCTCTCCTCTCCTTCTTCTATGGCCACTACTATTTTCTTAGTAGTTTCTTTGTTATCATAGGCCTCTCCTGATTGTGCCTCTCGTTTAGGCATTCTTATCATGACTCTCCTGTCATCTATCTCATACTTCTTAAAATTTTCGGGGACCTCAAACAAAGATTCTTCCTCTTCTGGTGAGGCTTCTCTTTTTTTTCGTTTCTTTCCTTCTTCCTTCGGGGTCACATGTGTTGTTAATCTTACATTAGTTGTAACCTCTCCATGCCTCTGGGGTTGAAATTCTACTTCATGGAAGTATTCTTCATCTGATGCAAATGGTGGGTCCATAATGATTGACTCTAGATCGGAGTCACTTTCTGAGATCAATGGGGTTACTGGTACTATGGCCCTATTCAGGTTTTCTTCTGCGACAGCATACTTTACTGGAATCACGTTAGCAGGGTTTGGGGGCTGTTGAGCTAGTACCGGTTGGGGTCTCTGTTGGGCCTGATATTGTGGTTGGTAGGTTTGTTGGGGTCTAGCATATTGTGGTGGTGGATTTTGGTTTTGGTATCTGCCTTGTTGGTAGGGCTGCGGGTAGGGTTGCCTAACTGCCTGCTTGTTGTATGGGCAGTCTTGTGCGGTGTGATTGGTGTATCTCCGTTCTATGGTGCAGTACTGGCTACTAGGGTTTACTTGGGGTTGAGCCATAATGGGACAGACGTTCGCCATATGGTCACCACCGCATGTATAGCACCTTTTCACAGGGGCAAACCTTGGGATTTGTTTGCTAGTTACACCTAGTTTCTGAGCTACTTTTTCGGCAAGTTCTTCAATTGATGTGGCTTGTGTGGAAGATTGACTAGATGCACTATCTGAATCTTTGTAAATTTTGGACAACTCTAGCTCTTCTCCTAGGTTATCTTCAATGTCAATGCACATACGTACACATTCTTCTATAGTCCTAGGGTCTTTCAGATACACATAGGATCTCAATTTTGGGCTCAGCAATCCGTCAAGAAATAAGGCTACTTGTTTAGCAGATGTGGGTAGCTCCGAAATAGGGCACCTTTCAAGATATTGTCTAAATCTTCTTCCTGCAAGTCTCACAGTCTCTTGAGGGGTTTGCTTGAAGCTGTGAATCAGTGAGGAGGTGTTGTGTCTTATGCCGCTCTTAGAGAACTCTATAATGAATGCCTCTAGGAGTTGATCTATGCTCCTGAACTGGCGTTCATCTAATGGCTGAAACCACGTAAGTGCTGTGTTCCTAAGGGTTAGACAAAAGGCATTGTACTGCGTGAACAGATCCTCCACTTGTTCAGCTCTCAAGACTTGCTTGAACTCTGCCACATGATCATAGGGATCTCCTGTGCCGTCAAAGTAATTCTTCATGGACTTAACTAGCTGGGTGGGTCTCAAAGTTCTTGTGTGCTCTCTAGGCCTCGGCAGAGGGAATCCATCTACATTTCTTTGGTTCCTGTGGGCTCTATGCATCTCAGGTTCTACCCTGTTCGTCTCCGTTCTCGTTCTTTCTCTGCCCACTGGATTGGCAAAACTTACCTCTGGTCTATCTTTACTTCTGTCTCTTTGTATACCATGAGCCTGGGATGTTCCAGCTCCAGGGTGACCATAGGCTACATTTGATCTTGGTTGGGGGAAAATGAATTCGCCCTTCCAAGTGTAAGCATGCCTATCATTTTCTGTCACCACAAAAATCCTCTCTGACGTGTGGTCTAAGTAGGTCACTCTACCTGGGCTATCTGGATCCTTAAACTCATAGATCATGATTGTTCCTATGTCAGTTGGGTGATCCGGTTTATACCTCCAGAAGGCTTCGTCCGTTTCTCGATTGAGAAGCAAATCTATGCACTTGTTATCTTGGGGGATCCACTCAGGCGTGATAATCCTAGTGAGAACTGATTTACCTCGAGGGGTTCTAGGTTCCGCACCCATGTTCCCTTGTTCCAGGTCACCTAAGTCCGCTTCTGAGATTACATTCCCAAAGTCATCTGTCCTATCAGGATGACTAGTGACTACATATATAGTTCCTTCTTTGTCCAGGTATGCACCATTTTCAAACTTGACAGCTGGGTGTTCTAGTCCAATGGATTGATCAGGGTTTTTAATCTGGACCACAGATCTTCCTAAGCCGTCCTCATAGATGCTAGCACCTAATCGGTTGGTCCTCAGGTACTCCAACTGTGTTTTGTAAGGGCCTTCTGCCCTGTACAAGTAGGGCACTCCTGAACTTCCCGTAGGTTTGTCCATGCCTTGAGACATCTCTGACTCACTGGTCTCAGAGCGAGGGTAGTTCGAGTGGTGGCTCAACTGCTGGGCCCAGGACCTAGCAGTGTGGTTGACACTAGCCTCTGAAGACCTAAGGCTTTGTCTCTCTCTTACTAGGTGTCGTCCTGATCTAAGGTTCATATGCCTAACTGATTGGCCCAAATTTTTGCCCAGAGTACAACCTCGTTGCCGATCAATTGGTACCAGTCACTTGATTCTTTTTAGTTATTCCTCGTGTTTAAAGTCTTGTCTGCTATTACGTCGTCAGGAATACTTGAATGTTCTTCGTACTTTCAGGTTGATCGTTCCACGTTAGGTTCTTTCCTTTATGTTGTCGACAGTACAGAGATTAAGTTTTTAGCTTGAACTTGAGTTTTTAGGTAGTCTTCAACTTGATAGTGGCCTATCGTCGCCCTGACTTACTCCTACTTCTAATCGCTCTTAGCCTAGGCTAGGAATTGACGAAGAGGAGTTGAGAATATTCCGACCTTTCTTGCCGAACTTTGCTCTTTAGTGCTCGAGAAGTTGATTCTCAAGCGTGTGCCACACCCTTGCTTGGATACTCTCAATTGCTTCTCAATAGGCCTGCATAAATCCCAAGATTAGCTCCAAGTAGACCTTTCAATTGACAGACAATTTAATTCAGACACTTTGTTAATGACCCTTGTTCCCCCTTTTGCATTGTTAGAAGTTTACTCTAGAGCTCTCTTGGTGTTCCTACCCCTCAGTGTGTCAACTTCCAAATATCCTATCGGAAAATCAACGCGTTATTCTTATAAAAAACAGTTGAGGGCGTGTAGTATATGTCACGAGCTTTCCGACAAGCCCTAGAGCTCAGAAAATGGATTTCGTATGAAAAAGTTATGACCGTTCAGGGTTTAGGGGGTTAACTAGACAAACAGAACCTTTCGGGGGTTTTAATGCATTTTCTAAGGCCTTTGTAAGTAGATGAGTACATGAAAGTGCAAATATGCCCAAAATTTAGCCTAAATTTCCAAAAATTCACTCCTTAATTTTTTGCCGAAAATGCCTGTCTATCGCGATAGACGGTGTCTGTCGCGATAGACGCTGTCTGTCATGAAATTCGGTCTGTCGCGATAGACGGTGTTTGTCGCGATAGACGGTATCTGTCGCGGATTTCTGTCTGTCGCGATAGACGGTGTCTGTCGCGATAGACGGTGTCTGTCGCGATAGACGGTATCTGTCGCGGATTCCTGTCTGTCGCGATAGACGGTGTCTGTCGCGATAGACGCTGTCTGTCGTGGATTTCTGTCTGTCGCGATAGACGGTGTCTGTCGCGATAGACGGTATCTGTCGCGGATTTCTGTCTGTCGCGATAGACGGTGTCTGTCGCGATAGACGGTGTCTGTCGCGATAGACGGTATCTGTCACGGATTCCTGTCTGTCGCGATAGACGGTGTCTGTCGCGATAGACGCTGTCTGTCGTGGATTTCTGTCTGTCGCGATAGACGGTGTCTGTCGCGATAGACGCTGTCTGTCGTGGATTTCTGTCTGTCGCGATAGACGGTGTCTGTCGCGATAGACGGTATCTGTCGCGGATTTCTGTCTGTCGCGATAGACGGTGTCTGTCGCGATAGACGGTATCTGTCGCGGATTCCTGTCTGTCGCGATAGACGGTGTCTGTCGCGATAGACGGTATCTGTCGCGGATTCCTGTCTGTCGCGATAGACGGTGTCTGTCGCGATAGACTGAAAAAATGCAAATTTTTGAAAAACTTCTAGTGATCTAGAGTGCCCTCAAGGTGTAGGTTACAATGATAAACATGCATTCACAAAATGTTAAGATTTTCTGTCTGTCGCGATAGACAGAGGCTGTCGTCCCGGGACCTGTGCAGAGCCTGTCGTACCTGCGCATACTGCTGGGGATGATGGTACAGCAAAAAACCTGCAAAATAGCTCAGAAAACATGCAAAAACAGCACATGCAAGTTCGCTCTCTCGCTCTCTCTCACAAGTGAAATGAGGGAAATGAGGTGGAGGTGGGGATATAGTCAAAAAACTGAAATTTTCGCGATGATGGAGATGGACGTGGGAGATGGTGATGATGATGATGGTGAAGAAAGTAAAAGAAAATCGATGAGAGTGAAGAAAATACCTACAACTCCAACGCGTCAACTCTACGTCTTACCATCACACGCTCGTCCTCAAAGCTCGATCCCCGGCAACGGCGCCAAAATTTGGTGTAGCTCAGTGATGAGTAGCACCTCCTTTAATGTCAATCCGGGAAGACGTGAGGATGGTATGAAGACCTCGAGCAAGTGGCGGCACAAGTGCGTGAGTGAGAAGCATACAAGCATGCACACACATACACACACGCGCGCACACACGGCAAGACAAAGAGAGAGGATCAATGGAGTGCTTTAGATTACTTTCACAAGCTCTTACAAGTTCGTTTCAATTACAATCTACCCTCAAAAATGAGCTCTCTAGCTCTTTTTATAGTTTTTGACTAGCTTTTGGCCCTGTCCAGACCTAGTGTCCGGCCTAGTTAAAAATTAGGTTCCAGGGCTTATTTGAGGGCTCAAACGAAGTCTAAAAATTATGAAAATTGGTACGATGGTACTTCTAATACTCCTCAAGCTCGAGGACTCCTCGGCTTGCACAAAATGGAGTCTAATCTACCAAAAACGGGATTTACAATGTTTGTGTAGTGATTAAAATCACTTGAGTTGTACATAATCTAAGGAAAAAAATGATCTGGCCTTGTTGCCGCATTGTGCATGATTCCTCTGTTGCTTTGTGTGCCAACAATGAGGTTATACCAGATAGCTCACTTGTGCAAACCGTTCTGAATGGTCTTCCTGGTTCATATCAGAGTTTCGCTTCTACTCTTCGGTTGATAATGAAAGGCAATCCGAATGCCTTATCATTTGAGGAGTTAGTCTCTATTCTCTTGTAGGAGAATCAGTCCGGGCAGAATAGGTCCATTATGCATGTTGCAGATCAAGCTTTCTTGGCTAGTCAGAAAGGCAAAGGAAAATGGAACTATTCTACTAGTAAGTAGAAATCTGCAAATGCTGCACATTCGAAGAACCAAGATAAAGATGACAAAAAATTAGAAAAGAAAAAATTGTTTTGTAAGTACTGTAAAGGGAATGATCATATTATAAAGAATTGTCCAAAACTGGCTGCTAAAGCAAAGAAGAAAGAGGCTGAAATGGTTGTTGCAGAGGCCTCTACACAAAAAACAGTGTCTGCTAATCTTGTGCACGAAGACGAATGGGCATTTACTATTGTCTACAGTTTTGACCCATCTTCTCATGAGCAGTGCATGTCTCTAGTAGACTCAGATGTTTGGTATTTTGACAGTGGGGCGACCAAACATATTACCTCGACAACAACTCCTCTTATCCTATTATGGGAGTTGGTAAGATCATTTTGATTAGTGCTGATGGTAGTTCTTTCACTTTGTCAGATGCTTTATTTGTGCCAGGGATCAAGAAGAACATGTTATTAGTTTCTGCATTAGCCAAGATTGGTTTGGTTGTGAAATTTGTTGATGACAGGTGTACAGTTCATGATCTGTCAAATGGCGATGTGATTATTGCTTCTGGCATTTTATGTTGTGGGCTCTATAAGCTCATAGACTATGAAAGATCTGTAAATGATTTGGCATGTGCAGTAAATGATTCTCAGGCTATCTAAGATGCAAAGCTTTGGCATGCACACTTTGGTCATCTGAATTTTGCTAGTTTGCTATGCCTGCAGAAATCTCAAATGGTGTCCTCTTTGCCCAAACTTGAGGCACCTGGAAAACATGTTTGTGAAGGGTGTTTTTTGGGCAAAATGCAGCGTTCGTCCTTTCCAAAAGATGGTTCAGTTTGGGCTACTCAAAAATTACAGCTTGTACATAGTGATGTCTATGGACCTATGCAGACACCTTCTTTCAGGAATTATCTTTACTTCGTGACTTTCATCGATGATTTTTCCAAGCATGTATAGGTATATCCATTGAAGGCAAAGTCTGAAGTGTTCATGTGCTTCAAATAATTTTTGGTTTTGGCTGAAAATCAGTCAGCATGTAAAATGGGCACCCTCTGTTCTAATCGAGGGGGGGAATATATGTCTTCTGATTTTAATGCATTTCTGGCTGAACGTGGGATAAAACACCAGTGTACAGTGCCATATAAACCTCAATAGAATGGAGTTGTTGAATGAAAGAACAAGTCACTCATGGAAATGGCGAGGTGTATGGTCAAGATTCAGGTTTTACCACATAGTTTCTGGCTTGAGGCCGTCATGTGTGTAGCATATGTACTGAACATGTGTCCCACTAAAGCGCTGCAGTCTATCACTCCATATGAGGCTTGGCAATTGCATGATAAAGCAGTGAAATGTATTTTTGTTGGGTATAGTTTTGAATGTAAAGGCTATTGTCTGTATCATCCACAGACTAAATCCATTCTGGTTAGCCGTGATGTTGTTTTTGTGGAAGATGCTATTCATCCATTGCTCTCATGTACTAAGGAGACATATGTTAGCTCCAAAGACATGTATGATACTTTGCTGCCTCTTTTTACAAGTGGATAGTCTAGTGCTGGTCCTAATGAGACAACATCTCAGCCTTTGCAAGTTTCATGTGATGATGCAGATCATTCCATTTCTGATGCAGATTTACATGATGCACTAGTTGATGAGAGAGCTGATATTGAGCAGGCAAAAACTATGCCAAAATGGTTGGTGCGGACTTTGCGTGATAGCAAATTAGATGGACCTCTATCATATCGTACTCGTTTAGGCTCTCATAGTGCCTCTTTTGCATCAGATTGCTATGCTATAGCTACATCTAGTCTCTATGATGAGAATGAGCCTGTTTCGTTTGATGAAGCACAAAATTCAAAAAATTGGATGGCTACTATGCAATCTGAATATGATGCAATAATGAAGAATGGTACTTGGTCTTTATGTGACTTGCTTCCTGGCAAGAAGGCCATTGGCACTAAGTGGGTATACAAGCTGAAGCGTAAACCTGATGGTACAGTTGACAGGTATAAGGCTAGGCTTGTTGTAAAGGGTTATGCACAAGAAAGAGGCATTGATTTTGATGAGACCTTTGCACCTATATGCAAGTTGATGGTGGAATGGCTTTGTGTCAAACGAAATATATTGACACATTATTGCACCATTTTGGCCTTGAAGACTGTAAGCCTATTGCCACTCCTATGGAGACAGGTTTACGATTGAGTCTTCATGATGCTGGAGATGCATTTGATGTTGTTCTCTATCAGCAGGTTGTTGGATGCTTGATTTACGTATGCATTGCTCGTCCAGATATTCAATTTGTTGTCTCACAGATGAGCAGGTTTATGCATTGCCCAGGAGTCAAGCATTGGCAGGCGGTTAAGCGCATCTTTCACTACTTGAGTGGTACTTAGCTACTTGGGTTGTTTTATCCTAAGGGGGGGTCACTACCGCCAGATTTGCATGCTTTTTTAACTCTGATTGGGCTGGTTGCTATGACACTCGTGTGTCCACTAGTGGCTTTTGCTTCATGCTTGGTAGCTCATGTATATCTTGGTTGAGCAAGAAGCAGCCTACTGTGGCAACTTCCAGTTGTGAGGCTAAGTATAGGGCGGCTTTCATAGCGACTGTTGAGTGTGTGTGGCTCAGACACCTTATGGCTTATTTGGTTTTTGGTCAGACTTCTGCCACCACCATCTTCACTGATAGTCAAAGCACATTGGCAGTTGTGAGGAACCCTGTGTTCCATGCTGGCACTAAGCACATTGAGGTGCATTATCACTATGTCAGGGAGAGGTTCTCTGCTCCAGAGATCAGCTTGGCATATGTGCCCATGCAGGAGAACATTGCAGACCTTTTCACGAAGGCTCTGCCTAGGGAGAAGTTTGAAGCTTTCCGCAAAGCTTTGGGCTTACTTCCTTTTGTGGAGTGATTTCCACATAGCTTGGAAACTTCCCTATACATGAGTGCCAGCTCCTTGTTCACCGCATCACTCCCAGGGGGGATTTGTTGATATATTTAGGTAGTGATGTGTGTGAACACACTAGGACCATCGGGGCACTTTTTTCCCTCTTTAGGAGGTTTTTTTCCCTTGGCTTGTATATATGCCTATTGCCCTAATGGGCTACTTATCTGTGTGCATTCTCTAGTAATACATTTAGTATTGTGTGTTGTGCTCCTTGTGTTGTTCACGTGCTTCCGTAGACATCTAACTCCAACAATGCCACTCTTAGAAAACTCCGTGATGAACGCCTCGAGAAGTTGATCAATATTTTTGAACTGACCTTGGTGAAGCGGTTGAAACCAAGTCAATGCATTGTTCTTGAGAGTTAGGCCAAAAGCATTGTATTCAGTGAACAAGTCTTCAACTTTTTCAGCTCTCAAAACTTGCCTAAACTTTGCTACATGGTCATACGGGTCTCCTGTGCCATCGAAGCAATTCTTCATGGACTTAACCAATTGTGTAGGCCTCAAGTCCTAGTGTGTCCTCTAGTCCTTGGTAGAGGGAATTCATCTGCATTTCTTTGATTTATTGGGTCTCTATGTCTCTCATTTTCCATTCTACCAGCCTCTGTTCTCATTCTTTCTCTTCCCAGTGGGTTAGCAAAGCTTACTTCCGGCCTATCTCTACTCCTGTCCCTTTGAGCTCCATGAACTTAGGATGTCCCAGCTCCTTGGTGACCGTAAGAGGCGTTAGATCTTGGTTGGGGAAAAACAAATTCACCCTTCCAAGTGTAGGCATGCCTACCATGCTCTGTGACCACAAAGATCCTCTCTGACGTATTGTCTAAGTAGGTTACTTTGCTTAGGCTATCTGGATCTTTAAACTCACAGATTGTGACCATTCCTACTTCATTAGGCCAGTGAGGTTTATATCTCCAAAAAGCCTCATCAGTCTCTCGATTTAAGAGCAGATCTATGATCTTATTGTCTTGGGGAACCCATTTTGGAGTGATGATTCTAGTCAGGACTGATTTGCCTCGAGGAGTTCTAGGCTCTTTTCCTATGTTCCCTTGCTCTATGTCCCCTATGTCTACCTCTAGAATCACATTACCAAATTCATTTGTTTGTTCTATCCAATTGGTTGGTGACTACATACATTGTCCCTTCCTTATCTAGGTATGCATCATTCTCAAATTTGACGACTAGATGTTCTAGTCCAATCGGTTGATCTGGGTTTTTAATCTGGACAACAGATCTTCTTAGACCATCCTCATAGATGCGAGCACCTAATCGGTTGGCCCTAATATATTCCAATTGCATTTTGTAAGGGCCTTCGAGTTGCTCCAAGCCATACCTGAACTTCCTATGGGTCTTTCCATACCATACGACATCTCTGGTTCGCTAGCCTCAGAGCTAGGATAGTATGGATAATTTCTCAACTACTAGGCCCAAGACCTAGCAGTGTGACTGACACTAGCCTCCAAAGACCTAAGGTTTTGTTTATCTCTCCCTAGATGTCATCCTGATCTAAGGTTCATATGTCTGATTGAACAACCCCAATTTACCCCAAGTACAACCTTGTTGCAGATCAATTTGTATCCGCACTTTAATTTGATCATACCATGTTAAATTCTTTCTATTAAAGTTATCGATCACAAAGAGATTATATTTCTTCTTGAACTTTGTTGACGCGGCAAAAGCTTGACACTAAGCTACGGAATTTGCCATGCCACAAGAACTAAGCTAAAGTGATGTTAGAACACCTCTATAATCATCAATAGCTTAGCAACCTTCTCAAAACTCAAAACTTTATAACTGTATTTAGGGAACTCCAAAAATTCACTTTACAAAAATCTTTGCCTTCCTACAGGCTTCAATTCTGATCTAGTTTACTTCAATCTTTACAATTATTTGTTTGCTTACTGTTAGATATTCTTCTGTCACTTAGATATGTCAAAACTGTGTTTTGAAACTCACCGAAATATCACCCGAGCTTCATCGGACTGTTACCGGACTGTCACCGTAATCTCATCGTAATTGCACCGGAATGTTACTGAAATCAACTGCAATTCTGATTGTAGTTACTTCAAATGTTTGTAGATGAAGAAAGGAAGTAATACCTGAGCTTCCTTTGGTGAATGAACTTTATCTGAAGTTTGAAGAAAAACCTTCATCAATTCTAGAGGTCTTTACGATCAGACTTAGTACTGTGTGTACATGTCCCGTTTCACAAAACTCTTTTGATCAGTTTGTAGTTGAGACTACTAGCTTCAAGATAAGCTATCTCTCATGAAAAACTTTACATTATACAGTGATACCTAACTTGTAGAAATACCGTAAAATGTGTACTGAGAAAACTGTAACTATTAACTAACTTTCACAATAACATGAAATCACTTAGATTTCTTCACACACAAAAATGCTCTCAAATTCTTCCACATCGACATGTGTTTTCTATTAGAGAAGATGTTGTAGCTCAAGCGTAAGCACCACCTCCTTTACTTGTCAATCCGCGGAGACGTGAGGACCAGTATGAAGACCACGAGCAATTAAGGCACAAGTGCATGAGTGAAAGCACACATACACACACACGCGCACAAGGTAAGATCAAAGAGAGGAACAATGGAAAGCTTAGATTTCAAAAAAGTTCTCTTACAAAAGCTCTATTCTCTAACAAGCTAACCCCAAAAATGAGCTCTCTAGCTCTTTTTATAGTTTTTTGACTAGTTTTGGCCTTGTCCAGACCTAGTGTCCAGTCTAGTTAAAAATTAGGTTCCAGGGCTTATTTGAGGGCTCAAACGGAGTCTAAAAATTATGAAAATTGGTAGGATGATACTTCTAATATCCTCAAGCTCAAGGACTCCTTGGCTTCAACAAAATGGAGTTAGAAAAATAGAAAATGGTATTTACAATGGTTTTTAGTGATGAAAATCACTATTGTTGTAGGGGATTCTTCTGAAAATTTGACATACACTTTTTGGAGCTCCCTACTTGCTCCTTCTTCTTGTGTGTCCACCTCTTTGATGCACTTCCATGCTTTGTCCTTGACCTTGAGCTTCAACACTCCCCTCCCTCTCGAGTCTGTCGTCCCTGACAGACCCTTGTTGTAATGGTTGTTCCATGTAGTCTTTTGAGAGGTAGTGTCTGTGTGGTAGGAACAAGAGCCGTCTACCTTCCAAATGTGGCGGGGTTGGTTATCCGATTCTTCATTTGTCACTAAGAGCCTTTGGAAGTTGTTGTCCCTTGGTATGCGCTCCTTCCTTGGGTTCCAGCATGATTGTGTCGTTGTGAGTCGCCATTGATGGCCTCTAGATCTTCTTAAGATGATGTTCATAGTACTCACGCCAAGTACTAATAACCCATAATGAATGATGGGTAAGTGTGTTCGTGCATGGGTTGAGGAGAATATGTGCCTTGTGCACGGCCTTGTAATGTAGCCCTATGCATGCTTACTTGAAAAATGCATTGGAAAAGTATGGTGCAAAAATTGGGGGTCTTGAGCTGAGTGCTCAAGGGTTTGCCGGCGAAGAGGTTTCCTAATCTATCATGGTTATGGTGTTGCCAAAGTAAAGATTCTTACCATGGTGAAGGGTCATTCAATCTTTGATCTCTTCGTGTTGTACTCCCGACATTTGTGATGGACATTGTTGATGAATATCCGTGTTGAGGATCTACTGATGAAATGCTTTGAGTGCTCGGTCCTGTCTGCTCTCTTCAAAGCAATATTTGCCAAATACTAAGAATTGAATTTCTTTATATTCTGTGACAAACAACATTGGGTAACTACACCAAGCGTGGTTTCACATCTTCTCTTTAGCTCACCATAAGCAGGAGTCTTCTCATCCAGTATACATACAACGATTTGCAGTGTACCAAAACTACCCTTTGCAGATATCTCCTTGGATGCTCTCGTACGTACAATAGTTAAGCATCGCTCAAGTTGTTGACCTTCAAGCTCTTCCCTCCTACCATGGTAAGGGGAAACAGTAGTTGTGGATGCCCTGTTCATGCCAGGTACTTGACATCTATCAGATAAGCCAGCAATAATATCATTTGCTAGTCGAGAAACACTTCTATCAAAACTGATAAATGTCCAGTAATCAATGGTTCCACCTTCAACTAATCCTGACTCATTCATGTTCCATGAGCCCAACCTGTGAACAAGCTCTCTCTCCCTCTTTTTTTGTTTTTTTGAGACAATGTCACAAAACAAGAAGATAGATGTTAGTATCAGTAAAACTAGTTGGCATATGTCAATGTGCTCTCGTGCATGGGACTCTCAAGTGTGTCTATGCACGGCCATGTAATGTGGCCCTATATTAATGCATACTTTGGAAATGCATGACTTGAATGGTGCAAAACACAAGGCTGTGCAAGGAGCACATGGTTGTCGCTCGTCGAGGCTTTTGATGTTATTTGCAGCGGTTGATGTCATCTTTGTTGGAGGTATCCATTGGATCTCGAGATGACAATTGATCCTTCCTCCTTATAGGGATCCATTTTAGAATAGCATTTGGCACTGTAGAGATTACTTCAGGCGTCGTCCTCTTTGGATGCTTTTTGAACTGTGGTATCCAGTGTAGTTGGCGCTTTGGTTTGGTGGAGGCTACTTGTACTTTTGGCTTCCAAATCCATATCCTTTTTGCACGTCTTTCTACTATTGTTGAAGAGCTGATTTGATCTTCTTTCGGTCTCTGTACGTAGTTCTTACCCTTTTCTCTTTTTGCCTTCTTTGTTGAGACCTTTCGCATGTGGGAGAGCATAGGTTGTTGTGGATGTAAGAGCGTCTTAGGTACCCACATCTATAATCGCCCTTGTTGAGCTGCAACTAATTTCTTAGGCACCCAAACTTGTTGGATACCTTGTGATTGAGCTTGTCCGAGCTGCTTCCTTCGTCTTCTGGCCTGGTTGGCTTGCCTGAATGGGATTTGTGGGGGCAAGGCTGGTGGTTGCTCTCCTTTGCGTACCCAGATCTGCTTCATGCTCGGAACTGATTTCTTATCGAATGGTGTCTTTCTATTTGATATAGCAGTTGTCGTGAACGGTTGTGTTTGCCTGTGTGGTGGACTCACTACTATGGCTACTTGATTCTTTGGAGAAGAAGAAAGATCCACCCACCTTCGAACATGTTCTTCCATGATTGACTCCTTCTGTATCATAGAGCTTTTGACACATACAACATCTCCTTCCATATGATTAGTCTTAGAAGAACTAAGAGAGTGTGTGGTGCCATGATCTGGGAGCATGCAGTTCTCTAATCCTAATGTAATGCATTGTTCATGTACCCAAACTTGAAGAATTTGACTTCTTAGGTTTAAGTTAATCATTACATTGTTCATGTACCCAAACTTGAAGAATTTGACTTCTTAGGTTTAAGTTAACTGCATGGTCATAGATCCAATCTTATCCCAAGACAAGTGGTTCTGTAAGCTTCTCATCTTGACACACTAGCACTTTGACTTTCATTGGAACATCTTGAATGTAGATGGAAAGTTCCACCTCGTCCAAACAAGGGGTTTCCACACCTCCCAATCCTATGAGATAAGCTTCTATGGGATTGATGTTCAACTGCAAGTCTTGGCAGTAGGAAAGTCTAACTGCACTACTTACTGCACCTGAGTCAATCAATGCTTTCACAGTCCTTGCACCCTTTCCTTGTCCTATCTCTATGGTCACAAATGGACGTCGGTCAATGACTTGAGCGGTAGTTATGCCCGATTTTTGGCACATATCCATGTGATATTTTGGGGCTTTTGAGTTGACATCTAGGCCTAATCACCTTAACTTATTTCTCCTTATGCGCTCTCTAGCCTCTGCTTGTGCTTCTTCTCTGACTCTCATCTCTTCTTCTTTTCGTTTCTTAGCAGTCTTGAGTCTCATTAGCATGTCCTCTGTAAGAGGTTCTTGATATAACTTGACTCTACATCCACTAATATAGTTTGGCAAGATATCTCCTTCTAGAGTGGCCAACTGAACTGCACCACTAGTGGAAATTCTATTAATGATCATGGGTCCATATCCTCTTTTTTCCAACTTACGAGCATGTTGCTTTAGTGTGTAAACCAACACTAGATCTCCCTCTTTCAATCCCTTATCCTTGATGTGTGCATCAAAGTATGCCTTTTGCCTTTTCTTTGCAGCATAGATGCCTGCTGCCGCGCGTAGCCTTGTCTCACCTAAGCGTTCTAGATCAAAGATCCTAGAGGACAATTCATGTCCATTCCACTCATACTCTTATGCTACTTTTAAGGCAGGGATTAAGAAATCTAATGGTATCACAGCATTTTGTCTGAAGACCATCTGAAATGGGGTGGCGTTGAGTACCGTTTTGTAGGCAACTCGATAAGCCCAAACAGCATGATGAAGTTGTTTGTCCCAATCAGAGCGTTTATTATTTACGAGTTTTGTCAATACGTTACAGAGGATCTTATTGGTGCTCTTGGCTTGTCCGTTAGCTTGTGGGTGATAAGGGGCAGACTTCTTATGTATCACCAAGAATTCTTGGAGAAGATTTTCAATGACCTCATTTAAGAAGTGTGTGCCTCTATCGCTCACTAACTCTATTGGTAACCCATATCTTGTGAACACGTTCTCAAATAAGAACTTTGACGTTGTCTGAGCATCATTCTTTGTTGTGGCTTTGACTTCTACCCACTTGGTAAGGTAGTCTGTGGCTACAATAATGTATTCTGCATGGGAGTTTCTAGCTGGGGGGTTAATAGGACCTATGAAGTCTATGTCCCACTTCAAAAATGCACGCCCTCCCATCATTGGCCTCAAAGGCATCTCGTCTTTTCTAACTGGATATTGTGCACGTTGGCATGTGTCACATTTCTTCACATAGGTATGTGCATCCATATGAAGAGTGGGCCACCAAAGTCCTGAGAATAGAATGGTCTTGATCACTCGGTCAGGACCAAAATGTCCACCTGCAACACCACTGTGTGCAGTTTCTAAGACCTTTAAATAGTCTGATTCATGAACGCACAGTCTTAAGTAACCATCTTTGCCTCTTCGGTATAGGTTCTCTCCTACTAAGGCATAGCCTTGAGCCTCTTGCTCCATGCTTCGTCTTCTTGCTAGACTAGCCTCTTTGGGTAATCTTCCCGACCTCATAAACTCTACCAATGGAGCACTCCAATCTGGAATTAATGACACTTGATAAAGGGTCGCATGCTCCACTGGGGGTCTCTCGTTGCACATTGGACAATTCTTAATCCACTCATGTATTTCCTTGTCCATGCTAGGCCAATACACTCCTAAACGTTTTAGATTCTGCAATGTTCGTTGTTTAGAATAGTGATTTCCTAGCAATCCTTCATGGGCCTGTTGCAACCAGCTACTATGTTCATCATCCTTGACACAACAAGCTAATACACCCTCGGTATCTTGTTTGTACATGCTTCCTGCCAATATGTGATATTTTTGTGATTTGACAATTTCTTCTTGTGATGTTTTCACATTTTTGTTTGCGGGTCCAAAGGTTAAGACTAGTACTAAATTATTTTCCCATTTAGGAACAACTTCTAAATTGAACAGATAAGCATTCGGTAGGTCATCAGACACTCCTTGCGCTGACTCTCCTAAAGTGATGCGAGAAAGGTGATCTGCCCTAAGGTGGGTTCTACCTTTCCTGACCACAACTTCAAAGCCATATTCCATTAGTCAGAGAAACCATCTTACTAAGCGTCTAGTATTGCAAGGTTTATTGACCAAATATAACAAAGCTTGATGATTAGTGAAAAACTTGAACTTGTTGGCCAATAAATAGTGTCTAAACTTTTTCACAGCATATACCATGCCTAAGCCCTCTCGCTCAGTTGTGGTATAGTTTCATTCAGCGGCAGTGAGTTTTCTACTAGCATATGCTATGGGCAAATCTAAGTTTCCTTCACCTGTGGGTTGTGCTAGCACACATCCTATGGTGTGATTGGATGCATCCACATGGACATGGAATGGCTTATTCCAATCAGGAGTGGTCAGTATTGGTGTTGTGCACAAACGTTTTTTCAGTTCATTGAAAGAATTCTCGCATTCGTCGTTCCACTCAAAATTCGACAACAAGGCATAAAGGGGTCTAGCTATAATTGCATACATGTGGATAAACCTACGGTAATATCCACAATGACCCATAAAGGCTTGTACCTCTTTAACATTCCTTGGCCTTGGTAGCTCCGCAATGGCTTGTACCTTATCTTCATCTGTTGAGATTCCATTCTTAAAAACAATATGACCTAAGATTTTACCTTGATGCACCATGAACGCACACTTTTCTGGGTTCAGACACACTCGATATTCTCTACACTTATTGAAGATTTGTTTGAGCTCAGGGATGTGGTATCTTCTTTCTTGGGAATGGGCGCATAAATCATCCACATACACTTCTAAGCTTTTCCGCAAGAACTCTTTGAAGACATGACACATGAGCCTTTGGAATGTTGCAGGTGCATTGGTGAGCCCAAATGTCATCACACGAAATGCAAAGATTCCCCACTCTGTGGCAAAAGCTGTTTTGTGTTGATCTTCTGGGGCAATGGCTACTTGATTGTAACCGGAAAATCCATCAAGGAAGCTATAAACTTCCTTGCCTGCAACACGCTCCAATAGGTGTTTCGTGATTGGAAGTGGATAACTATCTCTGATCGTAGCGGCATTAACTTTTTAAGGTTAATACACACTCGCAACTTCCTGTTCTTCCTGGGCACCACTACAATGGGGGACACCCATTTAGTATGCTCAATCTCATAGATAAATCTAGCTTCAATCAGCCTGTCAATTTCTTCTTTTATTTTGGCTGCATATGTATCATTATATGTGTAGGGCTTCTGTTTGGTGGGCTTGGCATCAACAGTCATGTGGATAGTATGAGAGCAAATTCTTGGATCTACCCCTTTCAAGTCTCTATAGTGCCACGCAAACACATCCCTATATTCCCTTAATAGAGCTACGAGCTCCATTTCTTCTCTTGCACTTAGGTCATCTCCTATATATGTGCATCTCTCTTCATTCCCTTCAATGGTCACCACAATTTTCTTGGCCTTTTCTTTATTATCATATGATTCTCCTATGATGGCCTCTCTCTTAGGCATTCGTACCAAGATTTTACGGTCGTCAACTTCATATTTCTTAAAGTTTTCTCGTACTTCAAACAATGATTCCTCCTCTTCTTGTTTCACTGCTTTTCTTTTCTTTTTCTTTTGACTGCTCTCACATCCATCCTTTGAATTTACCGTTTTAATACTTGTGAGAGGTTCATCTTCTTTCTGGGTGAACACTCCTATATCTTCTAGATAGTGCTGCTCTGAGTTAAAGCAACTATCCATCACTGTGGACTCTATATCATCGTCACTTGCTTCTTCTTCTATGACATCACAAGGGTCACATTCTTCTAGCAAGGGCTAACACATGAACACTGAAATAGCATAACCCTCCTCATCACAATGAGGTGTCCATTGTTCTTCATTGACAGTAATGTCCATGGTGGCTAAGATTTTTGGCCAGCCATGTGGCTCCAATTCCTCATCTGGAAAGATCATCGGTGTGTAGGCTGGGTCTCTAACTGGTCTATCTTCTGGCGAAGTTCCTTCTTCTCTTTCCTTTAAATGTTTTTCCTCTTCCTCTGGGACCTTTCACATCCACAAATGAGTATCTTCATGCAACCAAGATGGATCAGGTGAACTTTCAGAATGCACAGAGATGGAATCTTCTTTCGCTTTGAGGATAGGATTCCACTGTAGGGGTGGTACATCTCTGAAGGTGTAATCCTTCAAATTGACCTTGGTGGTGACCCCTAAGTGTTGTAAGTACAAGGATTTGGTTCCCCAATTCTGTACTATTTGCAATTCTCGTAGGACGGGTCTTCCTAGGATCATCTCGTAGACATTATTTTTCTCAAAGTCACATATAGCAAATGTATGTTCAAACTCTACACCATAGGTGGTTAGAGTTATCCCTTCTAGCAATCCTAGAGGTCTTTCAAAATGACCGTCAACCATTTGAAGCTTCATTCTAGTTGGTCTTAATGTGGGTTGTCCCCATTGCTTCCACAAGGAGGTGGTTGCAATAGCAACACCAGCACCTGAATCTATGATTGCTTTGGTTGTGTAACCTTGATAGGTGATTGGAAGATAAGTATTACCTTCTTCACCCTCACACATGTCTCCTATTTTATCGAGAGGTATCTCTGGTACTTTTTTCTTAGAGCCTGTTTTTGGCATATTGGACTCAAGTTCTGGGACCTGATCCTTCACATGACTTCATAGCTCAGGTTTTGCTTTGAGCAGCTCTTCTACAGTGAGGTGACATTGAACCTTAGTGTTCTTCACGACATCAATGTTCCTTGGGACCACCGAGTCTTCATGTCTTACCAGTATAGTGGGAGCTCTGATCTGAAGAGATTCAGATTCCCAAGGGCCTGGAAATTGAGGTAGTTCTTCTAAGGTATTAGATTCAAAATCTAACCTTTCATCTTCTTGTTGTTCTGCTTCATCTCCGTAAATAGATGGAATGTCTTGGGGAAATTGATCATGAAGGTCATCAATCTCAGGAATAGGAGGGAAATTACCCTTCTCCTTGGCCCATTTCTCTTCTTGTATTTCCCGCAAGAACTCTTGAGACTACTCTTGAATTGAAGGAGGTATTCTAGCATTCGTGGAATTAGGAACATAAGCTCCCATTGGTGGGGAGCTTCCTCTTTCAATAACTGGTTGAGCATGTGGAGGTAAAGAAACTTGTGGTTTGTTTACCAACTGCTCTAATCTTTCTAGTAAGCCCTGGAAATGCAAATCCGATTTGACAGAGTTTGTCTAATTGAACTTTTGACTAGTCTCAAGTATAGCTTGAGCTTGTTCTACCATTTTCATGCACATTTTCATTCGTTCAATCTCTAAATCCGCTCTAGGATAACTCTTGTCTAGGTTTGCAACTGTTGGCCTTTCTTAAAGTCGAGCCTGGTAGGCCTTGAACATCATGTCCAAGCCTTCTGGGGTTGGATCTGCAAGAACAGACCCTGGTTGTGGCCTATTTACAATGGGTGGTGGGGTGGGATGAGGTGGAGTGGATGGAGTTTTAGCATGCGAGGGGTTTTGAGTTGCAATGTCTTCTATTTTTGTTTTTGCGTCTTTCAAGCTTTCTTCTAGTTTTGATAACTTTTTATTCCACTTGCGATTGGCCTTCTCTCTGGTATCCTTCCATGTTCTTGTTTTCCTCTTACTAGGCTCTCCTGATTCACTCGACTCTGATTGTTCAGCTGGCTTATCCTGTTTTAAGGCTTGTGCCCTAGTGGCTGCTTGTACAGGAGCCACATTACTGCTACGTGAACTTGAATCCGCCACTAAGCCTACCACATTAATGGGTGTAATCTTGGGTGCACTGGAGGGGTTTCTTGGACAATCTCTAGGGAGATGGTCTTTGCCACATTCAGGACAAAAAGCTTGTATTGTGATAGCCTGACCTTGACTCGGGGATGGTGGATGGGGACAATCACGAAGGAAATGGTCACCCTGACATCTGAAACATGGTCCTCTAGGGGCTTGTGGTCTTACTTGTCTCAATTGGGGCCTAGGGTTAGCATTTGTGTACATGACATTGGAGTATTCTGGCTCCCAATTTTGTTCCATAGGTGGTGCCTCATATTGATACGGATAAATCTCACTATGTTCAGGTGACTCTGTGTAATAAGCATGTGGACTACCTTCATGGGAGTAGTCTGAACTATGAGCATGAGAGTCATTCTCTGAGATTAGTGGGGTCACTGGCACCAATGCTCTATTAAGGTTCTCTTCTACCACTGCATACTTAACTGGAATGGCATGGGCAGGAGCTGGTGGTTGGTTTCCCAAGACTGGTTGTGGCCTATATGGTGCCTGATATTGCTGTTGTGGTCTATAATATGGCTGTTGGTATTGGTTTTGATACCTACCTTGTGGGTAAGGATGCTGATAATTCTGTCTAACAGCCTGCCTGTTGTAGGGGCAATCTTGAGCCGTATGGTTTGTGTACTTCCTTTCAATAGTGCAGTATGGGGTATTCCTTTCTCTCATGATTTGGTTGTGCATTGGGCATACATTAGTGTAGCTCAAGCGTAAGCACCACCTCCTTTACTTGTCAATCCGCGGAGACGTGAGGACCGGTATGAAGACCACGAGCAAGTGAAGGCACAAGTGCGTGAGTGAAAGCACACAAACATGCACACACATACACACACACGCGCACAAAGTAAGATCAAAGAGAGGAACAATGGAAAGCTTAGATTGCAAAAGAGTTCTCTTATAAAAGTTCTATTCTCTAACAAGCTAACCTCAAAAATGAGCTCTCTAGCTCTTTTTATAGTTTTTTGACTAGTTTTGGCCCTGTCCAGACCTAGTGTCCGGCCTAGTTAAAAATTAGGTTCCAGGGCTTATTTGAGGGCTCAAACGAAGTCTAAAAATTATGAAAATTGGTACGATGGTACTTCTAATACTCCTCAAGCTCGAGGACTCCTCGGCTTGAACAAAATGGAGTTACTAAAAATAGATAATGGTATTTACAATGGTTTCTAGTGATGAAAATCACTATTTTTGTAGGGGATTCTTCTGAAAATTTGACATACACTTCTTGGAGCTCCCTACTTGCTCTCTCTTCTTCTATGTCCACTTCTTTGATGTGCTTCCATGCTTTGTCCTTGACCTTGAGCTTCAACACTCCCCCCCCTCTCGAGTCTGTCGTCCCTGACAGACCCTTGTTGTAGTGATTGTTCCAAGTAGTGCCTTGAGAGGGAGTGTCCCTTCTGTATGAACACAAGTCGTCCGACGTTCTTCATCTATCACTGTGAGTATTTGCAGGTTGTAGTCTCTTGGTATGTGCTTCTGCCTTGTATTCCAGCATGACTGTGTCGTTGTGAGTCTCCGTTGATGTTTTCTAGATCTTCCAAAGTTGATCTTCATAGTAGTCAAGCCAAGTACTCATAACCCATAGTGAGTGATGGGTAAGTGTGTTCGTGCATAGGTTGAAAAAAGTATGTGCCTTGTGCACGGCCTTGTAATGTAGCCCTACGCATGCTTACTTGGAAAATGCATTGGAAGAAGTATGGTGCAAAAATTGTGGGTCTTGAGCTAAGTGCTCAAGGGTATGCTGACGAAGAGGTTTCCTAAACTATCATGGTTATGGTGTTTCCACAGTAAAGATACTTACCATGGCGAAGGTTGATGGATGTTTGCCTCTTCGTGTTGTACACTCGACCTTTGGGATGGAACCTTGTTGATGAATGTCCATGTTGATTGTCCACTGATGAGATCTTTTGAGTGGTGGGTCCCCTCTCCTCTTTTCAAAGCAACATTTGTCACTAACAATGTGCATTTCTGAGCTTGGGCTCATGCACGTTCACTTCCCTATATTGACACTCAGAGGAATATTGGACACGTGCCGGTTTCTAAGAGATTACCATGCTGATTGACATAGACCATTCACCAGTGCTACTGTTCCATACTGGTTCAGGAAATACTGAGAATGGAATTGCTTTATATTCCTTGGCAAGCAACATCGGGTAACTACACCAAGCTGTGTTTCACATATACTCTTTAGCTCACCATATGCAGGAGTCTTCTCCTCCAGAACTACCTTTTGCAGATATCTCCTTGGATGCTCTGGTACATGAAGTAGTTAAGCGTCACGCAAGTTGCAGACCTTCAAGCTCTTCATTCCTACCATGGTAAGAGGAAATCATAGCTGTAGATGCCATGTTCATGCCAAATGCTTGTCCTCTACCAGATAAGGCAGCAATAATCTCACTGCTGTCCGAGACACACTGGGAACAAGCTCTCTCCCACTTCTCTCTCTCTTTTTTTTTTTTTTTTTTTTTTCTTTTTTTCTTTTTTTGAGGAACAGGATATCACAAAATAAGAACACAAAAGTTAGTATCAATAGAAATGTTCGACATATGTCACTGTGCTCTTGTGCATGGGAATCTCAAGTGTGTCTATGCACGACCGTGTAATGTGGCCCTATATTAATGCATACTTTGGAAATGCATGACCTAAATGGTGCAAAAGACAGGGTTGTGCAAGGAGCACATGGTTGTTGCTCGTTCGAGGCTTTCGATGTTATTTGTGGAGGTTGATGCCGGCCTTAGTGGAGGTATCCATTGAGTCTCGAACTGATGTAATCCTCCTTATTGGAGTCCATTTTAGAACATCATTTGGCACTGTAGAGGTCACTTCAGGCGTCTTTCTCTTTGGATGCTTTCTGAACTGTGGTATCCAGTGTGGTTGATGCTTTGGTTCGGTGGAGGCTACTTGCACTTTTGGCTTCCAAACCCATATCCTTTTTACATGTCTTCCTACTAATGTTGAAGAGCTGATTTGATCTTCCTTTGGTCTCTCTACGTGGTTCTTACCCTTTTCTCTTTTTGGCCTCTTTGTTGAAACCTTTTGCATGTGGGAGAACAAAGGTTGTTGTGGGTGTAGGATCTTCTTAGGTACCCACATCTGTAATTGCCCTTGTTGAGCTGCAGCTAACTTCTTAGGCACCCAAACTTGTTGGATATCGTGTGACGGAGCTTGTCTGAGCTGCTTCCTTCGTCTTCTGGCTTGGTTAGTGTGCATGGATGGGATTTGTGGGGGTAAGGCTGGTGGTTGCTCTCCTTTGCGTACCCAGATCTGCTTCATGCCCGGAACCGCTTTTTTATCGAATGGTGTCTTTCTATTTGATGTAGCAGTTGTCATGAACGGTTGTGTTTGCTTGTGTGGTGGGCTCACTACTGTGGCTACTTGAGTCTTTGGAGAAGAAGAAAGATCCACCCGCCTTCGAACCTGGTCTTCCACGATTGACTCCTTCTGCATCATAGAGCTTTTGACACATACAACATCTTCTTTCATATGATTAGTCTTGGAAGAACTAAGAGAGTGTGTGGTGCCATGATCTAGGAGCATGCAGTTCTCTAATTCTAATGTAATGCATTGTTCATGTACCCAAACTTGAAGAATTTGACTTCTTAGGTTTAAGTTAACTGCATGGTCATAGATCCAATCTTGACCCAAGACAAGTGGTTCTGTAAGGTTCTCATCTTGACATACTAGCGCTTTGACTTTCATTGGAACATCTTGAAGGTAGATGGGAAGTTCCACCTCGCCCAAACAAGGGGTTTCCACACCTCCCAATCCTATGAGATAAGCTTCTATGGGATTGATGTTCAACCCCAAGTCTTGGCAGTAGGAAAGTTTAACTGCACTACTTGCTGCACCTGAGTCAATCAATGCTTTCACCGTCCTTGCACCCTTCCCTTGTCCTATCTCTATGGTCACAAAGGGTCTTCGGTCAATGACCTGAGAAGTCACAATGCCTGACTTTTGACACATATCCATGTGATATTTTGGGGCTTTTGAGTTGACATCTAGGCCTAATCGCCTTAACTTATTTCGCCTAATACGCTCTCTGGCCTCTACCTGTGCTTCTTCTCTCACTCTTAGCTCTTCTTCGCTTCGCTTCTTAGCAGTGTTGAGTCTCATTAGCATATCCTCAGTAAGAGGTTCTTGATATAGCTTGACTCTGCAGCCACTAATATAGTTTGGCAAGATATCTCCTTCTAGAGTGGCCAACTGAACTGCACCACTAGTGGAAATTCTATTAATGATCATGGGTCCATATCCTCTTTTTTCCAACTTACGGGCATGTTGTTTTAGTGTGTATACCAACACTAGATCTCCCTCTTTCAATCCCTTATCCTTGATGTGTGCATCAAAGTATGCCTTTTGCCTCTTCTTTGCAGCATAGATGCCTGCTGCCGCTCGTAGCCTCGTTTCACCTAAGCGTTCGAGATCAAAGATCCTAGAGGACAATTCATGCCCATTCCACTCATACTCTTGTGCTACTTTTAAGGCAGGGATTAAGAAATCTAATGGTAGCACAGCGTTCTGTCCAAAGACCATCTGAAATGGGGTGGCGTTGAGTACCGTTTTGTAGGCAACTCGATAAGCCCAAACAGCATGATGAAGTTGTTTGTCCCAATCAGAGCGTTTATTATTCACCAGTTTTGTCAATACGTTACAGAGAATCTTATTGGTACTCTCGGCTTGTCCGTTGGCTTGTGGATGATAGGGGGCGGATTTCTTATGTATCACCAAGAATTCTTGGAGAAGATTTTCAATGACTTCATTCAAGAAGTGTGTGCCTCTATCGCTCACCAACTCTATTGGTAGTCCATATCTCGTGAACACATTCTCGAATAAGAACTTAGCCGTAGTCTGAGCATCATTCTTTGTTGTGGCTTTGACTTCTACCCACTTTGTAAGGTAATCTGTGGCTACGATGATGTACTCTGCATGGGAGTTTCTAGCTGGGGGGTTAATAGGACCTATGAAGTCTATGCCCCACTTCGAAAATGCACGTCCTCCCATCATTGGCCTCAAGGGCATCTCGTCTTTTCTCACTGGATATTGTGCACGTTGGCATGTGTCGCATTTCTTCACATAGGTATGTGCATCCATATGAAGAGTGGGCCACCAAAGTCCTGAGAACAGAATGGTCTTAATCACTCGGTCAGGGCCAAAATGTCCACCTGCAACACCACTGTGTGCAGTCTCTAAGACCCTTAAATAGTCTGATTCATGAACGCACAGTCTTAAGTAACCATCTTTACCTCTTCGGTATAGGTTTTCTCCTACTAAGGCATAGCCTTGAGCCTCTTGCTCCATATTTCGTCTTCTTGCTAGACTGGCCTCTTTGGGTAATCTTCCCGATCTCATAAACTCTACCAATGGAGTACTCCAATCTGGAATTAATGATACTTGATAAAGGGTCGCATGCTCCACTGGTGGTTTCTCTCTACACATTGGACAATTCTTGATCCACTCATGTATTTCTTTGTCCATGCTAGGCCAATACACTCCTAAACGTTTCAAATTCTGCAATGTTCGTTGTTTAGAATAGTGATTTCCTAGCAATCCCTCATGAGCTTGCTGCAACCAACTACTATGTTCATCATCCTCGACACAACAAGCTAATACACCCTCAGTATCTTGTTTGTACATGCTTCCTGCCAATATGTGATATTTTTGTGATTTTACAATTTCTTCTTGTGATGTTTTCACATTCTTATTTGCAGGGCCGAAGGTTAGGACTGGTACCAACTTATTTGCCCATTTAGGAACAACTTCCAAATTGAACAGATAAGCATCAGGTAGTTCATCAGACACTCCTTGTGGTGACTCTCCTGAAGTAATGCGAGAAAGGTGATCTGCCCGAAGGTGGGTTCTACCTTTCCTGACAACAACTTCAAAGTCATACTCCATTAGTAAGAGGAACCATCTTACTAAGCGTCCAGTGTTGCAAGGTTTATTGACCAAATATAACAAAGCTTGATGATCAGTGAAGAACTTGAACTTGTTGGCCAATAAATAGTGTCTAAACTTCTTTACAGCATATACCATGCCTAACCCTTCTCGCTCGGTTGTGGTATAATTTCTTTCGGCTGGGTTTAGTTGTCTACTAGCATATGCTATGGGCAAATCTAAATTTCCTTCACCTGTGGGTTGTGCCAGCACACATCCTATGGCATGATTGGATGCATCCACATGGACATGGAATGGTTTATTCCAATCAGGAGTGGTCAGTATTGGTGCTGTGCACAAACGTTTCTTCAGTTCATTGAAAGAATTCTCGCATTCGTCGTTCCACTCAAAATTAGACAACAAGGCATAAAGGGGTCTAGCTATGATCGCGTACATGTGGATAAACCTACGGTAATATCCACAATGGCCCATAAAGGCTTGTACCTCTTTAACATTCCTTGGCCTTGGCAGCTCCGCTATGGCTCGTACCTTATCTTCATCCGTTGAGATTCCATTCTTAGAAACAATATGACCGAGGATTTTACCTTGACGCACCATGAACACACACTTTTCTGGGTTCAGACACACTCGATATTCTCTACACTTGTTGAAGATTTGTCTGAGTTCAGGGATGTGAACCCGTCTTTCTTGGGAATGAGCACATAAATCATCCACATACACTTCTAAGCTCTTTCGCAAGAACTCTTTGAAGACATGACACATGAGCCTTTGGAATGTTGCAGGTGCATTGGTGAGCCCAAATGGCATCACCCGAAATGCAAAGATTCCCCACTCTGTAGCAAAAGCTGTTTTGTGTTGATCTTCTGGGGCAATGGCTACTTGATTGTAACCTGAAAATCCATCAAGGAAGCTATAAACTTCCTTGCCTGCAACACGCTCCAAAAGGTGTTCTGTGATTGGAAGTGGATAACTATCTCTAATCGTAGCGGCATTAACTTTTTTAAGGTTAATACACACTCGCAACTTCCCGTTCTTCTTGGGTACCACAACAATGGGGGACACCCATTCGGTATGCTCAATCTCATAGATGAATCCAGCCTCAATCAACCTATCAATTTCTTCTTTGATTTTGGCTGCATAGGTATCATTATATGTGTAGGGCTTCTGTTTGGTGGGCTTAGCATCAGCAGTCATGGGGATAGTATGAGAACAAATTCTTGGATCTACCCCTTTCAAGTCTCTATAGTGCCATGCAAACACATCCCTATATTCCCTTAATAGAGCTATGAGCTCCATTTCTTCTCTTGCACTTAGATCATCTCCTATATATGTGCATCTCTCTTCGTTCTCTTCAATGGTCACTACAATCTTCTTGGTCTTTTCTTTATTATCATATGATTCTCCTATGATGGCCTCTCTCTTAGGCATTCGTACCAGAATTTTGCGGTCGTCAACTTCATATTTCTTGAAGTTTTCTGGTACTTCAAACAATGATTCCTCCTTTTCTTGTTTCACTGCTTTTCTTTTCTTTTTCTTTTGACTACTCTCACTTCCATCCTTTGAGCTTACTGTTTTAATACTTGTGAGAGGTTCTTCTTCTTTCTGGGTGAACACTCCTATATCTTCTAGATAGTGCTGCTCTGAGTTAAAGCAACTATCCATCACAATAGACTCCAAATCATCGTCATTCTCTTCTTCTTCTATGACATCACTAGGGTCACATTCTTCTAGCAGGGGTTGACACATGAACACTGAGATATCATAACCCTCCTCATCACAATGAGGTGTCCATTGTTCCTCATTGACAGCAATGTCCATGGTGGCTAAGATTTCTGGCCAGCCATGAGGCTCAAACTCCTCATCTGGAAAGATCATCGGTGTGTAGGCTGGGTCCCTAACTGGTCTATCTCCTAGCGAAGTTCCTTCTTCTCTTGCCTTTAAACGTTTTTCCTCTTCCTTTGCGACCTTGCACATCCACAAATGAGTATCTTCATGCAGCCATGATGGATCAGGTGAACTTTCAGAATGCACAGAGATGGAATCTTCTTTCGCTTTGTGGATAGAATTCCACTGTAGGGGTGGTACATCTCTGAAGGTGTAATCCTTCAAATTGACCTTAGTGGTGACCCCTAAGTGCTGTAAGTACAAGGAGTTAGTTCCCCAATCCTGTACTATTTGCAATTGTCGTAGGAAGGGTCTTCCTAGGATCATCTCAAAGACATTATTTTTCTCAAAGTCACATATAGCAAATGTGTGCTCAAACTCTACACCACAAGTGGTTAGAGTGATCCCTTCTAGCAATCCTAGAGGTCTTTCAAAATGACCATCAGCCATTTGGAGCTTCATTCTAGTTGGTCTTAATGTGGGTTTGCCCCATTGCTTCCACAAGGAGGTGGTCGCAATAGCAACACCAGCACCTGAATCTATGATTGCTTTGGTTGTGTAATCTTGGTAGGTGATTGGAAGATAAGTATTACCTTCTTCACCTTCACACATGTCCCCTATTTTGTCTAGCGGTATCTCGGGTACCCTTTGCTTGGAGCCTGCTTTTGGCATGTTGGAATCAAGTTCTGGGACCTGATCCTTCACATGATTCCATAACTCAGGTTTTGCTTTGAGCAGCTCTTCTACAGTGAGATGACACTGAACCTTAGTGTTCTTCACGACATCCGTGTTCCTTGGAACCACTGAGTCTTCATTTCTTACTAGTATTGTGGGAGCTCTAATCTGGAGTGATTCAGATTCCCATGGGCCTGGAAATTGAGGCAGTTCTTCTAAGGTATTAGATTCAAAATCTAATCTTTCGTCTTCTTGTTCTGCTTCATCTTCGTAAATAGATGGAATGTCTTGGGGAAATTGATCATGAAGATCATCAATCTCAGGAATAGGAGGGGAATTACCCTTCTCCTTGGCCCATTTCTCCTCTTGTATTTCCCGCAAGAACTCTTGAGAGTACTGTTGAATAGAAGGAGGTATTCCAGCATCCGTGGAATTAGGAACATAAGCTCCCCTTGGTGGTGAGCTTCCTCTTTCAATAACTGGTTGAGCCTGTGGAGGTAGAGAAACTTGTGGTTTGTTTACCAACTGCTCTAATCGTTCTAGTAAGCCCTGGAAATGCAAATCCGATTTGATAGAGTTTGTCTGATTGAACTTTTGACTAGTCTCAAGTATGGCTTGAGCTTGTTCTACCATTTTCATGCACATTTTCATCCGTTCAATCTCTAAATCTGCTCTAGGGTAACTCTTGTCTAGGTTTGCCGCTGTAGGCCCTTCTTGAAGTCGAGCCTGGTAGGCCTTGAACATCATGTCCAAGCCTTCTGGGGTTGGATCTGCAAGAACAGACCCTGGTTGCGGTCTATTTACAGTGGGTGGTGGGGTGGGATGAGGTGGAGTGGATGGAGTTTCGGCATGCGAGGGGCTTTGAGATGCAATGTCTTCTATTTTTGTTTTCGCTTCTTTTAAGCCTTCTTCTAGTTCCGATAACTTTTTATTCCACTTGCGATTGGCCTTCTCTCTGGTATCCTTCCATGTTCTTGTTTTCCTCTTACTAGGCTCTCCCGATTCACTCGGCTCTGATTGTTCTACTGGTTTATCCTGTTTTAAGGCTTGTGCTCTAGTGACAGCTTGTATAGGAGCCACATTGCTACTACTTGAACTTGGATCTGCCACTAAGCCTACCACATTAATGGGTGTAATCTTGGGTGCACTAGAGGGGTTTCTTGGACAATCTCTGGGGAGATGGTCTTTGCCACAATCAGGACAAAAAGCCTGTATTGTGATAGCCTGTCCTTGACTCGGAGATGGTGGGTGGGGACAGTCACGAATGAAATGGTCACCATGACATCTGAAACAAGATCCTCTAGGGGCTTGTGGTCTCATTTGTCTCAACTGGGGCCTAGGGTTAGGATTTGTGTACATGACCTTGGAGTATTCTGGCTCCCAATTTTGCTCCATAGGCGGTGCCTCATATTGATACGAGTAAATCTCACTATGTTCAGGTGACTCTGTGTAATAAGCATGTGGACTACCTTCATGGGAGTAGTCTGAACTATGAGCATGAGAGTCATTATCTGGTATCAATGGGGTTAGTGGCACCAAAGCTCTATTTGGATTTTCCTCTCCCACAGCATATTTGACTGGAATCACGTTGGCTGGAGCTAGTGGTTGGTTTCCCAAGACAGGTTGTGGCCTATATGGTGCCTGATATTGCTGTTGTGGTCTATAATATGGTTGTTGGTATTGGTTCTGATACCTACCTTGTGGGTAAGGTTGCTGATAATTCTGTCTAACAGCTTGCCTATTGTAGGGACAATCTTGAGCCGTGTGGTTTGTGTATTTTCTCTCAATAGTGCAATATGGAGCATTCCTTTCTCTAATGTTTTGGTTTTGCATTGGGCATACATTAGCCATGTGGTCGCCTCCGCAAGTATAGCACCGATTCAATGAAGTGACTCCCTGTGTTTGTTTATTTTGGACTCCCAGCTTCTTGGCAACTTGCTCAGCTATCTCTTCTATTTCTGTGGAGATCTTTGAAGCATGACTAGTAGAACTATCCGAATCTTTGTAGAGTTTGGACAATCCTAACTCCTCACCCAAGTTATCTTCTATGTCTATGCACGTCCGCACACACTCTTCTATGGATCTAGGATCTTTCAAGTATACATAGGATCTTAACTTTGTGCTCAATAAGCCATCTAAAAACAAAGCCACTTGTTTGGCTGGTGTGGGTAGCTCTGGAGCAGGGCATCTTTCTAGGTACTGTCTGAACCTTCTACCTGCTAGTCGCACTGTTTCTTGGGGTGTCTGCTTGAAACTATGGATCAGGGACGATGTGTTATGCCTGATACCACTCTTGGAAAATTCTACAATGAATTCGTCTAGCAGTTGACCTATATCGCGATAGCTGCTTCTACTCAATGGTTGAAACCAAGCTAAGGCAGTGCCTTTAAGGGTCAAACCAAATGCCTCGTACTGGGTGAACCAGTCCTCAATTTGTTCGGCTCTCAGCACTTGTTTGTACTCGGCCACATGATCATAAGGATCCCCTGTCCCATCGAAATAGTTCTTCATTGCCTTGATCACGTGACTGGGTTTAAGGGTTCTTGGGTACTCCCGAGGTCTAGGCAATGGAAAATCCTGTTCATCTCTTTGTTGCCTATGTGCTTGATGTCTCTCTCTTTCAGGTCGTTCATTTTCCAATCCTGACCTATTCCTGCCCAAGGTGTGTGCAAAACTTACCTCAGGTCTCTCTCTAGTTCTTTCTCTCTGGGCTTCATGAGCCTGGGATGATCCTACCCCTTGGAGGCCATGGGAAACATTGGATCTTGGTGGGGGGAAAATCATGTCATTCTTCCATGTATATGCATGTCTATCATGTTCCGTTACCAAGAAAATTTTCTCTGATGTGTTATCCAGGTAGACAACTTTGCCTGGTATCTCAGGATCTTTGAATTCATAGATGATAACTATGCCCAATTGGCTAGGTTGATCTGGCTTGAACCTCCAAAAGGCTTCCTCTGTTTCTCTATTCAAAAATAGTTCTATGCTTTTGTTGTCTTGAGGGATCCAGTCCGGAGTGATCACTCGGGTCAAAACTGACTTACCTCTAGGAGTCTGGGGTCCTTGTCCTACGTTTCCTTGTTCTAGGTCTCCTATCTCATTCTCATGAATGATATTTCCAAACTCATCGGTCCTATCTGGTTGGTTGGTAACCACATACATGGTTCCTTCCTTATCAATGTATGAACCCTCTTCGAACTTGACCACCGGGTGTTCAAGTCCAAAGGATTGATCTGGATTTTTGAGTTGGACCACTGATCGCCTCAGACCATCCTCATAGATGCGAGCACCTAATTGGTTGGTCCGTATATATTCCAACTGTGTCTTATAGGGACCTTCCGGTGTTTGTAGATGGGCAGTCCCTGAGCCACCTGCAGGTTTTCCCATACTAAAAGACATTTCTGAATCACTTGTGTCTGATCTGAGTAAAAGATGACCACTTAGTTGTTGTGCCCAAGACTTGGATGTATGGTTGACACTAGCCTCAGAAGATCTAATGCTTTGTTTATCCTTGCCTAAGTGTCTACCAGATCTCAGGTTCATAAGCTTTAGTCAAGAGTTCAAATTTTCCCTTTGGTATGGTTCACAATTCTTTAGAGCCCCCTTGGTTCCCTAGTCCCACCTGAGGGTCAACTTCAAATTATCCTATCTCAAAATCAACGCATTATTCTTGAAAAAAACAGTTGAGATCGTGTAGGATTTGAAACGAGCTTTCCAACAAGCTATAGAGCTCAAAAAATGGACTTTGGATGAGAAAGTTATGTCAAATCAGGCTCCTGGGGGTCAAAACAGGCAAACAGGACCTTTGGAGAAAATCGCGATTTTGTGAACTTTCTGAAAATCGCGATGCTGTGAAGTCAAAAAATCGCGATGTTGAGCACAAAATCGTGTTTTTGAAAATCGCGATTTTGAGCAAAAAATCGGGATTTGAAAATCGCGATGTTGATCACAAAATCGTGTTTCTGAAAATCGCGATTTTGATCACAAAATCGTGTTTCTGAAAATCGCGATGTTGATCACAAAATCGTGTTTCAGAGAATCGCGATGTTGATCACAAAATCGTGTTTCTGAAAATCGCGATGTTGATCAAAAAATCGTGTTTCAGAGAATCGCGATGTTGATCACAAAATCGTGTTTCAGAGAATCGCGATGTTGATCACAAAATCGTGTTTCTGAAAATCGCGATTTTGACTCAGAGAATCGTGATTCACAAAATCGTGTTTTTGACTGAAAATCGTGTTTTCTCAGAATCGTGTTTTTGACATGAAAATTGCGATTTTGAGCAGAAAATCGTGAATTGAAAATCGCGATTTTGAGCAAAAATTCGTGTTTTCTCAAGATCGTGTTTTTGACTTGAAAATCGCGATTTTGTCCCACAGAATCGTGTTTTTCACAAAATCGTGTTTTTTGCTGAAAATCGTGACTGGTGAGAATCGCGATTTTGAGCAGAGAATCGTGTTTTTTGAAAATCGTATTTTTCACATGAAAATCGCGATGTTGAGCACAAAATCGTGTTTTTGAAAATCGCGATTTTGAGCAAAAAATCGTGTTTTCACAGAATCGCCTTTTTCACAAAATCGTGTTTTTGCTGAAAATCGTGATTGGTGAGAATCGCGATTTTGAGCAGAGAATCGTGTTTTTTTTTTTTTTTTGAGAATCGCGATTTTGAGCAGAGAATCGTGTTTTTTTTCAGAGAATCGCGATTTTGAGCAGAGAATCGTGTTTTTTTGAGAAAAACACAGAATCGCGATTTTTTTCAACCAACTTTTAGGCGGGAAAACTGAAAATCGTGATTTTTCAAAAAATTTTGAATTTTCACAGAATCGCGATTTTCATCACAGAATCGCGTTTTTTGGCGGGAAATTCAAATTTCTGAGCGCCGGCTATGGCGAGCTCCGTATGAGCAGAAAATCATGAAAAAAATACAGCGCTTGCTCTCCCTTGCACCTCCTAACTCCTTCCCACACAATAATGCATGAAAAATGGTATGAAGATGGTGAAAATGCACTAAAAAACAAGAATTTTCTATGAAGAAGAAGATGGAAGAAGGTGGAGATGATGATGATGATGAAGATGAAGAGGAAAAAACAGAAAATGAACTGAAATGACAGTTTTTTTACCTTCCAACGTCGCAAATCTACGATCTTACCATCACAACGCTCGTCCTCGAAGCTCTCTCCCCGGCAACGGCGCCAAAATTTGGTGTAGCTCAAGCGTAAGCACCACCTCCTTTACTTGTCAATCCGCGGAGACGTGAGGACCGGTATGAAGACCACGAGCAAGTGAAGGCACAAGTGCGTGAGTGAAAGCACACAAACATGCACACACATACACACACACGCGCACAAAGTAAGATCAAAGAGAGGAACAATGGAAAGCTTAGATTGCAAAAGAGTTCTCTTACAAAAGTTCTATTCTCTAACAAGCTAACCTCAAAAATGAGCTCTCTAGCTCTTTTTATAGTTTTTTGACTAGTTTTGGCCCTGTCCAGACCTAGTGTCCGGCCTAGTTAAAAATTAGGTTCCAGGGCTTATTTGAGGGCTCAAACGAAGTCTAAAAATTATGAAAATTGGTACGATGGTACTTCTAATACTCCTCAAGCTCGAGGACTCCTCGGCTTGAACAAAATGGAGTTACTAAAAATAGATAATGGTATTTACAATGGTTTCTAGTGATGAAAATCACTATTTTTGTAGGGGATTCTTCTGAAAATTTGACATACACTTCTTGGAGCTCCCTACTTGCTCTCTCTTCTTCTATGTCCACTTCTTTGATGTGCTTCCATGCTTTGTCCTTGACCTTGAGCTTCAACAATTAGCCATGTGGTCGCCTCCGCAAGTATAACACCGATTTAATGGGGTGACTCTCTGTGTTTGTCTATTTTGGACTCCCAACTTCTTGGCAACTTGCTCAGCTATCTCCTCTATTTCCGTGGAGATTTTCGAAGTATGACTAGTAGAACTATCAGAATCCTTATAGAGTTTGGACAATCCTAATTCCTCTCCCAAGTTATCTTCTATGTGAATGCACGTCCGCACACACTCTTCTATGGATCTAGGCTCTTTCAAGTACACATATGATCTTAACTTGGTGCTTAGTAAGCCATCTAAAAACAAAGCCACTTGTTTGGCTGGTGTGGGTAACTCTGGAGCAGGGCATCTCTCTAGATACTGTCTGAACCTTCTACCTGCTAGCCGCACTATTTCTTGGGGTGTCTGCTTGAAGCTGTGGATCAAAGATGATGTGTTATGCCTGATACCACTCTTGGAAAATTCTATAATGAATTCTTCTAGCAATTGAACTATATCGCGATAGTTGCGACTACTCAGTGGTTGAAACCAAGCCAAGGCAGTGCCCTTAAGAGTTAAACCAAATGCCTCGTATTGGGTGAACAAGTCCTCAACCTGCTCAGCTCTTAACACTTGTTTGAACTCGGCCACATGATCATAAGGATCTCCTGACCCATCAAAATAATTCTTCATTGCCTTGATCACTTGAGTGGGTCTAAGGGTTCTTGGGTGCTCTCGGGGTCTAAGCAATGGAAAATCCTGTTCATCTCTTTATTGCCTATGTGCTTGATGTCTCTCTCTTTCAGGTCTTTCATTTTCAAATCCTGACATATTTCTGTCCACAGTATGTGCAAAACTTACCTCAGGTCTCTCTCTAGTTCTTTCTCTCTGGGCTTCATGAGCTTGGGATGATCCTACTCCTTGGAGACCATGGGGCACATTGGATCGTGGTGGAGGAAATATCAATTCACTCTTCCAAGTATATGCATGTCTATCATGATCTGTTACCAAGAATATCTTCTCTGATGTGTTATCCAGGTAGACAACTTTGTCTGGTATCTCTGGATCCTTGAACTCGTAGATGATGACTATGCCCAATTGGCTAGGTTGATTTGGCTTGAATCTCCAAAACGCTTCCTTTGTTTCTCTATTCAAGAACAAGTCTATGCTTTTGTTGTCTTGAGGAATCCAATCTGGACTAGGAGTATGGGGTCCTTGTCCTACATTTCCTTGTTCTAGGTCTCCTATCTCATTCTCATGAATGATATTTCCAAACTCATCAGTCCTATCTGGTAGGTTGGTGACCACATACATGGTTCCTTCCTTATCAATGTATGAACCCTCTTCGAACTTGACCACCGGGTATTCAAGTCCAAAGGGTTGATCTGGATTTTTGAGTTGGATCACTGATCGCCTCAGGCCATCCTCATAGATCCGAGCACCTAATTGATTGGACCGAATATATTCCAATTGTGTCTTATAAGGACCTTCTAGTGTTTGTAGATGGGCACTTCCTGAGCCACCTGCAGGTTTCCCCATGCTAAAAGACATTTCTGAGTCACTTGTGTCAGAGTTTAGTATGTAAGGACAACCACTTAGTTGTGGTGCCCAAGACTTAGCTGTATGGTTGACACTGGACTGAGAAGATCCAATGCTTTGTCTATCCTTGCCTAGGTGTCTACCAGATCTCAGGTTCATAAGCTTGGGTTAAGACTCCAAAATTTCCCCTTAGTATGGTTCAAAATCCTTTGGAGTCCCCTTGGGTTCTTGGTCCCACCGGAGGGTCAGCTTTCCAACGAGCTATAGACGTCAAAAATGGACTTTGGATGAAAAATTTATGTCAAATCAGGCTCCTGGGGGTCAAAACAGGCAAACAGGACCTTTTGGAAAAAATCACGATTCTGTATGAAATCATAGAATCGCGATCCTGTGAAACCAAGAGAATCGTGATTGTGTGAAATCAGAGAATCGCGATTGTGTAAAATCAGAGAATCGCGATTGTGTAAAATCAGAGAATCGCGATTGTGTAAAATCAGAGAATCGCGATTGTGTAAAATCAGAGAATCGCGATGTTGTGAAGTCAAAGAATCGTGATTTTGAGCACAGAATCGTGTTTTTGAAAAGCGCGATTTTGAGCACAGAATCGTGGTTCACAAAATCGTGTTTTCACATAATCGTGTTTTAGAGAATCGTGTTCTAGAGAATCGCGATTTTGTCTTAGAGAATTGTGGTTTTGAAAATTTAGAGAATCGCGATTTTGAGCACAAGCACAAAATCGTGTTTCAGAGAATCGTGGTTCACAGAATCGTGGTTCACAAAATCATGTTTTCACAGAATCGTGTTTTAGAGAATCGTGTTCTAGAGAATCGCGATTTTGTCTTAGAGAATCGTGGTTTTGAAAATTTAGAGAATTGCGATTTTGAGCACAAGCACAGAATCGTGTTTTCTCATAATCGTGTTTTTTGGCTGAAAATCGTGATTTTTGAGAATCGCGATTTTGAGCAGAGAATCGTCTTTCCACAGAATCGTGTTTTCACAGAATTGTGTTTTTTGACATGAAAATCGCGATTGTCAATAGAAAATCGTGTTTTAGAGAATCGTGTTCTCACAGAATCGTGTTTTCACAAAATCGTGTTTTTGGCTGAAAATCGTGATTTGTGAGAATCGCGATTTTGAGCACAACCACAGAATCCCGATTCTGAGAATGACCACAGAATCGTGATTCTTTCAGCAAGCTTTTAGGCGGGAAACATAAAATCGTGATTTAAAAAAAAAATTGAATTTCCACAAAATCGTGATTTTCATCATAGAATCGCGTTTTTTGGCGGGAACTTCAGATTTTTTAGCGCCGGGCAATGGCGAGCTCCGTATGTGCAAGAAATCATGAAAAAACACAGCACTTGCTCTCCCTTGCACCTCCTAACTCCTTCTCACACAATAATGCATGAAAAATGGTATGAAAATGGTGAAAATGCACTAAAAAACAAGAAATTTCTATGAAGAAGAAGATGGAAGAAGATGGAGATGGTGATGATGATGAAGATGAAGAAGAAAAAAACAAAAAATGAACTGAAATGATAGTTTTTTTACCTTCCAACGTCGCAAATCTACGATCTTACCATCACAACGCTCGTCCTCGAAGCTCTCTCCCCGGCAACGGTGCCAAAATTTGGTGTAGCTCAAGCGTAAGCACCACCTCCTTTACTTGTCAATCCGCGGAGACATGAGGACCGGTATGAAGACCACGAGCAAGTGAAGGCACAAATGCGTGAGTGAAAGCACACAAACATGCACACACATACACACACACGCGCACAAGGTAAGATCAAAGAGAGGAACAATGGAAAGCTTAGATTGCAAAAGAGTTCTCTTACAAAAGCTCTATCCTCTAACAAGCTAACCCCAAAAATGAGCTCTCTAGCTCTTTTTATAGTTTTTTGACTAGTTTTGGCCCTGTCCAGACCTAGTGTCCGGCCTAGTTAAAAATTAGGTTCCATGGCTTATTTGAGGGCTCAAACGGAGTCTAAAAATTATGAAAATTGGTAGGATGATACTTCTAATACTCCTCAAGATCAAGGACTCCTTGGCTTGAACAAAATGGAGTTAGAAAAATAGAAAATGGTATTTACAATGGTTTTTAGTGATGAAAATCACTATTGTTGTAGGGGATTCTTCTGAAAATTTGACATACACTTCTTGGAGCTCCCTACTTGCTCCTTCTTCTTGTGTGTCCACCTCTTTGATGCACTTCCATGCTTTGTCCTTGACCTTGAGCTTCAACAGATGTGTACAAAATGACTTGGCCTTCCTTTGCTCATAGTCATGGAAAACTCTCCTATGCTGAGTAGTTTCTCCTTACCATCTCTCTCACAGATGAATACCCGACTATTCAGGTTCTATTATTCATCTCTACATATGTGCACTTTCTAGCCTCTCTCTCCGACTATCTCTAGCTCCTCTTGAGCTCCTTTCACCTCTCTCTTATTATGATCTTCTAACTCATATATTTACATATTTGTTTCGGGATTTAAAACTCATAATTCTGGAAGTTTCTATGAACTATATTACAGTCGTGAATTTGTCCCTTCACTAAGGCTTGTTTTTTCTGAATGCTTTGTTTCTGCTTCTCTTTGTCTTTCTTTAACCTTCATACATCTTCAAGTCTTTATGTCTAATTAGTGAGTGAATCTCCAACATCTCCCCCTCAATCACTAATTTGCATCCTCTGATCTTTCACATATTCTTCTTTTCTTTTATTCTTGCCATTTCTTTGAATCTGCTTGTCTTTACTCCATCCAAGCTCTTTGTCAGAATATCTGCAATCTGATCTTTTGTAGGAGTGTATACTATTTCAATATCCTTCTCCATTACTTTTTCTCTCACAAAATGATATTGAATCTCTATGTGTTTTTTTCTTGCATGAAATACTGGATTTGTTGCAAGATACAACGAACTCATATTATCTCCATGTATGATAGGTATACCTTGATCAATACCCATGCTTTTGAACAAGGTCTGCATCCATATCACTTCTTTAGCTGCTTCCACAAGTCCTTTATATTTTTCTTGAGTTGACGATAAAGCCACTGTATGCTGCTTCTTTGAACACCAGCTTACAAGCTTATCTCCTAGGTATATCATATACCCATGCGTTGACCTTCTGTCATCTTGACTTCCTGCCCAATCTGAGTCACTGTATGCTCTCAGCTTTATATCTGATGTGAAAGGATAATATAATCCTTCTTTTATAGTTCTTTTGATATATCTAAGAACTCTTTGTCCTGCAACCCAATGTTGATCTTTCGGGCAATGCATAAATTGTGAGAGAACTCCCACTGCATAACTGAGATTAGGTCTTGTTAGTGTAGCATAGATCAAGCTTCCCACTAAAGACTGATACTTTCTCATATCTTTAAACTCTGCACCATCATATTTGTTGATTTTATGATTTACTTCAAGCGGTGTTGAAGCTTCTCTGCAATTCTCCATGTTAAACTTCTTCAGTAAGTTTAGGAGATACCTTTCTTGTGAAACATATACACCATGATATGTATATGTAACTTCCATTCCAAGAAAGTACGATAACTTTCCTAGATCACTGATCTTGAACTCTTTTTCAAGCAATCTTTCTACCTCTTTGATTCCTTCATCTGAGGTACATGTGATTATAATGTCATCTGCATAAATACAAATGTAGATCATACCTTCATCAGTTCTCTTGATGAGTAGACTTGCATCTGCCTTTGAACTTTGGTATCCAAGGCCATTAAGATATTTCACAAGTCTGTAATTCCAGGCTCTTGGAGCTTGCTTCAATCCATAGAGTGATTTTCTTAATCTGCAAACATGATTTGGGTAATTGGAACTTACAAACCCTTCAGGTTCTTCCATGTAGAATTCATCTGATATATATCCATTTAGAAATGCATTATTTATATCCAACTGACTTAGCTTCCATCCTTTTGATGTTGCTACAGCAATCGTTGTCCTTATGGTTGACATCTTTGCCATCGAACTAAATGTCTCATCATAATCTATGCCATGCATCTGGGCATAACCTTTGACTACCATTCTTGCTTTGTATCTGGCTATTCTTCCATCTGCAAGCTTCTTAACTTTGTAAACCCATTTATTTCCAATCACTTTCTTACCATTTGGTTTCGGAACAAGTTCCCAAGTCTTGTTCTCCTCCAGCGCATTGAACTCTTCCTTCATTGCTTCTTCCCATTGTTTCTTATCTTTTGCTTCACTATAGTTTTGAGGTTCTTCATCCTCCTTTACTAAGTAAGCATAGTTTTTCTGAGTCAAATAAGAAGTATCATAAGAAAACCTTGTTGGTTGTTTCCTTAGTCTGTTTGACCTTCTTGGTTCAAACTCTTCATGTATATCTGAATACACTTCTTCATCAAATCTCGATCCCTCTTCATTTCTCATAGTTGATCCGATCCTGGATGTACTTGCCTGCATATAATCTTCATCTTCATTTACCTGCATATGTGATTTACCTTTTTCCTTTCTTCTTATATCTTCCTCAGATATTTCATCATTATACTCTATGTCTGTATACCAACTTTTTCCTTCATCAAATGTCACATCTCTGGAAACAATAAATTGTTTGGTTAAAGGATTCCGTAACCTATAACCCATTTGTTTTTCATCATATCCGATGAACACATATTTTCCAGCCTTTGGCTCAAGCTTATGTCTCAGCTGTGATGGTACATAAGCATAGGCAACTGATCCAAACACTTTACAATGATCAAGTGTTGCTTTCTTACCCCACCAAGCTTCATAAGGGGTCATCCCATTTAAAATTGTACATGGTAATCTATTTATCAGATATGTGGCTATATTTACGGCCTCAGCCCAAAGATAATTTGGACAATTCTTCTCCTTTAACATAGCTCTAGCAAACTCAAGTAGAGTTCGGTTTCTTCTCCTTTGTGCTACTCCATTTTGTTGCGGTGTATACATGCAAGTTATTTCTCTTTTGATACCTGCATTCCACAAATAATCATTGAATTCTTGAGAAAATATTCTCCTCCTCCATCAGACCTTAGTCTTTTGAGTTTTTGTCTTGTAAGTCTTTCCGCGTATGCATGAAAATGTCTGAAAGCTCCAAATACTTATGACTTCTCTTTCAAAACATAAAGAGTTATCCATCTTGTTGCATCATCAATAAAAAGAACATAATACCTTGAGCCACAGATAGACCCTTCTTTTGTTGGCCCCCATATGTCTGTATGTATGAGTTCTAGCAGACCAACGACATTATAACCATCTTGAAGAAACATTGAGATATCCTATGGCCATGTGTCAAACAAAGTCAACTACTCATCCTAGCATAGTGGATAGGAGACCATTCATTACAGTCATGCTAGAACAAGGAAACACCCGCCATGAGCTTAGGGCTTTAATTAATTCAGGTGTTGCGACTAGTGCGATTAGGTGGTCCCACTATAAGGACTCAAGAATAGAAATCCAGCCAATTGAGGCATACCTCATAGGGCTAGGAGGCATGGAAACCCCTTGCATGGGTGAGGTGGACCTTCCTATACTCATACACGAGATAACCATAACTATGAAACTTCTAGTGTGCCATGACGACCTGATAGAACCAATAATCCTTGGCCAGGATTGGTTATACGATCACTCAGTGGACCTAAATCTTAGACAAGGCTCCTTGTAGCTCAGAACACTAGATCAATGGTGAGTGATACCGCTTGACTTCACTAACACTACCTCACCTAAGGAATGTAACCCTAGACTAGATGAAATGAATGCGAAGTAGGAATGGAAGATTTTTGGACAGATCAATCATATAAGTCAAATCAATTCAACATCAACCCATGTGGATATGGTGATGGATAGTTGCCACTCAACAAGATCTCAGGAGATCTTCCCCTGGTCTTCCTTTGAATAAGAAGAGGATTACCTCACTGGCCAGGTGGGTTACATCAGCAAACAAATGGGCACTATTGCCTCTTTGCCTATTCTCCACACTTCTTGCAGACCTACCTAGATCTTTTGTATAGAATGCCTCACTTCCTGATGGGCAAGTCACACAAGTCTTGGACCTCCCTTCTTTTCCAAAGCAGAGTGACGACCACGCCTCTCAACCAAAACCACAAAAAAGTCAACCACGACTTGGGAACCCAAACTGATGACCATACCAGACAACCCAAAGATGGAAGCAACATCAACATGTCAAAGCAACCAACACAAAGCAAGTATGGGTGCCAAAGGGCGAGAAAGTACCAACAGTTTTCAATAGTGCAAGCTATGACGAGAAAAAATCAAGGCAGAATTAGATGCAATGTCCAACCTCCACTCAACCTTCATCTCCATCGATGAGAACTAACAAGTTTGGATCGCTAAGAAATACCTAACCAGTTGTAACTCAAGCATGAGTACCACCTCCTTTACTTGTCAATCCATGGAGATATGAGGAGGACATGAAGATCGTGAGAGATTGTGGTGAGCAAATGTGAGTGACAAGCACATACATGCATGCACACACACATGCACACAAGGTAAGATAACAAAGATATGAACGATGGAAGCTTTGATTCTCAATAACTCTATTACACTCTTCAAGAAGCTCTTTCTCTAACTTGCTAACCTTAAAAATGAGCTCTCTATCTCTTTTTATAGTTTTTTGACTAGTTTTGGCCCTGTCTAGACCTAGTGTCTGGCCTAGTAAAAAATTAGGTTCCAAGGCTTATTTGGGGGCTCAAATAGAGTCTAAAATTTATGAAAATTGGTAGATAGATTCTTCTAATACTCCTCAAGCTTGAGGACTCCTCAGCTTGAACAAAATAGAGTTGCAAAAATATGAAATGATATGTACAATGGTTTTTAGTGATAAAAATCATTATTTTCATAGGGATTTCTTCTAAAAATTTGACATGTGCTTCTTAGATCTCCCTATGTGCTTCCTCTTCTTGTGTGTCCACTTCTTTAATGTATTCTTGTGCCTTGTGCTTGACCTTGAGTGTCAACACTCCCCCGTCTCAAGGCCATCGTCCCTGACAAACCCTTGTTGTAGTGGGTATTCCATGTGGTACTTTGAGAGGTAGTGTCCACCACATATGGATAAGAGTTGTGTGTCTTCCAAATTTAGCTAATTTGGTTGCCCTGATCTTCATGTTTTTGCACCTAGCCTTGATAGTTTTTTATCCCTTTGTATATGCTACTTCCTTGGATTCTAGCATGATGATGTATTTGTGAGATTCAAAAATGGTTAACTTCTCAAAAGAGGTTGTCCATGTTGATTGTGAGCAGTTGTTGGCATTGAATTGCTTCCTAGTATTGATGTTATCCCAGTGATGTCCTTTAGATCTTTCAAAGATGATGTTCACAATAGTCATGCCAAGTATGCGTAATCGATAATGAATGATGGGTAAGTGTGTTTGTGCATGGGTTGAAGAAAATATGTGCCTTGTGCATGACCTTGTAATGTGGCCCTATGCATGCTTACTTGAGGAATCCATTTCAAAATGTATGGTGCAAAAAATTTTGTGTTTTGAGGGAAGTGCTCAAGGGCATGCTGATGAAGAGGTTTCCTAATCCATCATTGTTATAGAGTTACCAAAGTAGGGGATTCTTACCATGAAAGGTCAGTGGATATTAATCTCTTCATGTTGTACTCCCATCACGGTGATTGACCATTGGCTTGTCTTTTGTTGTTGGTGAATGTCCTTGTTGATGATTCCTTGATGAGATTCTTTGAGCGCTTGATCTTGTCTCTTCTCTTTTTCTGTTCTTTTCTTTCTCCCTCTCTTTTTTTTTGAGGAGAAATGTCACAAAACAAGAAGAAGGATGTTAGTATCAATAAAATAGTTTACATATGTCAAATGTGTCTCATGTGCCTGGGATTCTCAACTGTGTCTATGCACGGCCGTGTAAGGTAGCCCTATATTAATGCATACTCTAGAAATGCATGGCTTGAATAGTGCAAGAGACGGGGTTGTGCAAAGGGTTGTGCGAAATTTTTACTTGTAGAATTTGATTCAATCTTTGTTTGGAGGCATCCAACGGATCCCAAAATGATACAATTCATCCATGGTTGAATGAAAATTGATCATTCCTCCTTATAGGGATCCATTTGAGAATAGATTTTGATCGCAAATAGATCACTTTTGGCCTCTTCATCTTTGGATGCTTGCTCAAATTTTATATCCCAGGTGGTTGGCCCTTTGGTTCTATGGGGATGATTGATGCTTTTGGCTTCCAAACCCATACCCTTGATGCTTGTCTTGCTTAGTATTGTGGAAGAGGTGAGGTGATCTTCTTTTGATCCCTGTGCTTGGTTTTGACCCTTGCCTTGCCTTGGCTTCTTTGATGGGAGTTTTCTCATGTGGGAGAGCATAGGTCGTTGTGTATATAAGAGCTTCTTGGGTACCCACATTTGTAATTGTCCTTCTTGAGCTGCAACTAGTTTCCTAGACGCCCAAATTTGTCAGAGACCTTGTGGTTGAGCTTGTCCTAGTTGCTTGGGTCTTCTTTTGGCATGATTGGCCTGCTTGGACGGGAATTGTTGTTACAAGGTTGGTGGTTGCTCTCCTTTTTGTACCCAGATTTGTTTCATGCCCGGAACTCCTTTCTTCTTGAATTTTCTTTGTCTATTTTATATAGCGGTTGTATTGTACTATTTTGCTTGCCTCTTTGGTTGAATTGTTGTGATTGCATTAGTCTTTGAAAAAGAAGAGAGGTCCACTCACCTTTGAGCTTGTTATTCCACGATTGAATCCTTTTGCATCATAGAGCTGTTAACACACACAACATCTACTTCTCAAAGATTATTCTTAGAAGAACTATGAGAATGAGTGACACCTAGATTTTTGAGCATGCAATTCTATGACTCTAATGTAATGCATTGTTCATGTATCCAAACTTGAAGAAGTTGACTTCTTAGGTTTAAGTTGATTGCATGGTCATAGATCCAATCTTGACCCAAGACAAGTGGTTCCATAAGGTCCTCATCTTGACACACTAGCATTTTGACCATTATTGGGACATCTTGAAGGTAGATGGGAAGCTCCACCTCACCCAAACAAGGGGTTTCCACACCACCCAATCCTATGGGATAGGCTTCTATGGAATTGATGTTCAATTGTAGATCTTGATAGTATGAGAGTCTAACTGCACTAGTTGTTGCATCTGAGTCAATCAAGGCTCTCACAGTTCTTACATTCTATCCTTGTCCTACCTCTATGGTCACAAAGGGACATCGATCGATTATTCGAGAAGCAATTTCACCTGATGTTTGGCACATGGCCATGTGATATCTTGGGGCATTGGGATTGACATCTAGGCCTAGTCGCCTTAACTTATTTTGCTGAATGTGTTCACTAGCCTCTACTTGTACTTCTTCTCTAACCCTTAACTCTTCTTCTTTTTGCTTCTTAGCAGTGTTGAGTCTCATTAACATATCCTCTGTAAGAGTTTCTTGATACAACTTGAATCTACATTCACTAATATAGTTTGGCAAGATGTCACCTTCTAGAGTGGCCAATTGAATCGCACCACTAGTGGAAATTCTATTAATTATCATGGGTCCATATCCTCGTTTTTCTAATTTACGAGCATGCTGCTTTAGTGTATAAACCAACACTAGGTATCCTTCTTTCAATCCTTTATCTTTGATGTGTGCATCAAAGTATGCCCTTTGTCTTTTCTTTGTGACATAGATGCTTTCTGCTGCTCATAGCTAGTCTCACCTAATCGTTCTAGATCAAATATCCTAGAGGACAACTCATGTCCATTCCACTCGTGTTCTTGTGCTACTTTTAAAGTTAGGATCAAGAATTCTAATGGTAACACATCATTCTATCCAAAGACCATCTAAAATGGGGTGGCATTGAGTACTGTTTTGTAGGCAACTCAGTATGTCCAAACAACATGAAGAAGTTGTTTATCCCAATCAGAGCATTTATTATTTACCAATTTTGTCAATACATTACATAGGATCTTATTTGTGCTCTCTGCTTGTCCATTAGCTTGTGGATGATAGGGGGCAGACTTCTTATGTATCACCAAGAATTCTTGGAGAAGGTTTTCAGTGACTTCATTCAAGAAGTGTGTACCTCTATCGCTGACTAACTCTATTGGTAACCCATATTTGGTGAACACATTCTCCAATAAGAACTTAGCCATCGTTTGAGCATCATTCTTTGTCGTGGATTTTACTTATGCCCACTTTGTAAGGTAATCTATGGCTAAAATAATGTATTCAGCATGGAAGTTTCTAGCTGGGGGGTTAATAGGACCAATAAAGTCTATACCCCACTTCGAGAATACACGTCCTCCCATCATTAGTCTCAAAGGAATCTCATCTTTTCTGATCAGATATTGTGCACATTGGCATGTGTCACATCTTTTCACATAGGTACGTGCATCCATATGAAGAGTGGGCCACCAAACTCACGAGAATAGAATGGTCTTAATTACTCGATCAGGCCCGAAGTGTCCACCTGCAACACCTGTGTGCAATTTCTAAGATTTTCAAATAGTCTCATTCATGAACACACAATCTTAAGTAACCATCTTCGCCTCTTTGATATAGGTTGTCTCCTACTAAGGCATAGTCCTGAGCCTCTTGCTCCATGCTTCATTTTCTTGCTAGACTTGCCTTGCTGGGTAGAGTTCCCAATCTCATGAATTCTACCAAAGGAGCACTTCATTCTAGAATCAAAGACACATGATAAAGGATAGCATACTCCATTGGGGGTCTCTCTTGGCACATTGGGGGTCTCTCTCATAGAATCAAAGACACATGATAAAGGATAGCATACTCCATCGAGTCATGTATTTCTATGTCCATACTAGGCCAATACACTCCTAAACATTTTAGATTCTGCAATGTCCATTGTTTAGAATAGTGATTTCCTGGCAATGCTTCATATGATTGTTGCAAAAAATTGCTATGTTCATCCTCCTCAACACAACAAGCTAATACACCCTCCCTATCTTGTTTGTACATACTTCCCGCCAATATTTGATAGTTTTGTGATTTTACAATTTCTTCTTTATTTGTTTTCAAATTCTTATTGGCGAGTCTGAAGGTTAAGACAGGTACCAACTTATTTGCCCATTTAGGAACAACTTCTAAATTGGACAGATAAACGTCAGGTAGTTCATCAGACACTCCTTGTGGTGTCTCTCTTGAAGTAATGTGAGAAAGGTGATCTGCCCTGAGGTGGGTCCTACCTTTCCTAACAACAACTTCAAAGCCATATTCCGTTAGTAAGAGGAACCATCTTACTAAGCATCCAATATTGCAAGGTTTATTGACCAAGTATAATAAAGCTTGATGATCCGTGAAAAACTTGAACTTGTTGGCCAATCGATAGTGTCTAAACTTCTTCATGGCATATACCATGCCTAAGTCTTTTCTTTCGGTTGTTGTATAGTTCTGTTCCACTGTGTTTATTAGCATATGCTATAGGCAAATCTAGATTTCCTTCTCTTGTGGGTTGTGCTAGCACAAATCGTATTGCATAATTGTATGCATCTACATGGGCATGGAATGGTTTATTCCAATTAGGAGTGGTCAATATTGGTGTTGTGCGCAAACGTCTCTTCAGCTCATTGAAGGAATTTTCACATTGGTTGTTCCACTCAAAGTTTGTCAACAAAGCATAAAGAGGTTTAGCTATGATCGCATACATGTGGATAAACATGTGGTAATATCCACAATGGCCCATAAAGTTTTGTACCTCTTTAATGTTCCTTGGCCTTTGCAACTCTGTTATGGCTCTTACTTTTTCCTCATCTATTGATATCGTGTTCTTAGAAACAATATGAACTGAGATTTTACCTTGTCATACCATGAACACACACTTTTCTGGGTTCAGAAAAACTCGATATTCTCTACACTTGTTGAAGATCTGTTTGAGCTCTTGGATGTGGTATCTTCTTTCTTAGGAATGAGCACATAAATCATCCACATATACTTCTAAGATCTTTTGTAAGAACTCTTTGAAGACATGACACATGAGCCTTTGGAATGTTGCAGGTGCATTGGTGAGCCCAACTGACATCACAGGAAATGCAAAGATGCCCCACTCTGTGGCAAAGGCCATTTTGTGTTTATCTTCTGGGGCAATGGCTACTTGATTGTAACATGGAAATCCATCAAGGAAATTATAAACTTCCTTGCTTGCAACATGTTCCAATAAATGTTCGGTGATTGGAAGCAGATAATTATCTCTTATTGTAGCGGCATTAACTTTTTTAAGGTTAATACACACTCGTAACTTTCTATTGTTCTTGGGCACCACTAAAATGGGGGACACCCATTTAGCATGCTCAATCTCATAGATAAATCCAACTTCAATCATCCTGTCGATCTCTTCTTTTATTTTGGCTGCATAAGTGTCATTATATGTGTAGGGCTTTTCTTTGGCGGGCTTGGCATCAACTATCATGGGGATTGTATGAGAGCATATTTCTGGATCTACTCCCTTTAAATAATTTGTGTCCCTCGAAAGCAACTACTAGGCCTTGCAATAGATGACCACACAAGTATAGACCCAATTAAACTCATTGACCATTGAGAATGCTTCTCTTAATGCATGTCACTAAGAACTATGTGATGCTAATCACTTGATGGAGTTGGAACTAGAGCAAAAGTCTAAAGACGTTGTGACTGAAATAGAGGAACAACTACGAGCCCAAATTGTACATAATGCATCACTGACCAAAAACATGGGGCTCTTAAGAAGACACCTCGCCATAGCAAAAGAAGAGAACCAGAGATTACAAGAGCACAATCCTGAGAAGTCTGAAGTGGCCATGGATAGACCTGATGAACCACTCAGTCCAAGCAGGTTTAAAGCACTCCCATATGAGCAGTTACTCTTGGATGATCATGCACGCCTACTCAAAAATTATTACCATATCAATGAAGAATATCAGTGCTTATAGAGTGAACACACTACTTTATGACTGCAAGCACATGTACAAAGAACCAGTGTTCAAGAGGTCACCCCACCAAAAATCATGGAAGAAATCATCACATTATGGGTGCATGTCATTGACCTATAAGCCCAAGTTGCCACCTAGTCAGAGCCCCCAAGACCTGACTCCCCACTAGAAATCCTAGGTGACAAAGAGACAATTTCAATCCCGATAGAAGCGACTTATAAAAGAATATGAATCACAAATGGCCCCAAGCGGACATGTCACGATAGAACGATAGGACACATTTGAACTTCCTACTCCCGCATGGCTCAAATCAGTTGAAGAGCTTGGGTAGACCCACTCAACACGCGTAGAGGCACAACTCTATGCGATGGCCCTCATAGAAGAACACATCCTACAATCGCCTTATTTTGATCAACTGGCACCATGAAAGTATATATCCATCAACGAGCTTCAATACAAACTGTATGTTCTCTACATGGCAGAATACCAGTTGGAGATTGAAAAGGAAACTAGAAAGAAGCCCATGCACGCCGCTCAGTTTGAACTAGAAGAATTATCCTCGGAGGTGAAAAAATGTAAAATCTTTCAACCCAATTGGCACACAAAGCTATTGCAAGAATATCCAAAAATGATGCGTACATGGACCAAGGCCCCATTGCATTTAAAGTAAAATCCATGATATGGTCCAATGCTATGACACTGCTCCTGGACTGCATTTGCTATTAAAGTTCCAAACAATAAGTAGTGCGAGGACTGGTTGAATTATCCCTATTTAGCACCACCACACGGTTCTCTGATAGTAGGCTACATGATGGCAACCATACACCATTGGCTCCCCTGACTTCATCACATGACCAACATAGCCATGAAGATGACCATTAAAATCTTTGACATGATGCACACAGTGTTTAAAATCTTTCGTGGAATCAAGGCACCTCACATCAACACCCCGGGTTTTGAACATGGCAATGGAGACCTTGCATACAATATGGGCATAACTCCATCAATACGGGTGTGTTCTGCTTGGCATTGTCATATCAAATGTTTCCGTGCTTGCTACAAAATGATGTCTGAAGAAATGTTTATAACTGGATTTTGGGAATATCACTTTGAAGTCTTCATCAATCGATAGACACATCTACTATAGTTGTTCACCTATGAACAACTAATGTATTCTACATACTACTGGCTCCCACCACCAGAGGAGCCTCACGCAATCGACTCGGCTAAATTAGAAGCTAATATCACAAAAGGTATCCACATAGCAGAGCACACCCTAGCCTAGGATCTCTTGCACACCTACATTATGTAGACCCTATCACAAGGATCTGTCGAGGATGACAAATGCGAGAGGGAGGGGGTGTTGGTACTACATTTGGCAATTGCCAGAGGCATCAACATAGAGGATGCATGTAAGACGGGAATGCAGTGAGTTGGGGGGGCTAGACACTTCATTTTTTTTCAAGAAATATATTTCATGATATTCTCTTCAAACTTCAAACAATGATTATTATGACTCTTGTAGCATATGTACCATAAAACACCCAACTTTGTATTTAGCATCTCCATTTTGTGCAAGTCGAGGAGTCTTGGAGCTTGAGGAGCCTAGATAGAATGATCATACAAATTTTGGTAATTTTTAGAATTTATTTGGACCCCCAAATAACCCGGAGAACCTATTTTTAACTACGTCGGACACTAGATGTGAAACTGATCAAAACTAGTTTAGAATCTATAAAAAAAGCTAGAGAGCTCATTGTTGAGGTCAGAAAATTAGAGATTATGGCTATTTTTGAGCTTTTAATAGTGTTCTTGAGTAATAGAGCTTGTTCATGACCTTCCATTGCATCCCTCTTGTCTCTACCATGTGTGTGTATGTGTGTGCATTCTCATGCTTCTCAGCTTCACCTTCACTCACTTCATGCATTCATGATCTTCATATCACTCCTATCTCTTCCGTGGATTGACAATTAAGGAGGTGGTTTTTCTTAGCATGGAGCTTATCCTAGCCTAGAACAACTACTCTATTAACAGACCTCCAGTAGACCATGTCACATTGTATTAGATGTCTTCAATGCCAGATTGGAGTATTCCCTTGGTAGAATTTTTGTGCACAAAAACTTTGTTACCAAAGATGACATTAACAAGATGAAGAAGTCTCGAGAAGGAGGATCAAGACTACAGATTCATCATTGATAATCTATACAAAAGAGGATGGCACACCAAGGTGTCACAAGTGGACATTTTGAGCTAGATCAAGTGATAGCCATATTATTTGCAAGATTAGGATGGCCCACTCTTCATATAAATGCACATACCCATTTCAAGAGATGTGACACATGTCAGCAAAATGAATATCCAATGCATAGAGACGAATTTCCATTGAGACCCATGATGGGAGGATGTGCATTCTCTAAGTGGGGCATAGATTTTGTAGGATCGATTAATCCCCTTGCTAGACGTTCTCATGCCGAATACATAATTGTGGCTATAGCTAATCTGACAAAATGGGTAGAAGTCAAGGCCACCAAGAAGAATGATGCACAAATGATGGAAAAATTCTTATTTGAAAACATCTTTACAAGATACAAGTTGCCTATAGAGCTTGTGAGTGATGGAGGAAATCACTTTGTAAATGAAGACATTGAATATTTCTTAGAGGATTTTATGGTGATTCACAAAAGGTCAGCAACATATCATCTTGAGGCAAATGGAGAGAGTACTAACAAAATCCTATGCAATCTCATGATTAATCTCATAAATAACAAACACTCTGACTCTGCCAAATAGTTACACCATGTTGTTTGGGCATACCAAGTGGCCTACATGATGGTACTCAATGCAACTCCCTTGCAGATGGTCTTGGTCCAAATGGAGTGCTTCCATTGGAATTCTCGATACCCACCCTGAAGGTTGCACAAGAGCATCAATGGATAGGCCATGAGCTATCATCTAGGATTATGGATCTAGAATGCTTAGGATAAACTAGCCTAAGATTAGCAACATGAATCAATGAAGCCAAGAAGAGGCAGGAGGCTTATTTTTATGCTCATGTGAAGGACAAGGGCTTGAAAGTTGGCGATTTAGTCTTAGTCTATACCTTGAATCAACACACTCAAAAGTTAGAGAAACACAATTATGGACCTATGATTATCAATATACTTTCAATGAGTGGAGCGGTGTAGTTAGCCACCTTGGAAGGAGAGGTCATGGAAAATTACATTAGTGGTTGTAGAGTCAAGCTCTATCATGAACCCTTGATAGAGGATATGCTTAGATGAATCATCTTGGCCAAGAAACATAAAGAGGAAAAGAGAATTAGAGAGGAAGCTCAAATGAAAGCCCTAGAGCACATCAAACGTATGAAATTAAGATGATGCGAGGGGGTTGTATTGGAACAAAATGATAAAGTAGAGGAGCTTCTTATAGTCAATGCCATTTCGCACATAGAAACCCCTAAATATCACATGGCAATATTCCAAGCTAAGCAAAAGGTTTCTCCTAGCATAGTTGATAGACACCCATTCATTAATGTCTAGCTAGGGCAAGGCACTACACTCATACAGATCAGGGCTTCGATTGATTTAGGGGCAACAACAAGTGCAATTAGGTCTTCTTACTATCGAGACATAGATATGAAACTGAATCCGATTGATGCATACCACATAGGATTAGGAGGAATAAAACCCCTTTGTTGGCGTCGTATGAGAAGAAGCAAGTACGGGTATACATGCAGATCTAGCACTGAGGCAACCCATCATTTTTTTTTCAATCATTACATCATTTTAAAAGTGATTCTCATCACTAACAACCATGGTAAATATTGTTTCATCTTTTTGTAGCTCCATTTTGTGCAAGCCGAGGAGTCCTCGAGCTTGGGGAGCCTTAGAGGTAGTTGCCTACCAATTTTCATATTTTTTAGATCTCGTTTGAGCCCTCAAATAAGCCCTGGAACCTAATTTTTTACTAGGCCAGACACTAGGTCTGGACAGTGCCAAAGCTAGTCAAAAACTATAAATAGAGCTAGAGAGCTCATTTTTGGGCTAGCTTCTTGTAGTTTTGAGCTTGTATGAGAACTTGGTTATAATAGAAGTGATTCCATTGTCTTACTCTCTTTGTTCTTGTCGTGTGTGTGTGTGTGTGTATGTGTGTGCATGTTTGTGTGCTTCTCACTCACATATTTGTGATGTCACTTGCTCGAGGTCTTCATACCATCCTCATGTCTTCCCGGATTGACATTAAAGGAGGTGCTACTCATCACTGAGCTACACCAAATTTTGGCGCCGTTGCCGGGGATTGAGCTTTGAGGACGAGCGTGTGATGGTAAGACATAGAGAGGACGCGTTGGAATGGTAAGTAGTAGGTAAATTTCTGATTTTTTTTCCATCTCCATCTCCATCTTCATCTCCATCTTCATCTTCTTCACCACCTTATATCCCCACTTCCAAATCATTTCCCTCATTTGCTTTGTGCAAGTTTGAGAGAGAGCGAGTGTGTGTCCCTGTTTGTGTGTGTTTTTTGTATGTTTCTTGCAGGTTTCAGCTCCATCATCATCTCCAGCAAGCTCAGCAGGTACGGATTTTTGTTTGTGCAAGCCCCGAGGCGTCGAGCTCGAGCTATCGCGACACTCCAGAAACTTCACCCGATCACGATTCTGAGTGCACCACGACACTGCACAGGCCTAGAGCTCCTAGGATCACTAGACAGAACAGCAAAATTCACCATAACCCGACCTATCACGACACCTCGAAGTATCGTGATACCCACGACTTATTGCGACACCTCGAAGTATCACGACACACCGAAGTATCACGACACACCGGAGTATCGCGACACTCCCGACCTATCGTGACACCTCGAATTATCGCGACACACCGACCCCACCTATCGTGACACCCCGACCCCACCTATCGCGACACCCCGACCTATCGCGACACTCCCAAGTATCGCGATACCCCGACCTATCGCGACACTCTCAAGTATCGTGACACCTCGACCTATCGCGACACTCCCAAGTATCGCGACACCCCGACCTATCGCGTCACCCCGACCTATCGCGACACCCCAACTTATCGCGACACCCCGACCTATCGCGACACCCCGACTTATCGCGACACCCCGACTTATCGCGACACCCCGACCTATCACGACACCCCGACCTATCGCGACATCTCCACCTATCGCGACACTTCGACCCGACCTATCGCGATACATGGGCTTAACGCATGAAATTTTAGAGTGAATTAGTTGAGTGAATTGAGGTATATTTGGGCTTAATTTTGGACACATTAGGATAACATTAGAGCCTTAGGAGTGGGCAAAAGACCTAGAAACCAGGGAGAAATCTCCTGAACCCTGAGAGTCTGTTTTGACCCCTAAGTGCCTGATTGGTCATAACTTCACCATACGAACTCCGATTGATGAGATTTTGGTCTCATTGGAAAGCTTGTTGAAAATCCTACGTGGACCTTGACTGGTTTTTGTAAGAATCATACGTGGAGTTTTAGAACATGTATTTTTAAGTTGACCATTAGGTGGAACTAGGTGGTCATACGATTTTGGGGGATCAGTGAGTTACTCCAAGGGGGGTCCATAATTGCTGATGTGTGTCTTTCAATTCATGGTGGTAAATGAGCTATATTAACTTGTGAAATTTTGCAGGAACATTGCGTGCACTCAAGGTATTCCAAGGCAGGCTAGCAAGGGTGAGTACCAAGCTTGGGAGAAGGCTTCCTGGGCTGGTGTAGAAGTCTGAGCAACCAGAGTATTGAGGTTGGGAGTTCTCTCAACCCTCCTTTGTCAATTCCTAGCCTATGCTAAGTACGACTTAGGTGTGGTAATTAATTAGGTCAACATCAAGCACAAAATAAGTCTAAGAGAACTAATCAACCAAGTGCAAGCATTAAGTAGGACTTAAGTGCGAAAACCCTAAGGGAAAAAAGTAAACTTGAATCGATCAATTATCAAGTGCGAAATTCACTTAAGTATTCCTGACGACGTGATATCAGACAAGATCGTAAACATAATAATCAACTAAAAAGAACAAAGTGATTGGTGCCAATTAACCTGCAACGAGAGTGTACTTGGGACCAAGGGGGTAGAGAAACCAGGCATATGAACCTTAGGTCAGGCAGACACTTAGGCCGAGACAGACAAAGCCTCAGATCTTCTGAAGCTAGTGTCAATCACACTGCTAGGTCTTGGGCCCAGTAGTTGAGTGATTACCCATACACTCCTCGATCAGAAACAAGTGATTCTGAGATGTCCTATAACATGGAGAGACCTGTAGGTAGTTCAGGGGTGGCTTATCTAGAAAAGCCAGAAGGACCTTACAAGACTCAATTGGAATACATCAGGACTAATCGTCTAGGTGCTCACATCTACGAAGACGGCCTGAGAAGATCTGTGGTCCAGATTAAGAACCCCGATCAACCCCATGGACTAGAACACCCGGTAGTCAAGTTTGAGAATGCAGTATACCTAGATAAAGAGGGGACTATATATGTAGTCACCACTCTTCCTGATAGAACAGATGAGTTTGGAAATGTGATTGCGGACACCGACATGGGTGATATAGAGCAAGGGAATTTAGAGAGAGAGCCAAGGACTCCCCGTGGTAAATCCATCTTGACCAGAATCATGACTCCAGAGTGGATTCCACAGGATAATAAAACCATAGATTTGCTTTTAAACTGAGAAACTGATGAGGCTTTTTGGAGGTATAAACCTTCCCAGCCTCAGGAAGTAAGTGCTCTCACAATCTATGAGTTTAAAGACCCTGATAGCCCAGGCAAAGTAACCTACCTAGACAATACATCAGAGAGGATCTTCGTGGTCACCGAGCATGGCAGACATGCCTACACATGGAAGGGTGAATTTGTTTTTCCCCAACCACGGTCCAATATGTCCTACAGTCACCAAGGAGCTGGCACCTCCTAGGCTCATGGAGCTCAAGGAGATAGAAGTAGAGATAGACCTAAAGTAAGCTTTGCCAACCCCCAGGGAAGAGAAACAAGGAGAACAGGGACGGATAGAGAAGAAACCGAGAGATTTAGAGACCCAAGGAACCAAAGAAATGCTGATGATTTTCCTTTGCCAAGGCTGAGAGAACACACTAGGACCCTGAGGCCAACTCAACTGGTGAAGTCCATCAAGAATTACTTCGATGGCACTGGAGACCCTTATGACCATGTGGCAGAATTTAGGCAAGTCTTGAAAGCTGAACAGGTAGAGGACCTATTCACACAATATAATGCTTTTGGTCTAACCCTTAGGAACACTGCCCTTACGTGGTTTCAACCACTGAACGAGAGGCATTTCAGAAACATAGACCAGCTCCTAGAGGCTTTTATCATTGAGTTTTCTAAGAGTGGCATAAGGCACAACACTTCCTCACTAATTCATAGCTTCAAGCAAATACCTCAAGAGACGGTCAGACTAGCAGGAAGACGGTTTAGGCAATACCTAGAGAGGTGCCCGATGCCTGAGTTACCCATACCAGCCAAGCAAGTGGCTTTGTTCTTAGATGGATTGTTGAGCACCAAGCATATGTGTATCTGAAGGACCCCAGAACTATAGAAGAGTGTGTGTGCATGTGCATAGACATTGAGGATAATCTAGGTGAGGAGTTAGAACTATCAAAAATCTATAAGGATTCGGATAGCTCTAGTAGCCTCACATTTGGTCAATCCACATCCATTGAGGAACTTGCCGAGAAGGTAGCTCAAAAACTAGGTGTCTCTAGCAAACAAATTCGAAGATTTGCCCCAGCTAAGCGGTGCTACACTTGTGGAGGTGACCATATGTCAAATGTATGTCCCATTATGGCCCAACCCCAAGTGAATCCTAGTAGCAAGTACTGCACCATAGAGCGAAGGTACACCAACCACACTGCATAGGACTGCCCATATAACAAACAAACTGTTAGGCAAAATTACCCTCAGCCATATCCACAACAGGGTAGATACCAGAATCAGTACCCACCACAACAATACAACAGACCACAGCAACCTTATCAGCCACCTTATCAAGGGCAGCAGAGAACTCAACCAGTCCTAGTGCAGCAACCCCCTGCTCCAACCAATGTGATCCCAGTGAAATATGCATCTGCTGAAGAAAATCCGAATAGAGCCATAGTCCCAGTCACCCCATTGCTATCAGACAATGATCCAAGTGACCATAGTTTTGACTCCACACATATTGATAGCCCACAGGCTTAATACATGCAGTCACTCGAGCATAACGAGTCATACTATTATGAGGACCCAAGTGAAAATAGTGGGGAGCCTGAGTATGCTAATGTCATGTACACAAACCCCAACTCTAGACCTCAACCTAGGCAGGTACGACCCCCATTTCCTAGAGGACCATGCTTCAGATGTCAAGGAGATCACCTTATACGTGATTGTCCATTGCCTGCCCCTACACAACCCCAACCAGTGACAATTCAGGGTTTCTGTCAAGACTGCGAAAAAGAGCATCTCCTACGAGATTGCCCAAAGAACCCTAATAACATGCCTAAAATCACTCCTATCAACATCATTGGGTTAGTGGTAGACTCTACGGGAAGTATAACTTCCACAGCCCCAGTGCATGTGGTCACTAGAGCCCAAGCCTTGCAGCAAACTCAAGGAGTAGGGCAGGAAAAGAGTTCTGAGGTTAGTGAGACAGAGAGTATAACCAAGAAAAGGACAAGAGCATGGAGAGATAGCCGGGAGAGAATGAAAAGACAATGGTCACAGAAAATGAGCAAACTTGAAGAAAGCTTGAGAGAAACCAAAGCAAAGATAAGTGAAATCGCATCTCAAAACCACTCTCACACCACCCCTCCACCACCTTTCCCTTTACCCGCCAATCCATCTTCTTCCATTCCCCAACCTTTCAATACACCACCCTTAACCCACCCACCACCCCTTAGAGTAGGATCAGTGCTAGCTGACCCCACTCCTGAAGACATAGACATGATGCTTAAGGCATATCAGGCCAGAATCCAAGAAGGGCCAAATGTGACGGATCATGAAAAGTGCTACCCTAGAGCTGACCTAGAGATAGAGAGAACCAAGCTGTGTGCGAAAATGGTCACATTGGCTCAGACCATGTTTGAAGTCAGTCGCCTTTTCAACCACTCAGGCTCAGCTAAGACACAATTGTACTTGGATGGACTCCTAGAGAAGTTAGAGAGCATAATTGCAAGATCTACCAAGGAAGAAAAAAATCAAGAAAGAGATGAGGCAAGCAAAAACATAAGCCATCCCCCACAGGAAGCTTATGTGCCCAATTCCACTGAACCAGACACCTCCTCTTCTATGAATAGGTTCACTCCAGAATTCCTACGAGAGATTCAAGAAGACAAATGGGCTAATGAAAGTGAAGCCCCTCCTCCCATTGAACTTGTGGACAGTCTAACTCCCTGCAGGAATTACCCCATTTCACAGGCCCATGGGAAGCCAAGTCTACTTGTATGAGAGCACCCACGGTCATGGTAAGAAACGAAGACTCAGTCATACCTAGGAATACAGGGGTAGTAAAGAACACTAAAGTGCTGTGCAATCTCACTTTAGAAGAGCTACTCAAAGTTAAGCCAGAAGTGTGGAAACACGTAGCCAAACAAGTTCCAGACATAGCGAAATCGCGTTCCCAGGTAGGATCTCATAGAACACTGCCTGAAATACCATTGGATAAGATAGGAGATATGAGTGAAGGAGAAGAAGGAAATACCTATCTCCCAGTTACCCATTAGGGATACACAACCAAGGCAATTTTGGACTCAGGTGTAGGAGTTGCAATTGCTACAACTTCCCTATGGAAGCGTTGGGGCAAGCCAGCACTCCGACCGACGAGAATGAAATTGCAGATGGCCGATGGTCATATTGAAAGGCCCTTAGGATTGCTAGAAGGAATAACTCTCACTACATGTGGTGTTGAGTTTGAGCATACTTTTGCTATATGCAACTTAAACAAAAACCAAGCCTACAAAATGATTTTGGGAAGGCCATTTATGCGGCAATTGCAAGTGGTACAGGATTGGGGAACCAATTCCTTGTATTTGCAACATCTAGGTGTTACAACCAAAGTCAATCTCAAGGATTACTCTCATAGAGACGTACCGCCTATTCAATGGAACCCCATCCATAGAGCCAAAGATGAGACTGAGTCTGTGCATTCCATAGGATCAGGATCCTCATGGATGCATGAAGACACCCACTTATGGATGTGCAAAGTGGCAGTAGAAGAAGAGAAAAGAGAAAAAGCCAGAGAGGTAGGTGCGAAAGAGACACATAGATCAATTCAAGACCCAGCCTATGCACCTGTAGTATTTCTCGATGAAGAGTTTGAACCTCATGGCTGGGCTGAAATTTTAGCAACAATGGATGTAGCCATCAATGAAGAGCACTGGACACCCCACTGTGATGAGGATGGCTATGACATTTCAGTCTTCTCAATAGAGCCAATCATGGGAGATGCAGTTTTAGAAGAATGCGAACCTAGCCCCGATACATTTGAGGATGCAAGTGACTCCGACTTAGAGTCAATCATTATGGACCCACCTTTTGCATCAGATGAAGAATACTTCTATGAAGTTGAAGCTTACCCCCAAAGACACGGAGAAATCACGAATGAGGTGAGGGTAGCCACACAAGTAGCCACTAAGAGTGGAGGAAAGAAAAGAAAGAAGAAGGAAGTCACTCCGGAGGCAGAAGAATCCTTGTTTGAGGTCCCTGAAAACTTTAAAAAATATGAGATAGATGATAGGAGAGTCATGATAAGAATGCCTAAACATGAGGCACAAGCAGGAGAGGCCTATGATAGCAAGGAAACTACCGAGAAAATAGTTGTCGCCATAGAAGAGGGAGAAGAAAGATGCACATACATAGGGCATGACCTGATGGAAGAAGAAGAACAAGAGTTGACAGCCTTACTGAGGGAGTACAGAGATGTATTCGCTTGGAGCTATAAGGACCTGAAAGGGGTAGACCCTGATATATGCTCACATACAATCCCCATGACCTCAGATGCCAGACCCTCTAAGCAGAAGCCCTACACGTACAATGACAAATACGCCGCCAAGATTAAAGAAGAGATAGACCGCTTGGTGGAAGCCGGATTTATCTATGAAATTGAGCACACTGAATGGGTATCCCCCATTGTAGTGGTGCCCAAGAAGAACGGCAAATTACGAGTATGCATTAACTTGAAGAAGGTTAACGCAGCCACTATCAGAGATAGTTATCTGCTTCCTATCACTAAGCATCTATTAGAAAGGGTAGCAGGCAAGGAAGTGTACAGCTTCCTAGATGGGTTTTCGGGCTACAATCAAGTAGCCATTGCTCCAGAGGATCAGCATAAGACGGCTTTTGCCACAGAGTGGGGCATATTTGCCTTTCGGGTAATGCCATTCGGGCTTACCAATGCACCTGCTACCTTTCAAAGATTGATGTGTCACGTGTTTAAAGAGTTCTTGAGGAAGAATTTGGAAGTCTATGTTGATGATCTTTGCGCTCATTCCAACATTAGACAGACCCATATACCTGAACTCAGACAAATCTTTGATAAATGCAGAGAATATCAAGTCTGCCTGAACCCAGAAAAGTGTGTTTTCATGGTCAGGCAAGGCAAAATTCTAGGGCACATAGTGTCTAAGAACGGCATATCCACTGACGAAGAGAAAGTGAGAGCCATCGCAGAACTACCTAGGCCAAAGAACGTCAAGGAAGTACAGGCTTTCATGGGGCATTGTGGTTACTACCGCCGGTTCATTCACATGTATGTTGTCATTGCAAAGCCCATGTACGGACTTCTGACTAACTTTGAGTGGACTGAGGAATGTGAGAATTCCTTCAATGAGCTTAAACGGCGATTATGTTCAGCACTAATCTTGACCACACCAGATTGGAATAAGCCTTTTCATGTTCATGTAGATGCATCCAATTATGCTATTGGGTGTGTACTCGCACAACCTACGGGTGAAGGTAATATGGATCTCCCTATTGCCTATGCCAGTAGACAATTGAATGCTACTGAATGGAACTATACAACCACCGAACGAGAAGGATTAGGCATGGTGTACGCGGTTAAAAAGTTTAGGCATTATTTGCTTGCAAATAAGTTTAAATTTTTTACTGATCATCAAGCACTATTATATCTGGTGAACAAGCCATGCAATACAGGCAGATTAGTAAGATGGTTTCTCTTACTAATGGAATACGATTTTGAAGTTGTGGTAAGGAAAGGGAAGACTCACTTGAGAGCAGATCATCTCTCTAGACTCACATCTGGAGAAGCCCCACAAGGAGTGTCAGATGACCTTCCTGATGCTTACTTGTTTAATTTGGAAGTGGTGCCGCAGTGGGCTAAGCCATTAGTGCCAGTATTGACATACGGGCCTAACCACCCAGTAATAAACACACAGGATAAAGAGGTAGTAAAAGCCCAAAAGTATCACATCATGGCAGGAAGTATGTACAAGCACACGGATCAAGGGATCTTGGCTTGTTGTGTGGAAGAGGATGAGTACGCTAAGTGGTTGCAATTAGCACATGTAGGTGCATTAGAGCAACACTACTCAAAACAACGAACCCTACAGACCTTGAGGAGACTAGGAGTGCATTGGAAGTGGATGTCCATAGAATGTGCAAAGAATGCCCAATCTGCTACACTAAACCACCAGTGGAACATGCCACTCTTTATCGAGTGTCTTTAGTGCCAGATTGGAGTGAACCATTAGTAGCCTTCTTGAGGACGAAAACATTCCCTCAAGATATGACTTTGGCCAGACAAAGAAGTTTGGAACAAGAAGCCTTGGATTACACCATCATTGGTGATAATTTATACAAACGGGGTAAAGATGGTTACCTAAGACTGTGTGTTCATGAGAGCGAATACCTTAAGATATTAGAGACTGCTCACCAAGGTGTAGCAGGAGGACACTTCGGTCCAGATAGGATGATCAATGCAATTCTATTTGCAGGATTTTGGTGGCCCACCCTTCACATGGATGCACATACCTATGTGAAGAGGTGTGAGGTTTGTCAGCGAACCCAGTATCCCATACGCAAGGATGAGATGCCATTGAAGCCTATGATGGGTGGGCGTGCATTCTCTAAGTGGGGAATAGACTTTGTGGGTCCTATTAATCCCCCAGCTAAGGGTTCACATGTTGAGTATATCATCGTGGCCACAGACTATCTAACCAAGTGGGTAGAAGTGAAAGCCACTACAAAAAATGATGCTCAAACAACAGCAAAGTTCTTATTTGAAAATGTGTTCACGAGGTACGGATTGCCAATAGAGTTGGTGAGTGATAGAGGCACACACTTCTTGAATGAAGTCATAGAAAACCTTCTCCAAGAATTATTGGTGATACATAAGAAGTTTGCTCCCTATCATCCACAAGCTAATGGCCAGGCTGAGAGCACAAATAAGATCTTATGCAATGTGCTGACTAAACTGGTGAATAACAAACGCTCTGATTGGGACAAACAGCTACACCACGCTGTTTGGGCATACCGAGTGGCCTATAAAACGGTACTCCAAGCCACACCCTTTCAGATGGTGTTTGGCCTGAATGCGGTGCTACCATTGGATTTTTTGATACCTACATTGAAAGTAGCACAAGAGCATGACTGGACGGGCCATGAACTATCCTCTAGAATCTTGGATCTTGAACGTCTAGGTGAGACACGATTGAGAGCTGTAGCATGAATCTATGCAGCCAAGAAGAGGCAGAAGGCATATTTTGATACACATGTGAAGGATAAAGGATTGAAAGCAGGAGACCTAGTCCTAGTCTACACACTGAAGCAGCATGCACGAAAATTAGAGAAAAGAGGCTATGGACCAATGATTATCAATATGATCTCCACAAGTGGAGCAGTACAACTAGCCACTTTAGAGGGTGAGGTACTACCAAGTTACATAAGCGGATGTAGAGTCAAGCTATATCAAGAACCCTTAACTGAAGAAATGCTCAATCAACTTAATACTGCAAAGAAACGTAAGGAAGTGGAAAAGCGAATTCGTGAAGAAGCACAGGCCGAAGCTTTAGAACGCATTTGACGAATGAAACTGCGAAGGCAAGGTAGAGATCAACCCATGAATGACAATCATGAAGTTCATGGTTATCACATTGCCATGTGTGAGGCTTCTGGTAAGAGGACCCATAAGATAGTGGATCGACGACCTTTTGTGACCCTAGAAGTTGGACAAAGAGACAGTACAAGGACTGTAAGAGCTTTAATTGATTTAGGAGCAGCCACTAGTGCAGTTCGACTTTCTTATTACCAGCAATTGCAATTGGAGGTAAAACCCCTAGAAGCATATCTGATAGGATTAGGAGGTGTTGAAACCCCTTGCATGGGAGAGGTGGAACTTCCCCTCTACATTCAAGAGGTCCTCATGCCAGCAAAAGTGCTAGTGTGTGAAGACGAGGATCTTACCGAACCTCTTGTCTTGGGCCAAGACTGGATCTATGATCACGCAGTCAACCTCAACCTAAGAAGTGGACTTCTTCAGGCTTGGGTAGGCCAAAGCTGTCTTATGATTGAATTAGAAAATCAAGCACTCAAACCATTAGAACAGGCACCAACTCCTGGTCCCTCCAGGAACCCACATGAAGATAATGTTATTCTTGTCCAAAGTTCTATGGTGCAGAGGATTGTCACTCTTGCCAAAGGTACAAAAGTCAAGGAGGAACTCCCATCTGTTCCATAGAAGAATCTAAAGGGGAAGGCTTAGCAACACTCGACACTGAGGAGACCGATGAACAAGAAGCATGAGCACCAACGCCGGCAACATGAAGTACCTCGCGGCATGAAGCAGATCTGGATATGCAAAGGGGAAAAAACCACGGCTCCAGAGACAGGTTCTCAAAAAAGCATCAAGCGAGCCTCACCATCAAGGACCAAAGTGAAGGAGCTCCCTAGGCAACACCCTAGCTATACCATTTTTATTTGGGTCCCTAAGCGGTCAATGAAGGCCATCCCTAATGCTAGATAGATATGGGTGCCCAAGGCCTACTTACAAGCCCAAATTACTTCACCTCCAGTCACTAGAATAAAGCAACTCTCACAAGCACTCGTGGCAAACAGCTCAGGGAAGATACCTACACCTTCCACTGTCACACCCCCAGTCAAACCTAGGAATGTCTGGAAATGGGTACCCAAAAGGTACCAAATTCGGCACAATCTAGTTCATCGACCTTTACATGTCATCAGCTCTAACAACCATGAATCCTCAGTCAAATTTTGGAGACTTAAACCCTGTATCAAACCCCCATACCCAATTTTGTAAATCCATCCACTCTGATGTAGGTGCATTCAGAGTACTTTGCATGTCCACAGTATGCATTTAGGAGGACACTAACCACTAACTACCACTTACATCTAACACAAACACTTCACCCTAACCACTAACCTTCTAGATTGTCATGTTAGTATTGTGAAGGGAACACCATTACATCTTGTTTCCTATGCAACACTAATGTGCCTTTCTTCTTCTAGCAGATAAACAACCGATTCTCATGGCAGCAGCAGCAGGCACGAGCTCTCAAGCAGGCACTAGCACTCAAAGCAATTGGGATACCATGCCTGTGGAGGCCCCACTGACAGCAAGGCCTGAAGAGCTTTTGAATGTGAGAAGAATTCCCATTCCGGATCCACCAAGTGGCCTGACAGAAAGAGTAAAGGGGCATTCTCATTGGTTCAATGAGATGCCAGGAGATTTGGGAGACGCAGATCATATCTGGGAATCCAAGTTGGAATGTGGAGGAGTGTGGTGGACCTTTCAGTTCTTCTCACGAGAATTTGAAGCATTGCAAAATGTTGCCCCTCTTCAAGATATTTGGCAAAAAGCGGGATTGCAAGATTATTTTAGTGCAGCCTTGCCTAGACCTGATTTTCTTCGGTGCTACTACTTGATTGCAACTCTCAAGGCGACAGGAGACAAAGATCATTCAGGCACATTCTTGGTGCCCTCTCTATCAAACCAGGAAGAAATGAAGAAGTTTGAGTTGAATATCACTTTAATCAGGGAGGCCCTTCAGATGTATGGCACTCATGTACCCTCCGATCGAGATCCTTTGATACCAAAGTCGATGAAGAACAACAAAATCAAGAAGTTGAAAGAAATGTGTGCCCTCACCCCCAACATCGCCATACCACTGCGGATGTGCCTTCAACACTTCGCATTTCCAGCGCAAGACCGGTTCACCCAACCTCATAAGAAAATATGGTATGGATTATACCTAGCAGAGATTGGAGGCTTGCCAATTAAAATGCCCGTATGGATCCTGGACCAGTTATATGAAGCAGGCAAGCGAGGAGTGCAGAAGCCTACTTTGAATGGCTGTTGTGCCATTACAAGAATTATATACAGATGCCTGGCCTATGATGTACCGATCGCAAGGGCCCTTAAGTACTCACAACTGGAATTCTTCAAGGGGCGGAAGTCAGGGGTGCAACCTACAAAAAGAATGCGTGGTTCGCTTTCACATGTTCTAATCCCTCGTGAGGCCACCACAGAAGCCTCCCTCAGAGAAGAGGAACAAGTAGCCCCTTTCACTATCCATCTCCAAGGAACACAATCAGGGCGTATGGTACAGCCCACTCCATCTACCCCTCCACTACCCACAGATGCTGAGTTTGCATCCATGGCGACTTTGGTAGAGGATCCAAATTTTGACTTTGAAAGCTTCTTGCAGACAGCCCACTTATCTGAGAGTGAGTGTTTTTCTGAGACCGACGGCCCTAAATCTTCATCCCATAGAACACGACCACATGGTGAAACACGAAGAGTACATTGGGAGGATGAGGCACAACGCACACAGGCGGGAGGCACACATGAACAAGTGGAGAGGCAGAGGAATGAACCGGAGGAGAGTGAGGAGGAAGCCCCAGCTTACACTACACAACTCAAACGGCTCTACAAAACGATCAAGTAGGTACAAAAGAGACATAGGCTATCAGAAGAAGCAAATAGAGCACTGGTGACCCAGATGCTGCAAGCGGAGAATGTGGACCCACATTTTGTAGAATCATTGAATCTTTTGGCAGATACCTGCGGGATAGTGGAAGCCATGAGGACCATGATACAGCGCACTACCCATCAATATGACCAACGAAGGATCGATACGTGACCGCGAAGGGGAAAAATGATTCAAATGGAAGTCTCTACTGCCCTGCCTACCACCACTTCAGAAGATGTTCACATGGCCAGCCCAACTCACATTGAGGAACCAGATGTAAATACACAGATACCATCTCCACCATCACCTCCCATCCAGCCCTCAGAACCCTTCCCCACTAGCCTTCCTGAACAACTAGTATCCACCCATGGTGAAACCGTTATACACACCACCATTTCTCCATCCTCCCCTTTACCTACATCCACCACTTCCACCCAATTTTATGAACCCCATATAGGTCATCCTGCCATCGATCAAACTATAATAGGTCACCCTTCATATCTCCCAGCCCTCGGACAGCCACCTGCCACTAGCCAAACCTTAACACACCCATTTCCATCCACCAATACATTTCTTCCCTCCCAACCCCTATCCACTGTACCCCTTTTAACCCCCTCGGAATCAACCCAAATCACCCAACCCTCATTCTGGACACACCTTGTAAATATACTCCAACAAGTTGAGAATTATAATAAAAAGTCCCTTCCCCAACCCAACTCCCCCACATTCACTGCCACCACTAACACACCACCTACCATTCCCGTATTCACAATTCACACTTCACACACTATCACGTCCGATCCCATGGACATTTCACCACCCACAGGAGCACCCACCACCACGTTTGTTCCAACATCATCACCTTTCACTTCACTCATAGGCACATCATCCACTTTTCCCTTTCCCATTTCCCGACCCTTTGCATTTTCCACCTCTACCCCTGCATCCACATCATTTAGTAATGCACTAGACACCATGTTCGAAGCGGCCACTCAACTTAAGCAAGAGTATAGGTTACTGGAAGAAAATAACACAGAGCTATGCAATCTCTCGGCTCAACTCCAGGCATGTGTCAATGCCTTGGAGCTAAGTAATACAGCACTACAACATGAAGTGATCACCCTCCAACAATCCCAGGTGGAGCTCGAAGCCAAACATACAGAGACAACTAGGGTAATGGAAGAACAACTCAGAGATCAGCTGGGCTGCAATGCTAGACTACAAAGAAACATGGCTTTACTTCGTCGCCACTTAAGAGCGGCTCAAGAAGAGAACAAAAGGCTACAGCAACAAAACCAGGAGAATCTAGAAGCAGCCATGGAAAATACCCCTGGAGCACCTATAGACCTTGCCAAATTCCAAGTTGTTCCCTCATAACACATTCAGCAGGTGTTAGAAGATTATGCAACCCTCTTGGAGGCACATGACCAGTTGGCAGACCAGGTAAAGGAACTACAAGGATCCTAAGTGCCTACACCATACCCACCAACACCTAAAGAGATGGCCAATGCTGCAACTTCACCAGAGCCTGAATCATCAATGACCAATGAGGTACTTGAGCTACAATAGTAGGTGGCTGAATTACAGATCAAATTGTTACAGTATGAACGACCCCCCTCTCCATCGGATCAGCCACTAGAAGAAGAAGTAGTAATCATTCCAGTGGAGGAAACATTTGAGGACAACTATGAGCCTCAACCACTTCCAGGAGGACAAATCACGGAGGAAGGACAAGATACATATGAGGAACCCCCTTCGGCATGGATGAAACAAGTAGAAGAAATGGGGCCAACTCACGAGGAACGTATATCTACTCAGATGCTGGCGATGAGGACCATTGAAGAAACCATACTTCAATCAAAGTATTTCAGACACCTGGCCCCTAGAAGACTGATAACTAGTTCAGAGTTACAGTATAAACCCTATTTTGTACTGCTGGCTGACTATAATGCTGAGATCAAACGCCTCACCAACAAGTACCCTACCTTCGCAACTCAGTTCGAACCAGAGGATATCCCAGAGGCAGCCAAAAAGGGGGCCATATTCCAACCCATCTGGAGGCAAAAATTGCTGGAAAGCTATCTGAAAATGCTACGGACATGGGACCATGCTCCCATGCATTTGAAGTATAACCCTTGCTTCGGACCAGTCCAAAGGAGACGATCATGGAAGGCATTTGCTATAAAGGTTCAGAACAACACAAACTGCAAGCAATGGTTGAATTACCCCTCGATCGCACCACCAACAGGCACACCTACAGTAGCATATATGATGGCTACTATCCGACATTGGCTTCCACGCCTTCACCCCATGCAAGACGTAGCTGCCCAGATGATGCTCAAAATCTTGGATATGATGCAGGTAGTGCTCAAAACCTTCCGCAATGTATGTCACATTCAGCCTCCCATTCCCGGCTTCATAAATGGTAATTATGACCTACTTTATGATATGAGCACAACCCCGAGCATACGAGTCGCTTATGCATGGCACGCCAGAATCAGATATCTCCCTGCCTGCTACAAGCAAACCTTTGATGATATGTTCACCACGGGGTTCTAGGAAGCACACTCAGAAGTGTTCGCGCCACGGCCCACTCATTTGCTACAACTCTTCGCGTGCGAACAAACGATGCATTCAGAGCTCTACACAACGCCACAACCGGACATACCGGGAGCAGTCAATTGGGATGCACTTCAACGAGACCTGATCAGGGGACTACGGATCAAAGAACAAGAAGTGGCAACCGACATACTGCAACACTACATTGATCAGACCGTGGAGCAAAGGTCTGTCAGAGGCGACAGACGCTAGGGGGGGAGAGTGTTGGCATCATATGAGAAGAAGCAAGTACGGGTATACATGCAGATCTAGCACTGAGGCAACCCATCATTTTTTTTTCCAATCATTACATCATTTTAAAAGTGATTCTTATCACTAACAACCATGGTAAATACCGTTTCATCTTTTTGTAGCTCCATTTTGTGCAAGCCAAGGAGTCCTCGAGCTTGGGGAGCCTTAGAGGTAGTTGCCTGCCAATTTTCATATTTTTTAGATCTCGTTTGAACCCTCAAATAAGCCCTGGAACCTAATTTTTAACTAGGCCGAACACTAGGTCTGGACAGGGCCAAAGCTAGTCAAAAACTTTAAATAGAGCTAGAGAGCTCATTTTTGGGCTAGCTTCTTGTAGTTTTGAGCTTGTATGAGAACTTGGTTATAATAGAAGTGATTCCATTGTCTTACTCTCTTTGTTCTTGTCGTGTGTGTGCGTGTGTGTGTATGTGTGTGCATGTTTGTGTGCTTCTCACTCACATATTTGTGTTGTCACTTGCTCGAGGTCTTCATACCATCCTCATGTCTTCCCGGATTGACATTAAAGGAGGTGCTACTCATCACTGAGCTACACCCTTGCATGGGTGAGGTGGAAATTCCTATCCTCATAAAATATGTCACATTGATAGTAAAACTCCAAGTATGACAAGATGAAGATCTTATAGAATCATTGATTCTAGGCCAAGATTGGAGATATGATCACTGCGTGCACTTAAATCTTAGGAAACACCTCCTCTAGTTCTGGGTAGCTAACAAAAAGACACAATACTCCTCGAATGCCAGATCACTTGTCATCTCCACTCAGTGGAAGAGAATTCCAATCCTCACATCAGAGAGAAGCACACTAATGTGTCCATCCCTAGATAGATGGGGACTGTCCTTGAAGAGACGGACACCCTCCCTACACAGATGGACACAATCCTTGGACAAATGTGGACTATCCTTGAATAGATGTACACCCTCCCCACTCAGATGGACATGATCCCTGGATAGATGGGGGCTATCCTTGGACAAATGAGGACCATCAATGTCTCCACCTTTTCTCCAAACAGATGGGGTCCATCACCTCCCCTAACTCCCTATCCACAGTTTGAGCATGCATGCCTAGATCTGTTGTACAGAATGCTTTATTTCCTGATAGGCAAGTCATGCAAGTGTTGGACCTTCCTTCTTTTCCAAAGCAAAGTGTCCAACCAACCTCTCACCCACCACCATGGAAGATTCAGCTGTAGTCGAGGCATCAAAGTCGAAGATCAACCCCCACCATGCCTTGGAAGGAGTATGAATATTCATTCACTCTAGCAAGGAAGTAGACATAGGTCCCCAAGGGCAAGCAACCAAATATTCATCCATCACCTCAACCACTAGTGCAAAAACAATGAAGGAATATTGTTGCAGAGTAAAGAGGCACAAAAGAGGAGCCCCAAAATTTTCAAATTAATGGGCACATTTTTCTTCTTCAAAGTCTTAGGAAATTCCATCAAGCCATGAAAATGCACTAGAGGAGTCCTCTAGATGCATAATCCCAACTTATTGTAATATATTCCTTGTAAATTAGTAGGAAATTCACTTTTTAGTAATAAAGTGTCGGTCTCTTGTGTGAAAGGACCAATTTTAGGGCACATGTATATAAGTCACTTGGTGACTCTTTGTAGAGACTTTTTGCCATTGTGAAGAAGGAGAGCTCCTGATTTCCGAATTTGCTTCTTTCTTGCAGATTTCCATCTTCTCTTTGATCTTCTATGTGTGTGTAATGCTTGAAATGTGTGTGTAGAACTGTTGTCTACCCCTCCCCACTGTTTTTGAGCTACTCTAGTGTGTGTGTGAGCTTTTAGGAGTTGTGGAGTGAGTGTGGGTGTTTCCTGCCATTCACTATTTTGGTCATAACTTGAAGCATGGTTGTCAAAATCGAGTGAAACCACTCCACTAGAAGCGTCTCATCGAGAGCTTCAAAATGAACTTGCTATTGGCCATATTCAGAGTTCGGAGCTGAGAGAAATCCTCGATTTAGTGAAAAATTCTATAAGTGGTATCGCGACAGACACTTTGAGTTGGAGAGGTGGATTAGTCTTTTCTCATGCATGTAAGCTGAACCACTTCATTTTCCATCATGTGTGCACATGTCCTCATACACTTGGTTAGGTCGTTTGATCAGATTGACAAATAAGTGTGTGCCAATTTCCCACTATACGCACTTGTGTTGCAAATGAGGTTTAGTCTCTTTGGCACAAGTCCTTAAGTCTTCTTGACTGTTGGCGAAAACTTCAGCTCTAACGCCACTGTTGCGGAAATACTTTCGCCCTGAAGGTGGGTTTCGCGACAAAGCTTGAACTCTGTCAGGCCTGCGGAAATTGCCGCGCCACCACAATAGAATGCTAAACTAGAGTGATTCAGAACACCTCTGTAATCAACAGTAGCTTAGCCTAATTAACGTCGCTTTAACTGTGTTATTCTGCGACACAAGTTCCACCGGAACTTCACCAGACTGTTACTGGACTAACACCGTAATCGTACCGGAACTTCACCGAAATGAACTTCTACTTTGGTTATAATTACTTCAGGTGAATATACAAGAAGTAAGAAAGTGATTCGTGAGTTTTCTCCACTTAATGAACTCTTCTGAAGTTTTAAGAAAAACTTCACAGTTCTGAAGTGCTACTTTCCGGTTAACTTTTGTACTGTGTGTTCATCTCCATTCCACCGGAAACTGTGATCAGCTTAAAGTAGAGACGTCTAGCTACAAGATGAGCTATCTCTCATACAAGGCTTCGAACTCTGCTACGAGTTATACTTCGTTGTTCTACCGGAAATCTTGTTTTCTAAGAAACTGGTAATTACTGAAATGTTTACTGAGTAAACTGTTATTCACCGAAACATGCGTTTACAGAGAAGGTACTGAAGCACATTTAGTAACGAGTCGTGACAGTTAATGATAAACGAAGCTTCCTATCGTAACACGAAATAGCTTCAGATTCTTCACAAGTAAAGATTACGCGCAGACATCCACATGAACATGTGTTTTCAATTAGAGAAGATGTGTACAGGTGAGCTTGGCCTCTTCTTGCTCAAGCTACAGAAACTCTCCTACAGTGAGTAGTTTCTTATTACCATCTCTCTTCAGATGAAAAGACCCGACACTTCAGGCTTGTGTTATTCATCTGTACATACACGATCTATGGCGTCTTCTGAGAACTTCTAACTCTCTCTTCACTCATACGCGCATCTCACACGCATCATCTCTCTCTCTGTGTTCTCCGTCTGTGTATGTTTTTCAAATCTTGTTGTATATATATATATACACTTTCTTTTGGCGCTCCTCTGCCCTGTCATTCTTCAATTCGCGTTATGCGCGCCTTACGCGCCCGCCGCGGTTTATGCGCACACCGTGCACTAACTTCGCATACTGTACACCTGTGCATAGATTTTCCAGAAGATTCTGTTTCTCTCTTTGTCTGTTGCGTCAAATTCGTGAGTGTTTCCTTAACAGCTCCCCCTCAATCACTAATTTGACCTCTTCCGGTCTTTCGTATATCTTTCTTTCTTTTATTCCTGCCATCTCTTTGAATCTGTTTGTTTTTGTTCCATCCAGGCTCTTAGTCAGAATGTCTGCAATCTGATCTTTCGTAGGAGTGTAGACTATTTCTATCTCTTTCTCCATTACTTTTTCCCTTAGGAAATGATACTGAATCTCTATGTGTTTTGTTCTTGCATGAAACACAGGATTCGCTGCAAGATACAGCGAGCTCATATTATCTCCATGTATAATTGGTATACCTTGATCTATACCCATGCTTTTAAGTAAAGTCTGCATCCATATTACTTCTTTTGCTGCTTCTACCAGTCCTTTGTATTCTGCTTCTGTTGACGATAAAGCTACTGTGTGTTGTTTCTTCGAACACCAGCTTACCAGCTTATCTCCTAGGTATATCATATACCCGTGCGTTGATCTTCGGTCATCTTGACTTCCTGCCCAATCTGAGTCACTATATGCTCTGAGCTTTATATCTGACGTAAAAGGATAATATAATCCTTCCTTTATAGTTCTTTTGATATATCTGAGAACTCTTTGTCCTGCAACCCAATGTTGCTCTATCGGACTATGCATAAAATGTGAGAGAACTCCTACCGGAAAACTGAGATCCGGTCTTGTTAGCGTAGCATATATTAAGCTTCCTACTAACGATTGATACTTCTTCATATCTTTAAACTCTGTTCCACTATATTTACTGAGTTTATGGTTTACTTCAAGTGGTGTTGAAGCTTCTCTGCAATTTTCCATGTTGAATCTCTTCAGTAAGTTCAGGAGATACCTGTCTTGTGTGACATATACACCATGATCTGTATATGTGATTTCCATACCTAGAAAGTATGATAACTTTCCTAGGTCACTGATCTTGAATTCCTTTTCTAGCAGTTGCTTTACCTCTGTGATTCCTGCATTTGAGGTACCTGTAATTATTATGTCATCTACATAGATACAAATATAGATCATTCCTTCTTCTGTCCTTTTGATGAGTAGACTTGCATCTGCCTTCGAACTTTGGTATCCAAGTTCATTGAGATACTTCACAAGTCTGTAGTTCCAAGCTCTTGGGGCTTGTTTTAGTCCATAAAGTGCTTTTCTTAACCTGCAAACAAAATTTGGGTATCTGGAACTTATAAACCCTTCTGGTTGTTCCATATAGACTTCATCTGATATATATCCATTCAAGAATGCATTCTTTATATCTAGCTGACTTAGCTTCCATCCTTTTGATGCTGCTATAGCAATCACTGTTCTTATGGTTGACATCTTTGCCACCGGACTGAACGTCTCGTCATAGTCTATGCCATGCGTCTGAGCATAGCCCTTGATAACCAGTCTCGCTTTATGTCTGGCTATCCTTCCATCTGCAAGTTTCTTAACTTTGAACACCCATTTATTTCCGATTACTTTCTTACCGTTCGGTTTAGGAACAAGCACCCATGTCTTGTTCTCTTCCAGTGCGGTGAGTTCTTCTTCCATTGCTTCTTGCCATTGCTTCTTGCCTTTGGCTTCGTCATAGCTATGAGGCTCTTCCTCTTCTTTAACCATATATGCATAATCTTGTTGAGTTATATATGATGTATCATACGAGTATCTTTCCGGTTGTCTTCTTACTCTGTTTGACCTTCTTAGCTCATATTCTTCGTGTGTGTCTGAGTACCCGTCTTCATCTTCGTTCCTTATACCTATTCTGGTCCTGGACGTGCTTGCCTCGTCTTCTCTGTTTACCTGAACAATTGTTTTACCTTTCTCTTTTCTTTTTATCTCTTCTTCAAATTCTTCAGCTGTATGATTCTGATCTGCATACCAGCTTTTCTGTTCATCAAATGTTACATCCCTGGAAACAGTAAAATGTTGGGTTAGAGGACTCCATAACCTGTAACCCATCTGTTTCTCATCATATCCGACGAATACATATTTCTCTGCTTTTGGTTCAAGCTTATGTCTGAGTTGAGACGGTACATAAGCATACGCTACTGATCCAAACACTTTGCAGTGATCAAGTGTTGGCTTCTTTCCCCACCAGGCTTCATAAGGGGTCATTCCTTCTAGCGCCGTACATGGTAACCTGTTTACCAAGTATGTAGCTGTGTTTACAGCTTCAGCCCAAAGATAGTCTGGGCAATTTTTTTCTTTTAGCATAGCTCGTGCAAACTCGACTAGAGTTCGGTTTCTCCTTTCTGCTACACCATTTTGTTGTGGTGTATACCTGCAGGTTATTTCTCTCTTAATACCTGCATTCCAAAGATAGTCATTGAATTCTTGGGAGAAGTATTCTCCCCCTCCATCAGACCTCAGTCTTTTGAGTTTTCGTCCTGTGAGTCTTTCAGCATATGCATGAAAATGTCTGAAAGCTCCGAATACTTCTGATTTCTCTTTCAAAACATAAAGAGTTATCCACCTTGTTGCATCATCAATGAAAAGAACATAGTACCTTGATCCACTGATTGATCCTTCTTTCGTTGGTCCCCATACATCTGTATGTATGAGTTCTAGCACACCGTCATGTTTGAATCCTTTCTTCTGGAAAGGTAACCTGTGGGCTTTTCCCATTTGACAGGCTTCGCATTTGTGAATCATATGTTGGTTCTGTACGTTTGGTAATCCCAGTACAGACTGATTTGCTATCATAGCTTTGATTCCCTTTCCGTGAAAATGACCTAATCTCTTGTGCCAGAGATCAAGTTCTGTAATTACCTTTTCATCATGTGTGAGCAGCGCTTGGCCAATGTTCCCTTGTACTCTTAAGGTAAAGAGTCTGCCTTCTTTCTTACCAGAAACGATCTGATAATATCCGTTCTTGGGATCTTCTACAAATACTCCTTTGTTTGTAAATCTGACCTGAAACCCTTTTTTGACTATCTATCCCACACTGATCAGATTTTTCGGTATTGTTGGAACATACAAAACATTAGTTAGCAAATCTGCTCCACTCTTGCATTTCACCTTTCCGATTGATCGTACTTTGTGTCTTGTATTGTCACCTATTTGAACAGTGTGACTCGCACTTCCTTTTTCCAATTCTGACATCAGTTCTATGTTTCCTGACAAGTGATTAGAACATCCAGAGTCAATGTAAAATACCTTTAGATCTTCGTTATCAGATGTGTTGATTGAGTTCATCATCAACGATGTATGACTTTCATTCTGTGTGTCATTTGCGTAGTTGTTGTAGGTGGTGTTGTAGGATTGGCTCTGTCCCCAACTTCTTGTTCCACCTCTACCGTAGCCTCCTCTTTGGCTTTGTCTTCCTCTTTGGAAGTTACTCTGATTTCTTCCGCTACTGCCTCTGCTATTGTTGTTTTGATTTTGATTTGATCCTTGTTGATTGTGCCAACAATCATGCGCCAGATGGTTACTTAGTCCACAAATCCAGCAAGCTTTCTTGGTGGTATTCTAGCGGCTTCTTCCTCTTGCTCTTCCTCTGCCAATGCCTTTACCTCTTGCGTAATAGGCCTGAGAACTCGACTCTTCTTCATCCTTTGACTTACCCTTGTCTTTCTTCTTGTTCTTCATGTACATTGCAGAGCTATGTCCTTTATCTGCATCTCCTTTCAGGTCTTGCTCATATGTGAGCATCAAACCAAGCAGCTGATTTAACTCTGGTACAAAATGATTTAGGGAGAGTTCAGTTGATAGTACGAAAGGTTTCCACCTTTCATCTCCTCTCAAACCTGTGAGCACTTGCGCTATCAATCTATGATCTTCAACTTCTTCATTTATGGATCCAAGACTATCTGCTAGATCCTTCATTTTAGTGACATAGTCACTAATGCTTTGACTCGGCTTCTTTTTGAACGTTGTGAATTCGGACCATAGGCTGGCCTTCCTAGCTTTCGTAGTATTTTGGAAGTGATCTTCCAATGTAGTCCATATGTCCTCTGCTTTCTCCAGACCTCTAATGTGCGGTAGCAGATGATCTGACACAGTGTTGTAGATGTAGGCTCTTGCCGTTGCATCTTTCTTTTGCCACAGCTTTAGGGCGTCTAGTTCTTCTTTTTCTGGTTGACTATCATCTTCGAAAGTCGGCTTCTTTTCTTCTCTGGTCACGTACGTCATTAAGTCCTTACTCATAAGTAAGGCTTCCATGCGCATTACCCATGCGGGATAATTATCTCTGTCCAGTTTATCAATTTGGACATGATCTGCCATGATCTTCTTCCTCTCGTGGAATGATCCGGCTCTTATACCGATTCTTGGAAAACTAACCTGCTCTGATACCAATTGTTGGCGAAAACTTCAGCTCTAACGCCACTGTTGCGGAAATACTTTCGCCCTGAAGGTGGGTTTCGCGACAAAGCTTGAACTCTGTCAGGCCTGCGGAAATTGCCGCGCCACCGCAATAGAATGCTAAACTAGAGTGACTCAGAACACCTCTGTAATCAACAGTAGCTTAGCCTAATTAACGTCGCTTTAACTGTGTTATTCTGCGACACAAGTTCCACCGGAACTTCACCAGACTGTTACTGGACTGACACCGTAATCGTACCGGAACTTCACCGAAATGAACTTCTACTTTGGTTATAATTACTTCAGGTGAATATACAAGAAGTAAGAAAGTGATTCGTGAGTTTTCTCCACTTAATGAACTCTTCTGAAGTTTTAAGAAAAACTTCACAGTTCTGAAGTGCTACTTTCCGGTTAACTTTTGTACTGTGTGTTCATCTCCATTCCACCGGAAACTGTGATCAGCCTAAAGTAGAGACGTCTAGCTACAAGATGAGCTATCTCTCATACAAGGCTTCGAACTCTGCTACGAGTTATACTTCGTTGTTCTACCGGAAATCTTGTTTTCTAAGAAACTGGTAATTACTGAAATGTTTACTGAGTAAACTGTTATTCACCGAAACATGCGTTTACAGAGAAGGTACTGAAGCACATTTAGTAACGAGTCGTGACAGTTAACGATAAACGAAGCTTCCTATCGTAACACGAAATAGCTTCAGATTCTTCACAAGTAAAGATTACGCGCAGACATCCACATGAACATGTGTTTTCAATTAGAGAAGATGTGTACAGGTGAGCTTGGCCTCTTCTTGCTCAAGCTACAGAAACTCTCCTACAGTGAGTAGTTTCTTATTACCATCTCTCTTCAGATGAAAAGACCCGACACTTCAGGCTTGTGTTATTCATCTGTACATACGCCATCTATGGCGTCTTCTGAGAACTTCTAACTCTCTCTTCACTCATACGCGCATCTCACACGCATCATCTCTCTCTCTGTGTTCTCCGTCTGTGTATGTTTTTCAAATCTTGTTGTATATATATATACACTTTCTTTTGGCGCTCCTCTGCCCTGTCATTCTTCAATTCGCATTATGCGTGCCTTACGCGCCCGCCGCGGTTTATGCGCACACCGTGCACTAACTTCGCATACTGTACACCTGTGCATAGATTTTCCAGAAGATTCTGTTTCTCTCTTTGTCTGTTGTGTCAAATTCGTGAGTGTTTCCTTAACATTGACTTAGGTACACAGGTTTTTGGCACCGTTGCTGGGGAACACTCAGCCAAGGTGCCTTCATGATGGTTATAGCTCGAGAGTGACGAAATTGTACTTGTAGAAGTGAACTCGTTCAGTGGCAAGTAGTCCATCACTTCAGCACTTGTTACTTCACATCCCGGAGGTGTGTGTAATGAGCTTTTAGATTTAGGGTTAGTAGGTGTTGGCATACAAAGCAATAAAGGAGTCATGCACAATACGGCAACAAGGCCAGATCATTTTTTCCCATAGATTATGTACAACCCAAGTGATTTTAATCACTACACAAACATTGTAAATCCCGTTTTTGGTAGATTAGACTCCATTTTGTGCAAGCCGAGGAGTCCTCGAGCTTGAGGAGTATTAGAAGTACCATCGTACCAAATTTCATAATTTTTAGACTTCGTTTGAGCCCTCAAATAAGCCCTGGAACCTAATTTTTAACTAGGCCGGACACTAGGTCTGGACAGGGCCAAAAGCTAGTCAAAAACTATAAAAAGAGCTAGAGAGCTCATTTTTGGGGGTTAGATTGTAATTGAAACGAACTTGTAAGAGCTTGTGAAAGTAATCTAAAGCACTCCATTGATTCTCTCTCTTTGTCTTGCCGTGTGTGCGCGTGTGTGTGTATGTGTGTGCATGCTTGTGTGCTTCTCACTCACGCACTTGTGCCGCCACTTGCTCGAGGTCTTCATACCATCCTCACGTCTTCCCGGATTGACATTAAAGGAGGTGCTACTCATCATTGAGCTACACCAAATTTTGGCGCCGTTGCCGGGGATCGAGCTTTGAGGACGAGCGTGTGATGGTAAGACGTAGAGTTGACGCGTTGGAGTTGTAGGTATTTTCTTCACTCTCATCGATTTTCTTTTACTTTCTTCACCATTTTCATCACCATCATCATCACCACCATCTCCCACCTCCATCTCCATCATCGCGAAAAATTCAGTTTTTTGACTATATTCCCACCTCCACCTCATTTCCCTCGTTTCACTTGTGAGAGAGAGCGAGAGAGCGAACTTGCATGTGCTGTTTTTGCATGTTTTCTGAGCTATTTTGCAGGTTTTTTGCTGTACCATCATCCCCAGCAGTGTGCGCAGGTACGACAGGCTCTGCACAGGTCCCGGGACGACAGCCTCTGTCTATCGCGACAGACAGAAAATCTTAACATTTTGTGAATGCATGTTTATCATTGTAACCTACACCTTGAGGGCACTCTAGATCACTAGAAGTTTTTCAAAAATTTGCATTTTTTCAGTCTATCGCGACAGACACCGTCTATCGCGACAGACACCGTCTATCGCGACAGACAGAAATCCGCGACAGACACCGTCTATCGCGACAGACACCGTCTATCGCGACAGACAGAAATCCGCGACAGACACCGTCTATCGCGACAGACACCGTCTATCGCGACAGACAGAAATCCGCGACAGACACCGTCTATCGCGACAGACACCGTCTATCGCGACAGACAGAAATCCGCGACAGACACCGTCTATCGCGACAGACACCGTCTATCGCGACAGACAGAAATCCACGATAGATACCGTCTATCGCGACAGACACCGTCTATCGCGACAGACAGAAATCCACGATAGACACCGTCTATCGCGACAGACACCGTCTATCGCGACAGACAGAAATCCACGATAGATACCGTCTATCGCGACAGACACCGTCTATCGCGACAGACAGAAATCCACGATAGATACCGTCTATCGCGACAGACACCGTCTATCGCGACAGACAGAATTCCACGATAGACACTGTCTATCGCGACAGACACCGTCTATCGCGACAGACAGCCCCCACGATAGATTGTGTCTATCGCGACAGACACCGTCTATCGCGATAGACAGGCATTTTCGGCAAAAAATTAAGGAGTGAATTCTTGGAAATTTAGGCTAAATTTTGGGCATATTTGCACTTTCATGTACTCATCTACTTACAAAGGCCTTAGAAAATGCATTAAAACCCCCGAAAGGTTCTGTTTGTCTAGTTAACCCCCTAAACCCTGAACGGTCATAACTTTTTCATACGAAATCCATTTTCTGAGCTCTAGGGCTTGTCGGAAAGCTCGTGACATATACTACACGCCCTCAACTGTTTTTTATAAGAATAACGCGTTGATTTTCAGATAGGATATTTGGAAGTTGACACACTGAGGGGTAGGAACACCAAGGGAGCTCTAGAGTAAATTTCTAACAATGCAAAAGGGGGAACAAGGGTCATTAAAAAAAGTGTCTGAAATAAATTGTCTGTCAATTGAAAGGTCTACTTGGAGCTAATCTTGGGATTTATGCAGGCCTATTGAGAAGCAATTGAGAGTATCCAAGCAAGGGTGTGGCACACGCTTGAGAATCAACTTCTCGAGCACTAAAGAGCAAGGTTCGGCAAGAAAGGTCGGAATATTCTCAACTCCTCTTCGTCAATTCTTAGCCTAGGCTAAGAGCGATTAGAAGTAGGAGTAAGTCAGGGCGACGATAGGCCACTATCAAGTTGAAGACTACCTAAAAACTCAAGTTCAAGCTAAAAACTTAATCTCTGTACTGTCGACAACATAAAGGAAAGAACCTAACGTGGAACGATCAACCTGAAAGTACGAAGAACATTCAAGTATTCCTGACGACGTAATAGCAGACAAGACTTTAAACACGAGGAATAACTAAAAAGAATCAAGTGACTGGTACCAATTGATCGGCAACGAGGTTGTACTCTGGAAAAAATTGGGCTAATCAGTTAGGCATATGAACCTTAGATCAGGACGACACCTAGCAAGAGAAAGACAAAGCCTTAGGTCTTCAGAGGCTAGTGTCAACCACACTGCAAGGTCTTGGGCCCAGCAGTTGAGTCGCCACTCTCATTACCCTAGCTCTGATACCAGTGAGTCAGAGATGTCTCAAGGCATGGACAGACCTACGGGAAGTTCAGGTGTGCCTTATTTGTACAGGGTGGAAGGCCCTTACAAAACACAGTTGGAATACCTTAGGACCAACCGATTAGGTGCTAGCATCTATGAGGACGGCCTAGGAAGATCCGTGGTCCAGATTAAAAACCCTGACCAATCCATAGGACTAGAGCACCCAGCTGTCAAGTTTGAAAACGGTGCATACCTGGACAAGGAAGGAACCATATACGTAGTCACCAGTCATCCAGATAGGACAGATGACTTTGGAAATGTAATCTCAGAAGCGGACTTAGGTGACTTGGAACAAGGAAACATGGGAGTGGAACCTAGAACCCCTCGAGGTAAATCAGTTCTCACTAGAATTATCACGCCTGAGTGGGTCCCCCAAGATAACAAGTGCATAGATTTGCTTCTCAATCGAGAAACGGACGAAGCCTTTTGGAGGTATAAACCGGATCACCCAATTGATATAGGAACAATCATGATCTATGAGTTTAAGGATCCGGATAGCCCAGGCAGAGTGACCTACCTAGATCATGCTTCAGAACGGATCTTTGTGGTGACAGAAAATGATAGGCATGCTTACACTTGGAAGGGTGAATTTATTTTCCCCCAACCAAGATCAAATGTATCCTATGGTCACCCTGGGGCTGGAACTTCCCAAGCTCATGGTACGCAAAGAGACAGAAGTAGAGATAGACCAGAAGTAAGTTTTGCCAACCCAGTGGGCAGAGAAAGAACGAGAACAGAGACGAATAGGGTAGAACCTGAGATGCATAGAGCCCACAGGAACCAAAGAAATGTAGATGGATTCCCTCTGCCGAGGCCTAAAGAGCACACAAGAACTTTGAGACCCACCCAGCTAGTTAAGTCCATGAAGAATTACTTTGACGGCACAGGAGATCCCTATGATCATGTGGCAGAGTTCAAGCAAGTCTTGAGAGCTAAACAAGTGGAGGATCTGTTCACGCAGTACAATGCCTTCGGTCTAACCCTTAGGAACACAGCACTTACGTGGTTTCAGCCATTAGATGAACGCCAGTTCAGGAGCATAGATCAACTCCTAGAGGCATTCATTATAGAGTTCTCTAAGAGCGGCATAAGACACAACACCTCCTCACTGATTCACAGCTTCAAGCAAACCCCTCAAGAGACTGTGAGACTTGCAGGAAGAAGATTTAGACAATATCTTGAAAGGTGCCCTATTTCGGAGCTACCCACATCTGCTAAACAAGTAGCCTTATTTCTTGACGGATTGCTGAGCCCAAAATTGAGATCCTATGTGTATCTGAAAGACCCTAGGACTATAGAAGAATGTGTACGTATGTGCATTGACATTGAAGATAACCTAGGAGAAGAGCTAGAGTTGTCCAAAATTTACAAAGATTCAGATAGTGCATCTAGTCAATCTTCCACACAAGCCACATCAATTGAAGAACTTGCCGAAAAAGTAGCTCAGAAACTAGGTGTAACTAGCAAACAAATCCCAAGGTTTGCCCCTGTGAAAAGGTGCTATACATGCGGTGGTGACCATATGGCGAACGTCTGTCCCATTATGGCTCAACCCCAAGTAAACCCTAGTAGCCAGTACTGCACCATAGAACGGAGATACACCAATCACACCGCACAAGATTGCCCATACAACAAGCAGGCAGTTAGGCAACCCTACCCGCAGCCCTACCAACAAGGCAGATACCAAAACCAAAATCCACCACCACAATATGCTAGGCCCCAACAAACCTACCAACCACAATATCAGGCCCAACAGAGACCCCAACCGGTGCTAGCTCAACAGCCTCCAAACCCCTCTAATGTGATTCCAGTAAAGTATGCTGTTGCAGAAGAAAACCTGAATAGGGCCATAGTTCCAGTAACCCCATTGATCTCAGAAAATGACCCAAGTGACCATAGCTTTGATGCTACCCATGTGGATAGCCCCCAGGCTTACTACATGCAGTCCCCAGAACATGGAGAGTCCTACTATGGTGAAGAGTCGAACGAACCTAGTTGGGAGTCAGATTACACGAACATCATGTATACAAACCCCAACCCTAGACCTCAACCTAGGCAAGTACGACCACCATTTCCTAGAGGACCGTGCTACAGATGCCAAGGTGATCACCTCATTCGTGATTGTCCCTTACCTCCGCCTACACAAACTCAGTCCGTGACTATCCAAGGCTTTTGCCAAGACTGCGGAAAAGAGCATCTCTTACGAGATTGCCCAAAGAACCCCAATAGCATGCCAAAAATCACCCCTATCAACGTTGTTGGGTTAGTGGTAGACTCCTCAGGAAGCGTCACTTCCACTGCACCAGTACAGGTAGTCACTAGGGCTCAGGCATTGCAGCAAAACCAAGGGGTAGGCCAGGAAAAGAGCCTAGATGCTAGCGATACTGAGAGCCAAAATAAAAAGAGAACAAGAGCTTGGAAAGATAGCCGCGAACGCATGAAAAGGCAATGGGCAAAGAAGATGAGTGAACTTGAGGAAAGTCTACGAGAAACCAAGGCTAAAATCATAGAGATCACGTCTCAACCGCACTCTCACACATTCCCACCGCTACCATCCCCATCACCCTCCATCCCTTCACCCTCTAAGACAGCCCACGCAACCCACCCACCACCCCAAACAGGATCAGTATTAGCTGATCCCACTCCCGAAGACATAGACATGATGCTTAAGGCATATCAAGCCAGAATCCAAGAAGGGCCAAACGTCACGGATCATGACAAGTGCTATCCTGGAGATGACCTAGAGATAGAAAGAACCAAACTATGCGCGAAAATGGTCGCATTGGCTCAGACTATGTTTGAAGCCAGTCGCCTTTTCAATTACTCAGGCTCAGCCAAAACGCAATTACACTTGGATGGATTCCTAGAGAAGTTAGAGAGGATAATTGCAAGATCTGACAAGGAAGAAAAAAATCAAGACCAAGAAGAAGCAAGCAAAAACAGGAATCATTCCCAATCAGAAGTGTATGTGGCCAATGCCCCTAAACCGGACAACTTCCCCTCCTTAGAAAGAATAGAGAGGCCAATAGCACAGCCAGAAAAGGAACCTACCCCTCAAAGAAAGGAAAGGGCAAGAGAACGGGTAAGCCAGCCTCTTCAGGAAGCCCGTGGGCCTCCTCAAGAAGCTTATCTTCCACCCCAAAAGGCAGATGAGCCTCCCTCGAAAGCTCAAGTACCTCCACAGGTTGCCTACATTCCTTCTCAGGGAATGTGTGAGCCTGTTCGGAAAAGTAATAGAATAAGTAATCCTCCCCAAGAAGCTTGTGCTCCAGCCATTTGCGAGAACGAGGAGAGAGTCAACAATAGAATCAACCCTCCTTCACAGGTTGCTTATGCGCCCAATTCTACGGAGCCAGACACTTCTTCTTCTATGAATCGGTTTGCACCAGACTTCCTACGAGAGATTCAAGAAGACAAATGGGATAACGAAAGCGAGGTCGCCCCTCCTTTTGAACTTGTGGACGATGCACACGACCAATTCCCACAAGACATCCCATCTATTTACGGGGAGCATGAGAGTGTTCAGTCTCACGAGAGATTAGACTTTGAGTCTAATTCCATACAAGAGCTACCCCACTTCACAGGCCCATGGGAAGCAAAGTCCACATGTATGAGAGCACCCACAGTCATGGTAAGGAACGACGACTCAGTCATTCCTAGGAACACAGAGGTAGTGAAGAACACTAATGTGCAGTGTAATCTCAAGTTAGAAGAGCTACTCAAGGTTAGACCTGAATTATGGAAACATGTAGCCAAACAAGTACCAGAGATAGCCAAACCTCGTTCCCGGGTAGGATCCCATAGGACAGTGCCAGAAATTCCCTTGGATAAAATAGGAGATATGTGTGAAGGTGAAGAAGGGAACACCTATCTGCCCATCACCTACCAGGAGTACACCACCAAGGCAATTTTGGACTCAGGTGCAGGAGTTGCAATTGCCACAACCTCCTTATGGAAACGTTGGGGCAAGCCGGCACTCAGGCCGACGAGAATGAAATTGCAGATGGCCGATGGTCACATAGAGAGACCCCTAGGATTGCTAGAAGGGATAACTCTCACCACTTGTGGTGTCGAGTTTGAACATAGTTTTGCTATATGTGACTTCAGCAAAAATCATGCCTATGAGATGATTTTAGGAAGACCATTCATGCGACAGTTGCAAGTGGTACAGGATTGGGGAACCAATTCTTTGTACCTGCAACACTTGGGTGTTACGACCAAAGTCAATCTCAAGGATTATTCTCATAGAGATGTCCCTCCTATCCAATGGAATCCCATCCATAGAGCCAAAGATGATACAGAATCGGTGCATTCCATAGGGTCTGGATCCTCATGGATGCATGAAGATACTCACTTATGGATGTGCAAGGTAGCAGTAGAAGAGGAGAAGAGAGAGAAAGCCAAAGAGGTAGGTGCGAACAAAACTCATAGACCCATTCAAGACCCAGCCTATGCACCTATAGTCTTTCCAGATGAGGAGTTTGAACCCCATGGCTGGGCGGAAATTTTAGCAACAATGGATGTAGCCATCAATGAAGAACAATGGACACCTCACTGTGATGAGGATGGCTATGACATTTCAGTCTTCTCCATAGAGCCAATCATGGGAGAGGCAGTTCTAGAAGAATGCGAACCTAGCCCTGATGCATTTGAGGATGCAAGTGACTCCGATCTAGAGTCAATCATTATGGACCCACCATTTGCATCAGATGAAGAATACTTCCATGAAGTAGAATTTCAACCCCAGAGGCATGGAGAGGTTACAAATGATGTAAGATTAGCAACGCATATGACCCCTAAGGGAGAAGGAAAGAAACGAAAGAAGAGAGAAGCCTCACCAGAAGAGGAAGAATCTTTGTTTGAGGTCCCCAAAAATTTTAAGAAGTATGAGATAGATGACAGGAGGGTCATGATAAGAATGCCTAAACGGGAGGCACAATCAGGAGAGGCCTATGATAACAAAGAAACCACCAAGAAAATAGTAGTGGCCATAGAAGAAGGAGAGGAGAGATGTACGTATATAGGCCATGACCTAACAGCGGAAGAAGAACACGAATTGGTTGCCTTGCTAAGAGAATACAGAGATGTATTCGCTTGGAGTTACAAGGATTTGAAAGGTGTTGACTCTGATATATGCTCACACACCATTCCCATGACCTCAGATGCTAAACCCTCTAAGCAAAAGCCATATACATATAACGATAACTATGCTGCTAAGATCAAGGAAGAGATAGATAGATTGGTCGAAGCTGGATTTATCTATGAAATTGAGCACACTGAATGGGTATCCCCTATCGTAGTGGTGCCCAAGAAGAATGGCAAACTGCGTGTGTGCATTAACTTGAAAAAGGTTAATGCCGCCACAATTCGAGATAACTATCCGCTTCCCATCACAGAGCATCTCTTAGAAAGAGTGGCAGGCAAGGAAGTGTACAGCTTCCTTGATGGATTTTCGGGCTACAATCAAGTAGCCATAGCTCTAGAGGATCAGCATAAGACAGCCTTTGCCACAGAATGGGGCATTTTTGCTTTTAGAGTAATGCCATTTGGGCTTACCAACGCACCAGCTACCTTCCAGAGACTGATGTGCCATGTGTTTAAGGAGTTCCTAAGGAAGAGTTTAGAAGTCTATGTTGATGATCTTTGTGCTCATTCCAACGTTAGGCAAACTCATATTCCTGAACTCAGACAAATCTTTGACAAATGTAGAGAATATCAAGTCTGCCTAAACCCAGAAAAGTGCGTTTTTATGGTCAGGCAAGGCAAGATTCTAGGACACATAGTGTCAAAGAATGGCATATCTACCGATGAAGAAAAAGTGAGAGCCATAGCAGAGCTACCTAGGCCAAAGAATGTCAAGGAAGTGCAAGCTTTCATGGGGCATTGTGGTTATTATCGACGATTTATACACATGTATGCTGTCATTGCAAAGCCCATGTACGGACTTCTGACAAACTTTGAGTGGACGGATGAATGTGAGAATTCCTTCCAAGAGCTTAAACGAAGATTGTGTTCAGCACCAATCTTGACCACACCAGATTGGAATAAGCCATTCCATGTTCACGTGGATGCATCCAATTATGCTATTGGATGTGTGCTCGCACAACCTACTGGTGAAGGTAATATGGATCTTCCAATTGCCTATGCCAGTAGACAATTGAATGCGGCTGAACGAAATTATACCACTACTGAACGAGAAGGATTAGGCATGGTATATGCAGTTAAAAAGTTTAGACATTATTTGCTTGCAAATAAGTTTAAATTTTTTACAGACCATCAGGCATTGTTGTACTTAGTAAACAAGCCATGCAATACGGGAAGATTAGTAAGATGGTTTCTCCTGCTAATGGAATATGATTTTGAGGTTGTGGTAAGAAAAGGTAGAACCCACTTGAGAGCAGATCATCTCTCTAGGCTCACATCGGGAGAAGCCCCACAAGGAGTGTCAGATGACCTTCCTGATGCTTACTTGTTTAATTTGGAAGTGGTGCCGCAGTGGGCCAAGCCAATAGTACCAGTATTGACATACGGGCCTAACCATCCTGTGGTAAACACACGGAACAGAGAGGTTGTCAAAGCCCAAAAATACCACATCATGGCAGGAAGCATGTACAAGCACACAGATCAAGGGATCTTGGCTTGTTGCGTAGAAGAGGATGAGTATGCTAAATGGTTGCAATTAGCACATGTAGGTGCGTTAGAGCAACACCATTCAAAGCAACGAACGTTGCAGACTCTAAAGAGATTCGGAGTGCATTGGCCAACTATGGAAGCGGATGTCCAAAAGTTGTGCAAGGAATGCCCAATCTGTTGCACTAAACCACCTGTGGAACATGCCACCCTCTATCAAGTATCCATTGTGCCAGATTGGAGTGAACCTCTAGTATCATTCTTGAGGACAAACACATTCCCTCCAGACATGACTCTGGCAAGAAAAAGGAGTTTAGAACAAGAAGCCCTGGATTACTCACTCATTGGTGATAATCTATACAAACGCGGTAAGGATGGTTACCTGAGACTGTGTGTCCATGAGAGTGAATATCTTAAGATCTTGGAAACTGCTCACCAAGGTGTAGCAGGAGGACACTTTGGACCAGATCGGGTAATCAAGGCAATACTATTTGCGGGCTTCTGGTGGCCTACCCTTCACATGGATGCACATACCTATGTGAAACGGTGTGATGTCTGTCAGAGGACTCAGTATCCTATACGCAAAGATGAGATGCCACTGAAACCTATGATGGGTGGACGTGCATTCTCTAAGTGGGGAATAGACTTCGTAGGTCCTATTAATCCCCCAGCTAAGGGTTCTCATGCGGAATACATCATTGTGGCAACAGATTATCTCACCAAGTGGGTTGAGGTAAAAGCTACAACCAAGAACGATGCTCAAACAACTGCCAAATTCTTGTTTGAGAATGTATTCACGAGATATGGGCTACCCATAGAGCTTGTAAGTGATAGAGGCACTCATTTCTTGAACGAAGTGATTGAAAATCTACTCCAAGAATTCTTGGTAATACACAAGAAGTCTGCCCCTTATCACCCTCAAGCTAATGGACAAGCTGAGAGCACTAATAAGATTTTATGCAATGTACTGACGAAATTAGTGAACACTAAACGCTCTGATTGGGACAAACAGCTACACCATGCTGTTTGGGCATACCGAGTTGCCTACAAAACGGTACTCCAAGCCACCCCCTTTCAGATGGTATTCGGTCAAAACGCTGTGTTACCTTTGGACTTCTTGATCCCTACATTGAAAGTAGCACAAGAGCACGAATGGACAGGTCATGAGCTCTCCTCTAGGATCTTTGACCTTGAACGATTAGGGGAAACAAGACTGAGAGCCGCTGCAGGAATATATGCAGCCAAGAAGAGACAGAAGGCATATTTTGATGCCCATGTGAAGGATAAGGGCTTGAAAGAAGGAGATTTAGTTTTAGTCTATACACTAAAACAACACGCGAGGAAGCTAGAAAAGAGAGGCTACGGACCTATGATCATCAATAGGATCTCCACGAGCGGAGCAGTACAACTAGCCACGTTAGAGGGTAATGTTCTCCCAAACTATATTAGCGGATGCAGAGTCAAGTTGTATCAAGAACCCCTCACGGAGGAAATGCTCAGTCGACTCAACACTGCTAAAAAACGCAAAGAGGAAGAAAAGCGAGTTAGAGAAGAAGCTCAAGCTGAAGCTTTAGAACGCATCAGAAGGATGAAATTACGAAGGCAAGGTAGAGATCAGCCTGGAGCAAATGACTATGCAGACCAAGGATTTCCTATGGCCATGTGTGAAGTTGCAGGAACAAGCTCGCATAGGATAATTGATAGACGTCCTTTCGTAACCTTAAATATAGGACAAGGAAAGAGTGCAAGGACCGTAAGAGCCTTGATTGACTCAGGTGCAGCCACTAGTGCTGTTAAATTGTCTTACTGCCAAGAATTACAATTGACTGTCAATCCTGTGGAAGCATATCTCATAGGATTGGGAGGCGTGGAAACCCCTTGCATGGGCGAGGTGGAACTTCCCCTCTACATTCACGATGAGGCAATGACCGTTAAAGTACTAGTGTGTCAAGATGAGGATCTCACTGAACCTCTCGTCTTGGGTCAGGATTGGATCTATGACCAAGCAGTCAATCTAAACCTAAGAAGTGGACTTCTCCAGATTTGGCTCAATCATAGTCGAGTCACAGTAGAATTAGACAATGGAGCACTCAAGGAGCTAGGAAAGGCACAGACTCCTGGTCCTTCCAGGGGTACACATGAAGATGACCATGCTGTTCTTGTTCAAAACCCTGTGTTGCAGAGGAATGATATTTGCAAAAAAGGAGTCAGGGATGCAACGGAACTCCCTTCTTTTCCAAAGGCCAGAAGGAGGCAGCAACCAAAGGCGGATCACAAGCAGAAGAAGCCGAGTACTACCTATGTCCGAGATCAAAAGTACCTGCGCAGCAGAATGTCCCAGAAAATAAACCAGGTGTGGGTGCGGAAAGGCGAACGATCGGGTGCACCACCGACAACTACACGGGCAAAGCCTCTTATTAGTAACCAACAACACGACGCTAATAAGAAGTCTGTCAGAAATTCGTCTGCTAAAGTAAAATCTATTTGGGTGCCCAAGAAGTCGATGAAGGCAAGCCCACAATCTAGACAAATTTGGGTGCCTAAGACTTGCTTGAGGGCACAAGTAGTTACACCAAGGCCACAACCTATGCAGCATAACCCATCTACGAGTACAACCAGTATTCCCTCGTGCTCAACACTTAGGAACACACCAAGACCCATGAGCATGCATGTAATCACTTATAAGTGGGTCCCTAAAAGGCCCCACTCCCAAACAGCGATACCGACACAGCTCTCTGGAGTCTCTACGAAACCGAAAGCAAAGCCCATCCACTCCATTTGGCAGTCTAAGATCTGTAATAAACCCCCCGACCCCGATTTGTAAATTCACCCCACTTACTAACGGCATTAGTCTCCTAGGAATACACAAACGTTAACTACACTCACTGTCTTCGTGCACTTACTAACCACTAACTCACCATATACCTCATGTTAATGTTGTAACGGGGACAGGAACGGATTTAGTCTGTCCATTACGATGTTAACACATGCTTCTATATGCTCACAGAATCAGAAGGCAAACAGTAAAATGGCAGAAGCGACAGGTTCGGGCTCACAAGTAGGGATACTTACTGCAGGAATTGATGTGGATAGCCTACCTGTGGACGTGCCCCCGACTGAACGACCAGTGGAGATGCAACACCTTCAGCAACTCCCGGTGCCAGACCCACCTACAGGAATCACGGAAAGAGTTCATGCCAACTCTCATTGGTTCAATGGCATGCCCGGTCCATTAGGAGAGGCTAAGTATATCTGGGAGTCTAAATGCGAGTATGACAGATCATGGGTGCGTTTCCAATTTTTCTCCAAGGAGTTCGAGACTTTACAGAACACCGAAGACCTCCAGATCATATGGCAAAGAGCAGGGTTGGTGGAATATTTTGAAGCCCCACTACCTAAACCCGACCTCCTCCGATGTTACTATCTGGTCTCTACATTACAAGCTCATGAAGATAAAGACCAACCCGGATCATTTGTTCTCCCCTCATTGCTGGGCAACAACGAGTTGAAGAGGTTTGAACTTACTGTGGAGCTAGTGAGTGATGCTTTAAAGATGCATGGCACGCATGTACCCTCAGAAAAGGATGCTCTCGTTCCCAACAACATGAAGGACAGGAAAGTAGTGAAACTGAAAGACATGGCAGCCCTCACCCCAAATGTGTCCATCCCTCTCCGCATGTGCATGCAACATTTCGCCTTCCCCGGTCAAGACCGATTCACGCAACCACACAAGAAGATCTGGTTTGCTCTCTACTTGGCGGAAGCAGGTGCGCTACCTATTAAGCTACCAGTGTGGATTATAGATCAGTTGTATGAAGCGAACAAACGGGCTTCTAGGAAATTAGTGGTGAACGGATGCTGTGCACTCACACGCATCATTTACCGATGCTTGGCATATGATGTCCCCATTGAGCGTGCCTTAACTTGGGCACAATTACAAATGTTTAAAAGGCTCAAGACATCCACACATCAGTCCAAGCGCATGAGGGGCGCGATTCCGTGTGTCCAGACAAGGGAAGTCCTGACTACTCCTGAGGCATCACCATTAAGGGAGGGCACTGTACCTCCTTTTACCATTAGGATACCCAGGTCGGAATCTGACACTACGACACAACCCACCCCATCGGCTCCTCCGGTTACACCTGAATTCGAGTTTGCTGCCACTGGAGAGGCTGAAGGACTGGACCCCCAGGATTTCGAAGCATTCCTACAAAGCACACAATTCTCTGACGTGGAGTTTTATTCAGAGGCAGAGGAGCAGGGCACATCCTCGCGGAGAAGAAGAAAGTCTACAGACGGTAGACATGTCCATTGGAGTGACGCTCAGCAAAGTCAACAACACGGACAACCGGAAGAAGAAGAAGCATATGAAGAAGAGACCACTGAAGCCCCAGCATATACAGCAGAACTCCGAAGGCTGTATCAGATTATGGAAAGAGTGCGATCGCAGCAGTTACTCACTGAACAGAGCAGCAGAGTACTTATGACTCAGTTGTTGGAAGAAGCGGGAGTTGACTCAGAGTACAGGGAAGGTCTCTTATTGATGGCAGAAACATATGGAGTTGTAGAAGCTGTGCGCACTGCCATTCAGAGGCCTTCAGTTCAATATGACCCACGAAGGTTCCAGACACGGCCTCGCTCAGGTAAAAATATCCAAATTCCCGTTACAGTTGCAGAGGAGCCAACTACTACACCAACCTCCCAAACAGCTAGTCAACAGCACCCCGCCACCCATGAGGAGTCCACCGAACCACTACCACCTACTCCCCCACCATCGCCTCCGAGAACAGAGACAGTGGAAATCCCATCGACCACTCAACCCACTGACCCAACCTTCATCTTTCGTACTCCCATCTCTAGTGCCACCCTATTCTCTACCACTGATAACCCGACCTTTGAAGCAAACCCCATCACTACACAACCCACCGAAACCCTTCCCAAGCCTGCCCTAGGACAACCATCCCCAATGCCTTCAGCCACGGGTCATCCTGACCCCAGATCCACATTCATGGGTTTCCCTACTACCATGCCACCCTTTCCACCCTCCTCAAATTTACGACCCCAACCCCCGATATCCCTCTCTCCATTTCTACAATCCCTCCAGGACATCTTTGCTAGGGCTTTTCAACCAGGCCCTCAACCATTCCCTGTCTTTTCAGCTCCCCACCCCACTTCACACCTATTCACCACTTCCACACACACACCACCTACCATACCAGTGTATATGGCAGGCCCCACACTAACACCCACTCCTGAAGGTATGGACATTTCACCACCCACGGCACCTCCACCCACGGTTTCACCTCCTCCCATTCCCCCTCCACCAATTTCACCCACACACACAACTTTCGTAGACACATCATTCACTGTCTCCCTTCCCCAATTCCCTTCCCATGCATCTTCCACAGTAAACACCCCCCACTCATCTATAGGTAATGCATTGGACACCATGTTGGCTTGTATATCAAATTTAAGAACAGATTACATTCAGCTCCAGCAACAAAACGCACGCCTGCAAGAGCACTCAGTGACACTACAGCTCCGCCTTGCGGTACTAGAAGAGGAGAATGCTCGCCTCCACACACAGTTCCAAACCCTCCAAGACGCCCATAATATATTGGAAGTACAGCTACAGAACGTAGATCAGGAAGCAGTGCAGGTGGTAGAAAGTCACCTACGGACACAACTGGAACGCAACTCAAAACTTTAGCGAAATATGGCGCTACTTAAACGCCATCTTGCGGCTGCTCAGGAAGAGAACAGACGTCTGCAAATACAAAATCAAGAGAACCTGGAGGCAGCTATTGAGAGCACACCGGGGGCACCCATCAGCCCATCCAAGTTTCAAGCAGTGACCCCCGATAATATCAAGATTATATTGGAAGATTATGCCATGCTACTCGAAGCACATGATAAGCTATCGGAGGAGCTAGGACAACTGAAGCAGGAACACCAACAAGGCCTAACAGCTACCCCTCCAACCACCCCCTCTGCAGCTTCGCTTCCCTCCGACGCAGAGGCCATAAAAGATCTCCAGCAACAGGTAACTGAATTGCAGACACGCCTACTACAATATGAGAGGCCATCTTCCCCTCCGGAGGCTCCCACGGACGAAGAAGTTGTGCAAATTCCTGTGGAACAAACGTTTGATGAAGAATATGATCCGCAACCATTCCCAGGAGGCCAACAAACAGAAGAAGCGCAGGACACGTTCGAGGCACCACGGCCGCCATGGTTACGACAAGTGGAGGAAATAGGGACCTCGCATGAAGAGCGCACCGTAGTGCAAAATCAGGCTATGAGGGTCATAGAGGAGACTGTTTTACAATCAGATTACTTCAAGAACTTGTCATCGAGACGCCTGATTCTCTCATCGGAACTCCAGTACAGGCCATATTATATTATCTTGGCTGATTATAATGCAGAAATACAAAGAGTCACGGGTCAGATTCCTACTTTTGCGACCCAATTTCAACCCGAAGACCTTCCTCCAGAGGTGCGAAAAGGCAAGATTCGTCAACCAACATGGCGGCAGAAACTTTTAGAGACTTATCCAGAAATGCTACGCACATGGAACAACGCGCCGTTGCACCTCCTGTACAACCCATGCTACGGTCCAGTCCCCCGCCGCAGGTCGTGGAAGGCTTTTAATATCAAGGTACAGAACAATGCGCAATGCAAGGAATGGCTGAACTACCCGTACATAGCGCCACCACAAGGACCACCATCGGTAGCATATATGATGGGGACCATTCGCCACTGGATGCCGCGCTTGAAGCCCATGCAAGATGTAGCAGCGCAAATGATGCTTAAAATCTTAGATATGATGCAAGTGGTGCTGAAGACCTTTAGAAATGCAGCCGCACCACAGGTACGCCTTCCGGGGTTTAGCAATGGAAATTACGACTTGGTGTATGACATGAGCACCACCCCCAGTATCCGTGTGGCTTACGCTTGGCATGCACGCATCAAATACCTCCCCGCCTGCTACAAACAGACCTTCGAAGAAATGTTCAGATCAGGGTTCTGGGAGTACCACTCGGAGATTTTCGCGCCAAAGCCGACACATCTGCTTCAACTGTTTGCTTGTGAACAAGCAATGTATTCAGAGTACTACACCACCCCGCAACCAGAGACCCCCGGTGCAATAAATTGGGAGGCATTGGAAGCCGATCTAGCAAGAGGCTTAAGGATAGGAGAACATGAACTGGCCACCAATGTCATCCAATATTACATCGACCACCCGAGGGAACAAAGGTCTGTCAGGGGCGACAGACGCTAGGAAGGGGGGAGTGTTGGCATACAAAGCAATAAAGGAGTCATGCACAATACGGCAACAAGGCCAGATCATTTTTTCCCATAGATTATGTACAACCCAAGTGATTTTAATCACTACACAAACATTGTAAATCCCGTTTTTGGTAGATTAGACTCCATTTTGTGCAAGCCGAGGAGTCCTCGAGCTTGAGGAGTATTAGAAGTACCATCGTACCAAATTTCATAATTTTTAGACTTCGTTTGAGCCCTCAAATAAGCCCTGGAACCTAATTTTTAACTAGGCCGGACACTAGGTCTGGACAGGGCCAAAAGCTAGTCAAAAACTATAAAAAGAGCTAGAGAGCTCATTTTTGGGGGTTAGATTGTAATTGAAACGAACTTGTAAGAGCTTGTGAAAGTAATCTAAAGCACTCCATTGATTCTCTCTCTTTGTCTTGCCGTGTGTGCGCGTGTGTGTGTATGTGTGTGCATGCTTGTGTGCTTCTCACTCACGCACTTGTGCCGCCACTTGCTCGAGGTCTTCATACCATCCTCACGTCTTCCCGGATTGACATTAAAGGAGGTGCTACTCATCATTGAGCTACAGTAGGAATGGAGAGAAGGAAGAGTTAGGGTTAGGTTAGGAGAAGAGGAGAAGAGAAGTGAAGTAGGAGTAAGCCAAGACCACCAAGAAAAATCCCAAAAAAACCAAAAATTAGTGTAGTTTAGTTTCAGTCACCAAAAAGTATAAAAACCAAAAATTTTTAGTTCAATTCTCACTTGTTCAGAGAGCAGTATCGTTAGAGAACAGCGATCGATATCGTGGGCTTGGTATCGTGTTTTCCAGACTATCAAAGCTAGCTATTGATTCCAAGGTGCAAGCCAGACATCACAGAGGTAAGACTCCATAAGATTTCTTTGACAAAAACACTTTATAAGTGCACAAAAACGTGATTATTTGCGCAACCAGTATTGTGGGGAGGGACAGAGTGTTTTTTGTGCTTCTTGGAGTGAGACAGTAGGCTAGGAGTGAAGAAGGGTGAGAGAAGAGTAAGGGGAAGAAATTTTTTTTCTTTTGATATATTTTGGCTTGAGTATCGCGATCGGTTGAGTTTTTGGTATCGCGATACCAAAAATTCCCTTGTATCACGATACTCACCGAAGTATCGTATCGTCGATTACCAGTCTTGGTATCGCGATACCACTTGTGGTATCATATCGCCGGGTTGGTATCGCGATCGCACCTTACCAAAGTGGTATCGTATCACGGTCCACTTCTGGTATCGTATCGTGTCGTGACTAGTTTAGTATCACGATACCATACTAGTATCGTATCATGCAAGTTGGCGGTATTGTATCGTCACTTGCATTGATATCGTATCGTGCGGTTATGAGGTATCGTATCGCATAACTGCTGGTATCGTATCGTGCCCTACTCTAGTATCATATCATCAGAACATCCAATATCGTATCACGCAGGTCGGTGGTATCGTATCGCCATGTGCAGTAGTATCGTATCGTGCAACCCCAGGTATCGTATCGTCTCTCATTCCAGTGTCGTATCGTGATACCATTTTGGTATCGTATCATCACCTGTTATGGTATCATATCATGTGAAAAGGTCAGTATCATATCGTGATTAATGGCAGTATCATATCGTGCAGGTTCTCATATCGTATCGTCGAGAAAAGTGATATTGTATCGTCTAGATTTTCAGTATCGTATCGTCCCATTTTTAGTATCGTATCGCGAGAATACCTGGTATTGTATCGGCCAGAGCATAAGTATCGTATCGACCAATTTTTTGGTATCGTATCGTGACTAGGCTTGGTATCATATCGTCTACTCTGGAGGTATCGTATCGCCAAGATAGCCAGTATCATATCATGCCCAACAGAGGTATCATATCGCCTGTGGCTACAGTATTGTATCGCCTAGGTTTCAGGTATTGTATCCTGGACAGTTTGGTATCGCCTAAAGTGGTATCGCCCAGAGTATTTGAAGCATTTTGAAGGGTAAACTTGAGGCATTTTAGGAGCCACTTAGGGAGAGTTTCAGAGACCTAGAAAGCCTCAGGATGGTGAATGAACTTGAGGTCAGGTAGAGTGCTAAGTAGCCGGAGAAGTGTCATCTTCTGTTGGAAGTGTCGCTCAGTTCAGTCACCGCTCTTTCTATTCAGACACCTCTAGTGACTCAGGGGAGGAGATACCCATGGCCTCAAAAGACATGCAGGGTCCCGCTCGAAGTAGAAACTTCATGACCACTGTGGAGGGAGAGTACCGCACTTCCTTACAGTATGTTTCTACTAATGCCCAGGAGATTCCCATCTACCTGGATGGCTTAAAAAGATCTGTGGCTAGGATGGTGACTTCAATGGATGCTACAACTGTGCCCAGACCGGCTGTTAAGTATGAGGGAGGAGCATACATGGACAAGATAGGTCACATATACATAGTGACTGAATTTCCTGATTTGATCAATGAAAGGGGAGAGCTAGTGGGACAAGAAAACTCAGGGAGACCAAACCCTGAGGAGTTAGTGACGACCCCTAGAGGCAAGTCCCAGGTGACGCGAGTCTTGAGAGGGGACTTGATACCTCAAGACGACTACCTGTTGGAAGTCTATTTGATCCATGGAATGGATTTGTTGCTTCAAACAGACTCACCAGCCCAAGGAAGAGAAGAAAGTTTGATGACATTTTATGAGTTAAAGGATCCGGAAGACGAGACTAGGATAACATACCTAGATAAAAGTCAGAGAAGATATTGGTTGGTTGATGCCATAGACAGGGCTCAACTAAAATACATGAGTTTGCCTGTATTCCCTCAGAGAGAGCAGGCAACCACCTCTCAGAACCCCTTTGGGACCCAACAAGAGACAGAGCACACCATGTCAGAACAAACTAGTCAACGGAGTGTTCCAAACGGAACTCATGTGCAATTTGCGACCCTAGGAGTGAAAACTCAAAATCAGACCCACCCTGGAGTAGGTAATCAATACTGACCACCGATAAGACCACGACCACCAATAGGAGGGCAGCCAGGAATACCCCTAGTTAGACCAGCAGTTCCTGCCTTCCCTGTAGTGCCTAGACCGCTAGAACCAATGAGAACATTGAGACCTATTCAGGTAGCCAAATGTGTAAGGAATCATTATGATGATTTGGAAGAACCTTATGATCACATTGCTGAATTTAAACAAGTTCTAAGAGCGGAAAAAGTAGACGACTTCTTCGTGTAGTATGAGTCTTTTGGACTCACCCTCACAGGAACGGCTCTGACTTGGTTCCAGCCATTAGACCCCAACCAATTTGGAAATATGGAGCAATTTTTTCAAGAATTCATTGGGGAATTCACTAAGAGAGGGATTAAACACAATTCTGCATCTTTAATCCATAGCTTGAAACAAAACCCTAATGAAACAATGAAAACAGCTTCCCGAAGATTCAACCAGTATGTTGATAGATGCCCAGCTGCAGAGAGGCCCACTCAACAAAAAATGATTTCATTATTTTTGGATGGACTCACGAATGGAACCCTAAGAACACTAGTTTACGTGAAGAGGTTGCAAACCCTGAGTGATTGTCTTCAAGAGTGCATTGACCTAGAAGACAATCTAGCTGAGGATCTCAAGAACGCTGTGGAGGTGATCGCAATCCGGGTGGATCGGGTCCGGTCGTGGCACACACAGGGTGTATGAAGCTAATGAATGTTGGATGGTTTAAGGACATGAAAGTGAAATTAATGTTGAGTATGGAGAAGAGAGAGATGTTGAAATGATTATGGGAATGGGAAAGTAGGAGTGCAAGTTAGATTTATGAACATGAATGATAAGAATGAAAGAGAACCATACACACGAATCAAATTTGGAAGGAAGAATGGTCCATTGAAGGAGCTTCTTAAACACTTCCTAATTCTAATTCATATGCATAGTCTTCTTTGGATGATATGTATGCATGACGTAAATAGATGGAATCCTTACACATAAACCAGTTTCGAAAGGAAGAATGGTCCAATATTGGAGCTTCTTATACACTTTCAGAAACTAATCAATATGTATGGGTATGTATGGATTATATGCATGCAAGTGAATTATGATGATAGAGTTTACTCACAAGCTCAAAGAAACATCCTCATTGGTTCAACGCAATACTGCGGAGCCTTCTCACACATAGAAGAAATAGAAGACATGTAAAAATACTTAAGAGACTGAGAGAGGAGACAAGAGACAAGTGACAAGTGACATGAATTAAAAGGATTTGAATTAAGATACATGTATAAGATCGTCGTGGTACGTCAAGCTAGGCAGTCTACTAATCAAAGGCGGTTCCGACCCTCAAACCATGACAGTTCAACCGAATGTCACACGTAAGAAGGTGAGTTCCACTCCAGTGACCCTATGTATGTCTAGGCTCGTAACGTCTAACTAAAGAAGTCTAAGACTCATTAAAATCAGCTCTAACTCACTCACACGCCCTCATTCTCCACCATTGGATCTGGGGATGATCTAGACCGTCGGATCAGTGTTGACATCAATTATTGATCTTTGATTGTAAAAAAAGTCTTCTTTTATGGAAAAACTCGTGGATCCTCCTTGCTTTAAGCATAAGTGCATCTCCACCCTTGAATATGAGCTCATCTTGATCGTACAACATGGCTCAATCAGCTTTCTCCATGTGGTGGCCCTTCAACCCTTCAATTTGCTTAAACTAGAAAACTGCGGTGATCTTGAAAACTGGACTTTGTACTCTTTGACCCTCCAAATAGGCTTTGATGAAGATGAAACTTTGTAGGACTATGTTTCCAAAGATCTCCTTCAGGAATATGCAGAAAAAACTCCCATCTGAATCTCCCTTGTACAAGTTTGACTACATTTGGAAGCTTGCAAGGTGGCATTAAGGTGTCTAGGAAGCTCTGATAGCCTTGAAAATTTGTACAAATATGTAGCCATATATGATCTTTATACATGCCAAACCATATGGCTAACATAAATTTCTATACAAGAATTTGTAGGGTCAAACTAGAAAAATTACATTTTTACAAAATGAACATAGCATATCAATGTGCTACAAAATCCATTTTCTGCTGAAATTGGGGCTATAGACTGCCTTTGACAATCTTTACAAGTATATGAATTTTCATCTAATTTGGTGATAATGAAATTTTTGCCCTAATTTCCTAACTTTGACCAACTTTGACCGCTACCATGGACTTTCTTGATTTCTTTGAAACTTTGTATGTGAGCTTCCTTTGACATCCTTGATGCATCTTGGACTTCTCGGGGAATTCCGGCTACCTTCACCAAATATGTTTTTTGTAGATCTTCACAAGTGAGAGAGGAGAGAAAATCTCGACGACATTCGCCCCCACTAAACCTGCGATTCCTCCGGAAGCGCCACTCTAGCATCTGTGAAAAACAAAATGTTCCAGGCATCAAATTCTTTTATAGGCAACATAAGAAACATGGAAGGAAAATTGATTATATGCATTAATCAGTAGGTAACGTGACATGAAGCAAAATTTGCATGAAAGAAAGAATTGAAACAGGCAACATGAATATGCATGAACAAATAGGCAACATATATGCAAATGAACAAGAAACATTGGCAACAAGAAAGAAAAAAAACAAGCATCAATATGACGTGGAAGTGGATGTATTGAGTCATTTTAAGCATCTGTTCCTCTCATCTTGAAGAAAATTTTGTACCTTTTTCATAAAGCAATCTACCTTAAATATGATTATAAACAAAGATTTAGGATTTTCAACAGACATCTTTCATCTTTAGCTTATTTTAAATCAACTCCTTTCCTACATAAATATGAATATGCTCTTTCTCTAATAACATGCAAGGAAATCTAACTAAACTCCACTAATGCATAAATCTGCCTATATAGCCCGTGATTTATTCTACTATGCCTCTTTATCCTCCTTTGGCTTGCTCTTTTTTTTTTTTTTTGATGATGATGATTCAGCAACTTTATGGTTACGATCACTTTTTTGGGTGGAAGAAAGTGTAAACTTCTTGGTAACATGTAGCAAATTTTATTTTTTTTTTTAATGACGGGGAAAAATTAAACCCCGATACAAGGTACAACCATTTTTTATGATGGAGAACAATTGTTTAAAACTCTGATACAAGTGCTGTGAGATGGACTAAGGATGTAGAAACATGCAGTAGCAGGAGCTAGGATTTCAACAATTCTGCTTTCGATACAGGATACATATGCATGTTTATATATGAAAGTTTTGTCACCAAAATAAACCTCCAAATCTACATGCCCTATCTTTCCATAATCCTAGATTATAAACAATTTCTTGGTAGATAAGTTACTACTTAAGATAAAATTTTACACAAGTAGAGAAATCATCATTTGCCTTTTTTCTTACTCAAGTGATGTGGATATGCAATGCAATGCAAAGACTGAAAAAAACATGCATGAAACAAGCATGGAAAAAAAATAGAATGAACTTGAAAAAAAAAAAACAAAGCAACATGAACTTGAAAAATTAATGATCTTTTTATACTTTTTTTTTTTTTTAACATGGATATTCCTGTTTATGAATCGGCCTCATTGTTGTCATCTTCTTCAATGTCCTCATCCAAAATGTACTCGTCATTATCACGTTTCTTGAATAGCTTTATCCTTTTACCTGCAATCAAAGTTTTTAGTGCAACACCATTTAATTCACAAAGAGCATACGTACCATTGTTGTTGACTTTTGATACAATGTATGACCCAAACCATCGTTGAGTGAGCTTTTTGCGTGCATCATATTGAGAGTCAAATGTACTATCATAAATGAGCACCCAATCTCCTACTTCAATTGGCTTAGGACGCAATCGATGAGTTTTATCAAAATAATGCTTGTTCTTCATTCTAGATTCTCTTAATTTTTCAACGGCATCATCAAGTCTTAATTTACCTTGTTCTAACTGTTTAATGCGCAAACTCAAAAAATCATCAGTAGACATGTTTTCAGACCAAGGCAAATTTGACCATGCAAAAATATGAGACTGAATTGGAAACAATGGTTTTTGACAGTACATGAGTTCAACGGGCATATATCCAGTAGTGCGTGTGCACGTCATTCTATCTGCCCAAAGTGCAAAAGGTAAGAATCTAGGCCATTGTTTGATGTCACCATTACATGCTTTAGATATGGCTTTCACAATAGGTGGATGCCCTCTCTCTATTTTACCATTGGCCTCTGGATTATATGCAGTAGTGAGAGACAAACGAATATCGTGACGCTCAAAGAACTCTTTAGCTTCTCTCGCATTTAACTCTCTACGATCAGCAACTACTTTCTCTATGTACCCAAAGCGACTTATGACATCTTCAAGCAAGAATTTGCAAACATTGTAAGTGGTCTTAGATCGTAGTGCACGTCCCTCTACATGATTAGTTAAATCTTCTCTTGCAAGTACAATGTAACACATTTTGTCAATACCTTTAGGCATAGTTACAAGATCTACTACCCACTTGTAGTGAATACAAGGTGGATAAGTAGGATGCAACGGATCTCTATGTTTGACTGATGAATGAAGTTGACAAGTAGAACATGTAGAAACATAGCTACTAATGTCAACATACATCCTAGGCCAATAATAGGTACTTCTCATTTTTTCATATGTTCCAAAAAATCCTTTATGACCTGCCCATAATGTCTCATGCATTTCCTTCATTACTTGCAATTGAAGCCCTCGTTTTCCTAGGACTCGTTGTGGATTCTTAACCTTACCCTTAGCATGTCTCCAAAGATAACCATTACATAGGAAAAAGATATAAGCTCGTTTCTTAATGTTACGGAATCTATTCGTAGTCCAGTTAGGTAATGGTTGTAGTGTACTCAGATACTTTCCTATGTATCTCCATTCATTTTCATACCCAGATTCATGAAATTGCTCATACTCGTATATATGTGGAACATAGTCAATTAAGTTCACATTCTTTATTAGATCACTTTCAAGATCATCAAATCTAGCTCTCGATAACATATCAGCAACTGAATTTGACTTACCTGAAATATGAACTAACTCAGGATTTATGAACTTAATATATGAAATCCATCTAAGCATGGATATATCAGGAGATGAACAATTGGCTATCATTCCAATGAGAGGCAAACAATCAGTCTCAACTTTGACATTTGCACCAATGAAATATTCTTTGTCTGTTTTCAAAGCTGTTACCATACCCCATAGTTCTCGTTTGATCTGTGGATATTTTCGTTGTGTTTCATGTAGAATTTTGGCACCAAACCTAATTGCATATCTATTCCCTTCACTATCATCTTGACTTATGACCCAACCTATACCAATAGGACTAGTATCAACAGTCAATATAATAGGTTTGTTAGCAAAATAGTCTACACGCTTAAGGATGGGAGCTTCAAGCAATAAATTCTTCAACTTACGCATAGCTTGAGTGTGTTTGTCAGTCCAAATAAATTTTCGTTTCTTCCTCAACAAGTCATAGAGACAATCAGCAACATGAGCAAAGTGTGGGATCCAAATAACATAAAAGATGCAAGCACCAAGAAATCTACGTACCTCACTCACGCTGTTACATGTTTCAGAAATCTTGCTAATGGCATCAACTTTTTGTGGGTATGGCTTTCGACCATAATGGCCACATAAATGTCCAACAATAAGAACCTCGTTGACACCAAAAACAGATTTTTCTATGGAAAATGTGAGACCTACCTCTTCAAATCGTTGAAATATTCTTTCACAATCAGAGATATGGTCAAGAACAAATTTACGACATCCAGATGAATCTAAAGTAATGTCCTTACACGTTCCTCACTCCCTTTAATTGGAATATCACCAATGAATGGCATAGTTATATGAGGGATAAAATCATGTAAGACCATATTCATAGCACTCATCATATGAGCCACAAAATTAGTCGCTCCTTGAGGTAAAGTACACATTCGCACTAAGCCTAAAGGAGTTTTCATTGTGGTAATGTCACGACTATCAATTGCTAATTGGAATTGGTCATATCCAGAATATAAATCACCCATTGAATAGATAGAATGTCCTGAAAATGATTCAGCAAACTCATCTACAATGGGTCATGTTCCTACATTCCTTATGGTGACTTTATTGACGGGTTGGAGATCTTGAATAAAACGTAGTTTCCCATTCTTTTTAGGCACAGTGAACCATCTGTTTGAGTAAGGTGCAAAAGATGGCTCTAAAATTCTCATGTTTATCTTCTTCTTAAGTAGTTTCATTAGCTCAGGTAAGTGAGCCTTTGGAACAGGTATAGGACGAAGATTCCATGGAATATATGGAATAGTAAAGATTATCATGGGTGCAACTAGCTTAGGATCTACACAACCAATCTCATGAGGATACATAGTAAAGGCTTTTCCATGGCTACGTATGACTCCCTCAAATTTATCTCTCTCTGTTGGCAAAAGAAATTCATCATCTCTACCAATTTTCACATGTTTGATTGTCTCATCCGTGAATGTATGTCCTATGTTTTTCTTATCCCGAAGAGTTGGATCATTTTTCACATCAATAATTTTTTCATTACTTCCTTGAGGTAATGGTTGAGCTATGGGTTTGATTTTTTTGTCTACAGTTTTGTACTTTGTTTCAACTAAGGCATCATGTGTTTGGTTAAATTTTGAGCACTTGTCAACATTGAGAGCATACTCTTGGATTAGAGCATACTCATCAAGGGAAGAAAGAAGAATAATATGGGAATTAGAATTTTGTTGAAGACATAACTCTAACTCCTCAAGAGTAGAGAAACAATGAGATGTTTCAATCACATGCTCAATGTTCTCATCATGTTCCATGATTTTGTTGTTTTTATAATTTTTTTGGGTTTTTTGGATAAAAGACTTGGACAATTGACTCTTATGAAGAAAATCTAATCTAGAATGTGGAAAACAAAGTGACAAACTATTGTACAGGTTGGTTGGCTGCGAGATGTCAAACCAATATCCACTGTTGTCCCGCTCAACAATGGATTCTATCCGAAATTTTGATCATATGTAGCTCCAAACATGAATCGAGGTGCACAATCACTACAAGCATGCTCATGACCCTGAGTAACAATAGGTTTCTTTCTAATTGACAATCCATTCCTAGGATGATTCACTCCTTCTGTCATGACTTGAAGTGATTGCATTCCATCCTTAGACTTGAATCTAGCATAGGTAGACCCATCATCCATGGCTTTAGTTTCCATACGACTCTCACAAATAAAGGGTTTACCTAAGAGAACTTCATAGGAGCAATTATCTTGAATAAAAAAGTGAAACTCTTCTGTGATTCCTCCTATGGATATGGGCACACTAGCACATGCTCCATATAGGGTACCTACACCATTATCTGCAGTTCTCATACGCCATCCACAATCTTTATCTATGGGCCATCGAAACTTATCATAGACTTCTCTTGAAATCACATTGATTTCAGAGCCGGAATCTACTAATGCATTTACAATGATAGTGTTCTTATCATTTCCTATTTTAACATGCATCTTTGATGTACCTCTAGACCAAAATGTTCTTTTAAAGTGACTTTCAGGATTGTTTTCATGATTTTCATGGTCAGGTTGAATAGGTCCTAAGAAATTTTTATTAACATTTACTTCATCATCATCAAAGTCCTCTTCATCAGATTCATCAAAGTTTAAGGCTTCATTCATAGCTTGATCTTGATCTAGAGAATCTTGCATCTCAGTATCTAGATTAAGCGGAAACCTCTTCCTTTTAATTAGGCCGATAAAGTTATCTTTAAAAACAGGCTTTGCAATAGAGAAAACTTGTTCTAAAGACATAGTCACTTGACTCTTAAGCAAAATGTCATCTAAAATCTCCATAGGATCTATTTTTCTCTCAATTTCTGAAATCAAGATGGCTTTAGGTTTTCTCTTTGGTTTCTTTTGTTTTTGCTCAGGGTCTTGTTTTTGTTCATGTTCTTGTGTTTGGTCTTCAGTTTGTTTTGATTGTTCTTGTTTATCTAAAGGCTTTGGTTCTGTTTTTCTTTGCTTTGTCTTCTTCCCTTTTTGTTTCTCCTCTTGTTTTTGTTCATTGGGTTGTGATTCTTGTTTTTTATCTTTGGATTGTGATGTTTCTCCCTGCTCTATGATTGTTTCTATTCCCTCTGAGGTTTGTTTTCGTGTCACTCTTCTTTCACTAGGCTCAGCTTCATCTCTTTTTCGTTTTTCTTCTACATTGGATATGTGAGAAATAAGAGATTGATCTTCTATCGGTGACTCCCAAGCCGTTATTCTCCTAATCTCATCCCGTGCTCTTACTAAAGCCTCTATGGAAAAATCACCTTCCTTTGTGGGTTTACTTGATTCTACTTGTTGTTCATCAAGAGCTTCTAGTTTCACTCCTCTAGTTCCTACGTCCATTATGGTTATATTTTCATAGTGTTTTTTCATTCCTCCCTTACCATAATTTCCTTGCAAAGGTAGCCTAGATCGATAGTCACAGATTTTCTTGTCTATGTCTATTACTAGTCGTTGCTCCTTAGCAGCCTTCAATAATTCACAATCTCTCAAAAAGTGCTCTAACGAATCACACCAAGGACACCTACGAGGGCCACGCACAAAACCATTTTGATTTTGAGGATTTTGATTAACTTGTGGTGGGAAATTTTGAAATTGAGGATTTTGTTGATAAGGTATTGCTTGAACAGGATAATTAGGATTTTGAAAAGGCAATTGATGTATTTGAGGAGCTTGGGGAGCAACATGTGGTACTTGAGGTGCAAGAGGAGCTTCCATATTATACGGTTGATGATTTTGAAAATTTTGATTTTGAGGATTTTGAAAAGCTATTTGAGAAGCTTGAGGATACATGTTTTGATACATTTGAGGATTTTGCACATGAGGATGAGGATTTTGCATTGAAGGATTATGCATCGGAGGAACTTGATATGCTTGAGTAGGAGCTACTTGTGGATTTTGATTGGTAGCTATAACATGTTGATTAGGCTCTTGAAAATTCATTGGGTTCATTTGATTTTGGAAAGTTTTGGTGTAATTAGATTGTAAAGCATCTATAGTCTTGGCCAAATTGGATTGTGTAGCATTTGCTTAGTGAGAATATCCACTTGAGATTGTTCAACTACACTTTTATTTGGCTCTACTTTAAAACCTTGATTAGGCTCCATCATTTGAGGAATAGGAGTAGAGTCAAAAAGCATAGCATGGGATTGTTCTCTAACTTGCTCCTTAGTTTGTGGAAGGCTAGCTTGAGGAAGAGTAGTTTGGTCATAAAGCATGGATTGCCTTTGATGTCTATGGGCTACAGCCTCTACTACTTTACGCACTTTTTGCCAATTGTTAGTAAGACCATAGCGCTTATCCGGCTCTTCCAATCGTCATTCAACTTCCCTACGAGTTTCAGGATGAAGAAGCTTAAGAAAATTGATCACAAGATCAGGTTCCAAAGTTATCTTATCCTCATCAGGAAGTTGCTCATAGCGTCTAATATACTCATTTTGTAAGTGAGTAATAGAGCTACTAGGCTTTGGTGAATTGACCCATCGTAAGAATCCATCTCGATTATGTTGGCTATAATCTTCAAGATAGAATTCTTTGAGCATCTCCTTTCTAAAATCACTCCAAGGAAGACTATCATATTGAGTGACACGGTTTATGATAGAGCTATCAACAATTCGTTCAAAGAATGATATCAAAAGATCTTCGGGAAGACCAAAAATCATAGCTTGCTCTTCAAACAAATCTAAGTAGCTTGTTATGTTGATGCCATTGAATTTTCCCTTCTCTCTCAACATAGAAGAGACTATTCTTTGGCCTTGTTTCTCAACAATAAGGGATTTGAATCCTTCCATCTTATGTGAATAAGCAAGTGATGCACGATGCTCTAGATCTCTCACAAATGCATTTACTTCATGACGAAGATGTGCACGATATTGTGAGAAATCCAGTGCAACACTCAAGACTGATGATGAGGATAAAAAAATATGAAACAAAGGATATGGATCACAACCTCCCAACAAGATCAGAAGCAAATGCCACGAAGCGTTTCACGTCGGGTTCAAATGTGGAGGTGATCGCAATCCGGGTGGATCGGGTCCGGTCGTGGCACACACAGGGTGTATGAAGCTAATGAATGTTGGATGGTTTAAGGACATGAAAGTGAAATTAATGTTGAGTATGGAGAAGAGAGAGATGTTGAAATGATTATGGGAATGGGAAAGTAGGAGTGCAAGTTAGATTTATGAACATGAATGATAAGAATGAAAGAGAACCATACACACGAATCAAATTTGGAAGGAAGAATGGTCCATTGAAGGAGCTTCTTAAACACTTCCTAATTCTAATTCATATGCATAGTCTTCTTTGGATGATATGTATGCATGACGTGAATAGATGGAATCCTTACACATAAACCAGTTTCGAAAGGAAGAATGGTCCAATATTGGAGCTTCTTATACACTTTCAGAAACTAATCAATATGTATGGGTATGTATGGATTATATGCATGCAAGTGAATTATGATGATAGAGTTTACTCACAAGCTCAAAGAAACATCCTCACTGGTTCTACGCAATACTGCGGAGCCTTCTCACACATAGAAGAAATAGAAGACATGTAAAAATACTTAAGAGACTGAGAGAGGAGACAAGAGACAAGTGACAAGTGACATGAATTAAAAGGATTTGAATTAAGATACATGTATAAGATCATTGTGGTACGTCAAGCTAGGCAGTCTACTGATCAAAGGTGGTTCCGACCCTCAAACCATGACAGTTCAACCGAATGTCACACGTAAGAAAGTGAGTTCCACTCCAGTGACCCTATGTATGTCTAGGCTCGTAACGTCTAACTAAAGAAGTCTAAGACTCATTAAAATCAGCTCTAACTCACTCACACGCTCCACCGAGGGTGAGTCAAGATAGAGATGCTGGTTTCAAGAGCCTATCCTAGATTGGAGTTCTAACTTAAATTTGAAACTAGGTACTATACTCATACTAGCTCACCTTGGATCCTCACTCGCTCAACCGAGGGTGATCGTCTCAAGGAAACCGTAAGCTAGCATGAGCCCTATGGATGCCTAACAATGATGCTCTAGGAGTTTGGAGGGGGGTTTATATAGTTTTTTGAATGAATTTGGGCCCTTGGATCTAGAGAAATCAACTCTCAACTCTAGGATCACTACTTTTGATTACAACCATTTGATTAATCAAATCAATGGCTTGGAATTGTTCTTTCTATCAAATCTAGTGTAAAGGAGTGAAATTTAGGCGCCCTCATTCTCCACCATTGGATCTGGGGATGATCTAGACCGTCGGATCAGTGTTGACATCAATTATTGATCTTTGATTGTAAAAAAAGTCTTCTTTTATGGAAAAACTCGTGGATCCTCCTTGCTTTAAGCATAAGTGCATCTCCACCCTTGAATATGAGCTCATCTTGATCGTACAACATGGCTCAATCAGCTTTCGCCATGTGGTGTTCCTTCAACCCTTCAATTTGCTTAAACTAGAAAACTGCGGTGATCCTGAAAACTGGACTTTGTACTCTTTGACCCTCCAAATAGGCTTTGATGAAGATGAAACTTTGTAGGACTATGTTTCCAAAGATCTCCTTCAGGAATATGCAGAAAAAACTCCCATCTGAATCTCCCTTGTACAAGTTTGACTACATTTGGAAGCTTGCAAGGTGGCATTAAGATGTCTAGGAAGCTCTGATAGCCTTGAAAATTTGTACAAATATGTAGCCATATATGATCTTTATACATGCCAAACCATATGGCTAACATAAATTTCTATACAAGAATTTGTAGGGTCAAACTAGAAAAATTACATTTTTACCAAATGAACATAGCATATCAATGTGCTACAAAATCCATTTTCTGCTGAAATTGGGGCTATAGACTGCCTTTGACAATCTTTACAAGTATATGAATTTTCATCTAATTTGGTGATAATGAAATTTTTGCCCTAATTTCCTAACTTTGACCAGCTTTGACCGCTACCATGGACTTTCTTGATTTCTTTGAAACTTTGTATGTGAGCTTCCTTTGACATCCTTGATGCGCGTAGCCCCACTAAATCAGAAGACTCTCGGAGTACTATTATATGCAACTCCAGTAATGTGGATGAATTAGAAGAGCTAGTAGCAAAGAAATTGGGAGTCCAAGGACAGAGAAATTACCAACACCCAGCCTTAAGAGTGCCCATGCTACGAAGATGTAGTCTATGTGGAGGAGATCACCCCACACACATGTGTGTACGAGGAGGAACTGGTATACCTCAGACATATCCTTACAACAGACAGCCCCATCAAGGAACTACCTTGTATTGCCACATAGAACAAAAATACACCAACCACACCACAGAGAATTGTCCATTCAATAGGCAGGCATGACCTTTGCAACCACCTCAATATCGACCATATGGATATCCACCTAGAGAGTCAGGCAGAGAGATGCCCAGATACAAACCCTACCCTACACCAATAAGAGCACCGAGGCCATACGAGCAAGTACCATATCCACCACCCCAACCAGTGTTAGGACCACAACTGTCACAACCACAACAGGTGGTACCGGTAAAGTATGCCCAGCTAGAAGAAAATTTGGAAAGAGCCATAGTGCCAGCCTCAACGATGACCAGTGTAGAATCAACAAATCCTGAATATGAGTTGCCCCTAGGAGATTACTATCCCTATGAAGCCAGCATGTTAGAGTACGAACCAGCATATGATTCGGCTTACTATGGATATGAAGGTTATGATCAGGCTTATGGAACGGAGGTAGCAACGTTGATGTATACGGCACCTAAAGCCCAACAACCAGGAAGACCAGCCATTAGATCGCATGTGCCGAGAGGACCATGTTATAGATGCGGAGGAGACCATTTTATTAGAGAATGTCCTCAACCTTACAACCCACCACCCCCTAGAACTTGGGAAGGATATTGTAATGATTGCAGAAAGGAACATCTTTTCAGAGATTGCCCTAAGAATCCAACCAAAGTCCAAGACACTGCACCAATTAATGTAATTGAAGTGATAGAAGCACTTGGAGGTGATAAGGAATATACAGTGCCTTTAAAGGCCATTACCCAAGCTCAAACGAAAGAACAAAAGGAAAACAACCAGAGCGGGAACAAGAAAACAATAGAACAGTAAGTCCCAAAATTCAAATTGTAGAAGATTCTAAGGATTCACGTGAGAGTACCCCGAACACAAAAGTGCAAAAACAAAAAGAAAGGAGAGAGAAGCTGAAAGACAAATGGATGAAAAACAAGAGTCAAGACAACAAGAAACAAACAAGAAGTAAGAAAAAGAATAAAGAACCAGAGATTCGGGAAGAGGTTCCCATTCCACCGCTTATCCGAGAAGCAGAGAAACCAGGATCAATTCTAGCTGACCCAAAACCAAACGACCTAGACATGTGGTTGAAAGCTTACCAAGATAGAATTAAGATTGGACCAAATGTAGAACAACACAAAAAGCTTTACCCCCAAGGAGAATTAGAAAAAGAGAGACTTGCGATATGTAGAAAACTTATAGAGGTAGCTCAAGCAACCCTAGAAAAGACTATCCCGACCCTTCCAAAGACAAGGATAGCAGATGATCGATACAAGGAGTGTGTCAAAGCCAAGGGTAAAGAACTTAAAAGGAAGGATGACAAATGTGAGCAAGTAAAAAACCAAGACGAACCTATGTCAACCATACCCGACTTAGAGGCTAATTGGCCAAAGGAATTGTGGAATAGAATCCGAGAAGAACAATGGAAGAAGAATGGAGTGACTAAGCCTCCTTTTGAGGAATTAGATGTAGAAATTTATCAACCAAACCCCAACATGGAAGAAGTATATGAGGAAGTATCAAGACTAGACCGGAATAGAGAAGAAGCTCAGAGCATTTCAACCTTACCAAATTACATGGGAGAATACGAAAAGGAATCCATGATAATCCGAGCACCCACAGTGCATGGAAAAGGAAAAGGAAACTCAGAAAAGAATTCGCACAATCTAACAGAACTTAAGAAGACGAAAGTACAATGCAAACTGACTGTGGAAGAATTACTTTAGGTTAAACCGCAATTATGGAACCAATTCGCGAGTCAACTAGAATTAGGGCAAGAGAAGGATGAAAAGGAAAACAAGGGAAAAGAAAACTCATCTAAGATACAAATCCTAGTAGATAAGGTGGGAGGATTTAGTGAAGGAGACAAAGGTAATACGTGTCTACCTGTCACTTACAATGGGTATATGACCAAGGCAATACTAGACACAGGGGCTGGAGTAGGAATTGCCACAAAGGAAATCTGGGAGAAATGGGAAAAGCCTGCTTTACAGCCCACACGCATGAAGCTCCAACTAGCAGATGGTCATGTGGAGAAACCCTTAGGAATGTTAGAAAGGATCAAATTAACCACCTATAGAATCGAATTTGAACACACATTAGCCATTTGTAAGTTTGAAAAGGCTAACAATTATGAAATAATATTAGGTCGACCCTTCATGAGACAAATGCGGATAGTGCAAGACTAGGGAAGAGATTCATTATACCTTCAACATCAAGGAAATGCCACCAAGATAAACCTGCATACATTTGCATATCGAGATGTCCCTCCACTACAATGGAATCCCATACACAAGGAGGAAGATGACCTATCTATTCATAGCGCTGGATCAAGTGATCAATCATGGATGCATGAGGACGCTCAGTTATGGATGTGTAAAGAAGCCAAGAAAGAGGATAATAAAAGACAGTTGTGGCCAATAGGACATCCTAACTACCGACCTGTAGAAGACCCAAGGTACATGCCTCAAATCTTTCCTGATGAAATCTTTGAACCGCATGGATGGATGGAAATCTTAGCAACCTTGGATGTATGTGTGAATGAGGAAGTCCCAACTATGAACAAGTGCATAGATGAAGAACGCTATGATGTGAATTTATACATGGTTGTCCTTCAAGAAGTGGAAGCAGGAGAAATCTTGGAAAAAGAATGGAAAGAGGCATATGAGAGTATAGAAATGGAACGAGAATTTGATTCAGAAGAGATCTATCTACACACCATTCAAAGTAAAGATAAGTAGGAATCGACAAAGATCTTGGCAATAGAAGCCGCCCCCATAGTACAAGAACAAGAGGAAAACACGAGTAAAATTCGATCAAATCCAGATCTTTTCGAGGTTCCGGAGCATTTTAAAAGATATGAAATAGAAGAAAGAAAGGTAGCCATTCAAATGCCTAAAAGAGAGGCTCGAGAAGGAGAAGCTTACGACAACAAAGAACAAACAAAAAAGATCATAGTAATAGTGGAAGATGGAGAAGAAAGATGTACATACATAGGTAAAGATGTGTCAGTTGAAGAGGAAGAAGAACTAATACAATTGATCGGAGAATATCGAGAAGTATTCGCATAGACATATAAGGATCTCAAGGGTGTGGAACCCTCGATTTGCCCTCATAGAATACCAATGACGACAGATGCAAAACCATCGAAACAACGCCCTTATACATACAATGAGGTCTATGCTGCTAAAATTAAGGAAGAAATAGACAAGCTACTGGTGGCAAGATTCATATATGAAATAGAACACACCGAGTGGGTATCGCCACTAGTAGTTGTGCCGAAGAAGAACGGAAAACTGAGAGTGTGCATTAACTTGAAAAAGTTCAATGCAGCCACCATACGTGACAGCTACCCATTACCAAACACTGACCATCTATTGGAAAGAGTTGCAGGAAAAGAATTCTATAGCTTCTTAGATGGATTCTCTGAATACAACCAAGTAGCTATTGCTACCAAGGATCAACATAAGACCGCATTTGCAACTGAATGGGGAGTCTATGCTTCCCAAGTGATGCCTATTGGACTCACTAATGCGCCTGCTACTTTCCAACAATTAATGTGTCATGTTTTCAAAGAATTCCTGAAGAAGAGCATGGAAGTGTATATAGATGACCTATGTACATATTCAAATCAAAGATTAAACCACATTCCCGAATTGCAAAAGATATTTAATAAATGTCGACAATATAGAGTCTGCCTGAACCCAGAGAAGTGTGTCTTCATGGTAAGACAAGGAAATATCTTAGGACACATAGTCTCTAAAAATGGAATTTCCACGGATGAAGACAAGATTAAGGTCATATTAGAGCTTCCTAGACCTAAGAATGTGAAAGAGGTGCAAGCATTTATGGGACATTGTGGATACTACCATCGATTTATCCACATGTATGCCAGAATTGCCAAACGCTTGTATGGACTCTTAACTCAATTCACTTGGACAAAGGAATGCCAGAAGGCATTCAATGAGTTAAAGAAGCGGCTTATCACAGCTCCAATTCTAAAAACACCGAATTGGAACAAGCCATTTCATATCCATGTGGACTCTTCTAATTACGCAATAGGTTGCATCTTAGCCCAACTAGCAAACGAAGGGAAGCTAGATCACCCAATTGCCTATGCAAGTAGACAATTGAATCAAGCTAAGAGGAACTACACAACTACCGAGCGAGAAGGATCGGGAATGGTCTATGCAGTAAAGAAATTTAGACATTATCTCTTAGCCAATAAATTCAAGTATAGACCATCAGGCTTTATTGTACCTAGTCAATAAGCCTTGTAACACGGGAAGATTGGTAAGATGGTTTCTACTATTGATGGAGTTTGACTTTGAAGTGGTAGTGAAAAAGGGAAATACCCATGTAAGAGCAGATCACCTTTCTAGGTTAACACACGGAGAACCGCGAAATGGAGTACCCGATGATCTGTTAGACACTTATTTGTTTAATTTGGAACTGTGTCCAAAGTGGGCAGAGAAACTAATCCCAATACTCACTCATGGCCCACAACACTCAATCAATAAAGAGAGTAAAAAGGAAATTCTACAGTCGACGAACTTGCACATTATTGCTAGAAGTGTGTACTAGAAGGAACCTAATGGTGTACTACTTAGATGTGTTGAGGAAGATGAACAATTGAAGCTGATTGAGCAAGCTCATGTGAACAAATGGAGGACACACAAAGGAACTCATGAAACCATTAGGGAGTTAAAGCGATTAGGAGTATACTAGCCAAACATGCCTAGGAATGTCCATGAATATGTGAGTAAATGCACGGAATGCCAGGAGACGATCCTCGAGGATCATACATCCATACTGTTCTCAACAATAGCACCCAATTGGAGCAAAACATTGGTAAAATTCCTAAAGACAAGAGAGCACGAGGAAGGAGTTAACTTGGCAAGAAAACGATCCCTAGAAGAAATGAGCAAGGATTATGTACTTATGGGAAGACATTTGTTTAGAAGAGGAAAAGACAACCAATTACAGCTATGTGTGCATGAAGGAGAGTATTTACCCGTATTAGAGATGGCACATGCAGGTGCAGCAGGAGGTCATTTTCCAGCCGAGAGAACCATAAAAATGATCCTCTTCGCGGGCTTGTGGTGGCCAACTTTACATATGGATGCGGAGACCTATGTACGAAGCTGTGAGACATGCCAAAGAGCTAAATACCCAATTCGGAGAGATGACATGTCATTGAGACCTATGGTTTGTGCTAGAGCATTCGCTAAATGGGGTATTGATTTCATAGGACCCATTAACCTACCGGCCAAAGGGTCACATGTCGAATATATCATAGTAGCCACCAATTACTTGACAAAATGGGTACAGGCAAAGGCTACTAGAAAGAACGATGCTCAAACCACGGCTAAGTTTCTTTTTAAGCATATATTCACTCTTTTTGGATTACCAATTGAGATTGTGAGTGACTGAGGAATGCACTTCATTAATGAAGTGATAGAGTCTCTAATGAATGAATTTTTAGTGATCCATAAAAAATCAGCCCCATACCATCCCCAAGCCAATGGTCAAGCAGAAAGTTCCAATAAGGTATTATGCACAGTATTGACAAAGATTGTCAATAATGGGAGGTCTGACTGGGACAAACAATTGCATCATGCAATTTGGGCCTTCCGAGTCGCGTACAAGACTGCCATTGGAACTACCCCCTTCACTCTAGTATACGGGCAGAATGCAATCTAGTATCCCAACAACTAGGCCAAATCGAAAAGCTGCATGAAACTAGGTTGCAAGCTGTCGCAGGAATATATGCAGCCAAGAGAAGGCAAAAGTCATATTATGATGCACACATCAAAGACAAGGGACTGAAAGAAGGAGATCTAGTCCTGGTCTACACCTTGAAGCAACATGCCAAGAAGTTACAAAAGCGCGGATATGGACCTCTAATCATTAATAGGATCTCTACTAGTGGAGCAGTTAATCTAGCCACTCTGGATGCAGATATACTTCCTAACTACATAAGTGGATGTAGAGTGAAACGGTTCATGGATCCATTGACAGATCAAATGTTAGCACGTCTCGTAGGTGCGCAAAATAGGAAGAAAGAGGAAGAATGGGTTAGAGAAGAGGCACGACAAGAAGCATTGGAACGTATTAAGAAATGGAAAGAATGGATTAGTAAGTCTGACATGACGAATGCCTCCATGTCACAGCCTTACCTAAACCTAGGGATTGGCAAGACAGAGTACAAATTGATAGATGCCTTGATCGACTCGGGAGCAGGACTCAGTTGCATACGGAATATGGTCATACGAGATCTTCAAACGATTATGATCCCCAGGAAAGCTCATATGATAGGAATTGGAGGTCAAATCATAGACTGCATTGGAGCAACGATAGTATCCCTCCACCTAGGAAATTCTTCCATGGAACAACGAGTCTTAGTGTGCAAGGATGAAGACCTAATAGAAGACTTGATCCTAGGACAAGATTGGATCATTGAAAATGAAGTAAGCATCCACCTAGTGCAAGGCTATATTTCAGCCAAGATAGGGCACAAGGAAATTTTTAGTCTATTAGGGGAGAAGCCCTCACCGAAACCAGAAGCCATCAAAAGTACAAAAGAACCCAAGGAAGAGCACTTAGAACATGATTCCATCCCCAATACCTCAGAAGCAAGTCTAGAAGAAGCAAAAAGTTCATCCTTTTCAAGGGGTGAACAGCCAGACACTAAGGAAACCAACAGTATGAGAGTTTCCCACAGGATAGAAGGATCACCAATTTGGAAAACAACCATCAAATACTCGCATCCAGGAAATGTCAAATTCAAATGGGTACGTAAGGATCAAGTGCAAAAACCAGAGATCGCAACACCAACTCATGAGGAGAAAAAGGAGGACAAGAAATCAACTTCACCAAAACCCGAACCAAAAAGACTATTGCGAGTATGGCTCCCTAAGCCTTTGATTGAAGCTCAGAGGGCACGACAATAGATATGGATTCCCAAGAAGGTCAAACAAGCAGCCAACCAAGAAATAAGCAGACAAGAGGATATATTACATCCCGACATTCGGACCACAAAGCGAAGATAGACTCGTCATAGAAACATGGAAAGAAAAACCTCTATCACGAGGACATTAGAAGAAGCAAAGGAAACACATGAAGCTCACAGGACCAAAGAGAAGGCCCAGCCTAACAATGCAACCACGAGATGGATTTGGAAACCAAAGCAAAAGCGAGAAATGGACCACCAGAACAAAGAAGATTCCAATTGCACTCATGAAGTATCAGATGCACCTAAAGTATTCATAATATGGCCACATTACAAGGCCAAGCATTCGGCACTTGATGTACCTAATAAAATTAGTGGTGCACATTCTCCAATGGGGATTAGGTCATAGCTTCAACTTCCTTAGGAATGGACATACTATGTAAATAAATATGTTTCGGCTATACTAATACTTGTTTTCTTTCAGAAAGGAAATAAAAAGATGTGGTAAGAGATCTCACTTATAGAATCAAGGGGAACAGAGTGACGAAACGACAACATGTCACTGCAATGCACCACACAATTGCTATGTTTTCAATTGAAGCTAATGCACTTTTCATTACAAGTGCAGATGGCTTCTGAAGATTCTGAAGCAACGATTCAGAAGGAAGTACTGGAATTTCCTCTCCAGAGTATAACCAAAGCAAAGGGACATTGGTTTAGAGAAGATCAACCGGCTAGGAAGTATCTCTTCCTGGTGACTCTCAAAATTATGGATACGGATCATCAATTCCCCATTATATCCCAAGATTTTAAAGTGGTGCATGAGCTTCCGTCGACAATTGCCATCATGAAGAAAGCGGTTCTACACAAATACTTCGAATTGCCGATCTACAAGCCCGACTTTCAAAGGTGCACACAAGTCATGAACACATTGCAGCCAGCACTCCATGACCCATTGGTGCTAGAGGCTAGAGTCATGGATGGAGTAGGTGAATGGGTAGTCATTCAGTTTACTCATGACTTGATTAAGGAAGCTTCTGGATGGGAAAAAGATGGCCACACGGTATTGAAAGAAGAGAGTCGAGGGGCAAAGACCAGAACATTCACTGACATCAACAGAGTTGACATAGAAGAGGAAGTCAGGATCATTCACCAGCATTTCTATTTTCCAAACATGCATCGATACATAGCCCCTCAGAAGATTATTGTCCAGCTAGTCTCACATGCTATCAAACAAATTGGAAATCAAATTAATCTGACTCCATACATATAGGAAAGGCTATTCGAGGCAAAGAAGCAATGGAACAGCAAGAAGGTCCTCAACGGCAGTGTAGCTCTGACAATATTGATCTACCATGCTTTAGGCATTCGAGAGCACATCCAAGAAATGCCATCATCGATAGCTATGGCTAAGTATGTCAAAGTCGCGACAATACCAAAAAGGAAAAGAGGATTCAAGATTGTTGAGGAGGCAGAAACTAGCTCTCAACCCAAGATGAGAGGCACAAAGAGATTAAGGGAGGTGAAGCAAGTAGAAGAAGAAGTTCCAACCACAAAAAGGGCACACGTACTTCCAAAGACCAGGATTGAAGAACAAAGACCTATTACAGAAGAAGACTTAACTAAAGCCCTAGAGGATGCATACCAATATACAAAAGGGCAGGTTAATCTACCTGTGCAAGGGCACCATTACCAGCAGGCCCACCAAGATATGGATGTAAAAACGAAGCTCACAAAAGTACATCGTTACAGAGAAATCGGGTTGGATAATTCAAGCTCATCTTCAGATGCACAAGAAGAACCCGACACATCCTTAATGAATGTAGATATTCAAATTGAACCAAAGGATGATGGACAATGGGAGGAACTTCATGTAGTCGACTACAATGAAGCAGAGGAAGGCATGAAGGTGAATGACAACACTACCCATCCCACTCAAGGCACCGCAAGCAAGGAAGCAAACCAAGAAGGGACAAATGTCATCAAAATCAATGAGACTTCCACAATTCAAATCAAGGAGACAACACTTACAAGAGAGGTGTCAATAAAGAATCCAAAGCAAGAGCCTAAAGAAGCTACAGTCAAAGAATTAGAACCCTTCACACCAATAAGGGTTGTGGCCGAACCCTCCCCCATGGATGTTACTTTTCAAGGGAGTGCCACTAAAGTTATTGATTTGGATGAAGAGAGAAAGGAACCCGTAATTCAACTACAAATCAGACAACCACACAATGAGACTATCCATGTAGAGCAAGGAAAAGATGTATTAATCGGAGAAGCTCCAAGCATACCACGAACATGGTTGAATGTCAACATCGCTCAGCTCAAGCCAGTAGTGCAAGACATGATCAGAACCGCAATGGATACCCAACAGTTGATGCTTGAGGCTGATGAAGACTATGATTAAGCGATGTAGGACAAACATGAACTTCAAGAAATCGGTTAGAACCTTTCAACCAAACTAAAGCTAGCAAGAGAGCAAGTAGTACATAAAGAAAATGAAGTTCAAGAAGCCAAGAAACAGTGCGAAACCTTAGAGACGGAAAATGCCAAATTAAAAGACGAACTACAAGAATTACAGAAGAATATGAAGCTAGCGAGGCGGAGAAGACTAGGATGAATGCAAGAAGTAAAATACTAGAATCACAAATCAAGGTATATATGGAGGAGGCAGAAAACCTAAGGAACCAAAATAAGGAGCTCATGACAGCTCTTCTAAGTGATCAGCCCATAGATGTTCAAGAAGGCCAGAAAAAGACATCAAGGAACTAGAGGAAAAGATGGCTAAGTATGAAGATCAGCTCAAGCAGGAGTAGGCAACCATCGCCGAATGGGAAAAGAGGTACATGGAGGACACCGGAGCTCTAAGGACAAAGTGGAAAAAAGTAGAGAATCGATATTTAGTACAATGTAAAGAAGACATTGATCACCTTGATATCGTAGCTAAAGAAATTCTCAAAAACAAGGAAACTATTGCTAAAGCCAATGAAGAAATTAAGCAAAAGGATGAGATGATAAAGCAGCTACAAGAGCAGCTAGAGAAGAAAGCAATTGAGGGGACACCAGTAGTTCCACAACACACAGCGGCTACCGAGGAGATTGAGGTACGTCCTCTCTCTCCCCCCTCACATCATTCACCGATAACGGAGGAAACAGAGACCCAATTTGAACATAATAATCGGGGTATTGCAGAACTGAGCCGAGATGAGAGGGCACTTCTGGTGTCCCAGCTTACCGCAGAATTTGAAGATCAAATCATTAAGATAATGAAGGAAGCTCAACTTGAGAGCAAAAACTTGGAACAAATTTTGAATCCTTTTAATGTACCATATGGCCTCCTGAAAGAGCAAATGTGACAATATATAAGGACGACAACAAATAAAGAGCTTGACAACAACCTCCAATTCAACAATGATACTTTCAATTATACTCAAGAGGAATTCGAGAAGGCTGATCCTATCTGGAGAAGGAAGCTTTTGGAAAAGAATCCTACACTACGGGTACAATGGGAAGCATCGCCATATGCACTTCAGGTAAATCCATCATTTTGTCTAGTACCCCACAGACGCTCCTGGTCGCAATTTTGGGAAGGACAGCGCCAGGGAAGCATAAATAATCAATGGCTGAATTATCCGTTGTTACCTAGTCCACCACATAACTACCTATCGACAGAAGAGTACATGATAAAAACAATGGAATTTTGGATTGCAAGATATGCATCTGTTCCGGATTTGTCTATTAAAATGACGAATAAGATTTTCAGCATGCTCCTGACTGTAATTAAAGTCTTCCAACATGCTAAATATACATTTTTGAACTTCATCGACATTACTCAAGGATCCGAAGTGCTCGTTTTTTATCTTTCAACCATCGCGAGCCGCTTATCACTCATGGCCTACTATTCAAGACTTATATTTTTGCCAAGCACATATATGCAAACGTTTGAAGAAGCATTTTTCACCAGCTTCTTTGAAATAGATTCAGAAATCTTTGTAAAGATGACTTCGAATCTTAATGCAAGACTGGTGGCTTATGAAACCAGCTTTTTTGCGGATCACCGACAAGCACTAGAGGATGGAGTGAAGTCAACACAGTGGAAAGAATTTATGATATGTCACGCAAATCTGCTTAATCAAAGAGAGCAAACCGCCATTCAAACGTACTCACATCGCCACAAAAAGCCTGTCGGGGACGACAGAGTTCAGGAGGAGGGACGTGTGGAAGGGTAATCAAGCAAGAAGTGAAGAAGAAGAAAATCAAAGACCAAAATGGTTCAATAAAGAGTGAAGATCATAAAGCATAAGAACCGCCCTCTGCCCAAAGCCCCGTAGGGGCATGCATCAGGCAACAATGCCAAACATCCAGATCCTGAGGAATGGAATTAAAAAACAATCAAAACCAGGACATTTCATGGGAAGGACGGACCAGGGCCAGGAAGTATCCATGAAGAAGTGCAAGGCAATACTTGGCAGGTAATAATCCTCCCATTGATTGCGTGCATGGGCAACAAAGTAAACAAGCTCAAAGCAATACAACATGTCAGATATGTGAAGACAAAGACAAATCAGAAGGCCAAAAGTTAGAAAGAGGTAGAGGCTGAAAAGTTGAAGAGAGTGACTAAGAATAGCACATTCTTAGTCACTAGTGGCGTGCGTGGCAGCCCGACTGAATACAGCAGCCCAGATTTATGATATAAGGAATACCAAGGGGCAAACAGAAGCAAAGGACATACAGCGGATAAAATAACAAACTCGCTGACAGTCCTTGTTGCCGCTTCAACCACTGGGTGCATGTATTCAGAACTCTTAGACGAGTGACAAACAAAAAGCAAAAGCCTGTCAAGGGATGACAGAGACAAAGAGGGGGAGAGTGTTGCAGAGTAAAGAGGCACAAAAGAGGAGCCCCAAAATTTTCAAATTAATGGGCACATTTTTCTTCTTCAAAGTCTTAGGAAATTCCCTCAAGCCATGTAAATGCACTAGAGGAGTCCTCTAGATGCATAATCCCAACTTATTGTAATATATTCCTTGTAAATTAGTAGGAAATTCACTTTTTAGTAATAAAGTGCCGGTCTCTTTTGTGAAAGGACCAAATTTTAGGGCACATGTATATAAGTCACTTGGTGACTCTTTGTAGAGACTTTTTGCCATTGTGAAGAAGGAGACCTCCTGATTTTCGAATTTGCTTTTTTCTTGCAGATTTCCATCTTCTCTTTGATCTTTTATGTGTGTGTAATGCTTGGAATGTGTGTATAGGATTGTTGTCTACCCCTCCCCACTGTTTTTGAGCTACTGTAGTGTGTGTGAGAGAGCTTGTAGGAGTTGTGGAGTGAGTGTGGGTGTTTTCCACCATTCACTATTTTGGTCATAACTTGAAGCACGGTTGTCAGAATCGAGTGAAGAGACCTTCAATAGAAGCGTCTTGTCAAGAGCTTCAAAATGAATCTACTATTGCCATATTCGAAGTTCAGAGCTGAGAGAAATCCTTGATTTAGTGAAAACTATTGTAAGTGGTATCGCGACACACATTTTCAGTATTTCACTGAGTTGGAGAGGTGGATTAGTCTTTTTTCATGCATGTAAGCTGAACCACTTCATTTTCCATCACGTGTGCACATGTCCTCATAGACTTGGTTAGGTCATTTGATCAGATTGACAAATAAGCATGTGTCAATTTCCCACTATACGCACTTGTGTGGCAAATGAGGTTTAGTCTCTTTGGCACAAGTCCTTAAGTCTTCTTGACTTAGGTACACAAATACCATGCTTCAATCTCAGAGGCTGGTACAAGATTGACAACCAAAAGTTCGATAGATTTGGGTACCTAAGTGTTCTATGATGGCTAATCCCAACATAATGAGCAGCTAGGTGCCTAAGGCCTGCTTAGCAACACATACCCATATTCTTGCACTCCCTTCATCCCCAACATAAAAAAATGGCTAATGTATATAACCACCCTTGTAAATTAGTCTCACAAGCATCTTGGAAATGGGTGCCTAAACAACCCCATGTCCACCTCCATCCACTAACCTCTAGTTCCATAAATAATTTACCGACCCCTTGTCTTTGTACTTCCTTATCCACACCCATGCTAACCAATCAACCTTGTAATAATCACCTGCCAATATGTTGTAACCAAATATGATAATAACACCAATCATGCATATGAGATTATGCACTCTCCAAAGTATGCATGTAGGATATCTAGTGACTCGCATCAAGCATGAAGACATCATGAATACCATGACATATCATTGAGCTACATGGGACACATATTAGTATTGGAAAGGGATTGTGGTCTTGTCATACATAGATTAGGATTTGTTTCCATACTAATGTGTTCTCTTTTTGTAGCAGATATTTGTAACAAGCACCTAGGATTGCAATGCAAGTAGGAGAATCATTCGTAGTAGGTCCCAACCTACACATAGTGGACTATGGCAACCTCTAGCTGAGGACTATCCCTTGCTGCCATCACCATAGTTCTAGGATTCCAAGGTCCTATGCCCATTGAGGACCCACCTAAAGGGAAGACTACTTGCATTCATGCTTAATCTCATTGGTTCCAAGGAATGGAAGAACCTCTTGCCAATGTCGAGCACATCTATGAAGCAAGGATAACTTTCAACAATAATATACGGGGAAGATACCAATTCTTCTCTCAAGAGTTTGAGGCATTATAGAACACCGTCGAGTTACAATTATTGTGAGAGAAGGCCAGCTTCAAAGAGTACTTTGAAGCATCGCTACCAAAGCTAGACTTTTACAGATGCTATTATTTGGTCACCACACTCCAACCCATAGACAAGAAAGAGCTCCCGTGCACATTCATAATACCCTCTATGGTGATAGACCCACCCTTCAAGAAATTCAAGCTCACACACAAGCTTCTCCAAGAAGCTCTCAAGATCAATGGTACACATGTTCCCTTAGAAAAAGAGACTTTAATCACAGAATCTATGAAGAAATGAGATGTTCTCTAGTGGGAAGACATTTCGGCACTCACACTAGAGCTTTCCATGCCATTGGGGATATTCATGCAACACTTTGCATTCCTGGCCCAGGACCGCTTCACTCAACTACACAAGTGTATATGTTTCAGTTTGTATTTGTCTAGTAACCTATCATGGACCATTGATCTAACTCATTGGATACAAGTGCAACTATACCCAAGGACTCAAAGGTGGGCTAGGAAGCATGTCATTCATGGATGTTGTGCCATCACATGAATTGGACATATGTGTCTCACTTATGATATCCCACTTGAGTGTGCTCTCACCAGCACTCAACTCAATAGATACAAGAGCAACCACACTTCCAAGTCTCACTCAGGTAAATGGATGAGAGGTTTCATCCCACGTCTACAAGTTGAAGCATCACCATCCCCACAACCATCACCACAACTATCACCTCCACAGACACATCTCATGATCCCTCTGATTCGTATCTGCCTCTCATGCACACCAACACTAGGGGGTCAGACAACTAGTAGCGTAGCACCACCTGCAAGTATAACTTCAATAACCCCAATAAGCACTGAGCAAGGGGCAATGGCATGAGCGATCACAGAACCCACCAATATTAGTGTTGTAGGGACTTTTGTATTTCCCATATTTGACATGGGCACCGATGACTTTAATACTACCTTCGATTTTGAGATGCATGATCCGGTCTCTAGTGATTTCCAGTTCTTAGACACTTAGTTCCTTTCACAAGAATATGAGCAACCAAGCTATTATAGCTCCCAAACATATCATCATGAGGGTCATGCAACCATATCAAGAAGATGTTGAGTACATGACAACTGAACATGATGAGGAACATTAAAAAAATCAGCAAGAGCAAGAAACCATTCAGGGAACTCAACAACAACAAGAGGAGAAGCACCAAGAAGAACAAGGCGGGGTATGAAGCTCTGAAGAGGAACCCACCTTGGATATGATAGCTTACACTATGGCAATGCAAAGGCTCTATACCATGATGTGAGCAGTACGGGCACAAAGTCAACTCATGGAGCAACAAAGTCATTATTTGGTACAAAGAGAGCTTGAAAATAGTGGCTTTGACACATCCTTCATCAACACCTTCAATATATTAATCAAGGTAGTGGGCATTGTCAAAGCCCTTAATTGTTTAAGACACAAGCCACTTCCATGGTTTGATCCATGAAATCTCATAATGCTAGCTCATGTTGGTCAACTTATTCAGGTTCTTGTGTCCCCCAACCTCTCTTGTAGATCCACCATTCATGGACATAGATACCCATCAATTTGCTTTAGCATATAAACCAACACTAGGTCTCCCTCTTTCAATCCTTTATCCTTGATGTGTGTATTGAAGTATGCCCATTGTCTTTTTGTTGCAGCATAGAGGCTTGTTGCTGCTTGTAGCTTAGACTCACCTAAGTGTTCTATATCGAATATCCTAGAGGACAACTCATGTCAATTACACTAATGCTCTTGTGATACTTTTAAAGCTGGGATCAAGAAGCCTAATGATAACACAACATTCTATCCAAAGATCATCTGAATTGGGGTGGCATTAAGTATTATTTTGTAGGCAACTCGATAAGCCCAAACAACATGATGAAGTTGTTTATCGCAATCAGAGTGTTTATTATTTACTAGTTTTGTCAATACATTACATAGGATCTTATTTGTGCTCTCGGCTTGTCCATTAACTTATGGATGATAGGGGTCATACTTCTTATGTATCACCAAGAATTCTTGGAGAAGGTTTTCGATGACTTTGTTCAACAGTATGCATCAAGACTGCACCAAATTCATCTCCCTAGGCCAAAGGTCCCAAGACTTGCAACAAGCCACCATTCAATTCCAAGATAGTCTCAACTTATTAATCATAGAGAATGCTTCTCTCAATGCCCACTAAAAAGAGGAGAAAGACTCATATCATGCTATGGAGCTAGAGCTAGAATAGAAGATAAAAGAAACCATTGCAGATGCTAAAGATGAACTTTGATTACAAATGGAATGCAATGCATAGTTAACTCAGAATGTGGGACCTCTTTGACATCACCTTGCCGCATCATGGGAAGAAATCAAAGGTTACAAGAGCAAAACAGGGACAATTTTGAAGCAACCATGGATAACCCTAGTGTGCCACTTCATCCTAGTCAATTTTAAGCAATCCCCTCAAACGCCATAAAGCTTCTCTTGGAGGACCATGCTTGATTGCTTGAGGATCATGAAAAAATTACAAAAGAATGTAACACTCTACAAAATGATAGAGCTACTGCACTATTATCAGAATAGCTTGCTCCACCTCCCCCGTAAAATGTTACTCCACGAGAGATCCTGGAAGAACTGAACACACTATGGATGCATTTTACTGAGCTTCAAAACCACATTGTAGAATAGACAACACTACAAAGGCCTGATTCCCCACTGGACCTACCAGAGCTAGTTTCAGCCATATGTAGCAATAGGTGGATGTGTCATTGATGAGGGTCAGGACACCTTTGAGTTACCATGCCATGCATGGATGAAGATCATTTATCTCTTGAATGGGTGGTTGAGCTCCTTTCTCTAACCTCCATTACTCTTCTTGAATCTCTCTCAAGAATCCTTGTGAATACTTGTGGATTTGAAGGAGAAAGTCCACCTTCGATAGAATTGGGTACTTGTGACGCTAAAGGTGAGACTTCTCCTGGTAAGCTCTTGTTAGAAGGGGCCTTTGTGTATGCTAAGTGATCCGATTTTGACACTAGTTGTTATAGTCTTTCTAGAAATCCTTGAAAGTGCAACTTTGGCTTAACTAGGTTACTCCAGTTAACATATTGAGTTGCTTCGAGTATATCCTAGGCAAGAAGCTCAACCATTTTCATGTAAAGTTTGGTTCTTTATATTTCTAGATCTGTTATTTGATAACTCTTGTCCAATTCTACTACATTGGGTTTGTCTCTAAACGTAGACTGATAGGCTCTTAACATCATATCCAAGTCCTCTAGGATAGGTTCTGCTAAAACATATCCTAGCTTTGGCAGTGGGGAGCTTCTATTGTTTTAAGGGAATTTAATTCTAGGATTTTTACCCTAGTTTCTTTTAAACTCCCTTCAAGTTCTATTTTTTTCCTATTCCATTTTCTCTTAAGTCTCTCCTATGAGTCCTTCCAGGATTTTGTCTTCTTTCCACTAAACTCTCCACCTTCACCATATTTTGGTGGTTTTTATTTATCTTTTTGTTGTAAAGCCTAGGCTCTAGTTACTGTCTAAATGGGTACAAAGGTCGGCATAGACCCTTTGATGTATATACAATACCTATCACATTAATGGGAGTTTTTTGGAGGCATTGGAGGGGTTTTTGGGACAGTCTCATATGACATGCTCTTTAACCACACTATGGGGGCAATAACCTTGGATGGCGAAATAGTGTGGTTGTCTTGTAGGTGGAGGATGGGGACATTCTCTTATGAAGTGATCTCCTTGACATCTAAAATAGGGTCCTCTAGGGGCTTGAGGTCTCATCTGTCTCATTTGGGGTATGGGGTTAGGATTGATATACATAACATTAGCATATTCAAGTTCCCAACTAGGTTATACCAAGGGTGTCTCATATGAGTAGGCTTCAAGGTGTTCTGGAGACTCTATGTAGTATCATAGTGGGCTATCACCTTGAGTAGAATCTAAGCTTTGAGCATTGGGATTTTTTTTGTGATCAATGGGGATGTTGGTACTAATGCCCTATTGAGGTTATCCACGTCTAATGTGTACTTCATTGAAATCACATTGGAAGGGGATGGTGGTTGTTGTCCCAACACTAGTAGGGGTCTAGGTTGTGTTGGTATGGTGGTTGATAATTATGAGGGGGCCTATAGTAAGGTTGATATTGGTACTAGCCTCGATACCTACATAGCTACAGGTAAGGCTGCTGGTAGTTTTGCCTAACTGCCTACTTGTTATATGGAGAGTCTTGAGTTGTGTGGTTTGTGTATTTCATCTCTATCAAGCAATCTTGGGCAATCAAGTTCCCTGGGTTCAAAATCATCAATGGACATATATTGGCCATGTGATCACCTCCACAAGTATAGCAAGGTTTGGTCAAAACCATTTTAGGGGTTTGCTTACTTGACATGCCTAACCTTTGAGCCCATTGTTCTGCTAGCTCTTCTATCAAGGTAGAGGGTTTGGACGAGATTAGTTCAGCAATCAAAATCCTTATAAATTTTAGAAATATCCAACTCATCTCCCAAATTATTCTTTATGTCTATAAATATTCTCACACATTGCTATATAGTTTGGGGTTCCTTAAGGTAGACATATGACCATAGCTTCGCACTCAACAAGCCATCTTGAAATAGGGAAACTTATTTTGCTTGGGTTAGTAGTTCTAGAATTGGGAATCTCTCGATATATTGCTTGAACATATGCATATGTTCCCTCCACATCCATTCCTTGTCTTTCTCTCCCTATAGTGTGTACAAAACTCACTTCCAATCACTCTTTGGATTTCTCCTTCTCGGTTCCTAATACATGTGAAGATCGTACCCCAATTTGATTACGAGGCTTCAGTGAAGGAAAGATTGGTTCACCCTTCCACGTATATGCATGTCTACCATGTTCGGTAACTACAAACATCCTCTCTAAAGTCTTGTAAACATATATGATCTTTCGTTGGAATTCTGGGTCTTTGAATTCATAGATAATGATTCCAAAAACATTGTTAGGCTTATCAGGTCTAAACCTCCAAAAGGTCTCATCAATCTCTCCACTTGCAAAGAGCTCTATGCTAGTGTTTTCCTGAGGTATCCAATCAAGAGTGATGATCCTTGATAGGACCAATTTTCCTCAAGGCATTGTGGGTTCTTTTTCCTTGTTCTCATGATCTATGCCCCCAATGTGTGATTCAGGTGCAATGGATCCAAATTCATCCCTTTTTTTAGGTAATTGGTTATCACATACATGGTTCCTCGCTTATCTATATATGCACCTATAAGGATGTTGGGAATTGAACTCAAAACCTCCCGATTAGGGGTGTGATGGGCTAACCACTTCCCCGAAAAGCCATGGTTGAGTATTACTTCCTAATCCTTTCTCTTATGGTGTAGTTCAACCATCTCTTATCTATCAAGGGTGTGGTTCAACCATCTCCTACCTATCACTTTATTACATTCTTTCCCCTTTGTTCAATCATTGTCCTTAATGATCTTCTCTTGTATCCCTCTAGCCTCGATGATCAGCCCCTTGAACTCCCTAGGTACCCTTGAATTGATGTCCTCAACCTCGCATAGTTTCTTGAACCTTCTTCGCAACCTTGGTCTCTTGAACCCTTGCTCTCAACCTTGGTGTCTTGAACCTTCTTGGGCCCTTGTTCTCAACCTCAGTCTTGAACCTTGTTCTCACCCATGTTTGGTTTCTTGAACTCTCAATCAAGTTCCACCCATGGTTTCCCAAGGGCTTTACACTTCCTAGCTAGCTCATTAGATTTGGAAAGTTCATTCTGAGAGCTTTCCAACAGCATCTTACATGCCTCAATCCAAGCTACGGATTGAGAGATAGACCTCAATCTTTGTTGGGCTAACTTGTGAAAGCGACGTGTGCTACTTTGTAACCTTAAATATAGAGGATGCCCAAGCGCCCTTTTTTTAGAGGCCATTAGGTCAATCCAACTTTCCCAAGCCTACTTCCTAGGCTTTGATACCGATGTAAGGATGTTGGGAATTGAACTCACAACCTCCCAATTAGGAGTGTGATGGGCTAACCACTTGCCCCAAAAGCCATGGTTGAGGATTACTTCCTAATCCTTTCTCTTAGGATGTAGTTCAACCATCTTTATCTGTCAAGGGAGTGGTTCAACCATCTCCTACCTATCACTTTATTACAACACCATCTTTGAATTTGACCACAGTGTGCTCAATTCGGAAGGGCTATTTTGGATTCCTAAGTTAAACTACAGACCTATGTAGACAGTCCTCGTAGATGTGAGAACCTCGTTGGTTGGTCCTGATGTACTCCATTTGGGTTTTATAGGGACCTTCTAGTGTTTGAAAATGAGAAAGTCCCGATTCACCTCTTGGTTTCTCCATGCCTAAACGACATCTCAAACTCACAACTGTTTGAGCTTATCACGTAGAGGTAGTCACTCAATTGTTGTGCCCATGATCTTGCCATGTAATTAACATTAGCCTCAAATGATCTAACACTCCGTGGATCTGTTTTTCCTATATGTCTTCCTGACATAAGGTTCATGAATTTGCTTTCCCTTGTTAACCTTATGTACACCCATGTTGCAATGCTCTTTTAGGTATCAGTTACTTGTCTCTTTTGATACCTTTTGATGTTTGTCTTGTCACAAGGATACTCATTAGGAATAACTTTTCTTTCTTTGATTGGTTCTTGTTGCATCAACTTATGTTCTTTCCCATATAGTTACCGTATCAATAAGAAATCCTAGTCTTGTACTTGAATCCCTTAAAGTTCTTGGACTTATGTTCCTATTGTTGCCTAAGTTGATTACCAGGGCTATGCCTTGGCCAAAAAAATTGAATTGACAATAGGGGGGTATAGTAATTTCTAACCTTGATTCCAACTCTTTGTACATCCCCCAATATGCTTCCAATTAGCTCATGGCATCTTCCAAGCATCATTCCTTGCCTGGAACCTTTGTGATATCCACTATCTCTTGCACTGATGGCCTTGCAAGCACCTAAAATACTTCAAAAATCTAGAAAATCTGATCAAAATTTGCAAAACCTAATTTCTTCTAAACAGGGGGGACTATTGTGATTGTTTGGGACGGTTGTGATTGTGTGGGGCAGTCTCGATGGTGTGGGATAGTCACAATGGGGATGAGGTGTCCTGATGGTCTAGGATGGTCATGATGGTGTGTGGCAATCACGATGGAGATGAGGTGCCGTGATGGTCTGCTAGGGTCGCAATGGTCTACACGGGTCGCAATGGGGCTATGGTATCATGATGGTGCATCATATCACGATGAGGTCAGTCGGTCGTGATGGTCCTAGCCAATCAAGATGGTGTCTCCCTATTGTGGTGGTCTTGTCCAATCGTGATGGTGATCACCTATCACGATGGTGTGTACATATCCCAATGGTCTTGGCCAATCACGTTGGTATGAAAAATGATGGATCTTTGAAAAATTTTATTTGGTTCCTGGGATGTGCAAGGATGCTCTTCCTATTGTTACTAATCAGCTTTGAAAAAATCACAAAGTGGAGGCATGTCACAATGGTCTAAACTCAAGGACAAAATGATGGAGAAATACATAGATTTCTTACCTACAGTAGGTGTTGTGCAAAGTAGGAGATGGGAATCGTACAAATAAACTCTCGCACACACAAAATGAACACTCATGTTCTCTCTCTCTCTCTCTCTCTCTCTCTCTCTCTCTCTCTCTCTCTCTCTCTCTCTCTCTCTCTCTCTCTCTCTCTCTCTCTCTCTCTCTCTCTCTCTCTCTCTCTCTCATGGACAAAGGAAACCATCCTGAACCTTAGATTCCATGTGAATCCTATATCTCATGATTGGTTAATAATTATGAGAAGCCAATGCTTCCATTACGTCCCAAACGTGCAAAAACCTAAGATCGATTGTCTATTTGCTAAATTCTGACATTCTGAGATCCTGATCGATTTGCTGACATCATCAACTTGCAACCGCCTTGGGAACTGCCCTTGAAAACCTATATAAGGAGGGGTTGGCCACATTCATAATTAGTCTTGCCAATACCCGTCTTGGGAGCTCAAGGAGTCATGACCGCCAAGTAAGTACTCTCCAAGTCTTAGTTCCAGTTCTTGTCTTGTTCCTTGTTCTAGTCTTGTCTAGTCTAGTTCTTGGACATCCTATCTTGTCCTCTTGTAATCTCGTAGTACGAGATCCTGTCGAGTTCATCTTGGTGACCATGAATCCCACATATGTCTCAATGTAAAATCGAGCCCAGTACATCTAGTTATCATTGGAATGCCCTAGTTAAAGAAGCATAATCCAGACATTAATTGGGAGAAGAATAAAATCACCCGTCGAGATATCCAAAAGAACCCAACATATGTCGGAGCCAATGACTTCATACATGCAGTAAGGAAGGAACCTACATATATGATCTATGCCATACCAGCTCAAGAATCCAAGAAAGATGATCCAGTACAGCTACCCAATCAGTACAAAGGCTTTGAAAGTGTTTTTGAAAAGAAGAATGCAGATATCCTCCCAGAGCATAGACCTTACGATTGCCCCATCGATCTTCAAGAGGGAGCACAACCACCCTTTGGGCCAATCTACAGGCTATCCCTAGAGGAACTTACAGAACTACGCAAGAACATTGATGAGAATCTAGCAAAGGGTTTTATCAAACACTCAAAGTCTCCAGTAGGAGCTCCTATTTTATTTGTAAAGAAGAAGGATGGGACTCTCCGGATGTGTGGAGACTATTGTGGATTGAATAAAGTCACTATAAAGAAGAGATACCCGCTACCACTTATATCAGAGCTCTTGGAACGCCTTGGAAAAGCAAAATTCTTCACAAAGATTGATCTTCGAGGAGCTTACAACCTTGTCACGATCAGAGAACGAGACAAATGGAAGACAACCTTTCGAACAAGGTATGGCCATTTTGAATATGTAGTTATGCCATTCGGTCTTATAAATGCTCCAGCTGTCTTCCAACATATGATGAATGATATCTTTTGAGAACATTTAGATGATTTTGTTGTAATGTACCTTGACGATATCTTGATGTTCTCCAAAAATCTAGAGGATCATGAATGTCATGTAAAGATAGTCCTAGAGAAACTAAGAGAAAAAGGATTATATGCGAAATTGTAGAAGTGCTCTTTCCATAAGACAAAAGTGGAATTTTTAGGGTCATTGTATCAGATAAAGGAATTTTTATGGACCCTAAGAAGATTCAGACAATCCTTGATTGGCAACCACCTTCATGTGTTCGAGATGTACAATGTTTTTTGGGGTTTTTCAACTTCTAAAGGATATTCGTCAGAGATTACTCCAAGATAGTGACACCTCTTACAAAGCTTACAGGGAACTCCAAATTCTCATGGATCGAAGAAGCAAAAAAAGCATTTCAGACCTTGAAATCAGCATTCACTACTGCTCCAATTCTAGTTCATCCTGATTCTAGTAAGCCCTTCTTCCTAGAGACAGATGCATCAGAATTCGCCCTAGGGGCCATTCTTTCCCATGATGGAGATGATGGACACCTACATCCAGTTGCATATCATTCAAGGAAATTTTCCCCTCCATAAATTAATTATGAAATTCATGATAAAGAACTTCTTGCCATAGTGGACACCTTTGATACCTGGCGTCCCCATCTAGAAGCTCATAAAGTTAATGTGTATACAAATCACAAGAATCTAGAGTATTTTATGACCACCCGCATTCTCAATAGAAGACAATCTCGACGGAGTAAATTTCTATCCAGATTCGACTTTGTCATCACATACCGTCTAGGATGTCAACAATGTCAGTCAGATGCCTTGTCCAGAAGATCTTACCTTGCACCAAAGAAGGGTGAAGAAGCCTTTGATCAACAAGAGAGTGTAATGAACTATTTTGTAATGTTAAGCAGAAAGCTCAAGAAGAAAAAGTCCAAGAGGTAAACGAATTTCAAGAAAAGGATGGATTACTACTCTATAAGAACCTATTGTATTTCTCTCTAGGAAAGCCCAGGATCCAAGTACTTCAACAATGTCATGAGAACCTTGCAGCGGGACATTTTGGAGTGATTAAAACAATAGAACTCATATCAAGGGTTTTTTGGTGGCCTCAAATGTGGAAGGAACTCAAAGAATATATCCAAACCTGTGACACTTGCAATAGATCTAAGGTACCCCGATATAAACCTCATGGCCTCTTGCAACCTTTACCTATTCCAGAAAGGCCATGGGCTTCATTGTCTATGGAATTCATCACAGATCTACTTAAGTCAGATAAGTATGATGCCATTCTTGTTATTATGGATAGATTTACAAAGATGGCACACTTCATTCCAACCACTAAGGCAATCACAGGTGCAGCCACTGCTAGGCTTTTCCTCAATTCATATTCAACTTTTGGAATAGTCTTTGCAAGCTCCTTGGTGTTCAAGTCAAACTATCTATAGCCAATCATCCACAGGCTGATGGACAAACAGAACGAGTGAATCAAGTTCGAGAACAATATCTCCGTTGCACCATCAACTATCATCAAAATGATTGGTTTGAGATTTTACCCTTTGTAGAGTTTGCCTATAACAATAGTGTTCATACATCTACCAAGCAGACTCCGTTCTTTGCAAATTATGGACAACATCCAAGGATGGACATGCAACTCGCAAATCATCTCAAGAACCCAGCTGCCAGAGACAAGCCTCAATACCTCATGGAAATTCACAAAGAACTCAAGGAAGAGATCCATAAAGCTCAAGAACATTATAAGTACTATGCAATCAACATCATGTTCAAAATCCATCGTATCAAATTGGGGATAAGTGTGGTTACTCAGAAACAATTTGCAAACTTCAAGGCCCTATGCAAAGTTAGATCATCAAAGATTTGGTCCATTCACCATCTTGGCCAAGATCAATCCAGTCACCTTCAAGCTCCAGCTACCAAGCACCATGAGAATACATCCAGTTTTCCATGTATCCATGTTGGAACCATATCAGATTTCACCCTTAAGGGGGGAGAGACCTATTCCTTCACCACCTACCGAGATAGATGATCATGAATATTGAAGTCGATCATGTCCTATATTCCAGAATATCTTGAGGAAGATTGGAATACCTTATTCATTGGAAAGGGTATGACATCAGTGATCGTACTTGGGAACTTGCAGAAAACCTTCAGAGAGCACCAATCAAGGTTCGAGAATTCCATAAGAGATATCCAATGAAGTTGAGACCAGATAACATGACCGCTCCTCGTGGAACTCGTCGCTTGAGGGGGAGGTGATGTCATGGACAAAGGAAACCATCATGAACCTTAGATTCCATGTGAATCCTATATCTCATGATTGGTTCAGAATTATGAGAAACCAATCCTTCCATTGCGTATGGAACGTGCCAAAACCCTAAGATCGACTATCTATTTGCTAAATTCTGACATTCTGAGGTCCTGATCAATTTGCTGATATCATTGATGATATCATCAACTTGCAACCACCTTGGGAACAGCCCTTGAAAACCTATATAAGGAGGGGTTGGCCAAATTCATAATCAGTCTTGCCAATACCAGTCTTGGGAGCTCAACGAGTCGTGACCGCCAAGTAAGTACTCTCCAAGTTCCAGTTCAAGCTCTTGTCTTGTTCCTTGTTCTAGTCTTGTCTAGTCTAGTTCTTGGACATCCTATCTTGTCCTCTTGTAATCTCATAGTACAAGATCCTGTTGAGTTCTTTCTGGTATCTAGTTCATCTCCTATAAGGGAGTTCTTGTAATCCAAATATCGTTTTCCATACTTATGATCCCGGGTTGTGGGATCTCCTGTATCACCTCTAGTCGACTTATTCATACCTCTTAGTCTCGGGTTGTGGGACATCTTCTATCAGTCACGTGTTCTTGTATCGTTTTCCCTTTGTGGGTGTTCTTGTAATCAGAAGTGTATTCCCGAAATCTTGTCTACTGTAGTCAAAGAGCACAATCTATTGCCTCTCTCTCTCTCTCTCTCTCTCTCTCTCTCTCTCTCTCTCTCTCTCTCTCTCTCTCTCTCTCTCTCTCTCTCTCTCTCTCTCTCTCTCTCTCTCTCTCTCTCTCTCTCTCTCTCTCTCTCTCTCTCTCTCTCTCTCTCTCTCTCTCTCTCTCTCTCTCTCTCTCTCTCTCTCTCTCTCTCTCTCTCTCTCTCTCTCTCTCTCTCTCTCTCTCTCTCTATCTATCTATCTATCTCTCTCCCTCTCTCTCTCTCTCCCTCTCCCTCTCCCTCCCTCTCCCTCTCCCTCTCCCTCTCCCTCTCCCTCTCCCTCCCCCTCCCCCTCCCCCCCCTCTCCCCCTCTCTCCCCCCCTTCTCTCTCCTCTCTGCCTCTCTCCCCCCCTTCTCTCTCCCCCCTCTCTTCCCCCCTTCTCTCTCCCCCCTCTCCCCCCCCTCTCTCTCTCTCTCTCTCTCTCTCTCTCTCTCTCTCTCTCTCTCTCTCTCTCTCTCTCTCTCTCTCTCTCTCTCTCTCTCTCTCTCTCTCTCTCTCTCTCTCTCTCTCTCTCTCTCTCTCTCTCTCTCTCTCTCTCTCTCTCTCTCTCTCTCTCTCTCTCTCTCTCTCTCTCTCCCCCTCTCTCTCCCCCCCTCCCTCTCCCTCCCTCCCTCCCTGCCTCCCTCCCTCTCTCTCTCTCTCTCTCTCTCTCTCTCTCTCTCTCTCTCTCTCTCTCTCTCTCTCTCTCTCTCTCTCTCTCTCTCTCTCTCTCTCTCTCTCTCTCTCTCTCTCTCTCTCTCTCTCTCTCTCTCTCTCTCTCTCTCTCTCTCTCTCTCTCTCTCTCTCTCTCTCTCTCTCTCTCTCTCTCTCTCTCTCTCTCTCTCTCCCCTCCCCTCCCCCCACTTGGGCAACCTTCCTTTAGGAGGCACTAAGATTGCCTCTAATGTACCACATACTCCACCCACCTCCACCCATCATCAATAGTTAGGATATACATATTCACTCCACCATGGTGAGTCCCCCTGTATTAGGTGGCCATTATGTGATGAGTTAGAGCCATGCTTCTCCAAGCACCAATACTTTATCCCCACTACCCCCTCGTCACCTATACACTATCCTTTGGTTGTTCCCAGCCTTTTTCAACCTACAGACTTTTGTGTAGTGAGTATTTTTCCATTTTATTTCTATGTAGGGGTTACTACAAATGTACATGGTTTTGTCTCCCTCGACCCCCCCCCTCCCGCTCTTGATCCCCCTTCACCTCCCCCTCCCCCTCCCACCCGCTCCCCTGCCCCTCCCTCCCTCCTGTGACAGTCCAACTCCAAGAGGGGTTTTCACCTTGGCCTACAAGGAGAAGGACAACCACAAGTTAAAGGGGCAATCCCCTTAAGTAGCCTAAAAGTCAAAGCAAGATGAGATGTTGGGAGGCCCTGAGTCTGGTTGCAACGGAAGCAGGACGTAACTCAGAAGATGAGAGGGACGGCCTTAGAAGGTGGGCCGGCCCGACGAGACATCGTCGTCAAGTCCATGGTTGTCATTTGCCAAGAGGCATAGTGGCTCTCCTTTGGCACACATGTCCAAAGCCCCTTTGAGTGAGTGGGCAAGATGAGGGATAGGTCGGCCCGGTGCTAGCCCATTTGGCCATCAAGATACAAGACCCGCCAAGGATGGCCAGGGGCATTCCTGTTGTCGTGCATCTACCTACGATGCAAGGGACAACGACGTTCCCAAGAAACATGAGGAAAGGAAGGCTCAGCACTCGTGCCCATGGTGCTTCATAGGCCAAACGTTGGGGGTGTTCCTAGCTGGTCCACAATCCAGAAGCATGCATGGTTACCACTTGCTTATAGTTGCGCACAATTCGGTGCATCAGGGCAAACCACCCTAGCACCAAGAAGGGTAAGATAGAAAACCAAGGAGGCAGGCATGGGCATGACATCCACCCCCTCTCCGATAGACTTCGCATCCTCATGAAGTCCACCTATGGGCCCTGGAATGATTCTCATTTGTGGTGAAGTCGAAAGGGTGACAATTGTGATGGCTCGAATTTGGGGCAGTGTCCTTAGTACCATGGGTTGTCGTGCGAATGCATATCTAAGGGAAACTTAACTTAATGCAAGAGAGGTGCGAACCTAACACTGCCGGTTTGGCTCGAAGCAAAGGGATTACTTAAAGAAGAGGTGGCTTGCCCCACTCAGGCTGCATTGGGACAAGCCAAACTCCACATGAGCCGAATCTTGCATAAGTGTCGGACCTCGCAGTTTGGTTCATGGCACATTTTCCTCTTGTTAGGCTGAATGTGCCCATTCCATCCAAGGACTTCCAAGAAGATCGTATTGTCAAAAGGATGGTCGGTCCCTCTAAGTCAATTCAAGCGTGTTCATCCATGTGCCCTTCATCGTCAAAACAACAGATTGGGTCATTCCACTCAAGGCAGGAGCCAAAGTGAAACACTAAGGCCCCAAACCGGTTCTAAGTTAAAATTTTGCCTTGACCCCGGCAGATATAGCAATATGGGACCATGCCCGTTTTGTAATGGGAGGGCCTCATTGCCACTTGATGCATACACTTTGCATCCATTCCACATTCCATAATTATCAGGGCACGGCAAAGCCCAGACTACAAGCGTCGGCCAAGGTAATTCCCACCTAAAGGAAAGGGGCCTATCGATAGCCCACAGCGTTACATTGCATAAACGGCATAAACATACCACACATCATTGTGACCGACATCATGTGTGGCTTATAGCGGTCAAGGCGACTTACGGTGCATATTTCAGTGCCTTATGGCACTACCGCTTATGGCGCATATTTCAGCGACTTATGGCACTACGGCTTACAGCGCATTCAAGTGACTTAATGCACAATGTGATTTACTCATGTTGGCCGGATTGAAAATGGGCCTATCGACGATCCTAGTAGCATTTGGCACAAGGCACGGACGTGCGGTGCATAGTGCGGACTTACATTCTCGCCGGTCGGTTTCCTTGAAACTTTGCCCTGGCCTCAAAGGGACCCGCGGGCGGCACACACCCAAGGCACAAATGGGAGGGCAAGGCCACGAACCGTCGGTTGCATGAAAACGGACCTATCGGTGGCCCTAGCTTTGTTTTGAGCAAAGGCATGGACGTGTGGTGCATGGTGCTCTTACATTCACGCCGGCTGTTTACTTTAAATCTTGCCCCAACCACGAAGGGACCCGCAGGCGGCACTCACATAAGGCACGGACGAGAAGGCAAGGTCGTACACCCGCCGGCCAACTCATTTGACAATTTGCCCAGCCACAAAGGGACCCAAGGGTGGCATCCACTTAGGGCGTGATGGGTGGGCAAGGCCACAAGCCTGGCGGCCACCATTTTCCACAGTGCATTCCCCGGCCCCATACAACCCAACGGAAAGCACGACATTTCACCTTGATACTCTAGGCACACCGACCCAAGAGTAAAAGATAGGGAAATATTCCATCCGAAAAGATTTTTGGCCTCAGGGTGCTCACTACCCCGACCAATGCGATACCCTCACGAGAGAACACGATTTGATGGCCTTTTGCTTCCATAACTTTGCTTAGCTCGAGGGTGACTCAAATAAAAGATATAACAATTTTTGCAAAGGGGCAGGTCTTAGCGTTGACAAGGTAGTTGAGCGCACATTTCCTTTCGGCACATGGCACCATCACCATTTTCCATAGCACTACCCTACCAGCCCACCCGTGGTGAACGGAGGACTTCCCTGTGTTGCTCCCAAACTTCACTGTCGCGAATGGGGTCCCCCATCCCAAAGGAATGCGGCTTATGGTAGCTCATGTGACTTACAGCACTAGCACGGTCCTAAGAACAAGGCGGCCTTATCGGCATATGGAAGATGATACCTCCCTCCTCACGGTGGGAAGCGGCAATATGAATGTCGCGAAGCCAGCCCATGAGGGAATAAGCGAACGGGGGTGGGCGGACAAGCGGGTCGAACCGATAAACACATGAACGAGCGAATCATTGTGCCTTACAAAGGATCATAAAATATTCGGGTGGTCTGCCATGCCGACCATCGGACCCATGCCACTTGGGCTTGAAGCTCTGATCTACTGTTGTTTGCTGATGACCCAAGCGGGGGCTGACAACGAATGTTGCGACATACATAAAAAAATTCTCCATGTTTGCGCCAAAACGAGGCGAGGTCCAAGCAGGGACCAATGACAGATGTATCTCATGTCAAAAAAAAAAAAGATTTGCCATTTTTTTTGGCTGATGGGCCGACAGCAGGCATCATCGATAGCGGATTCACCAACCGACCAAGAGCCGAAGTTTTGATACCAAAATATGACAGTCCAACTCCAAAAGGGGTTTTCACCTTGCCAATCCCTTTAAGTAACCTGGAAGCCAAAGCGGGATGAGATGTTGGATGGCTCGGAGGCCAATTGCCGTGCAAGCGGGACTTAACCTAGAAGATGAGAGGGATGGCCATCGAAGGCAGGCAAGCCCGGCAAGACATAGCCGTCAAGTCCATGGTTGTCGTTTGCCAAGAGGCACAGTGGCTCTCCTTTGCCACACACATCCAAAGCCCCTTTGAGTGAGCGAGCAAGATGAGGGATGGGCAAACTCGATGTCGGCCCGTCCGACCGTCAAGGTACAAGATCCGCCAAGGATGGACGGAGGGCATTCTCGTTGCCAGGCATCTACCCACAAAAGGACAATCAACATTCCCAAGAAATGTGAGGAAAGGAAGGTTGAGCACTCACGCCCATGGTCCTTCATAGCCCGGATGTTCCTAGCTAGTCCATAGTCCAGAGGCATGCATGGTTACCCCTCCCGCTCCCCCTCCCCCTCCCCCTCTCCCTCTCCCTCCCCCCCCTTCTCTCTCTCTCTCTCTCTCTCTCTCTCTCTCTCTCTCTCTCTCTCCCTCCCTCCCTCCCTCCCTCCCTCCCTCCCTCCCTCCCTCCCTCCCTCCCTCCCTCCCTCCCTCCCTCCCTCCCTCCCTCCCTCCCTCCCTCCCTCCCTCCCTCCCTCCCTCCCTCCCTCCCTCCCTCTCTCTCTCTCTCTCTCTCTCTCTCTCTCTCTCTCTCTCTCTCTCTCTCTCTCTCTCTCTCTCTCTCTCTCTCTCTCTCTCTCTCTCTCTCTCTCCCTCCCTCTCCCTCTCCCCCTCTGTTGTATAATTACAAGGGTCTAAGGGGTAGAACTCTTGGGTTTCTAGGTGTGAAACCCTTTGGATTTATGGTTTATTTACCCCTTTTAGATGAGTCTTGAACCTTAGGGTTAATTCTCTAAGGTTGAGTACCTTAGGCTTGATTGGAAGCTTCTCCTAGCCACTTGGTTTTTACGTGAAAGCTTGGAGAGTCTTCTTTTAGAAGCCATGTGATTTCATGTGATTTCCTAAGCTTGGAAACCATGTGAACACCTTAGGACCCATGTGATGGAAGGTACACATGTCCCCTTGAGAGTGACTTACCCCCTTGGACTTGGAGCTATATATTGGAGGGGTTGGTTGGGTGGAAATACATCTCTCTTCCTAGTGTGCCTCTAGTTAGTTAGTATTCTTAGTTTGTGTGGAGGCTATGAAGTCTTACCACAACAGTGGTATCAGAGCAAGGACTAAGGTGCTTAGATACACCACTACTAATCTTACCTAAATATTTGGTTAACCATTTAATGTGGTGTGATTCATCTTATCAAACTTAAAGTTTGACTTGATCTTTGCCCTACTTGGGTCTTTTGGCTTTCTTCTCTTCTTTAGCCAAAATAAGAGATAAGACTAAGTCTTTCTCAAATAGATCTCTTCATGTTCAATACTTTACCCATGGGTTTTACTTAGGGATCCAGCTATTAAAAGCAGCCATATTCCTTAGGTCTATATTACTGGGATCCATAACATATGTTATGTTATCGCCATGAAGCATCAAGATACTATTAGGATTATGCTTTATAGCTTATCCAAATTCTTTTCCTAACCCACTTAGGATTCGCACAATCCTTATGGTGTATGAAAGTGTCCTCTTTTGTTGAGGCTCTTTGAGAATTCTGAATCTTTCAGAACTTCATTTAATTGGAAGATCTAATGAAAGATATATGAAGTACTAGAATACGAGGAAGTACTTCAATTTTATCTATTTCTTGCATATCTTTTACCTTGCAATACCCTATTTGATCTTTTCAAGGCATAAGATACAAGTTCTTGGGGACTTTCTCCCCTTTTTAAGGGTTTTCGTCCTCGAAAACTACCTGAGAGTAACTTGAAAATTGTGCTCTTTCAAAAGTATTTAAAAGAGTTTATTTTAGAAGAGAAGAAAGCCAAAAGACCCAAGTAGGGCAAAGATCAAGTCAAACTTTAAGTTTGATAAGATGAATCACACCACATTAAATGGTTAACCAAATATTTAAGTAAGATTAGTAGTGGTGTATCTAACCACCTTAGTCCTTGCTCTTATAATTTGGTACCATAGTATGAAGGGCATTTATAAGGACAGAGAAGGTGAGAAGATATAGAGGCGTAGTTATGTGGATTGGATGAAGAACTCACTGGTATGGGACAGTGGGGACTGATTCCCATTGAGTACTTTTTCTTGATGGCCAGAAGAAAAAGGGACTCATGATCCAAAGGAATACGTCAGGAAGATAATGTCTAGGAATAGACATCTTCTTCAGTTATCCTCTCAAAGGGGTGAAGAATTATTCTAACAAGATATGAAAAGATCTTATCTATCTCTCATTGAGAGTTAGAAATAAAGAGAGGATCAACTTTTTTGAGTTTGAAGGTAAACTCCAAAGGATGAAGCTCTAAAAGCTTCATCCCAAAGTATAACTTGAAATTCAAGGAACATAAAAATGATCTTAGACCAAGCTTGAAAGAAAGCTCAAAAAGATCATATTTTTGATACTTGATAATTCAAGTTAACTGAAGAATAGGAAATATCTAATTATGATGTCAACAAAGGACATCTTTAACAGATCTAGAATATAAGGGAGAGAACTCTGGAAAGATCAAGAAGACCTTTAAGGTTTGAGATCCAACTAAAGATCCCTAAGGATTAAGCAATGAAGAAATGATTGGAATATTCTATTTCTACTTATGACCTTAAAGATAACACGATCTTTTACACTATGAGTTCCCATGTTGCGACGTAGTTATAAAGATCTTGATCTTTTTGGAAGAACAAGTAAAATAGGTTTCAATCAAATGGATTCTACAATAGTTAGATTAATCCCTATGGATTCTAGTCCCTTAAAGTGGATTCTCAAAACTACGTAAAGTTTTGAAAGAACATTGCATCCACTTTTGGTAAAGCTATTCAAATTCTCTCTGAAGATAAAGAGAATGTTATATCCTTGTAAAAACTAGATAATCCACCTTTACCATTCTATTGGTTAGGTAGGAATTATATAATGAAATTCCCCTCTATTTAGATTTATTGGAGGGGAATTGCAAACAAGAAAATCCACTTATTTCACTAAAAGAGAGTGATTTGGGCAAGGATTATGTAAGATTCATCTTCCTTTTAGAACAAGTTGGATTCTAACTTGAGAGATGAATCTGATAAGGAAACCTTAAGCAGCATTCATCTATTTTGCTAGGTCCATGCACAAGTGGTGCAAAGCAATGGACCAAGGTAGTAATTTAGCTGGAGTCACTTTGTATCCACCTAATCCACATGTTTGAGCTATGGAGAGCCAGATGGCACATGGCTCAAACAAGGAACTAGGCAAGGATGTTCTCTTTCACCTTTTTCATTCTTTTCATACTTTGCATTCGACTCAGTTCTTTTTTGTATGCAAACTAGATGGAACTTTGAATGATTGGGGCAAGGAATTAGACTACACATGGATTCTCCTCTTGTAAGATTAAGTCGGGGTAGAACTCCCCTTTCGAATTAAGAGGCGAACTTAGAGAGATGAAAGCCATGATGCTTGAGTTTGATCATGAAGCACTGGGGAATACCCCAAGGTATACATCTCCACTCATTTCCGAGGATGGAAATGCTTTTAAGGGGGGGAGAATGTTGTATAATTACAAAGATCTAAGGGGTAGAACCCTTGGGTTTCTAGGTGTGAAACCCTTTGGATTTATGGTTTATTTACCCCTTTTAGATGGGTCTTGAACCTTGGGGTTAATTCTCTAAAGTTGAGTACCTTAGGCTTGATTGGAAGCTTCTCCTAGCCACCTTGGTTTGTACGTGAAAGCTTGGAGAGTCTTCTTTTAGAAGCCATGTGATTTCATGTGATCTTCTACGCTTGGAAACCATGTGAACACCTTAGGACCCATGTGATGGAAGGTACACATGTCCCCTTGAGAGGGACTTACTCCCTTAAACTTGGAGCTATATATTGGAAGGGTTGGTTGGGTGGAAATACATCTCTCTTGTTAGTTAGTATTCTTAGTTTGTGTGGAGGCTATGGAGTCTTACCACAACACCCTCTCTCCCTCCCCAACCCCCTCGATATATAGTATTTCAGGTTTACGGGCCATACCTTGATTTACATATACGAATGCTCTCAATACAATGCCATAAACATATCTTATTCTTTTTTTTTTCCAATAGAAAAGGTATCTTAAAATGAATATTTTGCCCCAAAAAAAAACATGGATCTTCAACAAAAATAAAAAAGAATGTTTTCCATTTCAGAAGGAACAAGAATATGATAAGACATAATTTGTGCAATTTCCACAAGAAATGTTTATGGACGAATCTGCATGCACACACACAAAAGAACATTCAACTACTTACAAATTACTGCAAGATGATTTAATACCATACCAAAGAAAGAGATATGAAGTCCTATATGATTAATACGTAGACACAGGTGTCAAACGAAAACTAATCCATTATGGAGGTAGAAGACTACAAGCAGTTGCAAGAATTCTCTCTAAAAGTAACTCAATATAATACTGTTTGTCATCGTCTAAAGAATCGTATCCTCCTTCAGTGTCACAGAGACATTGATTACAATGGCCACAGGCAATTTGTGTAGTTGTCCCAATAAGCTCAATATTGTCCTCAATCCATTACCTGCATCAAGAAATGGAATACCCAGGGCTTTGAAGGAGGCAGAAATATTCAATTGATACATGTTACTCAAAATTGGGAGATTTTATCTTAGTGTACGTTGCACTCCTGTAGTAGTTGATGTGAAAAGTTAACGTACTTCTCCCACAATGGCTTGTACCTGCTCATGGCAAGCTTCAACCATGGCTTCATATTGCCATTGTAGTGCAATACTGCACCTTCTTCAATGAGTTTGGCATCAATGTCTGGATCGTATCCAAGACCTAATATATGCCATTTTCGATCCAGAGGCTCAGTTAAGCCATAAAATGTTAACAAGCCTGGAGGCAGCGTCCCAAGCTTCCATAAAGTACGGTCCACATTCTGACTCTGCCAATAGTGATACCGGCTAGTCACATTTTCCCTTCTCCAAGCAGTTAGATCAAAAACATTCATGCCAAATGCCCAACCACAAGCATCTGGGTCAAAATTATCTTTGATCTTAGGATGAGAAAAGTTTAGATACTTGTGGTATCGATGAAAAGATTCTAAGCATGTCTCCACAGCACCATTGACATTCTCATGAAGGTCCACCCTGAAGAGATCAGTCAAGTCCCTCTGAATAACCAGATCATCATCTAGGAAAACAACCTTCTTTAAAGCAGGATAAACTTCCGGAATGTAAAATCGAAGGTGGTTAAGCATGGACAAGTATTTTGGATTCCGAAATTTCGCAACACTTCTTGAATCTTGCCCTCCTTTAAAATAATAATTCTGTGTTTCTGCATCTTGTAGTTGCTTTAGCACAGGGACATAAGAGGCATTTAACCAAGTAAAGCTTTCAATGTTTTGCACCTCTACAGTTGCTCCTCTGAAATCATTCTTGCCGAACCAAGCTTGCATAGCACCATAATTGACTTGATCTGTGACTATATGGAAGACAAGCTGGTCAGGATGATTGGCATTCAAAACTGTCGAATTCACTACCACTGATGTGGCAAGTATATTGTCAGAAAAAATACAAAAATGAAAGAGGTTATTGTCAACAAGTTTCTCAGCATGTCTATGTCGTGAGATAAAGCCACGAAAATCTGGATCCATGGCCCATTCCATCGTTAATCTGTTCCCTAAGCAATATAAACCCTTAGGAACAGCTTCTGCTGCCAATTGACCAAAAGTTGTACTCTGTATGTTGGCTGTGTTGACTTTCTCCTCAAGACCTTGAATTTGAGCTTTCAATTTCATTATCATAGTTGCGATATCATAGTGCAACTCCTTAGCCTGGTATATTAACACCGAGAACTGTCTTATAATAGGCTCAGCCTCCTCATTATTTACCGGGTAACCTCGTGCAGCTGATTTTGACAGAAGCAGTTGGCATGCCCGAATCTGTGCACTTAGCTCCCAAGCAAGTTCCAAATTATTGTTTTCCTTTGCAATAACAACATAAGCTTTTGCCAGTGTCATTTGATCCCCCAGTTGCCTGGTTACTGAGCCTGGGCTAAGCATTTCTTTAGTCAAGTTCATGGTAAGTTGAGTGGCTAATTGACTGCTGACATGCTGAAATAACAAACAATAATGAGTAAGGCCCCATGAATCTTCATTAATAGGACAAGACGGAAAAATCCTAGAGCTAAACATCTGACATGCATTATCATTTGAGTATCCTGCATCATCGATTGCTTTCTCAATCAGAGAAGTGAATTTCAAGATTGATACTAGATCATCAAGAAAGTTACCACTGAAATCCACAAACCTTAAGGATACAACATATCCATATAAAAACAAAAATTGACATAAGTTTTCCATGAAGGAATGCCAGATCTTTTTATTTATTTAAAATTGAATCACATTTAGGCCATAATAACATTTGCATAACTGTAATATGATTATACATAACTAGTTATCAACACATTATAGACATTCCAACACATTCACATGAGCAACCCTAGCCTTTCTCAATCATGAAGAGCATTTAAGCTGTAACATTTGCAGTTGATCTAAGTGAACGACTTTAGTCTTTATACCAATTATTAAGACAAAGACAAAGGGATGTTTGCAGATGGTAAAAATCGTTGAGAAGAATGTTGCTAGAAATTCTAGGGCGAAATAATTTCCTGGACAACATTGGTGAAGCCCTAAATTTTTTATGGCATTATTGTATTGTACCCATTGACTATTGCAGAGTAAGGGAATAGTTTTAAAAAAATCACACGATTTTTTTGATATAAAAACCTTTTAAATCTTTCTCACGGTTTAAATCTTAGGGATCCATTTTTATCAAGATTTTAACGACTTTTTTTTATTAACAATAACGTTATTTTATTATTGTATCCTTGCACAGAATAAGATTGATAAATTATAAAATCTTTTTGACACACAAAATTATGTGTTCTTGAGTTATATAATGATACATAAATTGCTTAAGTAGGTAGATCATTTATAGATACATTTATAGGGGTAGATGGTAAACCATAAATTTGGGAGTAATTTCGTTCCAAAATTTTAACGATTTCTTTTGTTTCTCTAGTTTCTTTTCAATAAAATCTTCATTTTGTTGTTGTATTCTTGTATTTAATAAAGACTGATAATTCAATAAAATTAGCTAAGCATATATAAATAAAATTTCTTATATTCTTGAGTCAAATAATGATAAATATATTAGTTAGGCAAGTGGATTCTTCTCTAAATACATAGACAGAGATAGAAAGTAGACCATAGACAGGGAGACAAACAGATGGATAGAAAGAAAGAAAGATTGATAGATAGTTATTAGATAGATAGATACATGTTGGAAGAACAATGTCACATTGAGGCGTCCAATTCCTAAATTTCAGAAATGGTCGAAATGGTCAACATGCTCAAAATATTTTTAGATATTCTCGAAGCTCTCATTAAGAGCTATACCATGATATAAAGCACCTCACGAGCAAAAGATCATTTAGGACATCAAAACCCTAAGCTTAATTCTGAGTTTTGAGCAGTTCAAAAATGAAGAACATCATCTTGTAGCTCTCAGCTCACACATTAAGGAAGGCACCAATAACCATAAAATAGGTGTATGATTCCATTTTATAGGATATTTTTAGGAATTCGTTTCTTAAACTCCAAAAACCCTATTTTCATACAAACTCACAAAAGGCCATTAACTTGTGAAAAGAACACTTTTTTAGCTTTTTCGCTACAGATTTTTTTTGGACTTGAAGCTATATAACGACACCCCTTGGATCACTTTGAGGATTTCATACACTCACACTTGAGCACCTGCAAGTGTGTTTTAAGTAGGAGCTATTTCTAGCTGTTTGTGTTGGAAAACAATGCCATTTTGACCTGATTCCAGCAATATTACATTGAGGGGTGGATTGTTGGAAAAGAACATAATTTTGAACTAATTCTAACAAACCCTAATTTCAGAAATTGTCAAAATGGTCAGTGGTCAACTTGGTCAACTAAGTCAGAATGTTTTTATACATTCTAATAGCTTTTGAAGAGAGCTTTCTTGATATATGACAAGTTACCATCATTCTTCACAGTTTCAAAACCCTAACCCTACTTTTCAGATAGGTCATATTCAGAAAGTAAAGACATCAATAGATAGGTCTTTTCACCCTCATTCATAAAAACAACATTCTGTAGGTATGTGAATGCATTAGCTCAGATATTAAGGCACCAATGACCGTATTACAGGTGTATGATTCCATTTTATAGGATATTTTTAGGATTTCGTTTTTAAACTCCAAAAATCCTATTTTCATACAAACTCACAAAAAGCCATTAACTTGTGAAAAGAACACTTTTTTAGCTTTTTCGCTACAGATTTTTTTTGGACTTGAAGCTATATAACGACACCCCTTGGATCACTTTGAGGATATCATACACTCACACTTGAGCATCTGCAAGCGTGTTTTAAGTAGGAGCTATTTGTAGCTGTTTGTGTTGGAAAACAATGCCATTTTGACCTGATTCCAGCAATATTACATTGAGGGGTGGATTGTTGGAAAAGAACATAATTTTGAACTAATTCTAACAAACCCTAATTTCAGAAATTGTCAAAATGGTCAGTGGTCAACTTGGTCAACTAAGTCAGAATGTTTTTATACATTCTAATAGCTTTTGAAGAGAGCTTTCTTGATATATGACAAGTTACCATCATTCTTCACAGTTTCAAAACCCTAACCCTACTTTTCAGATAGGTCATATTCAGAAAGTAAAGACATCAATAGATAGGTCTTTTCACCCTCATTCATAAAAACAACATTCTGTAGGTATGTGAATGCATTAGCTCAGATATTAAGGCACCAATGACCGTATTACAGGTGTATGATTCCATTTTATAGGATATTTTTAGGATTTCGTTTTTAAACTCCAAAAATCCTATTTTCATACAAACTCACAAAAAGCCATTAACTTGTGAAAAGAACACTTTTTTAGCTTTTTCGCTACAGATTTTTTTTGGACTTGAAGCTATATAACGACACCCCTTGGATCACTTTGAGGATATCATACACTCACACTTGAGCACCTGCAAGTGTGTTTTAAGTAGGAGCTATTTCTAGCTGTTTGTGTTGGAAAACAATGCCATTTTGACCTGATTCCAGCAATATTACATTGAGGGGTGGATTGTTGGAAAAGAACATAATTTTGAACTAATTCTAACAAACCCTAATTTCAGAAATTGTCAAAATGGTCAGTGGTCAACTTGGTCAACTAAGTCAGAATGTTTTTATACATTCTAATAGCTTTTGAAGAGAGCTTTCTTGATATATGACAAGTTACCATCATTCTTCACAGTTTCAAAACCCTAACCCTACTTTTCAGATAGGTCATATTCAGAAAGTAAAGACATCAATAGATAGGTCTTTTCACCCTCATTCATAAAAACAACATTCTGTAGGTATGTGAATGCATTAGCTCAGATATTAAGGCACCAATGACCGTATTACAGGTGTATGATTCCATTTTATAGGATATTTTTAGGATTTCGTTTTTAAACTCCAAAAATCCTATTTTCATACAAACTCACAAAAAGCCATTAACTTGTGAAAAGAACACTTTTTTAGCTTTTTCGCTACAGATTTTTTTTGGACTTGAAGCTATATAACGACACCCCTTGGATCACTTTGAGGATATCATACACTCACACTTGAGCACCCGCAAGTGTGTTTTAAGTAGGAGCTGTTTGTAGCTGTTTGTGTTGGAAAACAATGCCATTTTGACCTGATTCCAGCAATATTACATTGATGGGGGATTGTTGGAAAAGAACATAACTTTGACCTAATTCTAACAAACCCTAATTTCAAAAATTGTCAAAATGGTCAGTGGTCAACTTGGTAAACTAAGTCAGAATGCTTTTATACATTCTAATAGCTCTTGAGGAGAGCTTTCTTGATATATGACAAGTTACCATCATTCTTTACAGTTTCAAAACCCTAACCCTACTTTTCAGATAGGTCATATTCAGAAAGTAAAGACATCAATAGATAGGTCTTTTCACCCTCATTCATAAAAACAACATTTCGTAGGTATCTAAATGCATTAGCTCAGATATTTTTAGCAGTTCGTTTTTTCGTCAGAAAAACAACAAAAAAGCCCTTGATTTTCGAAAATCTGTCATGTGTAACTTACGAAATTGCTTTTCCGTGGAGCTTTTTTTAAAAGCTATCGTAGGTTGATTTAAAGTCTATATATGCACACTATTTTAGCAGGGTTAAGAGCATAAGATGAAGATTTGGAGCAAGTTTTGATGTGCAGATATTGAAGTTTTGCTGCTGCTAAGTTTCTCCTTCACACAAGTATGCTCATCTGATCATCATGAGTAGTAGCTATACTCTATTGGTCTTTAATTCTAGGCGTTGTAGCAGGTCACGAGCGATCTTCTGCAAGGATTGAAACTATTGCCGTTGTTGTTCACATCAGAGGAGAATTAGGGTTAGTTGCTAGCTGCTGGACTGTTCACATACATATATCTTGATTTTGCACGTACAAATAGACTTCTCAGCTCCTATGCACTTTTCTCTAATTTATGTACCTAGAACCCTTTTACTTCCATTGAGCTTTGTAATTATTCTTCACCTTGTAGACAGTTTTCATTAAGCAATTTATTTTTGAGCAGTAATTAAGCTGCTCTTTTACATCTCTCTTGTTTCTTGTCCATTCTCTTTGTCATTCATCTACATTATTTGGTTCAATGGGTGTATGTGCTAAGGTTCTAAGTGTTGGAAAAATCCTATGATTAGTAATCGGGCCCACCTCACTTCGAACAGTTTGGAGGTGATTTTTGCTGATATTCAAGTGTGGGTCTGCTGATTATAATAAGTAGCTACATAGCTTCAGGTTTTATTC